>OX101823.2:60384440-61037984 GCA_944452925.2 Chrysolina oricalcia
TCCGGGAAAATCGGAAAAACAGTTTCAATTTGGTTTCAATTTTTTTTTTGTGTGTGAAAATTGTATGAGGCAAAAATCTGACAGAGAACAACTACTTTCCTGGCTAATGCCACGACAGATATTGACCACATGTGACAGATATTTGTGCAACGTTCTTCCAAGAAGACTCAATTGCAAGTGCTTATTGTAGACAAACAAAAGATTATCCTTAATTTGGCTGGGATGACCTCCTGCAGACATGTTTCGAAGTTTTTGCCTCCAATCAGTGCAAGGGTAGGTCCAATAACTTCGAATTGTCTTGTCCCTGCCAAATGAATTATAATATATTGTTTATCTAATAGTTCCCTATGGATGAAGCGGCGACTTACAGTAAAGTCAGTCGCAGCGCCACCTGCCAGAAAAATCAATATGCATTCCTCGAGAAAGCAAAGACTCCAGGAAGAGTAAATGAAAATAAATAATAATAATTGATTCTATTGTCTCAAACTACATGTATTACATTTTACACAATTCACAATTCAGAGGTTATGGAGTTTGACTACAATAGGCAGAGTTCGGTCTCCTCGCGGATGGCACTGTAAGTCGCTGCTTCATCCGTAGCGAATAATTAGATAGACAATAAGTTGTAATTCATTTGGCAGGAACAAGACAACTCAAAGTTGTCGGACCTACCCTTGCACTGATGAGAGGCAACAACCTCGAAACATGTCTGCAGGTGGTCAACCCCAGCCAAATTAGGGATAATCTTTTGTGTGTCTACAATAAGCATTTGCAATTGAGTCTTCTTTGAAGAACGTTGCACAAATATCTGTCAGATGTAGTTCAATATCCGTCGTGACATTAGCCAGGGAAGTAGTTGAAAATTGTATGCTTGTCGCTAAATCTAGTGGAAATATCCTTTTTATGATTTCATTGGAAAAATGAACAGGATGCTCGTAAAGTCAGTTGTGGAATCATCTGCGAATGAAAGATAAACTAGTCGCAATTTTCCATCTTACAATTTTCAATTGAGAATGTTACTCTTTATATACCTTTCAAGTTCTGAATCGTTCATTTTTGCAGCGGAATCTTTATTTTTTCCGAACCTCTTTGAAGTACTCGCAAAGGGTGCGACTCCTAGTTAGACTAGTGCCAATACTCATTTTAAACTCTTAAAATAATGAAAATAACTTTGGGGAAAAAAATATTTAAACACGAAATCACTCAAAATAGTGAACAACATTTTCCACCTGGTCCATCTGTTACTTTTTTTCATTTTTTAAACGTTTAATAGCTATTTTTGATACAAGTTCATAAAGTAGGACGTTTTTGTGTGAGCGTGAAGTTTGTGAACAAACACGTGAGTACAAACAAGCCCTTTACGAAAGTGTTTCATATAATTTAGAATTGATGTAGCCGATACTTGATGAAAATCCTTATTAATATCCATAATAAAACTATGTTTAAAAGATTTTCACTATAAATAGGTTTACAAAACCCGCGACAATTGTTTCGCTGTACAACATCTTCTTCAAAAGCGGAGAAGATATACTAATTTACATGTTTGCTATGTTACCTTAAATATACATCGTAAATTCATTAGGGTGCGGTTGTATACCCGTCTCCTAATAAATTTTCAATGAGAACATTGCATTACTAATTACATTCCATCTAACCTTTCCAGAAAAACAAATTAAGTAATGGTGAGTTATTTAATTCAAAATGGTCATTGAGGAGTTTCTCAGAATTTTTCCACTTATTGATCTCCATACTTTCCAAAAGATTAAGCTTCATACCTTTGTTCTCTACATGAAGGACTTCGAAATCATGGTCGAAAGTATGGTTTTCGGTCAATAAGTGATTAGCATAAGTAGAGTTTGTTTTTCCGTTTACAAAACTATTTCTGTGTTCGGTTAGGCGTTTTTTATAGGTTCTACCAGTATGACCAAGATAAAACTTGGGGCAACTACCACAATTTAAATTATAGACTCCACACTTATCTTGTTTTTCTACTTTATCCTTGTTATTTTTAATATGTCTGCCTAAACTGTTGTCTGTCTTAAAAGCACTATTGAAACCTTGCTTTTTCAAGAAATTACCTATTTTAGTGCTAGGTTCACCGATATAAGTAATTATTTTAAACTTTTGGTGGTCTTTTAAACGAGGATAATCTTCTTGAATTGCTTTCTTATATTGCTTTTTAGGCAGAAGGTTATCAATCAGAGACGATTTATATCGGTGAACCTAGCACTAAAATAGGTAATTTCTTGAAAAAGCAAGGTTTCAATATTGCTTTTAAGACAGACAACACTTTAGGCAGACATATTAAAAATAACAAGGATAAAGTAGAAAAACAAGATAAGTGTGGAGTCTATAAATTAAATTGTGGTAGTTGCCCCAAGTTTTATCTTGGTCAAACTGGTAGAAACTATAAAAAACGCCTAACCGAACACAGAAATAGCTTTGTAAACGGAAAAACAAACTCTACTTATGCTAACCACTTATTGACCGAAAACCATACTTTCGACCATGATTTCGAAGTCCTTCATGTAGAGAACAAAGGTATGAAGCTTAATCTTTTGGAAAGTATGGAGATCAATAAGTGGAAAAATTCTGAGAACCTCCTCAATGACCAACTTGAATTAAATAACTCACCATTACTTAATTTGTTTTTCTGGAAAGGTTGGATGGAATGTAATTAGTAATGCAATGTTCTCATTGAAAATTTATTAGGAGACAGGTATACAACCGCACCCTAATTAATTTACGATGTATATTTAAGGTAACATAGCAAACATGTAAATTAGTATATCTTCTCCGCTTTTGAAGAAGCTGTTATACAGCGAAACAATTGTCGTGGGTTTTGTAAACCTATTTATAGTGAAAATCTTTTAAACATAGTTTTATTATGGATATATGTTTCATATAAAGTTTTTTCTTCGACAGTCACTATATTGCCAAATTGTAGCAATTATATCATTAAATTGAATGTTTAATGAAATGAATTGTCGTCGTATTATGAAATAAAAACTTCCGAGTTATATTTGACGCAAAATACTGTATTTTTCAAAAAGGCATAAATGTATGAACAGTGTGTGAAAAATTACAAGTAGAAAAAAATCGTTTTGGCACCAATCTACTGTAGTAAAATCGATGATAACCTTTGGCATATAAAGATCTCTGGTAAATGAGCAATGGAATTGGATAATAAGATTTAATCTTGTCAGAGAGAAGCCAAGTCCGGTTTAATGGCGTAAGATCGGCCCTTATGACAACACAAATGGGTCGAGGATATGCCACTTCATTTAATATGACCCATCACGGTCCGCACTCAATCCCAAACTAGGGTATTTCCAATTTTATGTGCATACGATACGCACTTATCTGTTGATGGACAGTTCAACACAGAAAATGTAAAATCTATCGAAACAGTGTCAGAATAGGGTGCTAAAAATAGAATAGTATTTGGCGAATCAGTGGCGGGTCTATAGGTCAAGCTGTAGATGAAAATAAGAGGCTCTTTTCACACAAATAAAAGACGCAAACAGGCTATACTACTTTTTATAAGATAGTCGTAAATAAAAACCCCGGCTTTGGCCACAGCAAAATCAATTTGTGGAATTTTTTAAACAAGAAATAGTAAAAGTACAGACACGTAGAAAAGTTCATTAAGAAGGCAAAATCATCACTGATGGTTTGCAGGAACATTGCAGGAAAAACGTGGTGCTGGAACCCATCAATACTGCGATGGATGAACGTACACCATGATAGTGAGACCTATGATCACCTACGGAGCAGTAGTGTGGCACGGCAGAACCGAACTCGCCACAACAAAGAAAATCCTGGAGAAAGTGCAAAGACTAGCATGATTTTGTATTTATGGGTGTCCCGCAGGGATCTGTGTTGGGCCCCATGTTCTTTATAATATATATAAATGATCTAGATAAACTAGTTGATAATAATTCGTATATTCTATTTGCAGACGATATTTCCATTGTCGTTAGCGATAAGAATTTTAACATCTTGAATGACAATTGTTCAGAGAATATGAGCCGCACTGTAGATTGGTGTTCTAAAAACAGTTTATTTCTCAATCCTAATAAAACTCAAATTGTGAGATTTCATAACAGACAGAAGTATGCACAAACACTGAATGTCAGTATTAATAATGGGAATGAACACTTGACTCAGTCCGATTCTGTGAGGTTCTTGGGAACTGTTTTGGATGACACACTGAACTGGAGAGCTCATTGCGAGTCACTTATACGAAAATTAAATTCATTTTGTTTTTTATTTCGAAATCTCAAACCGTTGTTAACTTGTAATCAGCTAGTTACTTTATACTTCGCTCAAGTCGATTCCCGATTGAGATATGGCCTTCAATTTTGGGGAAATTCGTCTTTGGCTCCTAATGTATTCACAGCACAGAAAAAACTTGTTAGAATGATCGCTGGTGTCTCTCAACGCAGTTCCTGTAAACCATTATTTGTTAAGTACAAGATTCTGCCCCTGGTTTGTCTGTTCATTTTGGAAATAGCCGTTTACGTTTTCAAAAACAGAAAACTGTTTCTGACCAATGACTGTAAATGTGAGAAGTCAACTAGACAGGATAAATACTTATATATTCCATTTTGTAAATATAATGTGACTTTGAATACACCTAAGTACTTAGGATTGAAAATTTTTAATTTGTTACCCGAAGAATTAAAATGTAGTCAGTCTGAGGGACTTTTTAAAAGAAAATTTAAAAATTATCTTTATGAAAAGTGCTTTTATAATTTGACAGATTTTATGACTTAGAGATCCCCTAATAGCACACCATGTCCCAGGGACGTCTCTATTTGGTACAAATCATGTCCGAATGTCCGGGACTTAAAATCATTGTCCTTGGGACGTCCGATTCATTGCATTTTCATGAATTTCCCCAAAGGAATTCCTATGGATGTCCCAATCGGTACATCGTATAAAACGTCTATGCGAGGACGTCTTTGGGATGTCCTGGATCGGATATATTTTGTAATGTTTTCTAGGTTATCCATCGGACGTCCTTTGTTAGTAAGTATTCTGGCATGTCTTTGAAAGAACGTCCCATGGTTGTTCTGGTACGGGACATTCAGGAACATTCCGCATGAATGAATATTGAACGTCCCAATTGGTTTATCTTAGAATATCTCCCTGCGAGGACTTCCTTGGGATGTCCTGGTTCGGATATACTTTGTAGAATTTTCTAGGATATCCAATGGATGTCCTGGTTGGCATGTATTTGGCATGTCTTCGAAAGGATTTCCTATGGTTGTCCTGGTATGGGGACATTCTGGAACGTCCTTGATGGATGTGCGAGGACTTCCTTGGGATGTCCTGAATTGAAAATATTTCGTAATGTTTTCTAGGTGCATCCATCCAAAGATGAAGGATGGATGATCATAAAAATAAAACAAAATTTGAAAACAGTTACAATAATCAGGCCTCCATGTGTGCCCAGTACCCGTGTATACATCCCAGCTAGTAGTTTTACAGAAGAAGTATAAAATGAATCGCATATTTACAATAGGGCTGAACACTATAGCGAAATAAAACCCTTTTCACTATAACAATAAGGTCATCAGGAGCCAAGGAGACTAAAATTTAACAAGGAGAGTTTAATCTCTATAAGACAATGGGGACACTACAAGAAAGAGAAGAACGAATATTTGTGGCGAAATGTGACGTAGTTGGACGTGTCATGGCCGCCGTTCTCTATAGACAGTGACGGACTAGCTCTTGGTATATGAGAGTTACTGCTGACAGTTTTGTTGCTTGGTTCGAGTTCGACTCTGTACTCATATCCAAGTACGTCACTATGACGCGTTGATGCTACAAGATTCTGATTGGCTAGAGCTTATCAAACCCTCCTTGTTAGTTTAGTCTCTTTGATCAGGGGCCATATTCTCGAGTTTGTGCGTATGCCAATACACCAATGAAAATGAAAAATGTATGTTTGTCTCTCTTGTTCGTATACGAATTGAAACCGAACAATTCCTATATGTATGGATTCCGTGCATAAAGTTGTTTTCTGTGTTTTGTGTTCTGTGTTCAAGTGAAGTGTTGACGAATCGACAGACAATTGTTGAGTATTTACCAGCCATGGCGGCTTTTCTATCATCTTTCGTGATTAGTTAGTTTAGTGACTGTTGTGTAAAGTATTTTGTGTTCATTCAGTATAGTTATATCAATAAATGAAAATAAAAGTTTTGTTCTACTATTCAATAGTTTTTACTAACCTATTCAACACTGTTTTGAAAAAGATGTTTCCGTAAGTAGTAAGTAGTAAGTTGTGTGTATCCTTTAAAAATGTACAAACGAAAACGAAATATACAGCACAATAGAATCGCTAAACGATTGTCAGAAACTTTAAATAGAGAAGTCTTGACTGATGCAGATGTATCTGATGTTTGCAAAACCGAATTGAATGACTCTCAGAGATTGCTGAGCTTACTTAGTAAGTATACAACAATACGAACAAACGAACAAACACATCTGATAATTCTGCACATCCTAAGGACGTCCCCGATGTACTTTCGATTGATGTAATTCAGGGACGTCCAATGAACATCCCAGGTGGATGTCGATTGAATATCCTTATAGAACGTCCAATTTTGGTGAGAAGTCGAAACATTGGTACTTCCCACGGATGTCCAATGGACGTCCGCGGTACCAATACTGCACGTCCTAAGGACGTCCCAGATGTAGTTTCGATTGATGTAATTCGGGGACGTCCAATGAACATCCCAGGTGGATGTCGATTGAATATCCTTATAGAACGTCCAATTTTGGTGAGAAGTCGAAACATTGGTACTTCCCACGGATGTCCAATGGACGTCCGCGGTACCAATACTGCACGTCCTAAGGACGTCCCAGATGTAGTTTCGATTGATGTAATTCGGGGACGTCCAATTAACATCCCAGGTGGATGTCGATTGAATATCCTTATAGAACGTCCAATTTTGGTGAGAAGTCGAGACATTGGTGCTTCCCACGGATGTCCAATGGACGTCCGCGGTACCAATTTTGCACATCCTAAGGACGTCCCGAATGTCCTGAGAGGATGTCCTATGGATTACCATCGGACTTCATGGTGCTATTAGGGTCATTTGTTTGTGTTGTGTAAAAATAATGTTGTTTTATATTGTTTGTGTTGTGTAAAAATTACTGTTGTTTCATATTGAACAATCACTGTATGTCAATGATGTATATTTGTAATTAAGTCTACTTTTTTATCAATTTATACTTCTCTTTTTCAAATAGTAATTAGAATACTACATGCCTGCTTTTGTATGACAATTTTCTATACGATGCTGTAATGTATGGTCCACGGAAATAAACTTATCTTATCTTAACAGGAGCGATGAGGTTGACTCCAACAGCAACTATAGAGGTCATTTTGGACCTCACTCCTCCCCATATCATGGTGAGAACTGCTTGGGGATTTGGTGAAAGTGTACAGGAGAGACGAAATACTTGGGGCTAAACCTGGACTCAAAGCTCACCGGGAAAAAACATCTGGAAAAAGTTCTGAAAAGAGCAAGGACATCTTTAATGATGGCCAGGCGCTCCTTTGGCAAAACATGGGGACTTGGACCCAAACAGTCTCTCTAGCTATACACAGCAATTGTTAGGCCCTCGATATCGTACGGAGCCCTGCTGTGGTGGCCAAAGGTAGAACAAGTGACAACCAGGGTGAAGCTGGCTAGTTTACAAAGACTGGCCATGCTCGGAGTCACTGGTGCTATATCGAGCTCATCGACAATTAGCTTGGAGGTAATCCTAAACCTCCCTCCCCTGCATTTGCATATTGCAGCAGAGGCGAGGATAGAAGCATCCAGGCTAAAATGTCTGGGCCAATGGAGGGGCAATAACCAAGGCCACTCCAGCATACTGGAGGTCATAAGAATCGACACGTCTGAGATGCCGTCGGACAAAATGACTCCAACATACTCCTTTGATACACATACACCACCATCATAGAAGATGGGGAAGTTACATCAAGGGCCATACCAATGCTGTCAAGAGGGCAAATCTGGTACATCTAAACAGTTCATTGTTCATTTGTAGGAAGAAACTGCTTTATTAGAGTTTTCAATATACTGCCGGAAGAAATGAAAAAAAAAATATTAGAATTGAATCAAGTAGATATGTTCAAAAGAAAGTCCAAAAAATACACCACCTCAATGGAGGATCGGGTAATCGAACAATTTTTTTGATGATACTCCCATTCATACATTCATTTATTTTTTGTTTTATTGTTTTACTAATGAAATATATAAATATAAAATTATAATTTTCAAGACATTGTATCACTATTACTATCACTAGGTTATTATTATTAATATTATTAGTTTAAAATGTTATATGTATAAGCAAGTTCATTATGTTACCTCTATAGCAAAAAAAGGAAAACTTACTTATGCAGATAAGTTACCACGC
Source organism: Chrysolina oricalcia (assembly GCA_944452925.2). Taxonomy (NCBI): domain Eukaryota; kingdom Metazoa; phylum Arthropoda; class Insecta; order Coleoptera; family Chrysomelidae; genus Chrysolina; species Chrysolina oricalcia. Next base: position 60,392,883 of record OX101823.2, read on the forward strand.
ACAACTTCAAGTTTTTGTGGAATGCTTTGACCTGCGTTGACTAGATCGTAAGATAAAATATTTAATGTGAATTTCTTCATTGTTAATAAAGGTTATTATTATTATTAGAAATTGTCTTTGAAGGAACAAGATTAATGCAAATTCATGAATGATGAAAGAATAACCAACGACAACAAACACCACTCAAAACGTCAAAATCGTCTCTGTCTCTGACAAGAGTGACAGATCTTAGTTACAAGTCTTCCTAATAATGAAAAAGCACTGTTGCACGGTCATTATAATTACAGTAGCTTAGGGTGCATTATTGTTTTAAATAAATTTCTTTCTCACCTAAAATTCGGAGTTATCTAAGTATATCTAAAAGGTTCTTTTCGGTTTTAAAAAGTCCTAAATGCGCTGTCAAATTTCTCTCTTTGAAACGACATGTGTTTTATTGCCTCATAACAAAAAACTCTGAATTGGAACACCAAATTACTTTCAAACCTGGCAACGATCTACTCAAAGTACACTGATCGCATACGCGGCATGCTTTTCGCCGGTGAGTCAAAAGTTTAGAGCCAATGACAAATGTTAACACATCTTCTTTTCGCATGTGAAAATCGTATATGTCTGTCTCATTTATCGTTGGGATTTTATTTGAAAGTGTATGATTTAACACAATGGAAAAAGATAAAACTAGAAAGTTAGTCGGTGATTAAGTCTCACACCCGTACGTTAAGACCGATTTTGACTATATCACTTTAGAGAGTTATTTAACTTTTCACTAGGGTGAACTCTCGACCGTAAAGGTACTGATTGAATTTGCACTAAGCAAAAATGATAGCTAATCCTTCTCTCTCAATTTGAGAGTAATTTTTTTCCGCTGAAGATAGTGATCTAAACGCGAATGCTATCGGTTTTTCCTCATTATTAGGGAAAACATGTGATAAAATCACCCCCACCCCATAAGGGCTTGCATCAGTCGTCAACTTTAATTCATAGTCAGGGTTGTAATGTGCTAACACCTTCTCTGACATCAAAATATGTTTAACTTCATCGAAAGCTAAAGTACAACTTTCTGTCCAATTCCATTTTACATCTTTCTTTAAAAGATTATATAAAGGATTCAAGAGGGTTGCTAAATTTGGAACAAATAGTAATAGTTGATCATTCCAAGAACAGATTGCAACTGTTTTATATTAGTAGGCACAGGAGCCTTTTGAATTGCAATAATTTTTTCCGGAGATGTAGAAAGTCCTTCGCTACTGAATACATAACCTAAATAGCTAATCTTATCTTGAAGAAAACTACATTTTTCATGTTTTACTTTCAAACCAACGTTGTTTAATCTTTCTAAAAGCTTTTCCAATCTTGAAAAATGTTCATCATGATTTTTACCGCATACTAATATGTCGTCGAGAAAACAAACACACCCTTCAATATTTTGTGTTACTGTTTCCATGATTTTTTGGAATTTTGAAGGATCCGAAGCTACCCCGTACGGTAATCTTTGGTACTGGAAAAGACCTTTTTCGGCAACCATCCGGGAAGTGTTCACTTCCCGGACACTTTTTCTTTGGGAAAGTAGCACTTCCCGGCCTAGTCCGGGAAGTACGTACTTCTTGGATTAGGCCAAGAAGTGCTCGAATTTTAATACAAATATTAATATAAATAAGAATTAGAACGTTTCTGTTGGTACCTATCTTCTGTTCGAATTTCAATATACAGGGTGTTAATTAAGTACGTTGACAAACTTCGGGAGGTGATTCTTTGAAGGTTTTCAGGACGAAATGTTCATATAAACATATGTCCCAAACGGCTTGGTTTTCGAGATACAGGGTGATAAAAATACATTTTTTTCAAGATTTTTTAGAGTTAACTTCGACATTTTCTACAATAATCAGTTCAAATTAGGCAAGTACAATCCATTCAATAGTACGCACGATACAAAATAATGCATTTCTCAAATAATTCACAGGGTCCTCCTTTTTTCAGAGTCAAGCTTTGTTCAACCCTTCAGGATATTTCAAGAAAATGTCGATAATGGTCAACATTGAGTCTATGAGGCAGAAAATGTGGCCCGATAAGGAAATTCCCTACAATTCCAACCCAAACATTCACAGAAAACGTCTCTTGAAAATGGTTTTCAATCACGGCGTGTGGGTTTTCATCAGCCCACATATGATTGTTGTGAAAATTAATAATGGCTTTACGGGAAAAGCATGCCTCATCGGTGAATAACACTTGAGATAAAAACCATGGATTTTCCAACAATTTATTTCGAATCCAAGTGCAAAAAGTTAATCTCTTTGGAAAATCCCTGGGCAGAAGAGCTTTAACACGCTGTATGTGATAGGGATAAAGTTGTTGCTCTTTTAAAATTTGCCATACCAATACATGGGTTACGTTAAACTGTGCCGCAATTTGTCTTGTACTGGTGTCTGGATGCTGCTCAATTTCGTTAAGTACAGCTTCTTCTATCTGAACTGTTCTAACTCTCCTGGGTCTTCCTATGAGAACAGCAGACCTCTTGAAAGTACCCGTTTCACGAAGACTGGAGTGAATATTGAACATTTGTGTGCTGGGAATATGACGTTGTGGAAATCTTTCTAGATACATTCGTATGGCGGCACGAGCGTTACCATCAGCCATTCCATACATTAAGTGCATGTCTGCCATTTCTGAATTTGTATATTCAACCATTTTATCCAAAGGAATATTGAATGAATCTGCTTTATAGCTTGCACTAATGAAGAATTAACAATGAGACAGTTTCTCAACTTTCGATAAATGTCAAGTTGTTGATATTTAAATAAATGAATTAATATCAAAGCCCACTTTGCTATTTTATGAATTCAAATTTATTACAAAATTTCTGCGTTACTGCAGAAGAAAAAACAAAACGAAATTTCTGATAAAATAATGTACTCCGTACGGAAACAAAAATTTGTTTGATTTAGTTTTTCGGAGTTATGACCAGAGATTCATAAATGAAAATCAAATGTGTAATGATCTGCGACTATTAGATAAACCCTATTAACTATCTTCCATTACAGGATTACCTTTCGGAAGTTTTTTATGTTGAAAAGGAAACGTTCAATTGAAAACTAAAAAATATATTTTTTTAAAATAACAAAAAATTTGTATGAGTTCTCTATCAAGACTGATGGGTAAAAACATTTTTAATCAAATATCTCAATGAAATTGCACATTTTTACCATCAGAATCTTCAGGTTGAAAGTTAAGGTTTTCCCAATATCTGTCAGATCTAGTTTAATATCCAGCGTACCGCAGTGACGGGGAGATAGTAGTTTTCTGTTAGATATCACAAAAAGAAATCACATCTTTACAATAACAAGCTTTTATTTAGCTTCACTTGTAACTAACTAACAAACAATTTAATAAAAGTTGAATTTGACCCACTTCTAATACTCCGATTAATTTGAAATTTGGCAGGTTTCCGTAATTCCGGTGACAATGCATTGAAAAAATGTTTGTTAAAAAACAAAATGGCGGCTCCAATATGGCGGACGAGTTTTGTGATTATGATCCGATTCTGTTCAAAATTGGTATGTGATGGTTTTTGGGTTGGAGATTTTCAGTTTCACATAAAAAATAAACTAAAATGTTAAAAATGAAAATTATAAAAAGAAAACATTTTAAAGTTTTTATACAATACACTGAAAAGGAAAAAATAATTCATTTCATTGTTTGATCTAGGTAATCTTGTACAGAAAGATTTTGATACTCACAGAATAACCTACAGAAAAATTAAACAAATTATTTTTTCATTTTCAGTGCATTTGTATAAAAGCTTGTCTTTATAGTTTTTATTGTATAATTTTTATTCATCGTAGATTTTTCTAATTCTGAAAAAATATTTCCATCAATTTACAGTAATTGAAAATGTTTAATTTTCAAATTTTCTAATGTTATGCCACACTGGAAAATGTTTAAATTAATATTTTCATTATAGCCCCTGAACCGTACAAGTAAATGAAAAAATGCAAGATATCAAAAAGATGTTAAATGAAACAACATTGATTATTCCTTTCTCATAATATGTCAGTGGCGGCGGAAAAAAAAATTCTGAAGGGTTGAACAAAGCTTGACTCTGAAAAAAGGAGGACCCTGTGAATTATTTAAGAAATGCATTATTTTGTATCGTGCGCCCTATTGAATGGATTGTACTTGCCTAATTTGAACTGATTATTGTCGAAAATGTCGAAGTTAACTCTAAAAAATCTTTAAAAAAATGTATTTTTATCGCCCTGTATCTCGAAAACCAAGCCGTTTGGGACATATGTTTATATGAACTTTTCGTCCTGAAAACCTTCAAAGAATCACCTCCCAAAGTTTGTCAACGTACTTAATTAACACTCTGTATAATACAAATAAGAACTGAAATGTTCGAAATATTCAAATTTGGAATCGTTTCATCCGGTTAACAGATGGGTGAAAGTCGACCTCTCTTCGTCTCTTAGACTAAATGCGTCTCATTGATTTGTTATTCGTTGCCGAAAAAATAGTGTACGCAACAGTTTTTTTGGACTCGTCCGAAAACAGTTTTTTTGGACTCGCAGACTTCCAGGACTCGCTAACGCTCGTCCTAGAATTTGGTCTACTCGTCCAAAAAAACAGTATTTTCCGGACTTGTTACGTTAATTACTATTATGGGTAGAAATCGTGACAAGAACCTTAGATTTTTCATCTAAAACAATTTGTGTATATGAGTAAGGTTATTCTGGACTTTCATTGTCTAAAAAAGAACAAAGAAAAATTCAATTCTCTGCAATTTTTAATCACGACGTTTCAACTGTTGAAATCTACAGTCTGGAAGAGAGCATACCTAATGGATGATGCTATTCAGCGGTTTGAGGAAATCAAGAGACTTACACTAGAAGAAGACTATCGACCTATCCTGGCCAAAATTGACAAAAAGTGCACATGGATCCGTCAGAATGCCGAAAAGACACACGAGCGTAAATGGGAGAAACTGGTACAGAAACAACGCCAACAGGAATCCGTAAAACAAATCGAACGAAAGGATACTGTCATCAACATGAGCTCCCGGCCGCTATCAAACACCGAAGAATCCCTATTAGCGAAGATCTTAAACTTTGCTATGACACCGAAGGAAATACCAACTCTTGAAATTATCGCTGCCATAGAATCCACCAGTCGGCGCATCGACCAGATTGAAGCAGAAGAATTCAGGTGGAAGGGAGAGGCCTACTGGAAAAAGTGCCACATCTGAAAAACAATATCAGCCGGGAAGAACAGAGAGCACTGAACAATCTGAAGAAAGACAACACAATAAAGATTCTGCCTGCGGACAAAGGAAACGCAACGGTCGTCATGGACAGCGACCTCTATGAGAGAAAAATCGAGGAGGTACTCGGTAAAGGTGAATACAAACGATTGGCTAAAGATCCCACTGCAACGATAGAAAGAAAGGTGTATCATACGCTAAAAAAGTACGAACAATTTTTCTCAGATAGAGAAAGATCAATGTTGACACCACACCACAGCAAGCCACCGCACCTTTATGGACTACCAAAAATCCACAAGGCAGAAGTTTCTTTGAGACCGATAACCAGCTCCAGAGACTCAGCTACCTACAATCTAGCCAAGTTCCTACTGCCGATTATCCAACCACTGCAAGGCAATACCTCGACGTTCGTGAAGAACTCCAGGCACTTTGTAGAGATCCTGGAAGAGGTCAGAGTAGCACCAGGAGACCAATTCGTCAGTTTTGACGTGGAAAGTCTCTACACCAACGTCCCGGTAGAAGAGGCCTTGCAAATTATTCGGAAAAATCTGCAAGAAGACACAGAGCTGAAGAACAGGACGAACCTACCAGTACGTGGCATTATGGACCTGCTAGAATGTTGCCTGCGAAATTGTTATTTTCAAGAAAAAGACCGCTTTTTCTCCCAGGAAGACGGACTACCGATGGGATCCCCATTATCACCCTTGGTAGCAAACATCTATATGGAATGGTTTGAAACTTTTGCTACAGAGACAGCCCATAAGAAACCTCAGATGTGGTTGAGATATGTTGACGACACGTTTGTCATATGGAACCACGGAGACGAGGACCTTGACGTCTTTTTGAAACATCTGAATAACATCAGAAAGTCCATAAACTTCACGATGGAAAAGGAGACGCAAGACGGTTTACCTTTTTTAGACGTGAAAGTTCAAAGGAACAATGATAAGTGCCAAACATCAGTATACAGAAAGCCGACTCATACCGGACAATACCTGAACTTCGAATCGAACCATCATGGTGCTACAAAGAGAGGGGTTGTTCGATCGCTGGTGGACCGTGCCTACAACCTATGTAACACAGATAAAAGTCTTACCATCGAATTGGACAATATCAAGAATGATCTGCGACGAAATGGGTACCCCAAAAAACATATAGAAGAGGTTCTAGCTCGCAGGGGGGATAAGAACAATAAACCAGATGAGCCGACACAAACCACCCTGTGCGTTCCGTATGTTAGAGGTCTATCGGAAAGAATAAAGCGAATTGGGTCGAAATACAAAATACGGACATGTTTCAAGGCAGGTAACACTATTCGCAGCCATCTCACAAAGACCAGACCACGTAACGCTGACATTGACTCCAAAAACTGCATCTACCGCATCCCTTGTGAATGCGGCGAAGCTTATCTTGGAGAAACTAAGAGACCACTTAGCGTTAGACTCGCTGAACACAAGAGAAACACTCAACGAGGAGAAACATCAAAGTTAGGAATAGCGGATCATGTCTGGACGACCCAACACAACATAAAATGGACTGAAGCCGAAGTCATCCATAAAGAAGAGGGCTGGTATAGAAGGAAGTTTAAAGAGAGTGCATATATTATGAACAACAAAGTCTTTAGTCAGGCCAGCATAGAAATCCGTAATGTGTGGAAACCCTTAATTAGTGGCATAGATCAATTGAAATTGCGATAAGAATTAACAATGCTGTACCGGAGGGACCTGGCACAGTAATTAACAAGCTTACCTGAATACCGCCAAATTACCCCTAGGCTAATGACACAAAATTATCTACAGCATATATAAGAAGTATCCTTGAGATTGTCGCATTATACACTTGATAACGACTGTAGATTTCAACAGTTGAAACGTCGTGATTAAAAATTGCAGAGAATTGAATTTTTCTTTGTTCTTTTTTAGACAATGAAAGTCCAGAATAACCTTACTCAAAGTGAAACATTGTCAACCACTTTCAAACAAAAATTTGTGTATATGCCTGAGACAAATCGATTTTTGAGAAAATGACACCACCTTGCAAACTTGCAAATAACTCCTCAATACGCGGAAGTGGAAACTGGTCAATTTCTACCACGGGATTTCATCTCTAGGGTTATATTTGTCATTTTCGAAGTAACTAAATAGTGTGCTATTTGTCATTTCCGCATGTGGTCGTCGGAAAACTGACTTTTGTAAATTAGTATATTGAATATCGTGCTCAGAATGCAATTTCCTTCATATGCATACGTAGTATGTGTCTTCAGCATACTAACTAGACTAGTTCATTTTGAAGTTACCGTGTAGGTGTTTCTATATAAAAAAAACATACATTAGCACGTGATCTTATTGTGGCGTACAAGCTTACCCACTGTTCGCAGAAATGTTAAGCTCGGCCGCACTACGGAGAACGAGGATCAGCAAATTTGCATAGCTGAAAATCAACCAAACTAAAGGAAACTTTGGCGAATTTGAGATACATGATTTGAATACTCGATTGATAAAACTGACTTATGCACGTGTACAATACAGAACATAAAAACTAGGTAAACATAAAAATTCCTGAGACACACTGGAAGAGCGTTTCGGCAACAAAGTTAGCATCGTCAGGTAAATTATTTCTAATTGATCCGTCTATCAATTGCACAAAGTAATTTCGCATTTCGTATCCTTTCAGAGAGCGATGTTCAGGACAATATGATTGATATAAAATATCAGGCTACAGAGTTGTACGAAATAAACCTTGAGAGGTCATGATTTTTTTATACGACCAGATCGGTGCATTTTTCACTAACAAAATCCGGAAAAATCTCGAAAAAGAGACCATTTTTCAGAAATTCATAATTTTTATAAATTCTGAAGCTGGACAAACGATTTTGCGGAAACTGATAGATAATAACATGTGGTTCAACTGTGCGCAAGTTATTTTCTGTCCGATGTGTAGTATTGTAGATTTCCACTTCCTCGGCAAAAGTGTCCAAAGGCACAAAAAAATCGGCCAACTAGTTTTCGAGATACAGGGTGTCAAAAATGAAAAGTGATGCTTTCTGCTCAGAATTTTTAACAACTCCGAGAATTGACAAAACGCCCATTTATTCAAGGAATAACATGCCTGAACGATCCTACAATATCATCTGGATCTTGTATCCATTATATTTTTACGTTTCGTGCTCTACAACAGGGTGAACAAAGAAAAATCCAATTCGATTAATTTTAAACCAACCAGTGTAAGTTCGTTCATGAGAATTAAATATCCAATTCCTCAATCTCGATCGAAGTTTACTGACATTTTTTTTATATAACAATAATAATAATACTTTATTAGTCCTTTATGATCACAGTTTCTATGATATAGGATAAGTCGTAGGGAGGAAGTGCATAGCTGTAATGTATAGTTACAGCAAGTCACTAATCTGTCACATGTGATAAAATTACCTACGTAAATTTTTTATTCAAAAATTCTGATATGTCATAGTAACATTCATTACCTAAAAATATTTTTAATACGTTAAAGTTATTTTCCAATCTCAGACAGGAAGGCAAATGATTCAGAAATTGGATACCTTCATACATTGGGCTTTTTTCGTACAGTGCAGTTACATGTTGGGAGGCCTAATAAGTTTAGAGGAACGAGTTGGATAATCATGATAATCAGAATTGGTAGAAAAATTATGATAATTGCTTTTAGCATAGAGAATGCATTTGTAGATGTATATAGAGTAAAATGTGAGAATTCTATGTTCTTTGAAATGATTGCGATATGTTTCTCTATGGTCTAGATTGAACATTAATCTTACAATTCTCTTTTGAGAAATGAAAACTCTGGATGCGCCTCCTGCACCACCCCATAGAATAATATTGTACGAAATGTGGGAATAAACGATAGCTTAGTATACGCTGATCAACTGACTAGACACAAAAATATTTTTTAGTTGTAATATAGCAAAGTAACTACTATTCAATTTCTTGCAAATGTGATTAATATTAGAATTCCAACCCATATCATTGTCTACAAATACTCCTAGAAATTTGGTAGATTTTGAGAAAGGGACTTCGATATCGTTTACTGAGACTCTACTATTATTAGATATTTCATTTCTGGTGAAGAACTGCATACAGATGGTTTTAGTAGAATTGACTATCAGAGAATTCCTCCCACACCACGTGGTGAATTCTTTTGATAGCATATTCATTCTCGCAATGAGTTCTTCCGGCGTTTCTGCGTCAGTTGCCAAGGTGGTATCATCGGCATATAAAATCAAGTGTTTTGTGCTGATGTACTTGGGGAGATCATTTACATACAGTAAGACAATCAGCGGACCGAGAATTGATCCTTGAGGAACCCCAGTATCCACGTCATGTGGGAGGGATCTCTGGTCGTCAATTCTTACTATTATTTTCCTGACTTCAAAGAATATACAGGGTGGTTCGAAAATGGGGGTGCGTCAACCCCTAGTTTTTTTAATCGGATGGGGGAGAACATATCATATTGATATCAAACATTATTTAATGTTAAGAACGTCGCATAGTCATTTCATATATACAGGGTGAGTAAAAAGATACAGTCCAAGTTTCTTGAAAAAATGCGGTTTTTTTTCAATGAATATCTTCTATTTCGAAAAAGAATCGGTTAATTTTCTTGAATTTTTGATATCATGTTTGATTTGAGGAGTCCGAGATATCGTCATCAATCCCAGCATAGGTCTCCGGACTCGTTTGTCGTCTATATACTTTTGAATGTACGGATTTTATTAATACACGATATACTCCATTGGAGACAGAAATGGCGTGTTTCCAACAATTCTTGTTGAAAAATATTCGGGCTAGATTAGTGCGGTACCTATTCCAAAAATGCAATACCTTATATACAGGGTGAATTAAATGTTTTTCATTTGAAAGCCCTGTTTCCTAAGAAACTAGAGAAAATTGAAATGTACCAGAAGCAATAACCCTCTCAAGATTGGGACTAATTCTACAGTATTTGACAGCTATTTCAATTCAGATGGAGAAATATTTTATGATTTCTGTAAAATGTGCGGTTTCTACAAAATTGGGATATTTGGTACACAATGAACAAATGAATGGTGAAAGTATTATACCTCTCAAAATTCTACAAGTCCGCGAAAAGAAATATGTACTTTTTGTGGTCATTTCTTCTTTGAACCAATTTTGAAATGTATTTGAATAATTTTCACACAAAAAAAGATGAATGAATATGAATGAAGAAATTTTTTAAAGGTAAGCTTTTATTGAATTGCACTGAAAAGGAAAAAATAATGTCTTTAGGGGTGTCAACTTATTCTATAACAGATTCAAAGACTTGAAAACCGCGATATAAGAGGGTGATTGGAACTAAGGCAACAGAAGTTAATACTAAGGTATAATACTTTCACCATTCATTTGTTCATTGTGTACCAATTATCCCATTTTTGTAGAAACCGCACATTTCACAGAAATCATAAAATATTTCTTCATCTGAATTGAAATAGCTTTCAAAAACTGTAGAATTAGTCCTTGAGATGGATATTGCTTCTAGTACATTTCAATTTTCTCTAGTTTCTTTGGAAACAGGGCTTTCAAATGAAAAACATTTCATTCACCATGTACATAAGGTATTGCATTTTTGGAATAGGTACCGAACTAATCTAGCCCGAATATTTTTCAACAAGAATTGTTGGAAAATAGCCCATTTCGGTCTCCAATGTAGTATATCGGGTATCAATAAAATCCGTACATTCAAAAGTATATAGCCGACAAACGAGTCCGGAGACCTATGCTGAGATTGATGACAATATCTCGGACTCCTCAAATCAAACATAATATCAAAAATTCAAGAAAATTAACCTAGTCTTTTTCGAAATAATTTAAAGAATGTTTGATATTAATATGACATGATCTCGCCTATCTGATTAAAAAAACTAGAGGTTGACGTCCCCCTATTTTCGAACCACCCAGTATATAAAAAATGTGTCAGTAAACTTCGATCGAGATTAAGGAAGTTCATCCAGGCTCAATTGGATCTTTAATTCTCATGAACGAACTTACACTGGTTGGTTTAAAATTAATCGAATTGGATTTTTCTTTGTTCACCCTGTTGTAGAGCACGAAACGTAAAAATATAATGGTTACGAGATCCAAATGATATTGCACGATCGTTCAGGCATGTTATTCCATGAATAAATGGGCGTTTTGTCAATTCTCGCGGAGTTGTTAAAAATTCTGAGCAGAAAGCTTCACTTTTCATTTTTGACACCCTGTATCTCGGAAACTAGTCGGTCGATATTTTTGTGCCTGTGGACACTTTTGCCAAGGAAGTCGAAATCTACAACAGACCAAAAATTCAGGGAATTTAACCGAAATCCATTTTTCATAAGGAAAGTGCGGTCCTTTTTGATGGTCTCTTTTTCGAGGTTTTCCCGGATTTTCTCAGTGGAAAATGCACCGATGATACAAGAGAGTTTCATAAGTGGTTGGGCCTGGTAACCGTTGTTTACCGCAGGATATCTTTATTCAATTATTTTCAGAGATATTGGAAAATTCTGTCAATTCCGCCAAAATAACAGATAAAATAAACTAACTCATATTTGTTTCGAAGTTCACGATCGTATCAAGTTCGATCCTACAGAGTTGGATGCTCTTTCTCTTGAAACACAAACAAAAATCCACTACACTTATCTATATGAGTAAGGTTTCTCTTATCATTTGGTAATGTTGTTATATTCTATATCCTGAACCGTAAGACAGCTAAATGGGAAACATTAAGATTCTCCTAACATTTTCTACTACTTCTCCGCTTTTTGGACATTTATTGGATTTTCTCAATTTGTTTTTTTAAATGCCCAATCCAATTCAATGGGGTTCAAAACACAATAATACGGAGTTAACCTCAGAAGCGTATGACCAGAATCTTGCCTTTGCAGAACGAGCCGGGGTGATTCCATTATTGCCATTCGCTGATTTAGTTTTTTGTGTTTGAAACCACAGTCTGAAAGAATTAGGCGTAGTATTTCCTGCGATTTATATGTATACTCAGGTTAATCAGATAATTTGTTTTTGATCGATTCTAAGGTAGGTACTTCGTTTCGTTTATAGAAATCATAAACTTGCCTTCGAAGGAAATCTTTTGTGGCCTCATCAACTTTGTTTAATTTCTTATCTTCTCGTTTTCTTTTACGATAATGATCCACAACATCCCCTTGTTTAACCACTCTGTAAATAGTTGAATGCCCCAAACTGGTGACATGAGATATCCTTCCGAAAATTTAATCGTCACATTTGTCGTTCATTTCCTTACGTATTGCACAATAAATGTAGGAAAGAATAAATGGAGTACTTACTAACGTGAGAATGAATGATGAAATTGGCAAAAAACGAAAATAGAATATACATGAAGTGAAATGAAATGACTGATGTAGGAATGACAGTGACTTAGTTTATTTCAGTAATCAAGTTGGAAGATTCTGATTAGAGGGTGATTTTATCCTATGTTTCTCAAAATTAAATAGATACGTATACATTTTGCTGAGATTACTCAGGTCAGTTCTTTTGTTCATCGACTGTTCTTCATTATTAATTTGAACCATTTCCATGAAAATTCTTTTAGACAGATTAGTTTCACTATTCAAAATTTCGGTATTATTATAATCCATCCTGTGGTCTCTTGAGATAACATAAAAGCGACTGTAGACGTAATGTTGATCCATGTGCTTTGGCAGGGCATGTTATCTCTAGAGACCACAGGATGGATTATAATAATACCGAAATTTTGTTTAGGTATCGAATTATACCGAAAGCTTGACAGTATCAAAGAGTTTTCTTTGAAATGGCCCGCAACCCTGACTGCAACCCCACAAATACTACAAACTATATATATATATATATATATATATATATATATATATATATATATATATATATATTTAGAACAAGTCTTTGGTATTGAACATGAAGATCTTTGTTTAAAAATTCCCATTGTTCATCCGGTTGTGAGTCTTGTTCCTCACGTTCTTCGAATGGTCGCCAAAATGCCATGTTGCAACACTAAATACACAAACGTCTATAAAACCGCGACATATGTTTTGCAAATACAGTGGATTCTTCAAGCAGAAGTATACAAGTGTCCTTCTTTCATATTCCCAAAATGTTAATCAATTTGGGAACAGTTTTATACCTTGTTTTCTATGATAACAAATAGTGTTTGTCAATAATTAATTACATTTAAACCTAGTCTAACGGCAAAACAAATTAAGAAGAGAGAAAATATTGAGTTCTATTTGATCGTTCATTAAGTACGCAACTGTTCTTCTTTTCATAAATATCACCAGGCTGCGGGACAGCAATAAAAATATTAAGAGGTGATTTACGGTACTTTATGCAACTGGCGGTCAGCGCATTACTGATTGCTTTCCACGCTTCGAACGGTTACACTTAAAATATACTCAATCTGGTCCACTGTTTTCTTTATATGGGGAATAATATTTATTTATTTTCTGTTTTCGTCCTTTATTCGTTATTACACCATGAGCTATTTTGAACTAACCCTATATATTGAGCTGAATGAAGTCATATTCAACTGAGATTGGATAAACTATAACCACATGATGAAAAAAACGACCTGTATACAAAATTCCGGTACGGAAATCACCTCCAATGATCCAACGTGTTTTTTGCAGGTGACAGCGGCAGGGAAAGCTGTATTGATCACCGGTTGCGACTCTCGCATGGGCAGCGCCCTCGCTCGGCAACTAGACGAACAAGGATTCACGGTCTTCGCGGGATTCCAGAACGCTTCCGGGAGTTCCGCGGCGGAAGAGCTCAAAGAGGAATGCTCCGCGAGGTTACACGTTCTCCAACTAGATGTCGCCTCTGAAACGCAAATATTGGCGGCCTCTCTGTACGCTGTGGAGCATCTACCAGATGGCGCTCCTGGTCTATGGGCCGTGGTGCACGCGCAATCGTGGGTGGCTCTTGGAGAAATCGAGTGGATTCCCCCTCAGGTTAGTATAAAGACATCAAGATCATAAATGAATTTTTTGTGTCTAGGATCTTTCCAAATATAAAGGAATCTAAAGGTATACCTATCTTCAAAAATAAGGTATGTGCCGGAGATGTGTCAGGTTAATTCGCATCCAAAATCAATTCTCAAAAAAAATGTAATCAGCTTACTGTCAAAGATTGACAAAATATCTAGAATTCTTCAACCATTAAGCGCGTTCGGTTTTTACGTCGGACTGATCAGATTAGTCTTTTTCGTTCGTTTATTGCAACCGATTGTAGGGGAGGTAAATCTTGATCGTTCGGTTTTTCAAATCCATTCAGTCCGAGATTGATCTGTTTGCTCGGAGAATTTTGGCAGACGAGAACGATTAATTTGAAAGTGTGAGGTTATGTTCATCATCCTCAAAATTAATAGTTTAATTTTCCGAAACAAAAACTAGCATTGTTTTTTGTATATTCGTTAATGCAATATTCAAAACGTTCAAATTTCAAATTTGAAGATTCTTTACGAAAAAAACGGAACAAATTTGGATGTGGTTATTGGTTATCAGCATGTCAAAGTCAAGCCAACGCCCGTTTCATTCGTTTATTACCGATTGATCCGATTAATTTGTGGCCACGTGACTAAAATCTACTCAACTCCGAGATCATATCACCGAACGCGCCTATTGTTTATATAGAAGTGAGATAGTTTGCCAACCTTGTGGGATTTATATTGGATTCAAATAGATGCGACATGTAGATGACGACAGTGATCTCGCATCCAAGTCATGTCGTAACTTCAGTTATAAGTCATGTCGTAACTTGATTGAAACAATGGGACAGCATTAAAATCATGGTTTTTTAAAGAAACCTGCATTAAAATGACGACAAATATTCATGTTTGTAACTAATCACGCTAAATGACACTTGCGTTTGGGTCCAATACCTTTTCCACAGGCATTGACTTACTATCTTACTTCTATTTAAACAATGCTTCAACCTACTTCGATACACAGTAAGGATTCGGGAAACTAAAGTCTACTACACCTACAATTCAAGATACATTGGAATGTTTATATAACTCTCTTAATAACAAAGAAAACTCACTCTGTCTATTCTACGATCTAAGCCGCGCTTTCGACGCAATAGATACGAATTTATTGATTCATAAGCTAGAGGCTGTAGGTGTCTGTAGGGTACCCCTTGATTGGACAAAATCATATCTGTCTAACCGTACACAAGTATCAATGTTCAATAACATTAAATCACAATCAAGAGAAACCAGTCTAGGAGTGCCCCAAGGATCAATTTTAGGTCCTTTATTCTTCATTATTTTCACATCAGATATAAAAATATGTTGCGACTCTCCTGATCAAATGATACTGGTATGCTGATGACACAAATATTCTGATATCCCATACGGATTGTCAGGACCCTGGGCACTAAATGACAACACTCGCGTACTAACACCAATATATTCGACAATTACAATAATCAACCACACTGGACAATATCTCAACATCGAATGAATCAAAACCCCTCACAGAAATACATCATGTCATCCTTTGCGTAACGTTCGTACACTCAGACTCTATGTGTCACACCGTTATACGGGATGATTACAGTCATATCGCTAACAGGATATTGACCAAATGACCAAATGAGTAATTATGCAGCAGACAACGTAGCTCCCTGTCGTTATAGTCTGTGTAATGTACGACTAATATAAGAAATATCTGTTATCAACGATGACTAAGGAATGTGTGTTGGACGGGAGAGTTCAGTTGATGTAAGACACCCGTACCGTGAAGAACGAGTAATAAAAGTATTAGTGAAAACGAGTGTTTGATTTACAAAAGTGAAGGTTGTTACAATTACAGTCATATCGCTAACATCCGGCCATCCTGCTATGTGTTTCGTCCTCGACACAACATCACGTTCTGTAAAACAAAATAGTCATGTTATAACTGTACATATATGGTGTTATAGTGGTCACCAAGTTTCCAATATCTCCATTTCAGTTATTCTCATTTTCGAAACTATTTCCTGTCCGTGCAGTCTGATTATATCCTTGACCAATCAATGGACCTACAGAATCATCAAGTTACTAATTCACATGGTAACATTACCAAGACTACTGCCTATCCGTGCAATCTGATTGTATCCTTGGCCAATCAGTAGACCTACAGAATCATCAAGTTACTCATTCACATTTCATCGCATTTATCACCCATCATCTGCGGCTGTCCGTGCAATCTGATTGTATATATCCATGATCAATCAGTGGACCTGGCCGACACAGTTCTAGCCCTGTATTGACAAATATTATCCATTGCTTACCAAGCTGAGTTATCTCTGGAGACAAATGCCTTCATGTGTTCCACTGCAATAACACCATTGTACAGAGCTCCACCTTTACACCTCTCTGAACCCAGTTCTTCCTTCACTCTGTATCTATCGTTTCCCATGACTTGTATCACAGTGAATGGACTCCTGTATTTTTCTTTCAATTTGTTGCTTGTCCCGTCGCTAGGAAAATTTGTGACTTTTATAAGAACTTTGTCACCTGCTGAGAAGTTGGGAGCAGTTCTCCTCTTTTTGTTGTAGTATTCGTCTTGCTTCCTTTGGTTCTTTTCCAGCCTTTCAGATACATCTTGTCTCAGCTTAGTGGCATCTAAGATGGCTGGTTCGTATACATGGGCAATATAACGATCGCCCTTGGTTGCCGATTTTAACCCCAACATCACCTCACTTGGCGTAGTTTTGGTGGTCTTGTTGATGGTATTATTGATTCCCAATTGAATACTTTTGATATTGCTGTTCCACTCTACTTCACTCTCAATGTAATTGTGGTAACTACCATTTCTCCGCTGTATATTTCAGTTTGTTCAATGCTTGCAACTTGGTAGTGTTTTCATCCCAGTTATAACACGAAGCATGCTCCTCAATTATTTTCAACCATTCACTCACATCATCTATTTTAGGATCGAATTCAGGTATAATTTAGGTCAAGGTGCTCCCGGTGCTAAGTTCACGAAGTGAATTCAAAGCTGTACTTACCCCAATCTCAATTAAGCGTTTTTCGTTTTGATTCGTTTTATTCTGTTTGCAGTTTTCACTACTTCCTCTTCCCATTTCTGTCTTCTTGCTTGACCCGGTATGCGGACGGCTACTCTTACGATTCCGGCGGCTACGACCATGCTTCGAATGGCTTGAAGAATCCGAAGAACTCGAAGGACTCGAGGAACTCGCAGAACTCGAAGAACTGCTTGAAGCTCTTCTTCGTTTTGGCATTATGCACAGTCACGTCAGTAGATATTACAGGAAAAAATTTAGGTGATGCCACTTCTGATATGTTAGAACCTTGGGTACTAAATGACAACACTCGCGTACTAACACCAATATATTCGACAATTACAATAATCAACCACACTGGACAATATCTCAACATCGAATGAATCAAAACCCCTCACAGAAATACATCATGTCATCCTTTGCGTAACGTTCGTACACACAGACTCTATGTGTCACACCGTTATACGGGATGATTACAGTCATATCGCTAACAGGATATTGACCAAAACTAGTGGCAAACAGCAATGCCGCTTCTAAAGAATTTCATGAGTATTGCTCTCAGAATGGACTCAAACTGAATGTTATGAAAACATACTTCACGCGATTTATACCAAGAAATATATCTCCTGACTATGATCTCTATTTACATATTCAAGGAAAATCAATTCAAACTACAGACACGATAAAATTCTTGAATGTAACACTTGACCCAAAACTAACCATAACTAACCCAAAACTAACCATAAAAATTGTATGCACCAAGTTAAGCTTATGCTCATATATGATAAGGAATCTGAGAGAAACAGTGTCTTTAGATGTATTGAGATTGTTGTATTTCGGTCTCGTGCAGTCAGTTCTACAGTATGGTCTGATATTCTGGGGATCATCGTCACACTTTGAAAAGGCGTTTATAGCCCAAAGAAAAATCCTAAGAACCATGTTCAATGTTCAGCCAACAACTACCTGTAAAAATGTGTGTATTAGAGCACAAATAATGACATTACCTAGCTTATATATACCGGGTGACACAGCATACATGTAGCAGCCTGTAGTTTTTTTATTTCAAGACATGAAGATTTGAAATTTGCAGAAGTGGCATTCGTTTGTCGATTCGCAGATGAATTGCATTTTAATAAAAAACATCAAGTTGGCTGTTACCTACAATTTCTCTTGCACTCCGAATATCAACAACATATCGACCTTTTCGTTCTTTGAATACATATTTAGTATCTTTTCAAATTCAAATACTTTATTTTCCTTAAAATGACAAAAACAGGTTTTGTATAGGAATAGTCACAAAAATAAAATCAATGTAAAGACTAAAAACACAAGAAAAAAAAGAAAGTACAATGAAATTCACAAACACTTTAAAATCATTACTCAGTTTAGGCTAAAATATTGATTTAGTGTATAAAAACATTTATTCAATAAAAACAATTTCAAGGCCTTCTTGAAGTCAGTCAATTTATTGACAGAATAATAATAATAAAACAACATAACAACACAACATAAAATTTTAAAAATATTAATGTAAGCACTACTGGCTGTAGGACCTCGGTCGATGGCCATTTGGTTTCATTACCAATAAAGAACATTTATTATTATCATTATTATAGATAGCTAACTCATATATGTATAGGCTGACAAGGGTTAAAATATTACAAGTCGTAAAAAGAGTTTTGCATGAATATCGCTTTGGAGCATTGAATATACACCGTAAAATGGATTTTTGTACAACAAAAACTTTTTTGCTCATGGTTGAGTTGCCCCACAAGCAAACACCATAACGTAATCTAGATTCAACCTGACCATAGTAAATGCTTTTCAGTTGATTCTTATCTAAAACTAATCGTAGATTTTTGAACATATATTTTACTGAGCTCAATTTGGAAATAATTGTTTCACAGTGTGAATTCCAGTTGAGATGCTGGTCTATACTCATTCCTAAAAATTTTACTCCACAGTTGGTACTGCGTAGACTTGTGTTATTAATATTTAACTCGAGGCCTTCAATTTTGCTTTGATAATTATGAAAACGTATCAGTTGAGTTTTTGTCGTATTGAAAAATAAGTCATGCTCATTGAAATACGTGGAAGTTGCATTCAAGAGATCTTCACATTGGTATTTGAGAGCTTCTGTATTTTCATGGGAAATCAGTAGTGATATGTCATCTGCATATGCAGTAAATAAAGAGTGGGATATTTCTTCATCTATATTGTTAATATACAGAAGAAACAAGACTGGCCCCAGAATAGAACCCTGGGATACCCCAGAACGAACCTGACTCGTTTCTGAAGTAGAGGTCGATGTTACACCATTGTGTTCGAATTTCAGAGACACTGATTTCTGTTCTTGAGGAAAGTCGAGATCCAGGTAAGAGGTGTTCCCCTGACACCGTAAGATTCCAGAATTTGCAACAACTTTGAATGATTCACGCAATCGAAGGCTCTGCTCAAATGACATAGAATTGCAGCAGGGTATTCGCCTTTATCCATGAAATCCATTAAATTCTTGAAGAAGGTTAGTAAGGCTGTCTGAGTGGATTTTCCAGAACGGAAACCGTGTTGCATGGGAATCAAAATATTACATGTATTAACAAAATCAATCAAGCGTTCTAAAAATGCATATTCCATCTAATTAAACGATGCAATTTCGATTAGCATAAAACTGACGGAGATAATCATTGCAATCAAATGATGTTTATTTGTCAAACACAAAATATTTTGTGTACACCGCCTACTAGGCAAAATATTATTGCAAATATCTAGACTAATAGACTTGTGGTGGATCAGGGGAACAATTTTAATTTTATGTTTACAAATGGAAAGATCATGATATGGCTACATGGCCAAAGAGAAAGGCAGATAGTTTCTTCACAAGTAGCCAAATTGAAAAAAAATATGTTCCTATCTCAGTTTTCGCAATATCGTGAGTTTTTTCTTTTTATTAAAGAAATTATTGACAATCTGTAAGAAGTGATCAGGTATGGAAAAAACTGAAATTATATCGTTTAACTGATACTCTTTGGATTTCAAAGCCTACTAAACATCGAAAGATTATCGAATTCGGGTAATAGCCAACTTGATGTTTTTCAATAAAACGCAATTCATCTGCGAATTGAGAAACGAATGCCACTTTGTTATAAACGGTTGAATGGTGAATTTCAAGACAAATAAGATAGGCTAGATAAATATACAGGGTGCCATTAAAAAAAAGAAGTTGGAGTTACTGCCGATCAAACAGGTAGTAGAAAAAAGTTGTCGTTAGATTCAAATGAAGCGCTATTATTGATTACGTAACTTCTGCAAATTTCAAATCTTCATGTCTTCAAATAAAAAAACTACAGGCTGCTACATGTCTGCTGTGTCACCCGGTATATCGACTATATTCAATCCAACGAACATACGTTTGAGAAGAACGAAGACGTGCACTTTCACAACAACAGACGAAAAAATTATATTCATCAACCTTATTCCCGATTAAAAATATGCCAAAGTTCACCTAACTATATCAGAACCAAATTGTATAATAAAGTCAAACTAATGTACAAGAACGATAAACGTTATGATGAGTCATTTGAGACTAAATTTAAAAAATTTCTAAAAGAAAATGCATTTTATACAATTGAACAGTTTTTACAATTTAATCTGTTGTGTTTGCATAGTCATGTGTGTTATGAATGTATACAGGGTGTCAATTTGAAAACTTCCCACCCTTAATATCTTCCTTCCAGTAAACAATATGAGTAATCGAAAAAACAGGTCAATTTTATTGTCAAGGGGGACACTTTCAAGGACTATTAGTAGCCCTCGTGGTTCAACCCCCTAGGAGGGGTAGATGTTACCGTTCGAATTTTAAATGGGAAGGGGGGTCAAGTGGCACATCATTTTGATGGGCGTTCAATTCTTGTTCCAATGGTACCCTGACTTATTATTTTGTGATGAGCATTTTCCGAAAAATTGCGTTCTAAACTAACAGAAGTAATTATTAGAACGCCTATACTGAGATGCATGGTTTGGCCAGAACTGGTTAGAATATTAGGTGGTACCGTTCCAACCCTGTATTAGGGGTAACATTAGCCATTAGCTCCAAACACTTTACATAAAAAAGTAGTCTAATAGTAAAACGTAGATGGTAGTAAAGTTGTGTTTATTAAATGCTGAATTTTTAAGTGTCATCGCAGAAATTGTACAGATAGCCTTCCTTTTTTGCTACTTCTGCTGTAAAAAGTTTCTGTTTTCCGGCAAAAAATTGGTTAACAAATTTGAACTATGTGGTAGTATTGTGAATACCGTTGTACCTGTTGGGCTGTTTAGGAATTACTTTAATAAGTGTATAAAAGTGTAAAAATGGTTTACATTCTTCAAGACAGAATTGAAATGATTGTAATTTATGGAGAAGTTGGAAAGTGCGCACGAAGGGCGGCATGTCTTTTTAACGAAAGACATCCAAATAGTAATGTAAGTCACCGGTATGTGCTTGATTTGGTGAATAAGTTTTACGAAACTGGTTCAGTGACAAATAAAAAAATAAATAACCCCAGAGTACTAAATGAAGCAGCTCAAATTGAAGTTTTGGGAACATTTGCTGCAGAGCCCACGAGCTCCTTACGATCAGTATCAGAACAGACGGGAATGTCACGCGAGACTATAAGAAAAGCATTGAAAATGCATAAATTTCATCCATATAAAATGCAGATTCTTCAAGAGCTCCACGAGGATGATTATGATAGAAGAATAGAGTTTTGTGAAATCATGTCTCATCGAGTCAATACCATCCCTAATCTTCTGTTAAACATCTGTTTCAGCGATGAGTGTTCATTTTTTCTGAATGGCAATGTTAATAGACAAAATTGTCGCTATTGGAGTGACGAAAACCCACATATTTTTCGGGAAGGGCATACACAACACCCACAAAAAGTTAATGTTTGGGCTGGTATTCTTGGAAATGCCATTCTTGGTCCATTATTTCTGGAAGAAAACTTGACTGGCAATCTGTACCTTGATATGCTTGAAGAGACTATCGATCCTCTTATAACTCACGAGCTAGAAACTCAAATTGATGCAGAAGGTAATGAACTTTTGCAGGAGGATCTGTTACATTACCAGCAGGACGGTGCTCCACCTCATTATTTTCTTCCCGTCCGACAGTGGTTAAACGAGAGATTTCCGGGTAGATGGATTGGCAGAAGGGGAGCAGTTGAATGGCCTCCGAGATCACCGGATTTAACACCCTTACATTTTTTTCTTTGGGGGCATCTTAAATCCGTTGTTTATAAAACATAACCTTCTGATATTGACGAACTT
The DNA here is from genome assembly GCA_944452925.2 of Chrysolina oricalcia. NCBI lineage: Eukaryota > Metazoa > Arthropoda > Insecta > Coleoptera > Chrysomelidae > Chrysolina > Chrysolina oricalcia. The sequence continues at coordinate 60,415,491 of OX101823.2, forward strand.
AAAAGACGAATTACAGCAGCATGCCAGTCAATTCCTAGTGAAGTTTTCCGTAATGTTAGAGGGGAGTTCGAAAACAGACTGTATTACTGTTTAGAGCAAAATGGACAACATTTCGAACAGCTAATAAGATAAGCGTAAGTAGATTTTATGTTGGAAATGTCTTTCTCGCAAATTAAATTTTATTGTGTAGAAGGAAAATAACCACCAAATAAAAAATCCCATGCGTAATAAATTTATTCCTGTCATTCAAGGGTTGGAGCGGTGCCACCTACTCTTCTAACCATTTTTATTAAAGGGAGTCAATACAATAATGCATCTCAGTATAGGCGTTCTAATAATTACTTCTGTTAGTTTAGAACGCAATTTTTCGGAAAATGCTCATCACAAAATAATAAGTCAGGGTACCATTGGAACAAGAATTGAACGCCCATCAAAATGATGTGCCACTTGACCCCCCTTCCCATTTAAAATTCTAAGGGTAACATCTACCCCTCCTAGGGGGTTGAACCACGAGGGCTACAAATAGTCCGTGAAAGTGTCCCCCTTGACAATAAAATTGACCTGTTTTTTCGATTACTCATATTGTTTACTGGAAGGAAGATATTAAGGGTGGGAAGTTTTCAAATTGACACCCTGTATATTGTAATGTGATTCAAATTTTAATTGTATTTAATATTTAAATTTTACTCTATTTTTCTGACTTGTCCAATAAGTATGCGTTTGTCTTTGGTGTAGATCAAAATAAATACACATGTAAATTTGTGTGATGAATAAATTGATTTTGATTTTGATCAGGAATATTAGTACAGGTAAAGAAGTAACAAAAAAAATACCGTTTATGAATGATAAGAATAAAATCGACAATGTCGAAGTACCCTTCTCTCCAAATATTTCCACAAATTGGAAAATATGAGGCAAAAATCTGACAGAAAACAACTACTTCCCTGGCTAATGCCACGGCGGATATTGAACTACATATGACAGTTATTTGTGCAACGTTCTTCCAAGAAGACTCAATTGCAAGTGCTTATTGTAGACAAACAAAATATTATCCTCAATCTGGCTGAGGACCACCTGCAGACATGTTTCGAGGTTGTTGCCTCTCATCAGTGCAAGGGTAGGTCCGACAACTTTGAGTTGTATTGTCCCTGCCAAATGAATTATGATTTATTATTTATATAATAATTTCCTACGAATGAAGCAGCGACTTACAGTAAAGTCAGTCGCAGCGCCACCCGCCAGGAAAATCAATAAGCACTCCTCGAGGCAGCAAAAGATCCAAGGAAGAGTAAATGCAAAAATTCAAACAAGTTCGAATGTTTTGCCGGAGAGTACAAATAAATGAAAAGAATAAAATCGACAAAGTCTCCAAATATTTCCACAAAGTGGAAAATATGAGGCAAAAATCTGACAGAAAACAACTACTTCCCTGGCTTATGCCACGACGGATATTGAACTACATATGACAGTTATTTGTGCAACGTTCTTCCAAGAAGACTCAATTGCAAGTGCTTATTGTAGACAAACAAAACATAGAGTTGTTGTTTTGTTTCTATTTTCTTGGTTTGATGTGGACTCGGCATAAGATTTGGAAACGTGTTTTTTCCTTGGTAACTGCTTTGGAGAAATATTTTCAGAATACGTTTCGTATCATATACCGTATACTCACATGACCTAGTTCTGGAACCGCATTATGAAATTGTCTGACAGAATATTAATGACGCGAGTGCAGCAAAATCTAATTAATATTAATTGGGCAGTGTAGCTTGTTCCACCAAGGCTATTATTGCTTTCAGGAGATGAAAATAGTGCTTTCAGGGTTTTCAAGCCTAAAACGATCTTCTAAGATATTGGGAGAGTTATTTTCTTGCGAATTTAGATTGGGTAGATAGACCTAGCTATATAAGTTTTTCCCCCACAAAATAAAAGATGCAAATGGCCTATATTATTTTTTATAAGATAGTTCGTTGATGAAAACCCCAGGTTTCGCTCGGCAAAATCGCTTTGTGGAATTTTTTAAACAAGCAATAGTGAAAAAACTTACATCTTCTTTGGTTTTCTGGAAATATCTCAAGGGTTATTCGAGGAATTGTTTTACAATCACTGGAACTTTTGTAGAGATTTATAAACCTACAAAATGAATTTTCATACGACCAGATCGGTGCATTTTCCACTGAGAAATTCCGGGGAAAAAAAGACTTTTTTTCAAAAATTTTATCTGAAGCTGGACAATGGTATACAGTGCGGCTTTTAACAGCCCCCCCCCCTGTTAACTTTTGAACGGTTCGACGTAGAAATATGAAAAAAAACCGTTTCGAGGGTTTCACCAGTACTACTTTTTGAAGTGAAAAAAAATAGTGATTGCACGATAAGGGGCGCAGGGTGTCCATCAACTCAAAGTTTTTGAATGACATGTGGGGTCAAGTGTCACATCGTTGAAAAGAGAATTGTTGCGTTTCGACAGTTCATTGAGGCTCTGAAGACATTCCCAGACTTACTTAGACTTTACCTGTATTGAGTTCGGAGCTTTTATAGCGCTCTGGCTGTCAGATAGAATATAGATGTGTTTTCTTTCATACCCACGGTCTAGATTCATCTGCATGCATGTTCTTATGGCATGTGTCTCTGCTTGGAATACTGTGGTGTTGTTACCAAGTGGGACTATTACGTTTCTTTTTAGCCTCACCCCATATATTCCTGCTCCTGTTACTTCATCTGTTTTTGAACCATCTGTGTACCAGATAATGTTTCCAGATGATAGTGATTCTACTCCCGAGTCTCATTCGTTCCACTTGAGTTTCGTTTTGAATGGTTTTTCGTACGAGTATTGTGGTAGCATGTAGTCTGATATTATTTCCAGTTCGGTAATGTTGACTTCATGGATGATTTTGGTGTGCCCAGTTTGTGGTTGGGTTATCCAATTACCTGTATTGAGCGAGGGTCATAAATGACCTTCAGTGCATCAACAAATGCAAATCATATTAAAATATTTGTTTAAGAGACTCTAATTTTATATTAATAGGTTGCCCTAAACCTTAACGAATAGACAGGTAGCAAGAGTGTGACGCCCTGTATATGCACTAGGTATTTTCGCGAGTAATTTCAAGAAAAAAAAGATATTTTTATCATCAAGAATTTTAGTGAGACCCAAAAGAATAATTTACCGAAACGTATCATGGAAATAGACCTTGTTTTCTATCCATGCAATTGTCCGAGAAAATAAAATGATCATATTTCGTAAATCCTTTTGTTAACCCTGTGGCCATTTGGTAGGAGAAATGATGATCGATATTCGATTATTCATTTCATTCTTTACATAATGTATGGGAGGTGGACAAAAGTTGATTTTCGCTACCCGGTATTTCTAGATCTGAACTCATTATCGAAAGGTAGAGCATTCGCCCTCACACTCAATCGAGAGCGTGAGAACAAGATGGGACTACTCCCTAGGTCTATGCTTAACTCGAGTAGACGATTGTGGATTTCGGTACGGTGCTATCAACAGCGATATTCGAAATGGTTTTTCTTTATAGGTTTTTGATCGGCTCGCCTGTTTCTTTTGGAATATTTTATTTGTGCTGGGCCTTTCTCAGAGAGTTCGCAAGGCGATTTGGTAGTTGTCGCATCGTTTGTTGTAGTTGAGTTATACTGGAGGATTTTTCGATTTCAATTTGAAATTCAGTATTTTGTGTTTGTGCATTTCTCTCCAGATATTTTGGTGCAGCTACCGAAACTGCACTTCGGTGGATATCTTGTTTTACTCTTGGTGAGCTAATAAAAAAGGGTTCTTATGCTGGAATAGCTTGCGATTTTCCATTTGTATTGATTTCAGAACAGCTATCGTTTTCACTTGATTTTGGAATCAAGGATATATTAGGACGACCCTCCATTTTACAAAAGGAGGTAAGACTTTTAGTAGATTATATAAATCTCCTCAATGAGGAACCGAATCGATATATCGAATTATTTCAGGGTGTCTGTAACCTGTTAGAAGCCCGTTCTCGTTATCGTATGCTGACTTTTTGCTGTATTGCCGAGCCGGCCCGGTCGGGAAACATATTTTCGCCTATCAGAGATTCTATGGGTTTTTTATGATACGAGTCGACGATTAGGATTTGGTTTCCTGGAATTCGTGCCATCCAAAGGCATAGAGCAAGGTCCTGTATACACTTTTACATTTATTTTTATCTGTCCAAAGTGCTACCAAGTGATATTTCCCCCCCCCCTTTACTCTCAGAAGCCCAGTGAAGTGAAAGATATTTACTAGATAATGTACAGAAATAGTTTTTTTTTTTAATATAGATTACCTAATATGCCACAAAAGGGTGGTATTGTGAACCTCATATAGCTATCTATATCTGGTATTCGGTAACTGATTTACAAATATATGATGAAAATACTATTATTACTATGGATTCATAACCGAGTTGTTTCCTTCTTAGAAACTCATTAAAGATTTTCATATTTACTAATATTTGATTGCTGTTTGTCTTCCCGTTTTGATAGTGGTTTCCTAGCTCACTTGCGGCACAGAGGTTTATTTGAAACGGGTGGCGCTCACATTTTTTTTTTTACTCTGAACCCGCTCCCATTCCACTGAGCAAACCGGCAGCCTCTGGCCAGGAAGCTTGGCAATCATTTTTTTTTTTTGTTAATATATAATTTTCTTAGGGTTTTAAATCTAATATTGTTGCACCCGTCACAAGAGCACATTAGTAGGTAATGACCTTCAGTGCATGTAATTTATGCGTCAGTGTGCTTATTGTCTTGCTTGCAGAAGGTTATGCTGTTATAATGGAAAATCCCCAAGTTGATTTGTGCTTTGTTTGTGAGAAAAGGTTAAGTAAAAGTGACGTTGTCGTTGTAAAGGAAAGAGGTGTAAAGACACTTTTAATATCGAGTGAGTTACGTGTTAATCGCGCTTATATGCGCATTTTGAAAACACTATCTTCTGTAACTGTGCATGGCGTATGTCGTAATTTTAACGAACCTCAAGTAGCGACGACATCCCGCAGATCTAGTATACCGACTTTTAATTTTAAAGCACAGTGTTTTCTCTGTACTGAAGAAATTACACCGGAAAGCAGCTGAAGAACGGGATGATGACTGGGGACGGGAAATAATAGAAAGAATTCAACATGTGGCAGACTTGGTTGCAGTAGAGGCAAGATATCATGTCATGTCAAAAGCGTCTGTATAATCGAGTGCCATCGGAAAAAAAGAGGATATCGGCCTGCAACTAATGTTGACGAAGCGATGGAATATATTTACTCGTATCTTACCGATAATTCTGAAGAATGTCAATTTTCGCCGTACCACCAAGTACAGAAATGGAGAGGTATAGAGAAAAATCCTGAAGACTGGGGTTGGAAGCATGGCGTTCACGGGCTCACACCAATGGCGGAAAAACCAGCTCCCGATTCCTTATTAAAAGCGGTATCTTGTAACTACAAAAAAGGGTGTGGTGGGGCATGCAGCTGCCGAAAGGCTGGGCTTAAATGTTCGGTTGTATGTGGCTTCTGCTACGGAGAATCTTGCGGAAATATGCCGGAAATCCGCATTGAAAGCGAGGACGAGGATGACATTTTTCAGGCTACGGACCCAAACTACGACCAGGTCACAGACAACTACGACCAGAACACTGACAATATCCAACCCGGACCATCGAAATGTATAATATAAATAAAACTCAACCAAAACGAAGTTTCCGCATTTTTTTTTTTTAATTGTGCAACTTCATGGAGCTGTAACTCCTAACATATGTGTGCTACAAAAATATTTTTCCTATAAAATATGTAGAAAATTTTGTCTTCTTCAACTTTGTAAAGAAACATTTTTGTACCTAAAATCCAAGATGGCGGCTCGAGCGCGTTTGCCTCGAGGTCGAAAACTTGGATTTTTCACAACATATTAAAAAATCGCTACTACCTCACCTTTTGCATTCAAAAAACCCCCACGTACTGGACTATTAATGTTCCTGAAATAACTATCAGAGGAATAATAATAATAATAAATGGTCTTTATTTTACTTGGCGGAGTTTAGCAGAGCTATTCTTCCACTCAACCAAGAACAGGCACAAATTGGAAAAATTACATTCAAAATAAATAATCATTTAGTATAATATAGGTAACATGTTACTTTCATAACGGTAAAGTATAAATATTTGTGAAAAAATAAAATAAAGTTAATTATATGAGATTTATTTGTGATCACTGTTTACTAGTTAGGGTTTCCCTAAGTTTGGCTTTAAATGAATGTAGTGACAGTTGTTTGATATCGTCGCCAATTGAGTTATACATGACTGCAGCGTGGCACGAAAAGGAACGTTCGAAGAAAGTAGTAGAGTGTTGAGGTATTGTTAGTAGTTGCCGATTTCTAACATTAATTTGGTGAATCTGATGTCTGGGTATTAGTTTCTCCAGTAAGTAGGGAGGGGTTTTTGTTATCATGAGTTTGTGAACGAAGCATGCCAAATGGAGATCTCTTCTATGGTGCATTTTCAGCCAGCCAATTTCATTAATATATTGTGTGACGTGGGTTCTGTATGGTAGTCCAAATATCATTCTGATACATGAGTTCTGAACTTTTTGTATCCGAGATGATGTTATGAGATCAAGACAAGGGCCATAGACTACATCACAGTAATTGAACAATGATAATATTAGGGCATCGCAGAGATTTGTTTTTATCTTTCGGTTCAAATAATGTCTATTCGAGTATAGATTTTTCATGATACCGTAAGATTTCCTTATAAGCAGAGCAACATGATTTTTAAATTTCAAATTCTCGTCTATTTTCATGCCTAAAATTTTAATTTCTTTTTCGAATTCAATAACATGTTGCTCCACCATCAAAGACATGTTGTCTATGACCCTTTGTCGATTTTTGTCTTTACCAAAAACAATTGCAGCTGACTTATTTGGGTTCAAAACCAAGCTGTGATTTTTCGATATCTCTACAAGTTTTCTGATGTCTTCATTGAGTTCATTCTCTAGACTTAAAAGTTGTTTTACTTCAGATGATATATAAAGATTTGTGTCATCAGCGTATGTATGAATTGACATGTGGTTGATTACCTGTTTAAAATCGGAGATATAAATTATAAAAAGTAAAGGAGCGAGAATCGACCCCTGAGGAGCTCCATGCGATACATTCAATTCGGTTGATATATTATTATTTATGGAGACACACTGGAGTCTGTTGCTCAGAAAAGATTCAATGAAGTGAACCCAAAATATTTCAGTTTGGCACATAAAAGTTCGTGATTCATAGTATCGAATGCCTTACTGTAATCTAATGATAAAAGTATGCTGATTTGATTATTTTCACATCCAGTAATTATGTCATCAGTGATTTTCAATAAAGCACTCGCAGTACTATGATTTTGGCGAAATCCTGATTGTTGTTGTGGAAGAATTTTTTTTTCGGATACAAAGCTGTAAATTTGTTCGTAGACTGCTTTCTCAATTACCTTTGATAAAGCTGGAAGAATATTTATTGGTCGCAGATCGCTCATCATGAGAGGTTTAGATATTTTATTTACAGGAAAAATAAGGGATTTTTTCCATGAATTTGGAAAAGTGCTACTGGTAATGCACTTGTTTATCAAGTGAGTTAGGACTGGTGTGAGGTATGGTATACACAGCTTTAGCATTTTTGTTGATATCCCATCCGATCCTGTTGCGTTTGATTTTATTCGATTAATCAGTTCTTCTATATTCTCACAATCGATATTATGTAATTCTAGATTGGAGTCGACATCAAATTTATTGGAATTATAAAAATCAAAAGTTTCGTTTGGAGGCTGTAAAGCTGCTTGATTGACCGATGAAATGAAATATTCATTTAGCTCGTTTGGATTACAGAGATGAACAGGCGTTTCATTTTTGTTTTTTTGTGCAACGATATTGAAAAGATGTAATGTACTCCATAGCTCTTTAGTATTGTGTTGTGCATGAATGAAATTTAAATACCCTTGTTTTTCCCTTCTAATTGCGACAGGTACCATATTCCTAATATTTTTATAGTTATCCCAGTCAGCAGCTCTTTTCGATCTTTTGAATAATGAGAGGGCAGATTTTCTGTTTTTAATCATAAGTTTCGGGGTATCCGTTAACCAGGGAGCCTTAGCTTTACTTATTCTTACATTTTTCAAAGGAGCGTGAACATCAAAGACCGATAAGATGTAAGTATTGAATTTAGCTAAACTTTCATTCACGACTTCCATTAAATAGATGTCATACCAGGGTAGAGATGTGAGATCTTGAAAAAATAATTCGTAGTTGAAATATCTATAGTCCCTATATGTTCTATAAAATTGTTTTCGATTAGTAGCTTCATATGAAAATTCACAACACACAAGTTCGTGATCGGAAATGTTGCTAGCATCTAAAGTGTAATTAGCCACAATACATTCTTTTTTCGTGGTCGCAATTATGTCAATAAGACTGCGACTGGAGTTATTGATGCGAGTTGGTTCACTATTTATGATATCAAGACCATAATTTTCCAAAAAATTTATAAACTGTACGGTGGTTGTATTGTAATAAATCGCTAGTGTGGTAGGCGACGATTTCTTTGGATCGGTTCCAAACTTCACCAAAGCAACCATGAACCACTCCTAAGTCGCCCACACTAGGAAATATTTTTATAAAATGGTAGCATGCTGCCACCAGGTCCGAATTGAGTTTTTAATCCGCTAAGACCATACGGATTTTAGACAGTGGATAGCTCTAAAAAAATGATAATACTGCATGATGCTGAACTTTTTCAGCGCTACTGGTTTTCGTGTTTCACCATCATCTTAGAGGACAGTTGTTAATTTGCAGGTACGGCCACGGCTTCACAAATGCGTGGACTTTACATAAGGGTTGAAAAAGTAAATAATAGCCGACAAAGTTCCACGAAACATTTACTAAACAAAATGCTGGGAAATAATGAACGGTGAATAATAAAAATTGTATCAAATATAGACAGACAGTTTGAAATAATTAAACGTTTCAAATAAACCAATCCTAAAGAATAAAATGTACATTTACATCGGAACAATTCATAACTCCGTTAGTAATCAAAAATGAAAAAAAAACAAATAAAATCGGTAAATTGGAAAGTCACCCTCTCATAAAAAAAAATATTAAGCTTGCTCTATTATTGAGTACACTCACCAACATAAAATTCCAGTTGTTTTTGTCCATCGGATACAACGACACTATTATAATTATGGTTATTACTAAAGAATGAAAAATGCCTCAAACATATATTTAACTATTTAGATTGAATAACTGAACACCCACTTATCCCTATTTAAATATCATCCCTTTCGCGCCCCAAAATTAGTAAACAATTTTCTCTATTATTGTTATTATTATTATTATTAAACGAATAGAATACCCCTAACATATATTTAATTACTTATTTTAGTTGAATAATTGAACACTCACTTATCCCTAAAAAATTAACACCCCCATCGGCCCCATTATCGGGGGTGGCAAAAAGCCACCCTCACCGGAAGTTCGAAATCGAACCAACTCTTGTCACTAGCACTTCAACACCGACTGTCCAGCTCCAAAAGCTCGTTCTTCCGAATACCGAGAGCATTCTTCACAACCTACCCTCTGTGCTATTTTTAGATCGTGGCTTATCTTCAGACAGAGACCCACTAGAAATTGTTTAGTCTAGCGCGCCGTTTAACACCCCTTCATGAATTTTTACGATAAACTTTAACCCGGAGAAGTGATATGTTGAAAAAACTAAGAAAATTAAATAAGGCTATTCTAATACTAATATAGGACCATCTTATACAGGGCACAACGTTATACATAAAACAGTGCACACTGTTACAGTATTAACTGTGTTCAATATATTCACATTTATGTCCCCAGCTAATATGATTTCATCTACCGTTGGAATTACACATGAAAGTGTATTTTCCAGAGCTGCAATGCAATCGTTCACCCTTGTATGTGGTGGTCTGTATAAGGCACCTAGTCCAAAGTACATATTGTTGATTTTGAATTTCACCCAGAGCTGTTCAAATTGTGAGTCAGGATGGTCAATATTCAGTTCCGTGAGGGAAATATTTTCCTTGTAATAAATTGCTAAACCCCCACCTCTTCCATGTAGGCGATCCCTACGAATCATATTATAACTATTTATTTTGACTGAATCTGAAGGTATGTGTGGTGTTAACCATGTTTCTGTAATGACAACGATATCAAACTGGTGTTCATCAAATGAGGAGCAGACATTCAAAATGCATTTTGTCCAAATTGCATCATTTTCAGGAAACGGCGAAGTTTACTATGAGGAAACTGATAGGTTTTCGTGAGATTCAAGAAACCGAAAAATTTACAAAAAATATGACCTCCAATATTAACTTGATGCCAAAAATCGACTTTTGTTATTCAACCCAAAAATTTGAAAAACGAATGAGCCTAAATGCTCTTTGATTGTCCAAGCCGGACAAAACTCATTTTTTTTGGGAACTCAAGGGACTTAATGCTGTTTGATAGTAAAACAATCAATTTCAAAATTATTTTTTTTCAGATATGTAATCAAACAAAAATAAAAATTTCATTAACAGTACCTACTTTCAGAAGAAGAATGAACTCAAAACCTTGAACCTATAATTTCATCTCAGCATCATCGTCTTGACATTGACACAGTTCTCGCTGCTCAGAATCATCTTCATCTTCATCATCCACTTCTTCATCATCCACATCTTCGTCTCCATGATATCTTCAACATTTTCAGGTAAAATTGGAGCAAGCCATGACAATTCTGGATCATTCCTCCAATTCTCAGTAGCCAATTCTATTAATAATTTATTGAGGCTCTTTATTTTCTTCCATTTTATTTCCCTATTAAGCGGTACTTGTGACAGCACGATACTTTCAAATTTCTTTTCTCTTTTCAACAGAGTTTCGTATTTCTTCGAATCATCATCATTTCTATAAAACTGCTCAGTTTTTATTCCTGCACCTCCATTTCTCATTCTTTTGATAAAGATTCTCTTTGCTTCGCTGATTCCTGAAACTTTTTTCAAACATGTCAAAGCTTTTTTGAAATCGTAAATAGCTGCCCATTCTACTCCTAATTTACGTACTTCTCCGATTTTAGAATAAAGCTCCCAGTATTTATCTGGCGATTTTATCATACTTTGTGCTCTTATCAATTTTTCGGCCCTGCCAAATACGCGATCAGCAGGTAGGTACGAATGCCCACGAACTGGAAAACACATTCTAATGGACTGTAACGTTAGAGGAGCATGTCTTTGAAGCCAAATCATACACATGTGAACAATATGGCTATTTTTATTTTGGCCACCGCATCCATCTGAGTAAAGTCGTAGTTCCTTGACGTGGCCCGGAAATTCCATTTTTGAAAAAAAATCAAACAACGCAGAGCCTACTTCGATGGATCCACGACCGGCTTGAGTCTCTAGCCAGGAATAGAAAATGGGTGTTTTGCTCGAAATGTCAGTGATGCAGAAAGAATATAAAGATACTTGTTGTGCATAAAAAGCATCTCCTATTGGGACTTTAGGTAGTACCTGCACTTGCTGTAGGTCAAAGCAAAAAGAAATACTTTCTTCTGATTCTTCTTTCATCATCTTGTAAAATTGCTTGCTCCTCAATCTATGAACTCTCAGATTCGTCATTATCTTCGTTTTTTCTTGTGGCTCGTTACACAAACTTAACTGTCTTTGATGACGCACGCAAAAGCCACAAACATCGGAGGCTGGGGAACCAAAAACTATGTTAAATTTCTCATTGAATATGCGACTAAAAAATTTGTAATTGACTTGGTAGTTTGGTTCTACAGAATTGTACGATTTCCTGAGACTAGCAATGTTATACTCGGAAGGTAAGTAAATTCTTCGGGATTTACCGCGTCCATAGTGACTTTCTGTGCCCTTTAACTTTTTGATAAATTCCATGATTTTCAATTTTTTCGAAGTAGTTTTATGTGAGCGGTGGTCACCACCCCGGTTTTCTAATATACCAACACCAGTTTTCATTTTTTTTGCAATACTTTGGACACGCCGCTGGCTTACTCCAAATACATTAAGAAACATTTTCTGACAAACGTCTTGCTTTCCTGAACTAGTCCATATTTTATGCTTAATAGTCATACTATGATGCTTCTCGTTCTGTAATTTCCTGCTTCTTTTTCTTTTGGGTGTAGACACTTGGAGAAGATGAGAAATTTTGGTGTCTTGTTTCACTTTATCTGCTTGTTTGTAGAATTTCGCTCGACAAACACGTAGTTCTTGAAGCGAAATATAATTGCATGATTCATGATTGCAGGGATATGTAAACATATCCAAATTGGAGTCAAAATCAGAATACCTAAAGAAATTAAAAGTTCAAAACATAACCTCTAAGTAGTTATTAATAATTTACCTTATTTGTTTCTTTCGCTCTCTCTTAGTGGAATTTTTTCCTCTTTTACGACTTCCGCGATCACTATCACCTACTACAAGTTCACATTCCATTGTCTCAGATCATCAAACAGTATAATAGCAAAAAGAATTGTGTACTATTTGCCAAAGTGCATTCAGAATGCATTAAGTCCGCAGCGCGAAAACAAAAGGCGTTTTGAAAGTCTATGCGTAGTGGACAAAATGCATTTTGAATGTCTAACCAATCTTCACTGGGGATTTCACATGAGACTGAACGCCTTTTGAATGTACATGGTTGTGTTAGAAAATGCGTCTAAGGTTGAAGAATAGAACGCCATCTCTATTTCAGAAGCTGAAATTTTGGACAAAACGCATTTTGAATGTCTGCTCCTCAAATATATTCACAAGGTCATCAAAACCCGTAAACAGTGATCTAACATTCAGAGTGGCAACTTTGAAGTGCATCAAGGCAGAAATCCCCTGCAAACTTATATCTATATGATAACATGCAATAACTTTATTGATGAATATTTAAATGATATAAAAAGTAATAAAAATCAAATCAAATTAAATATAATTCACATTATGATCAAGAATATATAAAAATAACCAACTTTAAGTTTGCAGTAACAATTTTGTTTTGATTCATTGGTATATATCACGCAAAAAAAACTGAACTTATAATATTCCCGGTATTTATACTATTTCTTAGGAAGAGTTCCAACACTCAGTGTTCCTTCTATGATCATATTTTCGAGTTCCTCCACTGATGGTTTCGTTACTTGGTTGTTAACCATTATTCTTATTTTACCATCAATTGTCCAGACATTTTTAGGCCCATAAATAGATACTGCCGATGAAACAGCTTTGCTGCGGAAGTGAGTCAGGTCCTCTTTTATAGTAATTTTTGTGCCCTTAAGCTTTTTCTTAGAGGCATACACCTTCTTCTTGATGTCATGCGATTTGAATTTCACTAGAACAACTTTGCTTGAGATTCTATGTGAGTATTCCATATCACTCATATCGAAATCTGTTAACTCCAGAGAACTGTGAATAAAATCCTTAATGAGAGTATTCACATGCTCATTTTCTGTATGTTCTATGCCATACATTCGCAGATTGCACCTGCGAGTGTACTGTTCTAATGCATCAACCCTGTGGTTATTATTTTTAATTGTTACACTATTTTTCGATATATTTTCCTCAAAGTTTTTCAGAGTGAGCTGCAAATCGTTAAATTTTTTATCGATGCTCGCAGTGACATTGGCTACGACGGCGTTCTGGTGCCACGGCGAAAATAAAAAAATCTGTCAATTGACACATTTAATCTGTCAATTGACACATTTAATCTGTCAATTGACACATTTAATCTGTCAATTGACACATTTAATCTGTCAATTGACACATTTAATCTGTCAATTGACACATTTAATCTGTCAATTGACACATTTAATCTGTCAATTGACACATTTAATCTGTCAATTGACACATTTAATCTGTCAATTGACACATTTAATCAGTCAATTGACACATTTAATCTGTCAATTGACACATTTAATCTGTCAATTGACACATTTAATCTGTCAATTGACACTTTTAATCTGTCAATTGACACATTTAATCTGTCAATTGACACATTTAATCAGTCAATTGACACATTTAATCAGTCAATTGACACATTTAATCTGTCAATTGACACATTTAATCTGTCAATTGACACATTTAATCTGTCAATTGACACTTTTAATCTGTCAATTGACACATTTAATCTGTCAATTGACACATTTAATCTGTCAATTGACACATTTAATCTGTCAATTGACACATTTAATCTGTCAATTGACACATTTAATCTGTCAATTGACACATTTAATCTGTCAATTGACACATTTAATCAGTCAATTGACACATTTAATCTGTCAATTGACACATTTAATCTGTCAATTGACACATTTAATCTGTCAATTGACACATTTAATCTGTCAATTGACACTTTTAATCTGTCAATTGACACATTTAATCTGTCAATTGACACATTTAATCTGTCAATTGACACATTTAATCTGTCAATTGACACATTTAATCTGTCAATTGACACATTTAATCTGTCAATTGACACATTTAATCTGTCAATTGACACATTTAATCAGTCAATTGACACATTTAATCTGTCAATTGACACATTTAATCTGTCAATTGACACATTTAATCTGTCAATTGACACATTTAATCTGTCAATTGACACATTTAATCTGTCAATTGACACATTTAATCTGTCAATTGACACATTTAATCAGTCAATTGACACATTTAATCTGTCAATTGACACATTTAATCTGTCAATTGACACATTTAATCTGTCAATTGACACATTTAATCTGTCAATTGACACTTTTAATCTGTCAATTGACACATTTAATCTGTCAATTGACACATTTAATCAGTCAATTGACACATTTAATCTGTCAATTGACACATTTAATCTGTCAATTGACACATTTAATCAGTCAATTGACACATTTAATCTGTCAATTGACACATTTAATCTGTCAATTGACACATTTAATCTGTCAATTGACACTTTTAATCTGTCAATTGACACATTTAATCTGTCAATTGACACATTTAATCTGTCAATTGACACATTTAATCTGTCAATTGACACATTTAATCTGTCAATTGACACATTTAATCTGTCAATTGACACATTTAATCTGTCAATTGACACATTTAATCAGTCAATTGACACATTTAATCTGTCAATTGACACATTTAATCTGTCAATTGACACATTTAATCTGTCAATTGACACTTTTAATCTGTCAATTGACACATTTAATCTGTCAATTGACACATTTAATCTGTCAATTTAATCTGTAAAAAAATTGGATTTGAGGGGATGAAATATTTTTTTTTTATTTTTTTATAGTCTTTGGTATACCCTTGGATATTTCTAGAAAGATTTGTATTTTTCACTTTTCTTGATACGACCCCTCGTTTAGGCTGTGCGCGTGTCCGCGGATTTTCGAAAATGAAAAAAAAGTTGGAAAAGAAAATTTAAAAAAAAAACAAAAAATACGGTACTGTAGAGGACCGTCTTTGACTTTTTTCGGTGGAGGGTGTGGGTGAGCCAAATAAAAATTTTGAATCCAATTTTTATTTGGGAAATTATTTTTTTTTTATTTTTATAAATAGCCGGGTGCACATCCTTGGATCATTCTAGAAATATTTCTAGAAATCACTTTTATCGATGCAACAACAAAAACAAAAACAAAATAAAAAGCTATGTCAGCCAGCAGTTAGCTCATGTCTATTTACTAGTCATGTTCAAACTACCCACTCCGTGGTGGTCGTGCTGGTAGAGCATTCGCCTCTCAAGCATTGGGTCTTGAGTTCGATTTCTAGCATGGTCATCGGTCTCGTGCACGGCATTACTCGTTAAAAGGTTAGGGTTGCGTCTTCCCTAGCTTGCACAAGTCTCTCGAAGACTTATGGTGGTTCGGCGTACGGGTGCAACAAGTTGACGGAAGTAAAAATTTCAACAATTCTCAGCATGATAATGGTCCAATCACCTCATAGTAAATGTGTCAATTGACAGATAAAATGTGTCAATTGACAGATTATAAAGTGTCAATTGACAGATTATAAAGTGTCAATTGACAGATTAAATGTGTCAATTGACAGATTAAAAGTGTCAATTGACAGATTAAATGTGTCAATTGACAGATTAAAAGTGTCAATTGACAGATTAAATGTGTCAATTGACAGATTAAATGTGTCAATTGACAGATTAAATGTGTCAATTGACAGATTAAATGTGTCAATTGACAGATTAAATGTGTCAATTGACAGATTTTTTTATTTTCGCCGTGGCACCAGAACGCCGTCGTAATTGGCAGATACTTGTTCAATAATCATTCGGATATTGCTTTCGATCATCGTACTTTCCTGTTTCTTAGAACGGAGCTCTCTTGAATTTTGCAATGTTGAATGCGATTCACTGGACTGACTTTGTGACATATTCACCTGCCTGTCGAAGTTTTACTGATTTGTTCAGACAGTCAGTTGATTATTCAGTTTAGGCCGCTACAGACGATGATTTTGTAGAAAGACACGATCGCGCATTTGGCCCGCGCACTCTTATCAGTAATGTAGTTCACGTTGTGAATAAAATTCACAGTTTTAAAACGAAATAGTTCGAATAATAATATTTCTTCAATTTTCAAAGTTTGAATGATATTTTTGAGTGTGAATCACCACGATTTCCTTCTAAATCCATCAGTAACGAACGACCACAATTCCCTTATCAACAACCCTATTTTCAACAATGAAACTTCAACTCGCCTTCTGTAACAGCCAAAACTGAAAAGGCGTCATCTAAAGTACAATTAGTGAATTTTGAAATTGTGGCAGAGAAATGACGATAAAAGCTAGGGACATTGATTCTCACTTAATTTTCTAAAAAAGGAAGAGTGAAATAATTTCCAAAGTTTGTTTGCTGTATATTCAAGTGCTTTATTAGTTATTGACTTCTATGAAAGTTACTAGTGTTTGGACAGTAAACGCTACATTATACTATAGCTTTAATACAGTGACAGTCCAGAGGAATGATTTTTGATCACTTTGCTTGAACAAAATAAAATATTTATAGTCGAAATTCGTCGAAAGTTTCTGAATGGGTAAATCAGTCTGAGTAGAATACCTCAATTACTCTTGTCTAAAAGTTGCCGATTTGTTTTTGAAGACGCTGGACATCAAATATCATAGTTTCGGAATTTTGACCCAGATAACTCTTTTCCAGGTAATAAAAAAAGCTGCCGACATCAACTTCATCGGCCCTACTCGAGTCACTCAGATCATGCTTCCTCTGGTGCGACGTGCCAAAGGTCGCATCATCGTGGTAACTTCGGGACTTTGCAGAGTGGCGTCTCCTGTCAGAGGCATCCATTGTGGTCTTCTAGCTGCCCTCGAAGCCCAGGCTGAGTGTTTGAGGAAAGAACTGAGGAGCAGAGGTTTGTAAACTATTTTCCTACTCGATAGATTTTCAGAAGAAAATATTCACTACTTGGCAGAAGCCAATTAAACTAATAATAAAAATGGATTTAGCAACCCAGACTTCTGCATTTGACCTATACAATAGGAACAATCGTCGGCAAGTCCCCAACAGAAAACAACTACTGCCTCCTACGACCATTGAATAATATCTGTTGATTCTTGGCAAAGTATTCTATAAGAACTACTTTGCAATGTTCTCCCAATCTCAACGCCAAAACATGTCTCAACCCACACGAGGGAACACCTACGGACCGGTTTCATGGTTTTGCCAATCATCAGCGCAGGACAGCCCAACCAACACAATCAAAAAACATCTGAAAAACGCTGATGATATTCTATTTCCTAGCATGCCCGTTCAGTGGTTTCGTAGAAATCTGCGTTGGCGTCTGAAAGATATTCATTTCGTCTGCGTATCCTCTCAAACAGAAGTTTCTTAATAGCCCCCGGATTATAACGTCGTGTTCATTATTCTCACAAAACTTTTCGACGATCCTCATCTCATACCGACACGGTACTAATTATTTCAGGAGTTGACGTTGTCGTCGTGGCCCCGGGAGAACTGACTTCAGGATCATCGTGGCTGTCAGACGAGACCATCCTCGAACAAGCCAAGGATATGTGGAAGCAGCTCTGCCAGGAACAGAAGCAGGAGTACGGAGAAGACTATTTCGAGAAGGCAATCAGAAGTCTTGAAAAATACACCAAAACACAGGTAATGATTGTTATATTCTATTATACAGTGTGTCAAATTCAAACGCTGCCAGTTGGAATATTTTAAACTCGCCACAATTATTCCAATACACAAAGGAGGAGTCCATAACACTCTTGCTAATTTCAGACCAATTTCCTTGCTACCGATCCTCTCAAAAATCATAGAAAAATTAGTGAAAAAAGAGCAACTTCCTCCCTTAAGGGTCTTCATCCCTAAAAAAAGGGGAGTCAGAAACGATTCTTTTTTCTGAGTGGTGAAGGGTTGTATGATTGTATGAAGATAAAAATAACGAAAAAAAAATTCTTTCAGTTTTAAATAAATGAAAAGGATATTTTCCCCTATTTTTTGGGCATTTTCATTCAGTTCCACCATAAAAACGAACGAATATTTTGGTGTTGTTTCATTTCAGTATCGAAGTTTTTAAACGACTTTCTTATTTTTCTCCTAAATATTTATTTTTTTTGTGAATAACTTCACAAAAATGGGTTTCCTTGCTTTATTGCATTTGAAATAACAAATCTCCAGTAAACTAATAAAGGTTTGGTCCAGCCGTCGACCAGTGAAAACTAATTATTACTTACAAATCTGGATTCAGAAATAGAACTGAATTTATTTTAAATGACACGCCCCTCAGATTGCTCCTCCCACACGACTGGTGAGGAAAAGAGAGAGTATCATATAGCCAGTATGACATCTCGCACAGGGTCGGATCGGGAATGGGAAAAATTTAAACTCATTCGGGTCGATCGAAACTATGGAATATTACAACTTTTACAATTAATAGCTTTTTTCTACAACATGTATTCATCACTAGAGGGACAATACTCCATAACATTTTTATATTAGGAAAAACCAAGAGGCGGCTCCAGAATGTTGGACGAGTTTCGTGATTTCTGATACAAAATTCCATTCAAAATTGGTATATAGAAGCTTTTGGGTTTGGGAAGTAATAATTTTTTTTAATAATTCAACGTAGCGGCTCCAAAATATCGGACGAAATTTCTGATTCTTGATCTGATTCTATTTCGAGTTGGTATAGGTAGGTATAGGGATTTTTGTGGTCGGATAACATGATTTTTTTGTCAATGTTTGATAATTCGAAATGACAGCTACAAAACGGTGAACGAATAATTATTGTCCGAGTCCGTTCAAAATTAGAATGTAGGGGTTCGTTGGATCGATGATTTTGCCTTTTTTTGTCAAAATCATAAAATTCAAGATGACGAGATTTGAGATCAGATTCTATTCAAAATTTGTATCTAGGAGTTTTGGGAATAGGAGATGAGTTTTTCAAAACTAAATAATTCAATATGACATATTTCACGAATGATCTAAAGAAAATAACCGTTTTCAGTGCATTTGAATAAAATCTTGTCTTAAAAACATTTTTCTATTCATATTTATCAGGAAGTACACTCTCTACTTGGTCGGGGCTATTTAGCGATAATTTCGGAGTTAGTGGCATATTTTTACGCATATTCCTAAATAACTTGTTCTTGTGACTCCCATATCGGCAACTTCGTTCTACATTGGTTTCCGATACAACGGTTTATTTGGGCAGCGCGGCGTTTTTGATGTTCCTTTGAAGTTGAAAAGCTATAGCGGCCTCTTCTTGAACGTTCCAATGGGGCAGCGTGGCAAGATAAACAAATGAAACATTGACTTGATACCAGGTGACTGTTACGGCTTTATTGTTTGTTTCTTTGGCGGCATTTATATCGAGAATAGTAATTTATTCACTCCATTTTTTTTATTTTCATTTATGCTTCTATGTTGGAGAAGAATCACAATTATTTTTATCAAATTCAAGGACAACTTGCGATTGAACTATAGATATATACGAGAAATGATTTCAATGTAAAAAGAATAAACAGAGACGTTTGTGTCTGGGAATCAATGATGCTTCCAAAGCTGAAAGGATTTTATGTAAATTGCATTCTACCTGAAATATCGGACGGGCATCTTCCTAGAGCTAGAGGAAGAAATGTAAAAAAAAAAGAAATAGCTAATTTGTTTTAATATTTAGGTATATTAGAATAAAACATCTAGCTAAAACATTGTTTAATTTATTTTTAACAGTTGTATTAATTCACATAGGTTGAATTGAATGTTTCACGTGTGATAGAGTCTTATATTGTTTCACCCTTTATATGGACCTTTCCTGCAAACAATTATTTCAAATCTAGAAAATAGGCTTCATGGAAATTACGATCAGATCTTATTGATGACTTTTTTCAATAACTAACTTGAAAGTCAAAATCTGATAATTGATGATATTTAAATTTTTTATTCATGATTCCACATCTGATTTTATATTTTCGAATCAATAAAGATTAATGCATTCATTTACACCTAAATAGTAATTTTGAACAGAATTCGACCATAACTCACAAAATAAACGGAATCCATCTAGGAGTTGCCATTTTGAATTATTGAAATTTGATGAAAAATTCATCATCACCAACCCCAAAATACCATTCTTATATAGAATTCAACCATAAATCACAAAACTCGTCTGCCATCTTAAATTCCTGAATTTTGACAAAAAATCATTGTCTTCGAACCCAGAAACAACTATACATAGGTTATAATCTTAGAACCCGACCAGAAATTACAAAACTTTTCCGTCATTTTGAATTCACGAATTTTAAAAGAAATCATCAGGATCTCTTAACACAAAAACCGATTTTGAATCGAATCGGACATAATCACAAAACTCGTCCGCCATCTTGGAACCGCCATCTCAAATTCATCAATTTTGACAAGATTCATAATCTCTGGGCTAGAAAAACCCACAGACAAATTTTGAATCGAATCGGACTATAATCACAAATCTCGTCCGCCATTTTGAAATTATTAATTTTAACGAAAGATTCATAATCTACGACCCCGAAAACCTGCACCTACTCATTTTGTATCGAATCAGAAACCAAATCACAAATCTCGCTTTTTTGTATTTTCTTTAAAGATTCATTCGGACGTCTGCAAGTGTAAAATTTGTTCAACGATTCTATTACATACTTACATATATAGCATACGTGTCAAATTAGTATGAAACGTGTAAAAAGAAAATCAAGTATCCCATAAAAGTAATTTTGGTCCAATATATTTTCAAAAAATAATAATAGAATGTTTACGTCAGCGTTGTATATTTATTTTGTGCTGCATGCAGGTCATGTTTTATTTGCCATTACCTTTTATCTGATATTTCATACGTCATTATCTATTTCTTTTTGCGGTATACTTCATATTAAAATTCACATTCAAAACATTTCCGAGATGGTTCAAACAGATTTTGTTGAAATATTTTTTCAATTATTGATACGTTGTGTGACTGGATTCCATTATATTTATTCATTTGAAATTGTCGTGCAAACTTTCAGATTACCACGAAAACAAACTGGTTTTAATCTAGATATGAAGTTTAGAAGAACGAGCACCGAATTATCTAATTCGGACCTGTATCTTACGAGAATCGCCAAGTTAGAAGTGAGGCGGAGTTTGTGTTTATTTCGTCGGGAGAACACGCACTGCCATCTGACGATATACGTTTCTTATTTAGGAGGCTAAAGAATCTTAAGAAGTTTAATATACTGAGTTCACAACAGTTTAGATTTCAAGACTCAAAAAATACCCAGAAAACCTTTACCTCAACCTAAATGAAAGACAAGCAGCTGCAGCGGTGTTTTGTGATCTCTCCAAGGCTTTGGATTGTGTGAGTCACGAAATACTGCTACATAAGCTTGAAGTCTATGGATTCAGAGGTTCGGCACTTAATTGGTTCAAGTCATACCTATCAGAACGTCGGCAAAGCGTCTTACTCTATAAGGTGGAATCCAGAGAATGTATAATCAACTGTGATGTGCCACAAGGCTCAGTTCTAGGACCTGTCCTATTTCTGTAATATATCAATGATTTGGCCAAAGTGGATATCCAGGGCAAATTCGCTATTTTTGCGGATGACACCACAATCCTCTGGCACAACAAAAACATTACGGATCTGCATGACCACATCAGTGTAGACCTAAACGAGGTAAAGAAGTGGTGTGATGCCAATCTCCTTTCGTTCAATATACAAAACGAACATTGTCTCATTCAAATATGTTATCAATGAAATCCCATTGGAGAATGGCACAATTACAAATGGTTCAGAGAACAAGTTTTTCAGGTTGCATATTGACAAAAAATCAAGATTTGAAAGCCATATAGATCATTTGTGCAAACGGTTGGCTGCAGGCTGATATGCTGTCAATTGTCTATAACGAGCTAGATATTGCTAATGCTAGAAAGGTTTACTATTCATTGGTTGAAGCTCATCTGAGATATGGTATTTGCTTTTGGGGAATGTGTTCACAATATCTCTTTGAAAGGGTCTTTATTATGCAAACTCAATTATCGTGATTCGTGCCGTGCATTATTTTTGAAACAGAGAATTTTAATACTGTCATGTCTTCTCATTCTAGAGTATAAAGTATAAAGACAAAGTAAAATCAAACTCCATACATAAAACACGATTATCACTACATATCCCACTTCCAACGCCTATATCCTCCCTAACACAAAATTCACTAATCTACAGAAGCAGAAAATTATTCAATCATCTTCCTAGCACCATAAAAGAAATACAAAATTGTACTCACTTGAGAAAAAAAGTAAAAAATCTCTTGGTTGTGAAAGCCTATTATACGTTGGATGAATTCTATCAGGACCCATTCACCTGATCTCAAACTAGAAATGTATATATACAGGGTCTTTCACGACGAGCGTTCGTTAGGAATATATGGAGAACGATTCAAAATAAAAACTTGATATTTTGTGGTAGTGGGTTTTACAAAATGGCCTTCTCAACTAAAATATTTTCAACTTCCGGTCGTTGTCCGTTATACCGGAAGTTGAGGGCAACTTCCTTATTTCAAATGGAACACCCTGTATTTTATTACATTTTTTAATTTCTCAGCCCATTTTAGGCCCACTTTGTATAACAATGCCTATACCCAAATTTGTTAGTATTCGAAATATTGATTTTTTTCTGAAAAATTTGACAGTTACAGCACCACTCCGAAAAAATCATAACTAATAGACAGTAACAGTTGAAAATGTGAAATTTCACAGAATCACACCTTAAGCATCAAGTCATGAACAGGTCCATCGAATTTTCAAAAATAATTTACAGGATGGTCGAAATTTCCACCTAAAACATAACATCGAGAAAACTGATGAAACACGATTTTTTCAAATGGAAACCATACACTATTCTATTATTTTTGGATACTACGAAAAAAAAATATATCAAATTCATGAAGAATTTCCTATACCTAAAATACACCCCTGGCAAGATATATCCGATTTTGGGAAATATTTTAAATGTGGGTAAATCATTCGAAGCAGTACCAAACCAAGAAAGCTTTGAAAACAAATGAACTAATATTAACTCTGTCGTTGGTAAAAGGTAACTCAACATGAAAATGGATGGATTGAAATAAAATACTATCAGAGAGATGAATTATATCTTTGTTAATTGATATCGAATACAGTAATTTTATTTTGTTTATAATTTTTAAGGTTAGATTTTACTTTAATTTTAGAATTTAACTTAATTTCTTTAAATTCAAATAATATTGTGGTTCATTTCAACAGATGTTCAAAGACATTGCCGTTTTGTTCCAAACAAGAATATATTCTTTTTTGCATACCACTATTTGTAGCTTTCTGTATGGAGTCAGGAATCAAATTATGGAAAGCTCTCAGAACCCTTCGTTTCATGTTTTCTTTATCACTCACAGGATCCGCATAAACATTTTCTTTGATATATCCCCAGATGAAGAAGTCCAGTGGCGTCAGGTCTGGAGAGCGAAGAGGAAATTTAAATGGCCCATTGTAGCAAAGCCACTGATCTTCGAACATCCCATGCAACAACCCAGCAACGGTAGCAGTACTATGTGTAGGGCTCCATCCATCTGATACCATAACTTGGAACGGTATTGTTCAGAAACATGCCTTATGGATTCACCAACCACATTCCTAATTATATGCGAATATATATCGCTATTCAAATTCTCATCATAAAATTAGGTATTCCTTTATAGCGCTAAAAACATTAAAACTCCATGAATCCTGGAAGTTGCACTGGCGAACGAGCTTTGGATTTTCTACTGCCAAAAAATGACTATTATGGCGGTTGTACATACCATTCTTGGCAAATTTGGCTTCATCTGTCCATATAATGTTCTTCATAAACTCAGGGTCCTCCTTTATCTTGATAAGAAACCATTCGCAGAATTCCACTCGTGCAGGTAAGGTTTCAGATTTTGAACCTGGTGATATTTAAAGGTTTATTGACGAACATGAAATTCTAAGTGACTTTTCTGCGTCTTTCAACGAATTTTCTGGATAGGCTGTGTAGTAAGCCAAAACTACAATTTCGATGAGTAAGGTTATTCTGGACTTTCATTGTCTAAAAAAGAAAACCATAATTAAATGCCTATAAAACATCGCAAAGAATCTGAATTTGTCATTATTCACCTGAAGACGATTGCGGATTCAAGCAACCGAAACGTTGTGGCAAAGTTTGAAAGAGATAGAAATCTTTCAACCATTAAGACGATGGACGTCCGAAATATAAGTAATAATTTTTTTTGTTTCAGGAATGCGACGCAGCCCCCGTGCTGAGAGCTCTCAACGACGCAGTCATCCGCACGTTTCCACTCAAGAAATATACCCCTGTGTCTCGCAAGGAGAAATTACAAGCGTTCATTGCAGATCACTTTCCGCGCTCCGTCTATGACATAATTTACTCCTAAACGGTCACTTCTAGATAACTTATTTTTGTGAAAATCAAAAAAGGAGTGAGCCTTTTCCTTAGTCAGTTACTGTTTTAGACTCTAGTTTGATTGTTTGTTGGACTTACGATGAAGCTCTTGTGGTGAAATTGGCGTTTTTGGAAGAATTAGTTGGAGCTAGTCTGAACTATTTAATAGAAAAGTAATGGAGTTGTTCTTGTTAGTGTGATTAGGTAGGTATATCAGTCAATATTTATGAAATCCTTTTTGGGAACATAAAATAGTGAAGAGTGGATCACATGGAATCAACTAGTCATTTTTGTCAATAATCGTTTGTAAAAATTTCGAATAAATGATATGATTTACATGAAAATTTCTTAGATATATGTCTTTTTAGTGTCGAATGAGCATGATTTTCTCACAATTCAGAAGACTACTAGTTTGGAATTTATGTACATGTTTCGAAAAAATACCCTTATCTTTGACAAACAATTATTTGGATATCGATCACTTATAATAGTTGATCATTGTAATTGTTGAAATGTCTATGTAACTTGGCGGTTTATTGATCGTTGAACCGCTTAAAATTGACAACCTTGACAACATTTTCCACCTGGTCCTGGCCCTAGTTACTTTTTTCTTTCACAAAAATTATAGGCACGAGTCTACAACTTGACAGCGGCCAGAAGGAGAAGCGTTGACGAAACCACCTTCAGGTGGATAACGTCAATGCTTCAAAATCAACAGGCCCAAACCAATATGTTTGAAGACTCCACGAAGCTGGAAATTGTCAGAGGAACCCCATATGGAGGGATACTATCCCCCCTACTGTGGGTCATGGTAGTAGACGAACTTCTAGAATCTTCAAACAAGCAGAGATACTACTCCCAAGGTTATGTACATGTATTGTGGGCTTTGAACAGGGTAAACTAACAGGTGTAACCTTATGTGACCTGCCCAAGTAACAATTTAAATGTTATTTGGATTTATCCTAGTTTTATGAAAGTTTTATGAAGGTTAGGTAATGCCCAATTTGATCTATGCAGGTCATATATTATTCCTAATACGCTACCAGAGCAAACAGATTTATGAATCAGTTTCAAAACACTCCTGAAGGCTATAAGATAAAACCATTCAGCATTTAAGTATATTTGTTTTTATGATGGTTTTACAATGGCTTATACACATACACGATAAATCTTTTTGGTATTAAAATAATCCACATAGAAACTTAGTTTTGTTATGGTTTTATAGCACTCCTCAAGTCCATGCAATGGTTCTGTAATAAAACTCACGATGAGGTTTTATCAAGGTTTTGAGATGTACTCTCGAGAACCGCTATAAAATCAAAGCATAAAACTATTTCTACTTAAATGCTAGTAGCTCCCCCTAACCGGTAATAAATAAATCACATTGGGTAAAGATAACTGGAAAAAATAATTAGTAATTAAACGTTTCACAAGACTAATACACCAAATACTTATCACGGGAGTATAGACACTGAGTATACTGACCACGTCGATCACGAAAAGACGAATGTCAGGGGGGATTGACAATTGACAGTCGAAATATTTTGGAAATTGGATTAACCCTGCGTTACATACGTGGATAATTGTTGCATCAGTACATACGTGGGGTGTGACAAACCCCATTTCCTGAAAAATCGTATTTTTTTTATCTTGTTCTTTTTCTGATATTACGTTGTTCCATAGTATCAGGGGATCATTTCGGAACAATAAAAACACGCAAGGAATAATCAAATAGGCTTTATTTCAAGAAATCTGATATAAACTGAAAAAGGCTAGTTTTTCATGTACCAAAAAACACACCGCGACAAAAAAAATCATGTGAGATAAATGAACATCTCACCCCGGAATGAACATTCGGAAACTAAAATTTGATTATGATGGAATACAAAGAAAATAATTGCAGATTGAAAAACAGAAAGGAAAAAAATTAATCGCTGTCTGAGCCATGCAATTTTGGCAAGTAATCACACCCCAGAGCACTTAAGTTCCCTATAACTTCACTCAGTGTCTACAAGATACTGCGGAAATGCCTGAATTCGATGATGCAGACATATTTTGGAAGCTATTAGGAGGGGCGTACTTATAAGTTTACGTTTGGCATATTTTCGAAGCGATATTCGGCGGCTGGGGTCCATCACACCCCACGTATGTAACGCAGGGTTAAATAATACCAAACGTACTTTTTTAGGATAAAATGGTTATAAAATGGTTTATTTTGAGGAGAAACGACTTTATGACGGCAATATGTGCAGCTAAATAGAATAAAGGTAGGGTAGCCATATTTTATTACAACTAGAGGGAACAACTAAAGAGATCCTAATTTCAATTCATGTTTCTTGCAATTTGGTGTGTATGACGGAAAGGAAATACACAATAATTATTGGTATTCATTTGTATTTAGATATAGTACAAATCATTCCGGGAAAGATTTGAGTCAAAATATTTTTTTAATTTTATGTGGTATTTTGTTTATTTTCTTAATTTCGCGTTGTTATTGGGGCGCGTTGCAGATTTACCACCTAACTGATGTCATTTTGTCAAAAAAATTTCATTCGCAGATGATATTAGACATTTTACGTTGTTGAATACCAATATATTCTTCATATATCACTGCCAGGACGCCATCATTATATTTTTGCTTGTAAATTAGACGCCCTATTTTTCGCAACTGAAGAATTAGATTAATTTAAGTCCGTTTTGGCTGTAGTTATTTATGGAATATTTTCTAACCTCAATTAATGACATACAGGTTTATAACAGCCCCATGATTTGGTTTTATAATGATCCTCAGGAGGTTATTAAGAATCCTGCGAATAAGGCAAGCAGGTTTTATGCTTGTATTTCAAAATAGCCCTGAGAACCTTCATAGGAGTGGGCCCTCGTAGATTTATAGCAGCTTTAAGGAGGTTTTGTGGATGTCGTTACAGCAAAACAGTTTTATCGATGCTGTGATTGTTATGGTCTTCAGAACCTTCTGAGGGCTATCACAAAACTGAAATTGTTACTTGGGTGAGCAAGGCTTTCGACTATGTCTCTCACAATATCCTGGTAAACAAGCTCTCACGATAAGGAGCACGAGGGAGTATCATTAGAACTCATTGAGTCAATGTGTTACTATCGATGAAACATACTGTAATGTAAATAAACAATAAACAACAATAATAATAAAAACATTAAAATGATAAAACAAAAATGAAAATAAATAAATAAAAGTGTAAATCAGCATCTTCTATGAGCAGAGCTCATAGAAGAGAACATATGCCCCTTCGCCCAAAAGTGTATTTGGTATGGTAGTTGGTGACACCAGAGTCGTTGTACTCTTGCGTATGGGTGTCTGCAGCAAGCCGTGTAGTGTCCTCTATATGTTGTTTCACTATGATTAGATGAAGCATATAGATTGCAGCAACAAGGTGCTGCGTTTTCCGTTGCGAAGTTGTTCATATCCAATACTAAAGGTATGCTAATAAACATTTTTGTCTGAGAGAAACGTATCAAATGGATCATCATAGTTACTGGAAACTTATGTATTGATATAGTTTTCGTGCACTTCCTACTCTCTTTGCATTTTGTACAAGTAGGTTTCTCGTCATCATCCAAAATTTCCTCTCTAGTAATATAGTCCAAACACTGAGACAGATTTAGTTGGCTTGTTGGAACTACCTTCCAGCTCAAACTGGTTAGATCAAGTATACCCCAAGGCTCGGTTCTGGGGCCATTTACATTCATAATTTATACCAATGATTTTTTTGCCATATGTTGCCTCATAGGTATTGCTTTTGCTGATGATAGCTCTAAAAACAGTTAAAAGTTGCTATTAACTTCGATGAAATCAGCTGAAAACCTTGCCCAGGGATGGTTTAACAGCAACTTATTAAAATTGAATACAGATAAGACAAAACATATAATTTTATCAACAGATAATAAAGTAACAGTAGGTGACCATGCCAAACTTTAAGGTTTAACTATTGACGACTGTTTATGCTGGGAACCACCATAGAAAATACCTGTTCTAAGTTGAGTAAACACAATTTTCTTTTGGGAAAAATCAAATCGTTTGTTGATATAATACCCTTTCTGCCTACTTTGCTCTCATTCAAACGTATATTAGCTATGGATTGACCCTATGGGGAAGTTCCTTTCACTCTGGAAAAGTGTTTAAAGTTCAAAAATAATCCATCAGAATAATCAGTAGTACGGGTTATAGGGATTCTTGTCGGCCATTATTCTGCCAACTCTATGCCTTTACCATTTCTGTTCATTTATCAGTCTCTGCTCGAAATTCATGAAAATAAAAAAACACCTGACTAACTCAAATTACCTTTACTACAACACACGCAACGCAAATCTCAAAGATTTAAATACAATAAGTCTTTTAAAAACTCTATCAAAGTGATACTGCGGAAAAGTGTTACTACACTATCGCCGAGTACATGGCTAATCCACCCGGATGTGATTTGATCCAACTATCTTACATTTTCCAATACATTCTTATCTTCAGATATTTTTCACTCAGAATTTGTAGTATATTAATCTATACTAACTTCAATTATCAATACCTAAGTATTCGAAAAACTACTAAATTAACATCGTGTGTGTGTGCACGTTTTTTTTAAACTAATGTCACTATGTGTATGGTACAACTGGTACATCGTAATGTTTACACAAAATATTTTATTTTTACTTTATTTCAATTGTGAACTTGTACATTATTTTCTGTATTTACTTGCTAACTGACTTGCTACAAATGTTTTATAACATAACGTAGTTAAATAAAGATCTATCTATGCGGACGACATAGTAATCCTCGTACAGGGAAAGTATGCCCAAATAACATCTGAGCTACTTTAACTAGAACCAAAACACATAAAACATACAACTGCCATCAATGTTTATCCTCCAAGCAACTGCCCTTGATCATTGTCACGTCAGCCGCGGATAGTCTATACCAAAGGAAAATTCTTGCTACGCCACTGGTGGAAGGTGTAGTTGGAGGATTCTTATTCGGCTGAGTGTGAACCTCAGATCAATAATTGATCTGAGGTGTGAACAAATGAGTCAGAAAATAGTATATTGTATAACTAGCACGGAATGATAGTCATTTCCCACGAGTATGAAGTTTGCAGCATGAGCCGTAGGTACTCATACGAGTGGGAAATGAGCATTCCGTGCAAGTTATACACTATACTTTTTCTACGGCTATAACATATAATAGTGAAATGATTTTACAACAGAATTGTGAACTTTGAATTTAATTATAAGGTACGAGGGCTGTTTGGTAACTCCGTGACTATTTGAATAAAGAAAAAAAAATTGGCAAATAAGCGTTTTATTTTTCAACATAATCTCCTTTTAGATCAATACATTTAGTCCAGCGTTTTTCCAGTTTTTTTATTCCTTCCAAATAATAGGTTTTCTCAAGGCCCTCAAAATAGGCGTTTGTTTCGGTTATAACCTCTTCATTCGACCCAAATCTCTTACCACCCAGCCATTTCTTCAGGTTTGGGAAAAGAAAATAGTCGCAAGGGGCTAAATCTGGAGAATATGCTGGATGGGGTAGTAGTTCGTAGCCCAATTTATGAATTTTTGCCATAGTGACTACACACGTGTGCACTCGTGCATTGTCTTGATGAAGCAGCACTTTTTTTTTCGCTAAATGTGGTCGTTTTTGCCTCAAATCAATATCGAATCTGTCTAAAAGCTCTGAATAATATTCGCCGTTGATCGTTCTACCCTTCTCTAAGTAATCTATATGAATGACACCGCGTGCATCCCAAAAAACTGTGGCCATAACCTTGTTGGCTGACAGACGCACCTTAGCCTTCTTTGGTGCACGTTCACCAGTTGACACCCACTGTTTTGATTGTTCCTTGGTCTCTGGGGTATTGTGATGGATCCATGTTTCGTCTACGGTTATATAACGGCGTAAAAACTCGCCCGGATTGCGATTGAACTTTGCCAAACACTCCTTTGAAGTGGTCACACGGTTGCGCTTGTGGTCGAGTGTGAGCAATCGCGGCACCCATCTCGCGGATAGCTTCTTCATGTCCAAATATTCATGTAAAATGTGATGTACTCGCTCAGTTGAGATGCCTACAGCCTCAGCTACCTCACGTACTTTTATTCTCCGATCGTCCAATATCATTCCATGGATTTTATCGACGATTTCTGGCGTGATGACCTCTTTTGGGCGACCTGAACGTACGGCGTCACTTGTGCTGGTACGACCACAACGGAACTCAGTAAACCACTTCTTAACCATTGAAATTGATGGTGCAGAGTTCCCATAGTATTTATCAAGTCTTTCCTTGGTTTCAGTTATGGTTTTTTTACGCAAAAAATAATGCTTAATCAACACACGAAATTCACTTTTTTCCATTTTTGTTAAAATTCACGAGGTTGTCTGCTTCTAATTGCTGTCAAACACAAACCAAATGTCGCAGCTTGCTCAAAATTTGACAGTAGTCTATTGAAAGATGGTGGTTGACAGCAGCAGTGTTGCATTTAAAGTTACTGCGCGGGAAATTTAAAAAGTCACGGACTTACCAAACAAGCCTCGTATATAGATAATGTTAAACGAAAAAGAACCAAGCGCCAAATTGCAAAAATTGAGTAAATGGCACCATCTGACAGAGCAGAACTTAAATTATTCGAGGTAAAAGAACCATACGACAATTATGTCTAGTAGCGAAATTTTCTCTTCATTTTTTATTAAATACAAATACAGAGAGATATGACTCATCAAAATTGGGTATTTGTATTAGAACTGCTGCTGAATCCAAGTCACTACAATATGTTGTTTTCATTCTATAAAGTTTGTCTCTTCTAGAAGCACCCATAATCCCCATGATTAATAGAACCTAAAAAATAAAAAATAAATAAAAAAAATGCTTGAAATGGGAATCGAACCATCGACCTTCGTATTGTGAAGCGAGCACCTAACCACTGAGCGAAAGAGATGCAAATATTCACGCATCGATGGAATGAGCGATTTTCTGTGAGTGATACTTCTGAATAACATTCTCCCTCATCTCATTCATAGATAGGAATCTCCAATGGAAACTGGACATTTAATAAATAATCAACTAGCTGAATGAAAATGCAAATTTTCACTTTCAGATGTTTTCTTTCAAGTTAAATAGGGTATTTCTCAATATCTATCAGATGTAGTTCAATGTCCAGCGTGGCTTTAGCCGGGGAAGTAGTTGTTTTCTGTTAGATATTACAAAAAAGTAACTTCAATTTTATCGTAGGGTCTTTCCATTTCCAGATGGGTCATGTATTGATTCAATTTTCAATTGAGAATGTTTCTCTTCAAAATATTTCTGTATTTGACGCGGTACGCCTGTCTCTTTGTCAATCTGTGAAGGAGTTGTATGCTTTCACATATTTTTCTTTTGATATTTCTGGAATTAAATTGGCACATGCCTGTTTTGCGGCTTCAGTAATTTCTGCGGGAGTCAGTTCTACGTCACTTTCGCTGCTCATCGTTTGATTCAAGTTAAAAAATCTAACTAAACAGAGCTGTCAGTATTCGTTGCTAGAATTTTGACATTCCATAGGAGACGTGATAAATTGTAAAATAAAAACACAATGACTTCATTGTGTTATCAGGCAAGGAAATAAAATTAAAGGCATACAATGCCAAAAACAGTTAGAGCAGTATTGTGTCATGGCCGTAGAAAAAATATGTTGTGGCCTCCCGGTCTAGATGCGTTGAAATCTAGAATTAAATTTCGAGTTAAACTGGTTATACACTTCTCGCGGGTGCTGTAATTTCCACTCCGACCACGAGAATATAGAAACAAAACCCATTTGTCAGGCGAATTCCGGCCAACTTACTCCTAGTTTCTGAACTTCCAGTAGAGTTCATTTATATTAATTTACCTCTTTGACTTCAATGGGCGCTTTTAATGGATACATTCGCCTAATTTTCGTAAAAGCCACCGAGTGAATATTTCATGCTGAAAGCTCGGGAAATGATTGGGAAAATTCTTTAAAAAAATGTCTTTATCAGAGGGCTGACTTTTATTTTTTGAGGACTGACAAAGACAAATGTTTTGCGTTGTAACTTATTTTTTATTGGTTTATCAATAATTATTGGAATATGAGTCGTTTCAGAGCTTCATGTAGGGAAAGGATGCGAAAAGTGGCCACGCTAAAAAAGATAGTATTGAAAAAATAGTAATGTTTGTATTAAGTGCATTTAATGAGTGTTCTTTTAAGGATCATATAAACCAATGAAAAAATTAACTGCAAGTTTAAAAATTCTGAAAAAAAAATCGAGTTATATTGGCATTCAAATTGAATAATTAGGGAGATGTAGAAGAAAATCTGATGAACAGTTTTCGAGGAAAAAACCTAATTTTTAGAGGTTTGTTTAAGTTTTCCCAAAAACCACTCATCAGATTCTATTTCATATATCATGACATATCAATGTCAAAGTAAAAGATAATCACGATTTTTTCAGAATTGTCAACTTCAACGTTCCCTCACAATTTAAAAAAATAGGCATAAGATGTCCGGAGGACTGCTCATTGCTAATATCCTATACAATAGGAAAAGTTGGGTCGAAAATCCATCAGAAAACAACTACTTTCCTGGCTAATGCCACGACGAACATTGAATTACATCTGATGAAATTTCCGTGCAGAGTTCCTACAAGGTTATCTCTGCAATTGCTTGGTTGCATGGGAATGTTCATCAAAACATTCGGACCACCTATATATCGATTTCGGGGTGTTGCCCCTCATCAGTATAGGGTAGGTCTAGCAGTCAATAACTAATGACTGCAACGAATGAATCGACAGCCAAACCCATTTAAAGACCGAAACTGAGATCGCGCCCGCACAGTGGATTAACTCCAAACTACGAGCGCCATCCCAGCGCCGGAAGCCCAACCTAGTAATACCCATGACCACGGTCGTCAAGACCGTATGTATATATTTTATATACGGTCTTGATGATTGCTAGAGCTTTTTTTCAAATCAAGCAAATCTCATTTTCAATAAACTCATAAAAATGAACTGATGACTCAACACTTTGACTGGCAACTTCTCACACAGGCACGTTGCAAGTCAATGTACCTCATCTCAGTACTGTACATACAATAACACGTAACTTCTCACACAGGCACGTTAGTAGTTATTATATTTCCAATACAGCTCACAGACTTGTAACTTCTCACACAGGCACGTTACAGTCCTTCGCTTTTCGAAAATTCAACAAAAGCAGGCAACTCCTCAGAAAGCCACGTTGCAAGCCAATAAACACTCAAATCAGCCTAATAACAGGTAACTTCACACACAGTCTGAAATGAATACAACGGTGATATACAACTTCTCACACAGGCACGTTGCAAATCACCGAATGACATGTAACTTCAAACACAGGCACGTACAAGTCCTTGGTTTTTCGAAAATCCAACAAAAGCAGGCAACTTCTCACAAAGGCACGTTGCAAGCCAATAAACACTCAAATCAGCCCAATAATGGGTAACTCCACACACAGGCACGTTACAAATCATCAGACTGAAATGAATACAACGGTGATATGCAACTTCTCACACAGGCACGTTGCAAATCACCGAATGACATGTAACTTCTCACACAGGCACGTTACAAGTCCTTGGTTTCTCGAAAATCCAACAAAAGCAGGCAACTTCTCACAAAGGCACGTTGCAAGCCAATAAAAACTCAAATCAGCCCAATAATAGGTAACTTCACACACAGGCACGTTACAAATCACAAGGCCGAAATGAATACAACGGTGATATGCAACTTCTCACACAGGCACGTTGCAAATCACCGAATGACATGTAACTTCTCACACAGGCACGTTACAAGTCCTTGGTTTCTCGAAAATCCAACAAAAGCAGGCAACTTCTCACAAAGGCACGTTGCAAGCCAATAAAAACTCAAATCAGCCCAATAATAGGTAACTTCACACACAGGCACGTTACAAATCACAAGGCCGAAATGAATACAACGGTGATATGCAACTTCTCACACTGGCACGTTGCAAATCACCGAGTGACATGTAACTTCTCACACAGGCACGTTACAAGTCCTTGAATTTTCGATAGCTAAACTGAATATATTCACTCAATTCCAATGTGCTGAGGCTCATGTACAACCAATAAATACCCAAATAGAACCCCTTTTCAAAACACTACTTTTGTAAACATCAATACAAATATCAACAAGTAATAAATATTCAGTATTGAAGAAAAGCTCCGTACTAATGATCGTAAGAGCAAAACACAAATTCTTCAAAATGTGTATGCTGCCACGAACGGAACTCCCACATGATTTTCTTTGTTTAATAATCAACAAGCAATGGAAAGTACATCCAAGAAACATATAATGAGACACACTGATACTGAATAACAACCTGCTTTTCTTTTATTGAAAGTAAACTCCAGCAATTACTCACTCAAACAGGTATTATAGCTATTTGTCAAAGATAATTCCAAGCAATTCCCAACAAATATAACTCCTACCTTTTATTCCAACCATAGGTATCACTTCAACACAAAATGAATATATTTAAACAATCACCCCAAGAACAATGATTTCAACACCAACTTACTTCGCATTCTCATGCTACTTTTCTCGCCTCCCACCAGCCAAACGTTTTTGTTGAAGATCCCTAAAAACCGGCATATGACGATGCGCAACACATGACTAATATATACTGGATGTACCATCATAGGCTGGCGTTCGGCAATAGAAAACTCCTAACAAATTCGATAATAGTGTAGTGAGGTGTTGTCATAAACGATTTGGTGTGAATTTATTTGTGTGATTGTTCTCGGTCTTTCTTGCAATGACTAAAATTTAAAATCATTCCTTCCTTGAACTCTGCTTTGAATACAATAATAACATAACGTAAAGTACTCACTTGGAAATGTTCTTCACAAAAACATATATTTCTGCTTTTCACAGAAGGTTTATTCACTGTTTTGACCCACATTTTCCGACGCGCTTCATCTTTAGGTGCATAAAAATATTGTTTATTGGAATTTGCACTGGTGTTCAGACAACCGAGTACAAAGCACCTTTTCGACATGTTCAGTTATTGCAGAGATACAGGTACTAGAGATACAGGAATTAATAACAAATTTTAGAACACAAATGACAAAAGCTTTCAAATCTTTCAAAACTGCATTAACCTCAAAAAATAAATCAAGGTAGTGTTCGTTGAAGTTTAGATCTGATGGAACTGCTTCACTTGTATCAAATGGCAAATGAGTTAGACAGAGACAAACTATTCTTATTGTTCGCACCGTGAAACAGACGAAAGAACCCACCTGGTATCAAATGACAACTGTCATACGACACATTATACAGTGCGACGCTAAATAATGGAACAAATTCATTATTTCTGAATATAAAGATATATCAAAAAAATCCTCGGACAGGTCGATTTTCTTTTCCGATGGGCCAATTTTTGAACCTCACCCAAAATATGTAGGTTTATCCGCATTTGAGGAAAAGCGACTTTGGTGATATTTTTAAATGGGACACCCAGTATATTTGTCCATATTTGGTTAGGGGTCGTCATTACAAATCCAGTGATACCAAGTTTGATGGGATTATGTCAAACGGCTGCGGAGATATGGCCAAAAAACTTCTCCATATGCCCAATGAGTGCGACAGAGACTTTTAACCTTCTGAATCGTGTGGAGTCTCGCAGTCATACTCATTAGACATACGAGGAAGTTTTTTGGCCATATCTCCGCAGCCGTTTGACATAATCCCATCAAACTTGGTATCGCTGGATTCGTAATGACGATCCCTAACCAAATATGGAAAAATATAGTGGGTGTCCAATTTAAAAATATCACCAAAGTAATTTTTACTCAATTGCGGATAACCCTATATATTGGCGGGGTTCAAAAATTGGCCCATCGGAAAAGAAAATCGACCTGTCCTGTGGATTTTTCCGAAATATCTTTATATTCAGAAAAAATGAATTTGTTCCATAATTTAGCGTCGCACTGTATTTGAATGAGAATTTGGTGCAAAACTTTAACAACGTTGCCAAGTTTAGTTTTGATGAACGTGACGTCACGAAACCACTTTTCTTCTGATTATAGATAAACTAGCGGTCAGAAAAAAAAATCCCGAATGCTATTAGCGTATTTACTTTCCAATTTCAGTGTTACCTCATATCTCTTGGAAAGGTCCATAGCCGCCACGGTAATTCAAATTTTTTTGAGTTTTCATGATACAAATAACATAGTTACAAAATTTTGACCCAAATCGTCGAAAAAATCGATAGACATTTTTCCTTCGTACTGGATTCAGCCCTGTCCGATTTCAAAAATATTTGGCATTTGGGGTTTTTAAGGGAGGGAGTTTCACCTCACCAAACGGCATACGTGGGGGTCATCGCGGCTCTATACAGGAATTTTCCCCAAGTTAATCTTTACGAAGGATCTACAATTTTTTTTCTTGGCACAAGAAGAAAGGTTTCTTTGTTGCTATTGAAATTTTGTATAGCTTTCTCGATGGGTATTTGAAACAAAAATCACTTGATGGTTTCATGGCTAATATATTGAGTTATTACAAGGTTTTCGACATGACAAATTACAATATTAAAAAATCCTATAAATATGGCCAAAAAAGAAGCTTAATGAATATGCTCATGACTTCCAATTGTTTTCGAAATGGAAATTTTCACTAAAATTTTCAGGGCACATCTATGAACAAATATCACAGCTAGGTAAGATGTAACAAACCATATTCGAAGGAATGGCCTTTGAAATAAAATTATTTTTCAGTTCTCAGGTTCTCATTTTTGTGAATGAAATTTTTCAGGTTCGTGACTTGGAAAAGTGGAAACTCACCGAATGCAAAATGTCGGTTTATAAATGATAAAAGAGGTAATTTTTCTTCAAACTAAATTGAATCAGTTGAATAGGTTGTCAAGCTGTAGATAAAAATAAGAGGCTCTTTTTTATAAAAAATAAATGACGCAAACAGCCTATACTTCTTTTTATAAGATAGTTCATGAATAAAAACCCCAAAATCGCTTTGTGGAATTTTTTAAACGAGACAGTGAAAAAAATTACAGCTCTTTTTGTTTTTTTGCGAATATCTCAAAAATAATTGGAGGAATCGATTTACAGGCAATAGAACTTTTGTATAGAATTATAAAACCTACAAAATGTTTTTATACGACCAGATCGGTGCATTTTCCACTGAGAAAATCCGGGAAAACTTCGAAAAATGCACCATTTTTCAAAAATTCATAATTTTTATAATTTATATAGGTAATTCCTAGAAGTGCAATTCGATACCAAAGTTATCTTCATCAGTAGGGATTGCTAAAATAACTGTAAATCGTCATACCAGTCTTATTTATATCACATAATTAATTACCATGAGGTAATCTGGTTACTAGGAAGTGACACTACCTGATGAACAGGTACAACTCCACCTCATAAACAATACAACAAAGACACTTCATTATTCCTTCACTGGTATCAAATCAAATAGTTTGGAATTTAATGGACAATTATCATTATTAAGCAAGGGATTCGAGCCTCTTTTTCGAATAACAATCTAATTTTCTGTAATCATCAACAGGCTTTATTAATTTTAAATTTTGGATATTAATTTTGTGATGAGTTTCTAATAAATGATCCGCAACACTCGAATTATTTTCTCGCGAATATTTAGCATTAGCCAAATGTTCGCAGAAACGAACATTCGAAGATCTTTTGGTTTGGCCATAATATACACCATCCCAGTTTTGACAGCTAATATCACAGATTCCTGATCTCTCGAAAGTGGGATTTTCATCTTTCGGGTTACCTAACAACATTTGAAGATTGTTCGTACTGCTATGTACTAGCTGAAGGTTTGCGTCTCGGAAAATAGAGTTGAGACCTCTCGTAAGCCGTGGATGTAATTTTAATGAATTTTTTCCTGTCTTTTAGTTGTTCTAGTGTGGTTATTTGTCTTAAGGACGTTCTGAACTTTTTCTTTTTCAACAAATTATCTACCATTATCGGCGAATACCCATTACTTATGGCTATTTCCTTAATTGTTTTTATTTCTCGTTGAAACCGTTCAACACTGAGTGGAAAGTGTAATGCCGTGTGAACAAGGAAATTGAAACTCGCCACCTTGTGTTGAATGTGGTGGTTTGAATCAACTGGTATAAATCTACAAATTGTGAAAGGCTTTCGCGGCAATCGTTGAATGAATGATGGTTTTTCGGGTTTTTAGGCCGACGTTTATTTAGAGAAAAACTCGACGTTTCGCCAACACGAGTGGTTGGAATTTTCAAGAGAAATGTTTACAGTTTCGATTACTGAACACTACTTGTTTGGTATGCGTTGTCTCAGCCAGTATTTATGGGTCGACGTACTCGTACCTGCGTCCGGTGCCATCGTCCCTGCGTCGCGTACCCCCTCGGATTCATTAATTTCCCGGTATGGTGTTATTACCGTTTTTCTTGAGAACAGGTAGCCATGCTTTATTCAATTGTAACCCTTCTTCAATTCTGTTGAAATTCTTGGGATGTTTTTTGATTTCGATTACTTCTCGGAAGAGTCTTGGATAATATGCATGTGTTGTGGCAATTACTTGGGTTTCTTCGAACTTCACTCTGTGATTGTTATTGTTAAGAGCATGTTCTGAGACAGCGGATTTTTCTGAGTGTCCTAATCGGCAATTGGCCTTGTGTTCCTTTATTCTGGTATCTGTGGAACGCTTCGTGGTTCCGATATAAACGTTGCCACAGGTGCATGGAATGCGGTACACCCGAGATGAGCTTAGTTCATCACGTTTATCCTTCGCCGATCTCAAGTGATCCTTCAGTTTCTTTGAAGGTTTATATATGGTTTTGATATCATACTTTCGTAGTATACGGCCAATCCGATCTGTGACCCTAGGAACATACGGTAGGAATGCTTTACTTTGTTCCTGGCAGCCATTCGATCCACTGTCGCTAGAGTTCTTTCTTTTGCGTTTTATACACCGATCAATTTCGCTTTCCTTATATCCGTTTCAAACGGACAGTGGATCGAATGGCTGCCAGGAACAAAGTAAAGCATTCCTACCGTATGTTCCTAGGGTCACAGATCGGATTGGCCGTATACTACGAAAGTATGATATCAAAACCATATATAAACCTTCAAAGAAACTGAAGGATCACTTGAGATCGGCGAAGGATAAACGTGATGAACTAAGCTCATCTGGGGTGTACCGCATTCCATGAAACTGTATACATTTCTCTTGAAAATGCCAACCACTCGTGTTGGCGAAACGTCGAGTCTTTCTCTAAATAAACGTCGGCCTAAAAACCCGAAAAACCATCATTGGTATAAATCTGTCAGTGTTTGTTGACTTTCTATAAATGTCTATTTCTACACGTTCCCAGGGCCGTTCCAACCTGGCCGAGCGCCTTCGTGCAAATGTGATCAAAGCGCCTTTTTTAGTGCATAATTTATTTTAAATTTTATACGATTTTATATTATGTAAATGCAATATAATCGCAAGACGCTAATTATTAAATAATACAACTTTGAAGCAAAAATAAACATTTCATTACCAAACAAAAATTAAACATTTTTTTATCAAAAAATAGTTACCTTATCCAAATAACCTGAATAAAACTAAATATAAGCAAATAACCACTGAATTAAAGTAGCTTTACGCGCTTCCTTTCTGGAAAATTCAGAAATAAGATCAGTCACATTGATATTGTCCAACCAATCACTTTCAATCGATATGATTGCCAAATTATAGAGTAGCTGTAGACCCATTGACGATCTTAAGTAGTTTTTGATTAACTTTAACTTTGAGAAAGTTCTCTCCGCTGAAGCAACCGATATAAGCATGGTCAACAAAATTCGCAAAGCTACGCTTGCATTTGGAACAGAATAAGTTATATTATTCTGTATAATATAGTCTAACATTTGTGTCGGTGTTTGTAGTCTTAGATTTTTTTTAATTGCAACTCGGGGAACAATTCTGTTCCATTTATGTCACGCTCATTACGATTTTTGTCTGTTAAAACTTCAAAGCTGTTAAACAACAATTTAGTTGTTCCTTTTCTGGTAAATCTGAAAATTTACAAATATCCCAAAAAAATTGAAAATGGTCGGAATGGGACGACAATAAGTCGAACCTTTCACTAATTGATCTCAAAATAGTAAGTATCAATTGTACTAAAAAATTTGTTTATTTTGAAATCTCGTTCTCCATCTGTAATTGGTTCATCGTCATTCTCGTAATTAAATTGTTTTTTAACACGCCTTGGTCTAACACATTTTCAGTTTTGATGGTTGGCTCTACATCTAGAGATTTTGCAAGTTCAGAAGCATCAACTAACACATCTCCAAATCCTTTATCACTTTATATTATTACTTATTTCCTTTTTGTGTTTAATCTTAATTATAGCATAATCTGATTTTTCAAACATTGGTAAAAATAAAAAAAAATCTTCGGCGCCTTCGGCTCCTTTTTCGTGACGACGCCGTCGTGCGCCGCACGACCTGCACATATGGTTGGAACGGCCCTGCACGTTCCCCATTCACAGTTGCCATTTTTGGACACACTGGTAATCAGGAATGGGGAACGTGTAGAAATAGACATTTATAGAAAACCAACCAACACCAACAGACTTATACCCGTTGATTCAAACCACCACATTCAACACAAGATGGCGAGTTTCAATTTCCTTGTTCACAGGGCATTAATCTTTCCACTCAGTGTTGAACGGTTTCAACGAGAAATGAAAGCCATTAAATAAATAGCCATTAGTAGTGGGTATTCGCCGAAAATGGTAGATAATTTGTTGAAAA
Organism: Chrysolina oricalcia; assembly: GCA_944452925.2. Lineage (NCBI taxonomy): Eukaryota > Metazoa > Arthropoda > Insecta > Coleoptera > Chrysomelidae > Chrysolina > Chrysolina oricalcia. The sequence continues at coordinate 60,457,289 of OX101823.2, forward strand.
AGAAAAGGTTCAGAACGTCCTTAAGACAAATAACCACACTAGAACCTAAATACAGGAAAAAGTTCATTAAAATTACACACGATACACGGCTTACGAGAGGTCTCAACTCTATTTTCCGAGACGCAAACCTTCAGCTGGTACATAGCAGTACGAACAATCTACAAATGTTATTAGGTAATCCGAAAGATGAAATTCCCACTTTAGAGAGATCAGGAATCTGTGAAATTAGCTGTCAAAACTGGGATAGTGTATATTATGGCTAAACCAAAAGATCTGCGAATGTTCGTTTCCGCGAACATTTGGCACATATTCTCAGGTGTAATATAATAAGTGGTATGATTATTACCGATAATTTTTTGGAATATTTTTGAATTGCAATCCCAAAGCTGAAAATACAACGAGTCCGCAGGACAAGTTGTATTTTCTTGCATTGGGATTGCCAATGAATTGATATTCCAAAAATTTATAGGTTATTAATCATACCATGAATTATATTTAGGACGACAATATATCGATTTGAAAATTGTTGAATTGCCTGGTAATTGATTCTTTATTTCTGGCCGTATTCAACGGAATACTCTTTTCCACTGCTTCATCTATGATGCCAATAGCCATTTGTCCCCAACGATCGCTCATATTGATTAAGAAATATAACTAGTCAAAACACAAAGATTTGACGTTTATAATTTAAATCATTATTTTCACTTCACAGCTAGTAAAACAAAAACTAAGCAGGTTAATCACCGAGTACAGCGACAAGCTATATTTTCACTGTAATTCCGATTCTATTGGCTGAATTTCAAAATTTGAAATACTGATTGGTTGTTAAGCAAGGATATATAAGGCGTGTTCCGTTTCATGCATTGAGGACATAATGCGCATATGACCGTTCCGTTTCCTACATTAGGAGCGCATTGACACGCCCACTTTTATATTCCCCTCTTTGGCCTTGAGACATCGGAAGTGCATGAACTACTGCCCGTTCGTCTAGCAGCGATGAATGCAATCCAAATTTGATCTGTCAAACTCAAAAGTCACGTTCAAACAGAAACGTCAGAAACCAAATTCAAAGTTTAAATTTGATATTTGATGAAGTGTCGAGTATCGTGCATTATCACATTTACCTGATTTACCGTACAATGGAAGAAAAAATCGTCATTTCATTCAACATCATATCGTCGGTCTCATGCCAAAACCACGAATGTGCAATTTGTCATTTCGAATGAGAAGAGTTTTAAGAATATTCGTACTTATTGCTTTGAAAACCTAGGTAAGTTTTCACATTCGCGAATTCACTCTCGTTCACAGTAGACAACCTGATGGCACTTTCGTGAGTTTGGCATTGAAAATTTTGGTAGAAAATTAGTATTTTACATATTGAAGTCAGAACCCTGGAATTAGCATATTCGCGGTTTTGGCGTGGGACAGACGATATTATCCTCATAACTATCACTTGTATCAGAATTTGAGCTACTCTCATTTTCACAAAGCTCGCCTCCTACTCTTGCCATTAACACTTTCGTTCGAACCATATTAATTTATTTACTAGATTAACAGATTTGTTTTTGTTACATAAGAATTTGGTTAACTGATAAAGTGATAAATGTCCATCTTCGGGAAACGGCATGCACCACGCAAGCAAAAATCGTTCCGATTCAACCCACCAACGTCAATGTTAGTTGAAACGGAACGCTTGATTATGTCTGCAAGAGTGATGCGATGAATGCATGAAACGGAACACGCTTATATTGTCAAGAAAATAACTCGAGTGTTGCGGGTCATTTATTAGAAACTCATCACAAAATCAATATCCAAAATTTAAAATTAATAAAGCCTGTTGATGATTACAGAAAATTAGATTGTTATGAAAGTATTGCTATTCGAAAAAGGGGCTTGCTTAGTAATGATAATGGTCCATTAAATTCGAAACTATTTGATTTGATATCAGTAAAGGAATAATTAAGTGCCTTTGTTGTATTTTTTATTGGGTGGGGTTGTACCTGTCCATCAGGTAGGGTCACTTCCTAGTAAACAGATTGCCTCATGGTAATTAATGATGTGATATAAATAAGAGTGGTGTGACGATTTACAGTTAGTTCAGTAATCCCTACTGATGAAGATAACTTTGTTATCGAAATGCGCTACTAGGAATCAAATTACTTGTCATTGAATAAGATGATTTCCCTTAAATCGGCGCATTTAGAAAGATTTAAATTACTTGTGTGGTGAGAGGGTAAAATACGTTTTGTTCCCACTGAGTGACACCACAGGCATCGTCCATAGATATACTAATAAGTCTGGTAACTCCTTTGATGTGGTCGAAAAGTGCAGCTCTTCTTGTAAGCGGTCGTAAATCATACGGAGATCGTTGCGACTATGCGAACTGTAACTGGCTAGCCCACCAGGCCGGCGCTCAAGCCAAACAGACAGGGCAAGGGACTCGCGAGGACCGGAGGGGATGATTTGGGTCGCTTGCGAGAGTGAGCGGACTTATTAGTATATCTATGGACGATGCCACAGGCGTCCAATATCTCATTTTAGATATTATTCAAATTCTGTAAATGGTATTTGGAAGTAGAGATCAATATCTACATTTTGGATATTTTGGATTTTCACCTGAGAAGTGGAAAATGTATTGAAAATGTCACTGTCACAGTTAACTCAACTCGGGTTAATTTCGGGTGACTTCGGACGCACTTTGAATTGTTTTGATCAAATTTCAGTGACATTTTCAACACATTTCCCACCTCTCAGGTGAAAATCCAAAATATACAAAAACTACACATCGGACAGAAAACATCTTGCGCATAGTTGAACCACATATTATTGTCTATCAGTTTCCGCAATAGTGTTTGTCCAGCATCAGATTCATAAAAAATATAAATTTTTGAAAAATGGTCTCTTTTTCGAGATTTTCTCAGTGGAAAACGCACCGATTTGGTCGTAAGAAAACCCTATTTACAGGTTTTATAAATCTCTACAAAAGTTCTATCGAATGTAATACGATTCCTTGAATAACCTTTGAGATATTTCCAAAAAACTAAATAAGTTATAATTTTTTTCAATATTCCTTGTTTAAAACCCTTTGAGGACTACTGGTTATCAGTGAAAACCACCTTTCCAAAAGCGACCCTTTGATTTTCCTATCGGTTTCACATCGTAGCCACAGTGTTTATTGTGTTGCCTACGCATCAGTTTTACTCTTCTGGCTGATTGCAACGAGTTTTGGCAGTCTTTGTGACATTTATAGGATGTCGAATTGATAGCGTTTCGAGCCAAAAATTTGGAAATGTTCAATGTACCAGGTTGAATTATTCCTGAATGGAGACAGGTACTGTTTTGCGTTGTTTCATTCAAAATGAAAGAATAAATTTGAGGCATTTGTTAAGTTGTAATTTTGCAATTTTGCACGATTTATTTCCTAGTGGTTTGCAGTAGTAACCACATCCTGCAGGATAATTTGTGTAGGTATTCTTTGTTTATTTAAGTCTTAATTCCACTGAGGCTTATGTTATTGAAAGTTTTTTTCAAAATTTCTCATTATTTTTCAATTTCAATTTTTAAAATAATCGAATTAATTTCGGCCTCAAAGGGTTAAAAAATTCCATAAAGCGATTTTGCTGGGGCGAGAACTGGGGTTTTCAATAACGAACCATCAATAAAAATCAGTATAGGCCATTTGCGTCTTTTATTTTATTTGGGAAAAAACCTCTATGGCTTGGCCTTATTGGCAAGAGTGCGTTTTTTCACGCTAGCACGGAAAATGAGTTTTCTGTCATTTCCAACGATAACACTGAAAAACATTTGCAATCCTGAGAACTTACATATTCACTAAGCCTTACAAAGGTGATCATTAGTGAAAAATGGTGATTATAGTGCTACAATCATTCGTTATTGAATAGTAATACAAATTTCGTTTTTTTTTGTATTTTTGATGTTATATTCTTGGATGTGTGTTCGTGACTTGAGCAAAGAATTAGTGTCGTTTTCCTCACTTATTGACAAATCAGTCTTATTCTTGTGTATATGCTGGTGAAATGTATGCGGCCGTCACCTGAAATAAACAATAATATTGATAAAACAAATATATCAGATATACAGTGTCACACATAAAGTTCGCGATATATGGAAGTTTTTTTTTATTAACAGATATTAAGAAAATTTGAATGATAAATAAAGAGGAAATAAAATCTTCCAATTTACACAAAAAATATATACTTGTAACGTGCTTACAATTGTTTTGACACACGGTGTCATCATCTGAGCGAGTTATCAACTAAAGAAACGTCAAAATCACCTTCTTAAATATTAAAATAACATGCATGAAATTTCACTAATGACTATTGCAGGTATGATATTTCCTAATGACATATAGCTTGGATTAGGGAGCATTTGAGTAGTTACTAGTGAGATAATTAATTATAGGTGAATTGTACAGGTCAATTTGCATTGAGAACTAAATTGCTATTGTTACGTAAATGCTTCTTGATTTCTATGGATTCTAATATGTTTAATTTTTGACCTTTAGGTTGAATATGCAAAATTTCAGGATTTTGTGTGAAGTTATGGTTATTGTCAATAAGGTGGTTGGCATAGTTTGAGTCCTGTTTATTTAATCTGTAACTTCTCAAATGCTCACCGAATCTTTGATTAAAACTACGGCCTGTCTGGCCTATATATAATGCATTGCAATCCTCACACTCAAGTTTGTAAACCCCCGACTTCTTGAATTTATCCCGTACAGACTTTGCGTTGTTAATGAAAGAATATAAGTTATTGTTGGTTTTGAATGCAACATTTATATTCCGTTTCTGAAGGAAATGGGATATTTTGTTCGTATGCTGACCAAGATATGTTAGACATGCAAAACGTTGATCGGTTTTTACTTTGATATGCGGGTATATTAAATTTAGAGTTTTCTTGTTTTGTTTTTGTTTAAGCAGTCTATCTATAATTGATGTTTCATATCCATTATTTACGGCGATTTGTTTAATTCTGTTTAACTCACACTTGAAATCTAAATCGCTTTGAACATTTGTTCAAATATTGGTATCGATATGTAGATGATATTTTCGTTTGCTGGGTTGGAACGGTACGTCAATTAAATATTTTTCTTAATTATTTGAACGGTCTCAATCCTAACATAGAATTCACATCAGAAATAGAGGATGATAACAATTCACTAAACTTCTTAGATCTAACTATCTCCCTTAAAAATAACACGCACGGCTTCTCTATATATCACAAACCCACACATACAGACACTACAATACATAAACACTCCATGCACCAACAATCACACAAACTAGCAGCATATCATTCTATGATTCATAGACTGGTAAATATACCTCAAAGCGATTTAGATTTCAAGTGTGAGTTAAACAGAATTAAACAAATCGCCGTAAATAATGGATATGAAACATCAATTATAGATAGACTGCTTAAACAAAAACAAAACAAGAAAACTCTAAATTTAATATACCCGCATATCAAAGTAAAAACCGATCAACGTTTTGCATGTCTAACATATCTTGGTCAGCATACGAACAAAATATCCCGTTTCCTTCAGAAACGGAATATAAATGTTGCATTCAAAACCAACAATAACTTATATTCCTTTATTAACAACGCAAAGTCTGTACGGTATAAATTCAAGAACTCGGGGGTTTACAAACTTGAGTGTGAGGATTGCAATGCATTATATATAGGCCAGACAGGCCGTAGTTTTAATCAAAGATTCGGTGAGCATTTGAGAAGTTACAGATTAAATAAACAGGACTCAAACTATGCCAACCACCTTATTGACAATAACCATAACTTCACACAAAACCCTGAAATTTTGCATATTCAACCTAAAGGTCAAAAATTAAACATATTAGAATCCATAGAAATCAAGAAACATTTACGTAACAATAGCAATTTAGTTCTCAATGCAAATTGACCTGTACAATTCACCTATAATTAATTATCTCACTAGTAACTACTCAAATGCTCCCTAATCCAAGCTATATGTCATTAGGAAATTTCATACCTGCAATTGTCATTAGTGAAATTTCATGCATGTTATTTTAATATTTAAGAAGGTGATTTTGACGTTTCTTTAGTTGATAACTCGCTCAGATGATGACACCGTGTGTCGAAACAATTGTAAGCACGTTACAAGTATATATTTTTTGTGTAAATTGGAAGATTTTATTTCCTCTTTATTTATCATTCATGATGAATTTACACATATTAAATGCCACCACGATAGAACAACAAGAAAATTTGACTTCGCAGTTAGTTTGTGCTTGAAAAATGAGTAAAAAACAGCATCTTTCCTTTTTTCATGTGCCACTATAAACCTGTCAAATTTGACATTTTTTCGAAAATACTCAAAAAATCATTTTTTTTTTAAATTTCGAAAAATGCCAAAGAAAAAAGTTGCTCAGTTTCCAATTTTATACATTTGCTCCAAATTTGGACTCTCTACTGTCACTTCGAGTTTTTTCCAATTTTTTAAATATTTTTCGAATCTTTCGCTCTATCGATTTGAACGAAACATGATTCAAATTTCATAATTTTGATGAATATGAATAGTTATGTTGTCATAATAATACTGTAGTTTGGTAGAATTTTTGACATATTACCGTTCCTACATTCACATCTCGTTACCTACCTAATTTGTGTTAAAAATGGAAAACGGCAGCTTTTCGAATACTGAAAAATTTGATATGTTGTCATGTTACATTTTGTGCCAAATAAATTGTGTTGATGATGAACGTGCGTACTCTAATAAGTATTCAGAGAGGCGACAACCTGGTAAATCAATATTTAGACGGTTAGTTTTTAATTTAAAAGAATACGGATCATTTAAAAAACCTGTGGTTTCCCGACAAAAGCTATATAACGAAGAAAGTCAGCGTGATGTGTTACAGGTTGCTGTCGAAAATCCTGAGATATCCACTCGCACCATTGGAGATAATACCGGAGTAGCCAAATCCATCGCTCACTTCATTTTAAGAAAAAATAAATATCATCCGTATAAATTTAGGATCTGTCATGGACTCAGACCAGGTGACGATGCAAGGCGAAAAACCTTTTGTGAATGGTACACTAGAATATGCCAAGACAATGAAAACTTCCCTTCCAAAATAATTTGGTCTGATGAAAGTATGATCACCAACAATGCTATTTTTAATAGGCGGAATGTTCATTATTGGTCACAACAAAATCCGCGTGTATACAAAGTGTACAGACATCAACATCGTTTCGGTTTTAACATGTGGGTTGGAATTCTCGGTGCGAATGTAATTGGGCCTTTTATCTACCAAAACAATTTAACAGCAAAACGGTACATATATTTGTTAGTAAATGATATGGAAGACGCTCTAGATAATTTGCCATTAGCGGTTAATCACAGCTGCTGGTTTCAACAGCTCCAGCACATAACTCTAGAATTGTTCGTGATTATTTGAACCGTCGCTTCCCAGGCCTGGATTGGTACTCATAGTGATACATCCTGGCCTGCAAGGTCCCCCGACCTAACCCCACTAGACTTTTTCCCCTGAGAATATATCAAGAATCAAGTGTACGCTAATCATAATTTTCAAAATGAAGAAGATTTGCTAAGATCGGTTACTGCATCCTTTAACAATATTTTTCCGAATATGTTAACTCAAGTCTGTCTGTGAGAAGAGCGTACTTGTGTTTAGAAAATAACGGCGGGTTATTTGAACACTTGTTATAAGTTTCTGTTTATTTTCCTGTAATACATATTAGCTCCTTGTTATTACATTACAATTACATTTATAAACTAAACTTTTGATATTGCGACTTATCTTTGTATGCAACAACGCAAAAATTCCGGCTACTTATAAAATTTATACTTGTATAAATAAGACTAATTAATTTATTTCATGTATCAAAATGTGTCATTTTTTCCAGCGCCTACTATCTAAAATTGAAGAAAAAAATCACAAAATTTCATTTTGCGTGAGAAATGGTTCTGAAATCATACTGTGTGATACGTTGCTGTATTCACAATGAAAAATGGAGTCCTATACAGGGTATACTTTAGTTTCGGCCCAAATAAAAATAAAAAGTTGATGATGTTTTCTAAAAGACGAAACGTCGCAGAAAAATTCTGCTCACGTTATCAGGTAGTCCTTAAAAAGTGGCCATGACAAAGTGCTATTTGTTTTACATTTCCTTTGTAAATAAACCTAGGAGAAAATAAAAACGAAATTCTCAAATTTCGGTTTTTCTCGGATATGTCCGTAACTACTCGGAATATTGAAACTCTAATTTAATCGACCCCGTATCTCACCGTTTCCGATATCCCTATGCTGTTCATTCTTATCTTGGACACACTGTATTGTAGAAAAAATAGTATTGAATTTTTATTTTGATATTTTAGTATATTTTTAATTTGTACCTCTCTTGGAATGCTTTGTTAATAAATTAAAGCAACCTAAATGAAGGTACAAATTCAACATGTACTGAAATATCAAAATAAAAATTCAAAACCCTTTTTCCTACTATATAGACTAATGTCAGTTACCGCCAATGGGCTTAGCACGGCAGTATTCTTTGATGAACCTACATTACAGTGTATAGCAAGAACTATACGCGAGCGAAGCTTTTCTACTACTATTTCATCTTTTTTTCTCCACTTTTTGTAGAAAGGTTCATCCCTTATTTCTTGGTGAAGATCCATAGCAAGAAACACGCGAGCGCGCGCTTTTCTACTACTATTTTATTTTATTCTCTCCACTTTTTGTAGAAAGGCTCATTCCTTTTTTCCAGGAGAAGATCCATAGCAAGAAATACGCGAGCGAATCGAGCGCGCTCGGCCGACATTTCGCAATTCCGCGGGCGCGCGCGGAATTGCGAAATGACGGCCGAGCGCGCCCTTTTCTACTACTATTTTATTCGCTCCACTTTTTTAGAAAGATTCATTCCTTATTTCTAGGAGAAGATCCATAGCAAGAAATACGCGAGCGAATCGATCGCGCTTGGCCGACATTTCGCAATTCCGCCCGACATTTCGCAATTCCGCGCGCGCGGAATTGCGAAATGTCGGCCGAGCGCGCCCTTTTCTACTACTATTTTATTCTCTCCACTTTTTTAGAAAGGTTCATTCCTAATTTCTTGGTAAAGTTCCATAGCAAGAAATACGCTAGCGCGCGCTTTTCTACTACTATTTTATCTTTTTTCTACAAAATATTCGGGCTATCGCCTGACAATAGTTATTTTTTATTGTGCTATGTCAAATCTTTTATTTTCAATAAAGAATTCAAAATAATATACAAAATGAACCGAAAATGCTTAAATAAGAGTGTGTAGGTTGTGCTGATATGAAAGAAAACACCAAGTGGTTGGTATTTATGGAAGAAATTCGATTTTGAAAATATCCTTTATCCAACATTTGATGATCAAAAAATAAGTGAGAGCGAGGAGTTTTGACTTCAGATTTGTGTTCAGGGAACTTGAAATGACCCCCAAAAAAAATTTCGTCAAAATCGGGGTTACTACCCTAAACTGCAATTGTACCAAAAGGGAAAACTTTTTTCGCAATTTCTTGTTTAAAAAAATCTACAAAGCCGTTTGTGTCTTTCATTTCGTTATTTCATTTTTACCTATACAGGGTGTTTCATAAAAAATGCGCTGGACTTCAGGATGTGATAGCTCGTCCAAAAATATGAAAAAAAGTTTCTATTGACTTACCCTCTAAAATGCAATATTTTCGAGAGGGTGTTGAAATTTTAAAAAAATAATCGTTTTATTAAGGTTAGAAGTGCCATTTGATATAAGAGGTTCAACTTTCGATTTTAACATAATATTTAAGCACAACTTTAAAGTGATGTTGACTAAACCCACCTTAAAAGGTATCAGCAATGTATAATAAATTTGGTTAGCAGTTATGATGATTTATGGAAAGTATGCAACCAAAATTATTTAAAAAGGTAAAATATCCACTCACATTTTAGGAAGGGGGTTCCATTATGAATATCTAATAACAGGGTAACTACACTCCTCTATTTGCCACCTTCAGCCTCATTCTCTTTCTCATTGTAAACTCTGAGCAAATCCAAAGCATCTTGTGCCTGTCTTTTATCTGCCAAATATCTCCCCGAAACTTCTTTGAGCTGGTCCAGGAAAATTCTGTCCGGAAACGTTATATCAACCAGAGATTCCGGATCCATATCGCTGAGCAATTCTAGGTCTTCACCTCCGAGTAAAGACACATGACACATATTATGCTTCAACTTGCCTACAAGATTAACGAGATCTCGGTCCCCTTTACTGTCCACATCGTCAATGTTAAGGCGAAGAGGCGGAGATGGAGGAAACCAGTTCTGGTCCTCGGTTAACACCATCAGACAAGTGTTGGGATCCAGTGTGCCGAAGTATTCTTCGTCATCAATTTCCGTTCCATCGTCTTCAAGGACCAAAGTGATATTGTTTTTGTCTGGCAGATCCAGTTTTTGCAATACCTTCGAAAATAAGTCTTGCAGGGAGGAAGCCACAACACCCTTTTTTATTTCCCTAGAGGATGTCGTAATCTTGAAAGGTTTTCCAGTTTCACTGCCATCGTCTTCCATAATTTGAGACTTCCAATTACATTTGAGAAGGGACACAACCACTGAATTCAGATGACTGTACTTATTATGTCTGTATCTGTATGCTTGGAGTTACATTTCATAAGACCAACGGTTCTTGAAAACGGTTCTTTTCTTATCTAAACCGAAATAAACAAATTTCTCATCTGTATATTCACAACTCCCGAACATTTGACGGAGTACCTATGACCTCGCCCTCTCTCTAGCCACACGAGTTTTGACTTTTGGTTATTCGTTTTTTTGCAACTTGCCACAGATTACAAAAACAAGTTTAGAGGCGAAACTGAATACCTCTAAGCGATAAATCGTATTGCGCCACTGACATGAAGTGGGTGTATTCAGCAACTGAAATATTTTATAGTCGGTTACAGATTTCTGTAATGGGTTGGTAAGTCAACTGACTACAACAAGAAATCATCCTTACTGATAGAGGAATACGCGGGTAATTTTGAAATATGACATTATGAAATAAGGAAAAGTACAACTTTTATCCAATTAACACCTTGTCTTGGTGTATTTGTTAGGACCGGTTTCTGCTGTCACACCATTTCAAGTTAGATTAGGCTATTGATGATGGTGTGAAAGTCGGAACCGATTCTAACAAATAAACCAAAACTTAGTGGAAATTAGACAAAAGTTGTCGTTTTCTTTATTTATTAATTCAACAAGAAATTCCACAAAATAAATAAATTATTATTCATACAAGAATATTTTATGACCTTACAACTTGTAGCTAAGAGCCTCCAAACATTCTTCTCTGATTAGTTGTACAATTTTTGTCGCAATATCAAATCAATTCAGACATTATACTTTACTTATGAAGACAAAGCATTTTCAAAACATCACAAAGAATTAAGATATAAAATTGGATGATGTTATGCAATAATGGGTCAAGCCACAGTCACCTAATTTCGTAAAAAATATCAAAATAGTTTAGCAGATCATGGAATGATGGAATGTGGCTTAATACTATCGTCAGTGGATGGAGAGCCCCCTTACAATTGCGGGTTGAATCATGTTTGCTTATTGTAGAATAACACTTTGGCTATTCCAATGGCTGTGAGAGCTCAATTATTAAAAAATGTGGCTTAACTCATTGTTACATAACACCATCCAATTATGTTTGTTTATACCTGGACGAAATGGAACGTTTCTCAATAAATTGTTCAAAGTACGTGTAGAAGGTGGAGCAAAATTTTGTGAACACAACTAGCATAAATAACAAAATTATCACATAGCGCCATCTAGGTTACATATGATTAACTATTCCTGCTCCCAGCGATGCAAGTGGGTGTATGCAGAAGCTCAAATAGAAAACGGCGGAAAGGCCGAGCTTTCATATCTAAACTTTGTTTCTGTAATCTGTGCAACTTGCACAAGTGCACAAGGAGTATCATAACGATGCGCATGACGACTAAAGGTCAGGTTCGGTCATGGGTAAATCAATAAACTACTGGTTAAAGAGCCTTAAAAAATATTTCATTTTCCAAATCAGCTACAACTATATGACATTTATTGAGTTTTTATTTCAGAGATTTAGAAGATATACAGATTAGAAACGCTTCTCTATGTCCATAACCAGCACAAAGCATACACTTATTGTTGTGAAAGTTACAAAACGCCATTATTTTTGTAAGAGTCAGTGTGTTTGAGAGGTGGTGAAGACTGAAGATGAAGAGTGAAGACCATAGAAATCATAATATCTATAATATATATCTATGGTGAAGACTGGGGAGAAAGTGGAGAGACACTGGAAGCAGTGGCACAGCTAGTTATCTAAGCGTCACAGAGGGTTGAGACGATGCGACGGAACTCATAATAATATAAAGATATATTATTATGAGTTCTGTGCATTGAACTCTATAGTGGGTAGTATACTAAGAGTACATACACTCTTTGGTAGTATATAGAGTTCAATGGTTCTGTGGAACAGATTTACAAGTTGACAGTAAATAATGAAACATGGAAACTGGATAGTCCAGCCTCATCTCGAGTGGACACGTAAATACCCGACAATGCCTTTTCTTAACATGATCCAGGCTACAGTGTAAACAAACAAAGCCATGTGTGCAGAATTCAATAGAAGTACACAACAAAGAGATTTAAACGTTATCTGACTAGGAGACAATGAGAGCAATGGTGGATTTATGCAGCAGTCACTAGTCATAAGTTTTAAGTCATAAGGAAGAATATTCGTCAATGATTGGTCCGTTTATTCGTTTATATCGGGCACTTATATGTTATGAATGACATAGTAAATGTTTAATATATTTTGAATATGTAACGAGGTATGTATGAAAAATATGCATATATTCAATTGTTATTGATGTTTGTTTTTTACTGTTCTGTTTTTCACTTTGTCAATAGCAGGGTTCTTATGATAGGAAGGGGTTATGAAATAAGTGAGCATTTGACAAGGGGAAGACTGAGGAAAGGGAGAGAATACGTCATTGGAGGGAAATTAAGGTGGCTATCCTGAAATTGGTAACTTTGATTATTTTTACGTCAATTTGCGAATAAAAAAGTTACTAAATCCCGTGGCTCAGATAAATCATAATAAAATATTATGCCTATTTCTTGTATTTTGTATTGCTAGTTGTTTATTACTTGTTTAATATTGTGACAATACTCCTACATCATATCATGATGATAAATTGTCGTTCCATATATTCCCCAAGAACAGTATTTTAAGCAGCAATGGATCCATTTCCGTAGTATGGGTACCAATTGATTTTTCCAGGATTTGTTCACACCATTTTAATAATGGTGGATTTATGCAGCAATCATAAGTCATAAGGAAGAATATTCGTCAATGATTGGTTGGAATATACGGACCAACCAATCATTGACGAATATTCTTCCTTATGACTTAAGACTTATGACTTATGATTGCTGCATAAATCCACCATAAAAGAGATTTTGAAACCAATCTTCAAGAATCTCTCCTACATGAGAAGTCAAGACAAAGGCTTAGAACAACGGTGAGTTCAAACTGTTCTAATGAGAAACAGAACTCAATTTGGTTTTGGATAGAAACTGTTGAAAGCCAATATTTTTGCTATGACATTACGATATAATGTTGGTGTTCCTTTTTAGTTATTCCTACCAAGACGTGTTGGTAAAAATCTGGTCTGCCCACTGTGATGTCGTAACAATCTGTTAGAGATAGAGAGATACTTGCTAGAATCTGTACCCATGGCTGATCGTTTACCATCAAATAATGGTTTGTTCATTATATTCTATTCCTGGTGCTATGAAATGATTGATATTGATAGGTCTTTATACCATTTCAGATGAGGATTCCCAGTCTCTTTCCACCCCTTGTTTTCAACAACGTTACAAAGAACAAGAAAAACTCATTGAATAGTTCTGTGCAATAACACTATTTTACAATTATCAGAAGGGAGAAATAAAATTTAAAGAAAAGTTCCCATTACCAAGTGTAAGATCTATCCAAACTCAAAATTAACTATCAAAATTATTATGGAACATTGCTACAACAAATGATATTTTCAGCTTTATTTAAAATATTAGATATGCACAATTTTACTACTCGCCATTTAGGCTGAGTGAAGTCTCCGGTCTGACCAATATGATTAGACCAGCGCGGTCATTTGGTTGACTTGACGACCTAATTAGAACTGTTTGTGTGTGACCAATATTTTCAATAATCTGATCGGTCCGACTCATCGTCATACTTCATACTGGACGCGCGTGCCTTGTCCGACCGGTGATTTGACACAGCCTTATTAGGCTGAGTCAAGTCTCCGGTCTGACCAATATGATTAGACCAGCGCGGTCATTTGGTTTACTTGACGACCTAATTAGAACTGTTTGTATGTGACCAATATTTTCAATAATCTGATCGGTCCGACTCATCGTCATACTTCATACTGGACGCGCGTGCCTTGTCCGACCGGTGACTTGACACAGCCTTAATTAGGATTTTAGGTAGATATATTTATAGGATACATTTTTTCTACATAAAGAAATTGTAAATTACTATTTATAAAACAATGTATAAATGATACCGAAATTTATAAAATAAAACATTGACTCATATCATAAATAACAGTGCTCATAAATAATTTCTGAAAATATTATAAATGTTGTCGATGAAATGTGAGTTAGTTTTGTGAATAAGGCAGGGTGAATGACAGTGACTATAGTCTGCTAAGTTTTTATATTTGAGTAAACTTCAAGGACGAATAAATATTTATCTATCTATCATTTCAATCATTTACCCCATTTCACATTCACACATTTTAGAATAAAATAGAAATCAAGCATATTACAAATCACACTTTCTTCTTGCACCTGAGGGTCTGGAATAATGTCAACATAAGAGAGTTTTTTTTTTTATTTCTTTCATTAGACATGAACACAATTTTTCTTTGAAGGGTGCAATTTATTCAACTAGTGTTACAACAGATATATTGAGATTAGTCTTTGAATCTTTGAAATATATTTCAAATTTCTGATTATGTGATTCTTCCACCTTTTCTTTTTTTTAAACGGCTTATTACTTTGTATAGAAATTACTTTCTCATCAGTTCGTTCAATTTGATAATTATTATCAACTACGACCAACATTCAGAACCTATAAAAATGTTGAAAATTTGTTATTTTCGTCAACTTTGAAACTCTCCGAAGCCTTCGAGATACTTGTGCGAACTAAGGAATTTATTAATAACAAATATGTATTTTAATCACTCGCACGTTTTTCAATTTACTCCCACCGATTGGTTTCTAATTCAATCCAACAAAATGGGATTTTCAGTGTCCCAGCGAGCACAAAAACATCTCAGAGATGTTAAAAGTAAGAGTTTTTGAGACATCAAACCTCCACTGCGATGTTCTGTTCATACATGAATAGAACGTGTATGTAGGTGCAAATGTCCGCCGCACGGGGCTATTTTTAGGATGTTCGTGGGACATCACAAAAAGCATTTCTTTCACGTTTTTTTCAAAACCTTTTTTAAGACACAACATAACATTTTTAAAGCTTTTCGTCTACATTAAATCTCTGTATATAAAACATTGTTTGAGATGTTCCTGAGACATACAAAATGCACTTTTATCTCGTTTTTTGTCATTGATTGTACAAATCGACAATAGTCAAAATATGAAGACAACTCTGGGGCGATTAAAAAAAAATCGATATAACCTATTTTAATGGGAGCAAAGGAACACACATACAAATTTTAACCTAAAATATTCTCTGTTTATACAAATTGAACAACTTTTCAAAAATGTAAATATCACTGTAACACTGGTTGTTGTCTGGTTCAACTGAATTTAAACAAAACTGTGAAAACACTATCAATAATACAGTGTCCTTGACTAATCACTTTACATAGATAAGGTATTCATAATGATTATATGATGATGATTTTACAAGTCAGAATAACCGGTATCTATATGTTTTTGAGGTTATTTATTTTCTGAATATCGACAATTCATTCCTTACTTTGCATCCGTGATCAACTTGATTACTAAATATAATATTTTGTCTTGACAAAACGATACACTTCACTCTAAAACGACTGCTTTTACGGAAAACAAAATGGGGTAAATTAAGTCGAAACTAGAAACGATACTCTCCGTCAACTCAAACATCACTGAGATCACATGATCACATTTGCGATTGCGCGTTCGCTAGATATATTCTCGGTGAACATCTCAAAGGTGAACTATGTTTCGCCAAGTGAAAACATCCACAAGATAATATTTTGTGCAAATCTTCGATACATTCCTATAGGCATTTAAAAAAACGCCACAGAAGAACAAAAACAGAACATTGAATATCCTTCAGGGACCTCTTTGGGAAGTACATATTACGTCTCAAAGAAACATCGGCGTGACTACATTTTTGAAACATCTCAAAACCTCCCAGAGATGTTTGTGCTCGCTGGGGTAATTCAAATTTGGCGCCTCCAATCTCAGGATAGCCACCTTAATTTCCCTCCGATGACGTAACAAAATGCCCGACAAAATCGATGACATTTCATAACCCCCCTATCAAGGAACCCTGGTCAATAGGAATTATCATTCTTCAGACAATAAAGTAATTTTGATTTGATTTTTTTGATATTTTATTGGTATGTTGAGTACATTTGAGGAATGCTCCGAAACAACCCTGGGTGGTGTTCCGTGTATCAAGGAATTCTATTGTCGACGGTTAAGGTTCCGTCAAACCGAAGTGGGAGCGGGAACGGACACTCTATATAGTATGTATATTTACATATCCCACTATCGAATTTAGTCTAGCATTATCCCGCTCCCGTCCCGCGTTGGTTTGAGGAAACCTTTATGCACAGAGCCGCTTTCCTGGATAGCTCCGGGTGACTCCAAGGAGCTTCTCTCACACACCACGAGAGAACATCTTCCTGTTAAATAAATGTATTCCTGTCAGTTGAACTGATCCTGAGTTGATTTCAGGGGTGACAGGAAAGCGCCTCAAATTACAGAAACTTGTTTCTGTAATCGGTGCAGTCGTGTCTCTGTCTCTCCTATGAATTCAACCATATGACACCTCACTATTGGATGAAAAGCAAAATTCAACGGTACACGGAATCCCACCCGCCCAAGGTTGTATATTAGAGAGTTGAAGTGCTGCCATGAACGTAAACGTTAACGTACAAATTGACATCTACGCATGCGCATTCGTCAGCTATTCACGTTAACGTTGAAAATAGGTTTACGGGCATACGTAACCTAACGGTCTCACACGGATACCTTAAAAATCAACGCACGTTAACCGAAGAATATACGAATCACACCGATGAGTTGCGAATGAGCAAATTTTGACTTTAAAGCCATAAAATCAAGAAGTGACAAAGCAATATTTACAATTTTACATCAATCATCATTTCTTCAATGTATTTTTGATGATCTTGCTCGGTATTTCGCTTTATGTAAAACAATGAACATTTCGAAAAGCCAATTCCGGAAGAATTTGATTTGCATTTGGTAAGGGAGGTATATGGTCAAAATCCCCATTAAGATCCACAAAGTAGAGTTCATCTTCCAGTTGTTCATAGAAAACAGCATAAAAGCGAAATAAACACAAATTAACATGTTAGGGTTAGCGGTTGACATACGTTCAACTTCAACTCAATTTCATAACAACCCGTAAACGTTATATTTCGTACGTTAACGTCTACGTGAAGGTTCACGTACTGTAATCACTTCAAAGCGTATCACTTATGGTGGATTTATGCAGCAATCATAAGTCATAAGTCTTAAGTCATAAGGAAGAATATTCGTCAATGATTGGTTGGTCCGTAAATTCCAACCAATCATTGACGAATATTCTTCCTTATGACTTAAGACTTATGACTGCTGCATAAATCCACCATTATTTAGAACCATAGAAATCATAATATCATATATAATATATATATATATATATATATATATATATATATATATATATATATATATATATATATATATATATATATATATATATATCTATGTTTAGAACCCGAAAATGTTTTTCATTGTACCCAAAAACTAATTTGGGTAACACATTTATCAATGGAAAGGAGTACCTCCGTACTTTTTGACGAACAAGATTACCACATGTGGTACTATAAGCACATAATAAAGACCTACAATAAAAGAAGAGAATGATTTCACTGTTTCATGTTCAAAAATCAATGACCTTGTACACCACTCACAGCCACACTGAGAAACGTGCATGAGATAAACGCCATAGAACAACACTAAGAAAAACTAAACTTGGTCGTAAGTTGCAAATGTTGCTGTTGGGAATCATTGAAAGTATTTATTATTTTTACTGTTTTCAGAATTACCTTGTTAAAAGAAAAATGTTGTTGTGGTGATTGTCAAATATATGTCTTTGAATTGAGTACTTTAATGAATTATCCCAGCAAACACATCTGTGACATGACATCTCTGAGATGTCGTAATGAGGTAACACGGCGATATCAAAAACGTTGCATCGCTGCGATGTACAGAAGCAAATACATCTGTGACATGACATCTCTGAGATGTCGCAATGAGGCAACACGGCGATATCAAAAACGTGGCATCGCTGCGATGTACAGAAGCAACTACATCTGTGACATGACATCTCTGAAATGTCGCAATGAGGCAACAGTACGATATTACATACGTTGCATCGCTGCGATGTACAAAAGCTAATCTATGACTTGTCATCTCTAAGATGTCACAGTTGCGATTTTACAAATTTCTCCTCGCCGCGATGATGTTATTGTCACATGTGTTTTTTGCGATGCCAACAATGAACGCCATTGCACATGCGCTTGAGATTCGTAAATTTCTATAAGTGTCGTTCGTTAAGACGTGCTCTGATTGCTCTACTTGCTCGAAGATGATTTTTCAAAAGAGAAAGACAAATGAAGTACAAGTGTTAGAGAGAGATGAACATATGTGAAAGTGATCTCGATCAACTAGAGCAGTCTTCAATGAACGAGCCTATTCGTTCATTTTGCTTCTCGATCATAAACATTGAACATAACCAAAAATGGCTTAATGGTCATAGTGATTTAATAAATGTTTAATATCTAGGAATAGTTCCCAGGATAAAAGTAAGTACCAGTAATTTTTCACTTGAAACTATGACAAAGCGTTCATTTTCCTCTTTCTCTTTTCATCATAAAAGACGGATGATAAAGTTTTTTGTTTTAGGTATCATTATTTTTTACTGTTGGAAAATGCATCGATTAGAACAATGTTGTTTCATTTTGAGTACATTATATTTATTGAAAATAAAATGTTTAAATACATATTTTCCATCCAAAGCTTTTTTTCATTGATATATTTTCCTTTGTATCACCTAACCCCTGCCTGACGAAAGTACATCGCTGTGATATGTCACATGATCACATACCTGCGATATTAATATGGAATCATCTCGTATACATCGCAAAAACACATCGCAGTTACATCTCAAAAAATATATCGTTGTTACATCGCAGAACTTATTGCAGCGACGTCGCATGGATGAATCTTGAGTGGGACAAAATAACATCCCTCCGACATCGCAGCGACATCTATTCGACATAGAATGCGATATCGCAGGTCACATTGTTACATCACTGCAATGCATCTGTGATGTAACTGTGTTTGCTGGGTACCAGTAATTTTTCACTTGAAACTATGACAAAGCGTTCATTTTCCTCTTTCTCTTTTCATCATAAAAGACGGATGATAAAGTTTTATTGTTTTAGGTATCATTATTTTTTACTGTTGGAAAATGCATCGATTAGAACAATGTTGTTTCATTTTGAGTACATTATATTTATTGAAAATAAAATGTTTAAATACATATTTTCCATCCAAAGCTTTTTTTCATTGATATATTTTCCTTTGTATCACCTAACCCCTGCCTGACGAAAGTACATCGCTGTGATATGTCACATGATCACATACCTGCGATATTAATATGGAATCATCTCGTATACATCGCAAAAACACATCGCAGTTACATCTCAAAAAATATATCGTTGTTACATCGCAGAACTTATTGCAGCGACGTCGCATGGATGAATCTTGAGTGGGACAAAATAACATCCCTCCGACATCGCAGCGACATCTATTCGACATAGAATGCGATATCGCAGGTCTCATTGTTACATCACTGCAATGCATCTGTGATGTAACTGTGTTTGCTGGGTACCAGTAATTTTTCACTTGAAACTATGACAAAGCGTTCATTTTCCTCTTTCTCTTTTCGTCATAAAAGACGGATGATAAAGTTTTATTGTTTTAGGTATCATTATTTTTTACTGTTGGAAAATGCATCGAATAGAACAATGTTGTTTCATTTTGAGTACATTATATTTATTGAAAATAAAATGTTTCCATCCAAAGCTTTTTTTCATTGATATATTTTCCTTTGTATTACCTAACCCCTGCCTGACAAAAGTACATTGCTGTGATATGTCACATGATCACATACCTGCGATATTAATATGGAATCATCTCGTATACATCGCAAAAACACATCGCAGTTACATCTAAAAAAATATATCGTTGTTACATCGCAGAACTTATTGCAGCGACGTAGCATGGATGAATCTTGAGTGGGACAAAATAACATCCCTCCGACATCGCAGCGATATCTATTCGACATAGAATGCGATATCGCAGGTCACATTGTTACATCGCTGCGATGCATCTGTGATGTAACTGTGTTTGCTGGGATGTAATACATTGTGCATTATGCAACCAGTAAATCTGCTTTTATTGAAAGGTTGGGGAGAATTTGTACAACATTAACTTAAAATGTTTGATTCTGCATTAGCTTAATTCAAACTGTTCCTTGAATGAAAAACTTTAAGTTCACTTATTTCTTTAATTCCATGGTTTTGTGATACAAAGATGTATTTTCACCATATGTGTATAAACATTGCTATTATTTTGTATGAACTGGCTTGGCTGTTAATAAATAAATAAATGACTAGAATTTTACTGACAAATGGATTGACTAGATCAACTACCCTCTTTGTCTATTTTGTTTCTTTTCACTGGAGTGTCTTCCTCCTTGTGATGCCGCTTGAAGTGTCTCTTGAGATTGCTAGAATCACGATATCCTTTATTACAAACTGAACATACGAAAGGCGTTTCTCCGGAATGTTGCCGCATATGAACTTTGAGAGTTTGGGGCTGTGCCAACAGTTTACCGCATTCCGGACAAGGATAAGGTTTCTCTCCGCTGTGTGTGCGAATGTGAACATTGAGATGAGACGAAGACATGAATGACTTTGGACAAAGACTACATTTGTAGCTTCTTTCTCTGCTGTGTCTTGAAATGAGGGTATTTGTAGAATTTGCATGATGGAGACAATCCGAATTCTTCCTTGTATTTAAGTAGCTCTTTCTTTGGTGAGGAAGTTTGAGTAAATCATCTGTATTGTGTTTGTCACGTAACATGTGACGGTGTAAAGAATACCTCTGCGTGAAACATCTCCCACACTCTTTACACACGAATGGTTTTTCACCGCTATGGGTCCGCATGTGAATCAGCAATGTGGGATTCGTGATGAAGCTCTTTCCACAAACACTGCAGAGGAATCTCTTGGATCCTTCATGGATCAGTTGGTGGTTGTTATATCCTGATCTGCTAGCAAATACTTTGCCACACGTTTTACACGGAATGTTGAGATGGACCCGCTTCTCGGTATACTTCCTCTTCAGCTTTGGAATACTCTCGATGTTCATATTATGAACATGGTAAACGTGTGCGGCATGGTGAGCTAGTCTGGTGAAACTCTTACCGCAGTATGCACATACGTAAGGTGTTTTACCGACGTGGAAATTTGTATGCTCATCCAGAGAACGCTTCCTCAAAAAGCCCTTATTGCAAAGTTGACAGATGAAGGGTTTCACTCCTTGATGAACAAGAGCATGTCTTCTCAAATTTTCAGCAAATGTGAATGTCTTGGAGCATTCTGGACATTGATATGCCTCAGTTCTGTGAGACTTGAGATGAATGGTAAGTTTTTGTTTTGAACAGAATGATTCATTGCAAATTTGACATCTACAGTCAGCTGGTCTGCATTCCGAGTTGAATTTATAATGACTGTTCAAATCTTCTTTGCCTAGTTTTATTTTACATGCAGCGCATTCTTCGAAATTGCCTGTTTGATCATCAATTTGGTCAAATTTTACCATTCCCGGTGAAACATTTATTAATTTATTTTCAACTTTGTATTCTTCCAATTGACAACTTTCATTTAAGTTAGTGTCTGATTCACTATTAACTGCACTGTTTCCATTTGAACACCTAACTATGGATTCCAGTATAGTGTTGTTAGATTTTATTTTGTAAACAAATCTCGTTAGGTCTTCCAAATGAACTTTGCAAAATTCACATATATTTTTGGGAAGTACATCACTCCCAGGAAGCTGAAAAGTTTTTCAATTAATGAAGTAAACAAATTATTGTATTGTTATTTTTACCTCAATTCCAGCAAGAGATTTCAATAAATTAATCGTTTTTGATCCTAAATTTTGAAAAGGCTCCAAATTGCTATTCTCCATACAAATCCTGCATATTTTTGGAAAATCTTTCAGTAGTATTTTCATTCTACACACTGGTAAAAAGTTATAAAAACTACATCCTACATCCACTGACACAGAACACCTAACCTACAGTTAGGTTAGGGTGTTCTGTGCCATTGATAACAAGGTGTTCTGTGTATCAGTGCCTTATCAACACAGCTTAGGCTGGATTCCCACAGATCCGATCTCCGATGGTACGAAAATGTTCTGATTGGTTGAATTGGTAGGTGTTACAACAAATCAACCAATCAGGACATTTTTCCAACCAATCAGAACATTTTCGTATCATCGGACGTCGGATCTGTGGGAATTCAGCCTAAGCTGTGTTGATAAGGCACTGATACACAGAACACCTTGTGAGTCAGTTGCACTGAAATATACCTTATAACTGGAATGCCAATGCAACTTCTCAAAAGTGTACCCTTTTGAACCTCGCGCAGCAGTCAAAAAAGTCAAGGGGGGAGCATGCGTACTAATATTCGACACAGGACCGGTCCATAGTATAGATGACGAATTTCTATACGACTAGATGAAAAACCACCGCGGTCTGACGCTTACAATTTGGATCAGCTTGAAACTTAGATTTCACAAATATCAAATCGTGGAAAAATGATCATACCACATTCATTTTCCCAGGATAAAAATGAACTTCACGATAAAAAATAATTTATAATGAAAAACAAATTGAAAAACACAATGCCCTACCGAGGAGTTTCAAATGTGATAACCTATAGCTACTCTTTTTTTGAACATTTTCTGGGAAAAAACTCTGAACTCAATGAACTGCTATAAATAGCGCCTAAGCCGCTCCTGGCCGAATTCATTGATCAAAGACGTATGTTTTCATCACAGAACAATTCACTGGTCTCTGTTATGATCAAAGACATGAATTTCACATCTTTTCATCTACTGCGTCGGCGCAGATTCTGATATTTCCATCCCCATGGATGGCACAAAAATTCTTCGCGCATATGCCTGCATTGGCATTCCAGTTATTAGGTATATTTCAGTGGTCAGTTGTGACTCTTGTCTGTGAGTCTTGTGCTTGTGACCTTGTAGATTAGGTGTTATGTGCTGAGCCAGATCCTATAATTTTTTACCAAGCTCTAGAACGTCAACGCCAGAGACCCATATATCTATTAACTACGAATATGGATAATAAGGACAGCCTATGTGATGCCAAAAAAAATTAGCATCGACTTCGAATTGGACGCTGCTGAATTAATGCGCTTGCGCCAGAGATTCCTATTGAAAGACACGATTTGGTTTTTTCATCTCTATCTAGCGTGCATGATTCGGCAGCAACAATTATCGAAGATATGAGAAGCATATCTTATGTGGTGCTAATTCGGCAAATTCCATTTCCAACATAATCACATAATATTGATAAGAGGGCGGTACTATATGGGTTTTATTCCTGAGAATATTACACATTTTATAAATTACTGTATTCATGCCTGAAAGAATTTAATTAAGATCGCCGCGTTTTACTTCGAGTTCGTATTCAGGAGGCAAAAAATACATTACTACCAGCAAACTATTTTTCTCGGTGGTTATGAGGTCAATGTAGAACAAAATTTACCTTTTCAAACAATGTCCGTCACATACCCAATCCATATTCATTCAAGTTTAATGAGTTTTTATCCGCTTTTGGCAGAAAATTGATTGATGAAACTATGGTGCCAGGTAACAAACATACATTTTATTATTAGAGTTACAAATGTATCAATGAATCGTTTTTTTAATGACACGAAGTTTAATTGACCGTCATGCCGTCATTCTTCATTTATCCACATTATAGAAAAATGTTAGCCCATTTTTGAAAATGTCAAAAGAAGCATAACCTTAAAAATATATGACATTTCTCGTGATTCAGAATTCGGCATGCGCAATAGTTTCCCAGCGCCCGTTTGAGAAAAGGTAACAGATATTTTTGGCTTCAATTTGATTACATTGCGCCTTATGGCGTGTTATCAATATTTGTAGTTGATAGATATATGCAGAGACCACAGAACTCATACTTATATAAGTACGAGTTCTGTGGCAGAGACCAACGTGAATGGAAGAACCATACACTAAAATGCACGGCATACAGGTTACCTCATACCCTTGCGAATATTCGCAAATTTTTGCGATTCGACTCATACGGTGAAAAAATTGCAATGATTGATGATTCACAACATGTTATTTTTCAGTATTTGAGGTTATATATTACTGCGTTACCGAAAAATTATATGATGATCCATCATTCACCGCAATTTTTTAACAAAATGATGAAAATCAGACCATGTAGTAGCCCAATATAGTGACCTGGCTGAATGCTCCAAGAGGGAGCAAGGGCCATAAAATTAAGAGAAGAAGAACACTGGAAATGTCAAAATACATAATTTTCCATTTACAATTATGTTTACATTTATCCATCAAAAATGGAAAATCTCATAATAGGATTGAATTTGAGTAAAATTTGCAGAGTGTGCTTATTTGAATGTGATAATATGTTTTCGATCTATAGCGAATTGTTTGAAGAAAACACTGAAGAGAAAATGCCAACCATTTTTGAAATACTTGCAAACTTATCAACAATCAAGGTATTTGTTCCTTATGGTGGATTTATAAACTAAACTAAAATAAGAATTAAATTAACACCTGACAATTAAGAACGATAAATACACCATCGGGTGTTTATAAAGTGCCATCTGTCAATTAAATTAAGAATTAGCAACTAAGAATTACACTATTAAACGCATGCGCTCATGGTTTTACAGTACATTTTCAAATAATAAATAGATTCTGTTGTGTATATTGTGCAGTGTTGTTCCTGGCTGCACAATTATACATTTTATTGCCATTTTAACAAACTAGTTTGGATCTGAACTTCAAAACATGTCTAGCTCGAACGTGATTCTTTATTTTTTAGTTGAAGTTTATGAATATGTTCTTAATTGCTAATTTTGATAATTCTTAATTGTTAATTCTAAGTGCTTAGTTTAATTGAGTTTATAAATTCACCATTAGATATTGAAACAGAGGCACTTCTACTTTTGTTAAAACATTTATCAAACATTTTTTCTATTTCAAACACAAGTGGTAGGCCAAGCTGTAGATAAAAATAAGAGGATCTATCTCACACAATAAAAGACGCAAACGGCCTATCCTACTTTTTATAAGATAGTTCTTAAAAGAAAACTCCGGTTTTCGCCCCCGCAAAATCGCTTTGTGGAATTTGGTACAATTTGATTTGTGGCCCATCAAATGTTGGATAAAGGATATTTTCAAAATCGAATTTTTTCCACAAAAAGCAATCACTTGGTGTTTTCTTTCATATCAGCACAACCTACACACTCAAGCATTTTCGGTTCATTTTGTATATTATTTTGAATTATTTATTAAAAATGAAAGATTTGACATAGCACAATAGAAAATAACTATTGTTTGGCGACAGCCCGGATAAAATAGAAGTAGAAAAGCGCGCGCTCGCGTATTTCTTGCTATGGATCTTCAATAAAAAATAATGGATAAATCTTTCTAAAAAGGTGGAGAAAATAAAAAAAATAGTAGAAGAAAATCGCGCGCTCGGCCGACATTTCGCAATTCCGCGTGCGCGGAATTGCGAAATGTCGGCCGAGCGCTCTCGCTTCACGCGTATTTCTTACTATGGATCATCACCAAGAAATAAGGAATGAACCTTTCTACAAAAAGTGGAGAGAATGAAATAGTAGTAGGATAGCGCGCGCTCGGCCGACATTTCGTAATTCCGCGCGCGCGGAATTGCGAAAGCGCGGAATTGCGAAATGTCGGCCGAGCGCTCTCGCTTCACGCGTATTTCTTACTATGGATCATCACCAAGAAATAAGGAATGAACCTTTCTACAAAAAATGGAGAGAATATAGTAGTAGAAAAGCGCGCGCTCGGCCGACATTTCACAATTCCGCGCGCGCGGAATTGCTATGGATCTTCACCAAGAAATAAGGAATGAACCTTTCTACAAAAAGTGGGGAGAATAAAATAGTAGTAGGATAGCGCGCGCTCGGCCGACATTTCGCAATTCCGCGCGCGCGGAATTGCGAAAGCGCGGAATTGCGAAAGCGCGGAATTGCGAAATGTCGGCCGAGCGCTCTCGCTTCACGCGTATTTCTTACTATGGATCATCACCAAGTAATAAGGAATGAACCTTTCTACAAAAAATGGAGAGAATATAGTAGTAGGAAAGCGCGCGCTCGGCCGACATTTCACAATTCCGCGCGCGCGGAATTGCTATGGATCTTCACCAAGAAATAAGGAATGAACCTTTCTACAAAAAGTGGAGAGAATAAAATAGTAGTAGGATAGCGCGCGCTCGGCCGACATTTCGCAATTCCGCGCGCGCGGAATTGCGAAATGTCGGCCGAGCGCTCTCGCTTCACGCGTATTTCTTACTATGGATCATCACCAAGAAATAAGGAATGAACCTTTCTACAAAAAATGGAGAGAATATAGTAGTAGAAAAGCGCGCGCTCGGCCGACATTTCACAATTCCGCGCGCGCGGAATTGCTATGGATCTTCACCAAGAAATAAGGAATGAACCTTTCTACAAAAAGTGGAGAGAATAAACTAGTAGTAGGATAGCGCGCGCTCGGCCGACATTTCGCAATTCCGCGCGCGCGGAATTGCGAAATGTCGGCCGGCTTCCCTTGATATAAAAGGTTCAATCACATTATTTGCTGATGACGCCGTCATACTCTGGCAAGAAGAAAATCATACTTAATGGTCTTATGCAGCTATAACCCAAATTGCAATATTTTGTAAATTTGCATTGGGAAAAAATTGATATTTTTCAATGTTCAGGTTTTGCACAAAAATTGGACAAAATAATTTTTATCTCGGAAATCGTCATAGATAGGTATAGAGAATTATGTGGGAAAGTTGTGAGGAATCTTATAAGGATTCCAAAAATGATATAATAGCTACTACTTTCTGATACAAGCGGCAACACTGTATTGATGAAAATATTTTAGACAGATACAGCAGGTTTGATTATCCATGGCCACAAATTTTCGAAATGATCTGTCTTTCTGTTCTCCAGATACTTCTAATGTTCCATCCACTGTGAAACACCCGGCATTCTATTCTATTCTAAAAAATCGGGGCATCTTGCAAGATGTGCCCTTAAATTGTTTATAACGCGATTGTGCAAAAACTACACATCGGATAAAAAACATCTTGTGCACAGTTGAACCATATATTATTATCTATCAGTTTCCGCAATATTGTTTGTACAGCTTCAGATTTATAAAAATTGGAAAATTTTTTTTCGAGGTTTTCCCGGATTTCTTCAGTGGAAAATGCACCGATCCCGTCGTATGAGAATCCATTTTGTAGGTTTTATAAATCTCTTCAAAAGTTCCAACTACTGTTAAACGACTCCTTGAATAATCTTTGAGATATTCGCAAAAAAAAACAAAAAAGTTGTAATTTTTTTTTCACTATTGCTTGCTTAAAAATTCCACAAAGCGATTTTGCTGGGGCGAAAACTGGGGTTTTCATTAAAGAACTAAGTATCTTATAAAAATTAGTATAGGCCACTTGCGTTTTTTATTTTGTGGGGTAAAAAACCTCTATAGCTTGGTCTAACAAGATGAGGACGTTCATATGATTCTATTTATTCAGAGCAAGTGCATTAAATCTATAATTTAGTTTTTTCTCAAATATTATGGCGACCTTTAGATGGTTTCATTTGAAAAAATATATAATTTTTCTATGGAAACACTAATAAAAACACACCATATTACATCAAATTTCATTATGATTCAAGTTTCATTTTTAGAACTTTTTTATATTTGTATGAGGATCTATTGATATCTACACCTTTTCCAATTGTAGTTCAAAAAGCGTCAAGTTGATTTCAAAAAATATCAATTGTATTTCAAATTAGTCAATGTAATTTCAAAAAGTATTGAATGTATTTCAAAATTATCAATTCAATTCCAAAATGCGTCAATTGTATTTCAAATTAGTCAATTTAATTTCAAAATGTATCAAATGTATTTCAAAATTATCAATTGAATTTCAAATTAATCAATTTAATTTCAAAAAATTCCATTTCAATTTCAAAATCCATCATTTCAATTTCAAATGTAATCATTTTTATTTCAAAATCAGTCATCAACAATGTAATATGTTATATATGCTTATATAAGTTATTGCCCAACAGGCATATCTTCCAACGCTAAAGCCGGTCCGTGAAACGTCGACGAGTGTTGTACCGCACGAGCGCAATCACCTCCTGCAATCGTATTTTTGGCTTCGTCTACAATATTTTCCAAGTAAACCAATCTTTGTTCTATTACTCCAGGAGCAGCTACATCTGGAATTCTCATGGTATTCTTCACAAAGGTTTTTATCTTGGACCAAATTGTCTCTATCGGGTTTAACATTGGAGAGTACGGTGCTAATTTCAAGAGAGTAACTGCAGTGCCATTTAAGGCCGTTGCCAACCTAGCATGACATGGAGCATTATCGCAAACTATCACTAAATCAACAAGTTGATTTCCCCCGTTCTCCCATTGTTGCATGAGTTGT
Organism: Chrysolina oricalcia; assembly: GCA_944452925.2. Taxonomy (NCBI): domain Eukaryota; kingdom Metazoa; phylum Arthropoda; class Insecta; order Coleoptera; family Chrysomelidae; genus Chrysolina; species Chrysolina oricalcia. The sequence continues at coordinate 60,486,509 of OX101823.2, forward strand.
AGAATCCACTCATTAGCAGCACCTGCATTAAAAGAGCAACGACGGCGGTGCATTGCAACGACGCCTGCTGCCGAGATACCTCCAATTAAATGAATATTTGGCCCCCTTGCGGCTGGAAGCAATTGTACTGCTCTATTACCAACCCGAGAGCGACCTCTACAACGACGACAAAATAAATTGAAGTTTGTTTCATCAATCCATACTTTTTGTTTGCCCTGTTGGATATAGTCATTGAGAGTACGAACATAATGTGCCCTCAACATTTTATTCTCATTGCTATTCATTGTAACAGGCTGCTTATGTACTTGTTTCAAAGTGAAAAGTCTACCCTCTAAGTAGTTACCCAAAGTGGAAAGGCAGATTCTCACATTGAACTCTCCTGACACTTTTTCTCTCAAACTTTTTAATGTCTGCGAACAATCTTCTTCGACCCATTCAATGATTCTGTCTACCTGCTGTTCCGAAAGAATCCTTGGTTTCTTTCCTCCTTTTTGGAACATGTGGTCCCGACCTGATTTGATCCATTCGTAGGCCGTGTGGAAATTAATATTTAATGTTGATGCCAATCTGACCCAATCCTCACCTTTATTTGCACAAGCAACAATTCTCTTCCTATCTGGATCTAAGTGCTTCTTGTAAATCTTTCTAGCATATGGTTCGTTACCCTCCAGGACGACCCTACATAAAGGGCATCTTGCATCCGCTGTGTTTATAATTACTTCTGAACAAGTTACGTGAAAAAAGTGATTGCAAGGAAGAACTTTCAGCACGTTACCTCTCAACATTGAGATTCGGCAGATAGCACAATTGTCTTTCAAATTCATTCTCTCGAAGTCTCGAATTAAATAATTACAGGTATCAATAAATGAAGTCAAAATGACAGGAACCATAAGCGTTTCGATAACACAGGGTGAATGAAAATATCAACTAACACCCATCTAACATCTGCCCGTGCTTTTTCAGTTTTGAAATTCAAATGATGCATTATGAAATACATTTGATATTTTTTGAAATACAAATGACTATTTTGGAATTTGAAGTGTTAGTTTTTGAAATTGAATTGATAATTTTCAAATACAATTGATGCTTTTTGAAATCCAAATGACTAATTTGAAATACAATTGACGCATTTTGAAATTGAATTGATAATTTTGAAATACATCTGATGCTTTTTGAAATTAAATTGACTAATTTGAAATACAATTGATACTTTTTGAAATTCAAATGACTATTTGGAAATACAATTGACCGTTTTCGAACTAAAATTGGAAAAGTGTAGTTAGCCTAGACCAGTTCCCTGCATAAACAAAATATTGTGTTACCATAGCAACGAACAATAACTTTTTAGAAGTGTCAGTGTAAAGTTTGACGTCAAAAAAGTAAACCAGAGTTACGCAGTAAATTAAAAGAAAAAATATGTCCACCGAAATTGTGAAAATCGAAAAATTAGAGTATCGAGCCATCATCAAGTACCTGTATTTAAAAGGGTTAAGAGGTAAGCAGATTTACGAAAATATGCTTAATACCCTTGGTGATCAATGTCCTTCTTATGCGACCGTGAGAAATTGGACTGCAAGCTTCAAAAGAGGTCAATTTTCCATTGAAGATGATGACCGATCGGGAAGGTCAGTTTCTGTGTCAGTCCCCGGAAATATCGATGCAGTTCATGACATAATTTTAACAGACCGTCGAATTGGGCTAAAATGGATATCTGAAGAACTGAATATTCCATACGATCGCGTTCATCATATAGTTCACGTCAATTTGGACATGAGAAAAATTGCTGCAAAATGGATCCCCAAATGTTTTAATGTTGACCAAAAGCGTGCAAGGGTAGTAGCATCGCGTTCGATCTGTGCTAGATCTGAAAACGATGTAGACTTCTTAAACCGAATTGTTACTATGGATGAGACTTGGGTACATTTCTATGATCCAGAACCAAAGCAACAATTGATGGAATGGCGACACTCCGGTTCTCCAATACCTAAGAAGTTTTGTGTCCAAAAATCTGCTGGAAAAGTTCTTGCTTCAGTTTTTTGGGATTGCCATGGAGTAATCATGATTGAATTTTTTGATAAGGGTAGAACAATAACTGGAGATTACTATTCGACATTACTGACCACTCTACGGGAAAAAATTAAAGAGAAAAGACGAGGAAAGCTATCCAAAGGTGTTTTGTTTTTGCAGGACAACGCCCCTGCACACAAATCTCATGTTGCCATGCAAAAAATTCGTGATTTAGGTGTTGAACTACTAGAACACCCTCCTCAGTCACCAGATTTGGCTCCGTCCGACTATCATCTCTTTCCTTAACTAAAAAAAAGTTTAAAAGGTCGTTAATTTTCTTCCAACGAGGAGGTAATAAAAGCTGTGGAGGTCTGGTTTGAGAAGATAATTTTGTTTTGAAAGGTCTAGAGACGTTGCAGGTTCGCTGTAATAAATGTATCCAATTAAGAGGAGAATATGTTGAGTAATAAAATATTTTGACATTGAAATTTTGTTTGGTTCTATAGAAGGGTAAGAATTATTCAATATATCCTCGTACATATCCTAGAAAAGTTCGGTCATAATTCCTATCAATTCTTGGACCAAATTTTACAAAAATAAAAGAACAAAATTAAAATTTACTTGTATGACATCATTATCATCATTGCAGATTGAATCAAACGAAGCCTTTCCAACAATGATATGTACTAAATGTATCAACAATGCACACAATGCTTATAAATTCCAACAACAATGCAACAGGTCTCAGCTAGTATTAGATTCTTATATGAACGAAATTAAAGATCTGAAGGATGCCGACGCACCAATTGCAGCAAAAGAAGAGGTGCATATCGGAAAATTGAATTTAGAGAATTATTCAGTCGAATCACCAATTGCACAATCACCTAGAAATCAGTTTTTACACGAAGATGACTTGTCATCAGAACTAGTGTTCATTAACAACGAACTGATGAAAAACGATGGAACCGAAGGCCCAAGTGACGACGATTGTGATGATTTGAAAAACTGTATACCGCTTGGGGAAGATACCGTTGACCAACTGATAAAAGACAACTTACAAGTAGATAATCTTGAACTGATCTCTCCCAAGATGAGATCATTCAACTTGGATTTGAAAGACAGTGAAAAAAATGAAACTGGTATTATATCGTGCACGGAAAAATCTGGCAAAGAACTTCCTAACATGAACTATTATATTAAAGACAAAGGAGATGGATTGGTGGTAAGTTACAATCTTCATGAAGGAACATTCTGCGACTTGTTACTAAGAATATTCAAGTCGCAATTTTTTTAATGTAAGTGGGATCTAACTGAACACTTCTACAGGGTGTTATTTAAGTACGTTGCCAAACTTAAAAGGGGTGATTCTTTGAGTGATTCTAAGACGAAAAGTTCATATAAACATAGGCCCGGTAATGCTTCGTTTTCAAGATACAGGGTGTCAAAATTTTTAAAAGAAATCGTTTTTGTCGTAAATATCTTAATAACCCTTCAACCGATTTTATTGAAATTTGGCAGTGTTATTGAAGGTCGTGAAGGGCGAATTTAACCCTAACTATATCAAAATTATCATGTCCAGTGGCGTCCCGGAAGGCATGTAACCAATATTTTTGACAGAAAACATGTGCGCCACTGATTTTTTTGCAATTTTTGTATTTGTTTCACATTGAGCAACTGAAATTACAACTTTTTTATATTCAGAATTTTTTTCGTATCTTGCTTTGTTTTTGAGAAAAACATAAAAATCACTTCATTGCACATCCCTGTGACAACACAATAAAACATTTCAACTACTAAACCATCAAAAACTGGGGTTTTACTAATATTTTTTCATATCAAAACTCTATTCTAGTCTTAGAATTTTCTCAAAATCAAAATTAATGCAATGAAAAAAAAAAAATGTATGTATGAATTGCAGCACTTGCCTTCGGCTCGTGGCTTCGACTCGTGCTGCAAAATGGGCTCATTGTTGTCCATGGACATGCAATAAAGACATTTTTATTTATGATTAAACAATTAATATTACATGGAAGTCATCTTTTAATTTTTTTCGCTCATATTACCTGTTTTCGATGAAACAAATAATGTTGTTATGTATTACTGCAGTGTTTTGAAACTAAAGTAAGAGGGCCATGGAAGGAACAACAAATGTTCAAACATATTCAACTTCATAACTGTCACAAATTGAAACGGTACATACGTAATTATTTGATAGTAATTATTTGAAGTGTTTTCAAGAGTTTTGAGATAGAAAATTTGTTACTGATATCTGAAAATGGTTCGGTTTACAAACTCGGCAATTCCAGAGCGGCTAGACGCATTTATCAAGAAAGATATCCTCATCGAAATGTTCCAAATACGCAAACATTTGTGAGAATACATGAAAGGCTGTGCGAATCTTATTGGGAGACTTGCAACGGTAAGAACAGTGGCGCTGGAGGAAGAAGTTTTACATGAAGTTGAGCGTTGCCCCGATACAAGCACACGCAAAATTACACAACAATTAAACATTTCTCACTTTACTGTTTGGAAGATTTTGAAAGAGTACAACTGTATCCTTACCACATACAGCGTGTTCGAGCGTTATTTCCTGCGGATTTTCCCAAGCGAGTTGTTTATACTACGTGGCTTTTGCAACAACAGGTTGCATCTCCGACATTTTTATCCAGTATATTATTTACCGATGAAGCGTGTTTTTCCCACAATTCAATTATGAACTTTCATAACAACCATATCTGGGCAGAAGAAAATCCCCATGCGGTTATAGAAAATAATTATCAACAGCAGTTTTCCGTGAATGTCTGGGTTGGTATTGTTGGCGATTATCTCATTGGACCTCATTTTTTACCCCCGAGATTAAATGGTCAAGAGTATCGTCATTTTTTGGAATTTGTATTAAATGTCCCACTGGCAGTAAGAGGAGCAATGTGGTTCATGCAAGATGGGGCTCCACCTCACTTCAGCATAGTAGCACGTCAATTTCTGGATGAAACTTATGGAGAAAACTGGATCGGTCGCGCAGGTCCACAGTCATGGCCGCCCAGGTCACCGGATTTAAATCCCTTGGATTTTTTCCTTTGGAGACATTTAAAGTCCCTCGTTTATAAAACTCCAGTCAACACTGAAGAAGAATTAATCCAACGAATACGGGATTCATGTGATCAGATAAGACATACGCCGGAAATATTTCAACGTGTTCGGGAATCGATGTCAAGACGAGTTAATGCTTGCATTGAAGTTGAAGGAGGACATTTTGAGCAACTATTGTAAGTTTTGTGTTAGTTATTATTGAATGTATTCTTACAGAAAATTTCCTAGGTACCATTTTTGTTTCAGTGTGGTTTTAATAAAGGGTGTTTCTTGTTTGATGTTGCTTTGGCATTTCCGGCGTTACCACTATGCACGCACTGGCCAAATGAAACAAACAATTTTTAAGCATAACAGATTCACCTGTAATCATTAAAAACCCTATAAAAACAATTTTTTATTGTGTTGTGCCAAGGACGTGCAATGAAGTGATTTTTATGTTTTTTCTCAAAAACAAAGCAAGATACGAAAAAAATTCTTGATATAAAAAAGTTGTAATTTCAGTTGCTCAATGTGAAACAAATGCAAAAATTGCAAAATAAATCAGTGGCGCACATGTTTTCTGTAAAAAATATTGGTTACAGTGCCTTCTGGGACGCCACTGGACATGATAATTTTGATATAGTTAGGGTTAAATTCGCCCTTCACGACCTTCAATAACACTGCCAAATTTCAATAAAATCGGTTGAAGGGTTATTAAGATATTTACGACAAAAACGATTTCTTTTAAAAATTTTGACACCCTGTATCTTGAAAACGAAGCATTACCGGACCTATGTTTATATGAACTTTTCGTCTTAGAATCACTCAAAGAATCACCCCTTTAAGTTTGGCCACGTACTTAGATAACACTCTGTATATTTACCTTTTCTCTTGATAGTCCAAGAAACGAGGAAGCGGCCCAATGTTGAATGTGCAAAAATTAATATCCGAAAAATAAAAATATGAGCGTATAGGAAATTGAAATACAGCATGAGTTTTTATTTTGAGCGACTCGATCGTGATTACCGAACATAACCTAAAAAATTAGCAAAGTTGCGAAAAGCGTTTTTTGTTGATAATTACAAAACTACAGCTGCGATCTAAAAAAATTAAATTAGGAAATTGTAGGTATTAAAAAGGTCTATCAATTAAATGATTTATAATTTTTCGATATCATTGATACTTATCGAGTTATATCGGAAAAACCGTAAAAAATCGGGTTTTCTATAACTCGTTTATTGTAAGGTATTATTGAAAATTGTTACTTACAGTTTCGTGTAGCCTATGGCAAGCCAAAAAAGTCCTTTTCAAAAAAATTGATGAATATTGATTATTTCTCAAAATATATGAAGTTTTCTCAAAAAAGATGCTCTCTCAATATGGCTACTCTTGCTCGGGGAATGATGCTACAGTAACGATTCAGGGCTTATTTTTTCTGTAAGAGTTGTACATTCATATTATCGAATAAGTATATTGTGGCGAAGCTGTGGGCGATGCCGGGCCTGAACACTCACACAGGCCGCTTATGACCTTCGAGGCGCTATGCACCGAGAATCTGGACGATTCGAGGGCTTACGCGAAATTTCCACGAAATGAACGGTGAATATAAAAAGAAGAACCACGCAGCGGAGACGGATAGCCAGTGAAGTGAAAGTCGAATATAAATAGTGGAGTGATTGTTATATAAATTAGAGTATTGTGAATCATTGTATTTTGTTAAATAAATTATTTTAGAGTGAATCAGACTATAAATATACAACAGTGGTGATCAGAAGTGGATTTAAATATATAAATACAGAGTGTTCGTGTTAGTAGACAGTTTGTGTATTTATACAGTGACCGCCAAAAAGTATGTACAGTTGCGGCCAATAAAAAATGGGATAACTCTTATAGCAGATTTTTGTTTATTTCTAGCTACTTGAATTTGTGTTATGAATATGTCACATGGCAACATTGAATATTTGACATCTATCAAACAATTCCAAATTAGGAAGTAATCATGCCGCATATACATGCAGTGACAAAATGTGGAATAATCGCAAAAATAGACAACTGTCCCTTTTTTTTTGGCCGCAACCGTACCATATGGGAAATTTTTTATTATTGGAGTATTGGAAAAAATATTCTGTGGAAAAGTTTGTGCATGTCCGATAACCTAAAAATCGATTTTGACACATGTCACGTGATCGCAATAATGGCGGCAAAATGAAAAAAATTGCAATGCAAAGGCAAAAAAGGGGTAAGATGGCAAGATATATTGCCATCTTACCCCTTTTTTTGCCTTTGCATTGCAATTTTTTTAATTTTGCCGCCATTCTAGCGATCACGTGACATGTGTCAAAATCGATTTTTAGGTTATCGGACATGCACAAACTTTTCCCCAGAATATTTTTTCCAATACTCCAATAATAAAAATTTTTCCCATATGGTACATACTTTTTGGTGGTCACTGTATATTTAAATCCCACTTCTGACACCACTGTTGTATATTTATAGTCTGATTCACTCTAAAATAATTTATTGAACGAAATACAATGATTCACAATACTCTAATTTATATAACAATATTGATTTTTACTTATTTTAAGTGTCAAAAAATTACTTTTAAAAAATGCACATTTTTTTACATGTTTTTTTCTAAATAAATTTCTTAATTTTGTTTTTATGGAAATGACTTTTATGAAAATAGATTTCTGACATGACTTCACGCATTAATAATAATGAATTCCTACGATCACCAGGAGCCGAGATAATTTTTTATTTCAAAAAAATCTACAGAGCGCAATAATCATCACAGCAGTCACCTTCATAGATATTGAGGTTGAATACCTATATTTTCGATAAAAAATACTAGGATATGTCTAGTTCATTTGCAGTATTATTCATTGATGAACAAATAGAGGCGTGCAGGCGCGGAGCGATGCAATTCTAGCGGGTGGCGCAGTGATACAAATTCTGTTGGCATTAAAGACACTTTCGTTCTGACAACACCTATCGAAATATGTAGCTTTTCTTCACACTGTATCAGGCTGTGATACAGTATATTCGACAGGGTGCCCACCAAACTGGAAAACATGGAAAACCAGAAAAAGTCAGGGAATTGATTTATGGGTCCTGGAAGTCAGGGAAAAACGTTAAAAAACGCACAAAGTCAGGGAATTCTATTTTCGGCCGTGTGGGGAAATATATAAATCTTAGCATCAATGTCAAGACAAATGTACAAATCACCAACAGTGACTACGCTCCACTGATGCGCGAATACAATGTATTGCCTCTCAAAGATTGGCGAAATGTAACAGACTTGGTAATGACTACGTTTATCTGGACGATTTCTATCCGCTTCAAATTCAATAGCATTGTGTCGAGTGAAACCACCCTTCAGTTTATATCGCAATATTTAAGTGGATCGAAGAATCCTATTCTTCAATCCGATTGAAAAAAGCTAACTTCACAGCAAAATGTCGAATTTCGTAAACTTAAATTTCTTGTGTTCTGCGAATTAAATCACGAATCGCTCTCTTTTTTGGAACTTTCTTTTCTTAATTATTATTTTGCTCTCCATTTTGAGAAAGACAATTGTCAATATAAACACTAATCTGAATTTGGCTACTTTTACCTGTCATTTGTCAATTTCAAATCCGTTTATCTCGTAATTTCACTTCTCTTCAAGGCGATAGGTTGGGTCCAATCCTATATTTTACGGAATTGATTTGAGTGATTCAATCCAATCCGAACACTGTATATATCGATTAGGTGTATCGGATCCAGTCAAGTCAAATCCATTTTGAGTGGATCCAATGTTGTGAGATAAATGTAGTCAATGATTTTCAAACTGAATTGCAGTAACGTTGGTTACAAATAGAAGTGGTATAAAAACATAGAAAGTTTTATTTCTCATTTTTCGCGATGATTTCCTACCACGTTCAGAGTTTATTTGCAGTTGCAAACATGATTAGGCAACGACAAAAGGGTCACTCAGTGGGGATGGAAAATTACGAATGATGCATTAATGCCAGTTTATACTGATGATACGTTAATAACAGACGAGATATTGAAATAAAATTAATGCAGCTGTATCAGTGGTTGCAAAACAAAAACATGTGGCTGCAGAAAGCAATTAATACAATGTTCGAGTGTTTGCACACATTGTGATTCAAGTGGATGTGAACATTTTGAGACGCCTATCATCGAAATAGATGAAGAATTGCCCAACTTCATGGATAGTCTGCTCACACACAATATGGAAGAAGGAGATGAAGAAAAAGAAGAAGAGCCAAATGATTCAGCGGACACACCTCCAATTAAAAAAAGGAAAATTAGTGAATCTGTATCAAAATATAAGATATGAATATTTTTTCTGTATTAATTTAATAAATGTTTTGTATATAATAGAGTTATTTCATCATTTTGTGAATATGATATTCGTGTTTTTCTCGACGACCTACCCCAAATTAAGTACAAAGGGATTTTTGTACGTTGTCCAGAAGCCGAGATACTCAATATTTTTCAAGCGCAAGCCACTTTGAACGCACGAAATAAGTTTTCAGTGCTATCCCTACTCCTCCACCCGCTACAGGTGGCTTCTTCTGTACTTAGCCGTAATTTACGATTGCCTATTGTCTACTGAAATGCTACGAAATTATATTATTTAGGAACATTACCTGTTATTTTAAGTGTACCAAAATATAATTAAGGTATTTACTCGAACTTTTTTATAATCAAATTATGTACTCGCACTCTCAACTGAATTACGAGGATGTATTGATATCTAGTTAGCCTAGACCAGTTCCCTGCATAAACAAAATATTGCGTTACCATAGCAACGAACAATAACTTAGTAGAAGTGTCAGTGTAAAGTTTGACGTCAAAAAAGTAAACCAGAGTTACGCAATAAATTAAAGGAAAAAAATTGTCCACCGAAATAGTGAAAATCGAAAAATTGGAGTATCGAGCCATCATCAAGTACCTGTATTTAAAAGGGTTAAGAGGTAAGCAGATTTACGAAGATATGCTTAATACCCTTGGTGATCAATGTCCTTCGTATGCGACCGTGAAAAATTGGACTGCAAGCTTCAAAAGAGGTAAATTTTCCATTGAAGATGATGGCCGATCGGGAAGGCCAGTTTCTGTGTCAGTCCCCGAAAATATCGATGCAGTTCATGACATGATTTTAACAGACCGTCGAATTGGGCTAAAACGGATATCTGAAGCACTGAATATTTCATACGAACGCGTTCATCATATAGTTCACGTCAATTTGGACATGAGAAAAATTGCTGCAAAATGGATCCCCAAATGTTTGAATGTTGACCAAAAGCGTGCAAGGGTAGTAGCATCGCGTTCTATCTGTGCTCGATTGGAAAACGATGTAGACTTCTTAAACCGAATTGTTACCATGGATGAGACTTGGGTACATTTCTACGATCCAGAAACAAAGCAACAATCGATGGAATGGCGACACTCTGGTTCTCCAAGATCTAAGAAGTTTCGTGTCCAAAAATCTGCTGGAAAAGTTCTTGCTTCAGTTTTTTGGGATTGCCATGGAGTAATCATGATTGATTTTTTGGATAAGGGTAGAACAATAACTGGAGATTACTATTCGACATTACTGTCCACTCTACGGGAAAAAATTAAAAAGAAAAGACGCGGAAAGCTATCCAAAGGTGTTTTGTTTTTGCAGGACAACGCTCCTGCAAACAAATCTCATGTTGCCATTCAAAAAATTCGTGATTTAGAGTTTGAATTACTAGAACACCCCCCTTATTCACCAGATTTGGCTCCGTCCGACTATCATCTCTTTCCTCAACTGAAAAAAAGTTTAAAAGGTCGTAAATTTTCTTCCAACGAGGAGGTAATAAAAGCTGTAGAGGTCTGGTTTGCACAGCAAGAAGAAACATTTTTTTAAAACGTCTAGAGACGTTGCAGGTTCGCTGTAATAAATGTATCCAATTAAGAGGAGAATATGTTGAGTAATAAAATATTTTGACATTGAAATTTTGTTTGGTTCTACAGTAGGCTAAGAATTTTTCAATATTTCCTCGTATGTACTTGCACTTACTGAAAAAACTTACTTGCTTACGTTTGGACAGTATTTTTCGAGAAAAGGCGAAGATGAAGTTTAAAGTTTTCTTTTAGAACCCACTTAGGTACACGTTACATGATTTTATTGTGTGAAAAATCTGCCTCATTTATTCACAGGAATACGAGTGCAACGTATGTCAAAAATCATTCACTGTTGCGAATTGTCTTAGAATACACTTGAAAAATCATGACGAAAATAAACCATACGTTTGCACAGAGTGCAAAAAGTCTTTCAAGGTTTACGGTTCCTTGATGCACCATTCACGCAGTCATTCTGGAGAACAACCATACACATGTAAAGAGTGTGGAAAAAAATATAAACAATCGGGAACACTCAAAGCCCATATGCGAATACACAGTGGTGAGTATGTTTTTTTTTACCAGCAAACTGTTCTTAGACTTTCAAAAGCAAAATTTGTCCCATGGTTTGCAGCATGCTGATTTGATCTCAGTGTTTTTAGTAAATATTCATTACATCAAAATTGTATTATCTGTTTTGGAAATAGTAACGTCATCATCCGTATTTGTTTTGTATTTGATGGAATCTTATAGTGAGACGATTAAGGGACTATGAGCGCGATCATATTTGGGACGGTTTTTTTTGTAAAAGAGTCGATAACTCAAAAACGGTTCATCGTATCGATTTCAAACAAGGACAGGCTTCTAGAAGACGTTCGATTCTATGTACCTACGTCTGCGGCAGCACCTCACGATGTTTTTCACAGATAATCGAGGTAGCTGCAATGGTATTTCTCTTCCATCAAAATTTGAAGCAATCTTTATCCAAGCGAAATGAATTTGGTATCCAAAGAAAGGTGAAACGTTGATCTATGTACGTGCTGTAAGGTTTTTTTGAAATTATTTTTCAAGAAAAACTTGAATAATGGGCTGTAAGGGATAGGACCCTTATCAGCATTCATACTATTTTTACACTTTGCAATTTCCAGACTCGAATGCATCGAGAAGTCTATGGTCATGAACTTGTCTGATTAATTTTAAGCTTGTGTTCAGTCTACTCCACTAACTTAAATACAAGTTAGATAGTAAAAGCATAATATAGGTGATTTCATTGAAAATATGAACAGGATGTTCATAAAGTCAGTTGTGGAATCATCTGCGACTGAAAGTTAGAATTTAGTCGCTGGTTTCCATCGTACAGTGCATCCCATTTTGGGTGAGACAGCCAGGTTTATCGCTTGTTATTTAAGATAGAGCCTTGTGGTTTTCACGTTCCTGTTATACTTTTTTGTGAAACTCAAGTTGGCCTTATCAGATTTTGCATAACTGTTTCCGTTTATGAGATACAGGGCGATTTTGGAAATTGATACTTTTCGGACCCCTTCTTTATCTCCGAAGTTATTAGAAATAATGCTGAGCTAAAAACTACATCTGATACAGAATTCTGCGTAGAATCCAGTGGCGTACTTATTTTTTTTTCGGGGTATGGTTTTGAAGATACGACGCAAACCTATATTTTTTTCAATGGAACACCCTGTATTTTATTACTTCGTTGAATTCGCTATTTTTTTCCCTTCAAAATTATGTTCAGAAATGCTAAAAAACACTAAAACATCACATAATGATAATTTTTCGTTAGTAAGCCATGGATTTTCCAAGTTTCAATAAGAGGATTATTACTTTTGATTATTAACATTAGTAGGTCATGGATGATACGAACATCCTTGTTGTTATTATGGCTACTATGCATTTGGAAGCATTGTTTTATCAAATGGGCATTGAAGAGAAAAAAAAACAAATCTGATCTAGTTAATTGTCATCGCTACGAATTATTATTGTGTTTCATCGTGTTTGGGTTTGAAGGAATATTGAGTATTGTAGAAATAATTGTTTGTGAATTTGTTGATTGAGAACTGATAATGGCTGGAAGAGATTTGGTTTTTCAAAACAATGAAAAATATGACATTATACAATGTTTGAATCAATCCAATGAAAACGTTGGCGAAGCTTTGGAACTTTATTTGAACAGGTATGACGTCGAGAATTTTACCACAAGACATTTCCTTACATCGTGATTTAAAAACTTTCAGATATCCTGAGAGGCATCAACCTAGTCGAGCAACTATATTCAGACTAAAGTATAATTTACTGAATTATGGTGCATATTCTAAACCTCGACCCAATGTATATAATAAAGAGAAACAAGAAGTAGATGAAATAAATGTGTTAGCTAGCGTTCATGCCTATCATCAGACTTTTTGTGCAAAATTAGAGAATGATACTGCTATTTCCAGATCACGGGTACACAGAATTTTAAAAAAGTATAAGTTAAAACCCTACAAAGTCAATATTGTCCAACACTTATATCCTGGTGATGCAGCAAGACGTGTGAATTTCTGCAATTGGTTTTTGAACCATGCTCGGAGAGACGTTGATTTCGCAAAAAAAGTTATTTGGTCAGACGAATCACATATAAGCAGTGCTGGTATATTTAACAGGCAAAATACAAGGCATTGGTATGATGAAAACCAGCACTTGATTTTTGAACGACAACAACAGGGTAGATTTGGTTTTAATGTGGCATGTTTCATATTGGGGACAAAAATCATATACCGCATTTTTGAAGGATCTCTTACCGCAACTAGGTACTTGACAATTTTAGAAGACGTGTTACCGGAACTACTGGAAGATGTTCCCCTCGCCTTTCTTCATTCCATACATTTCCAACAGGACGGCGCCCCTGCCCATAATTCAAGATTGATCGGGCGGATTTTAGAAAATAATTTTCATGGTTGTTGGATTGGAACTCATGGACCCATCAGGTGGCCTCCAAGGTCACCTGATCTGTCTATATTAGACTTTTTCTTGTGGGGCTATTTGAAAAATAAAATATACAGTAACAGATACAACAGTCCCGAAGAACTTCGTGCATCAACAGCGGCAGCTTTCCGAAATTTACAAAACCGCCCTTTTATAATATTAAATGCACTCAGGCGAATTGAAAAAGTTTGTCAATTATGTATTAGGGAAAATGGACAGCAATTTGAACAGTTTAATCAGTAAGATATTATGTAATGTTGAAAATTTTTATTAATGATAAATATTTTATTGGGTATTTCTTTTGTATCTAATTTGTATTATGAATTGTTATATTATTTATATTTTGCTATTAGGTAGGTACCTACGTTTTGTTTTTCATGTTAGTGTATTATCTTTATTTGCTTACTCTCCTATAAAAAAAACAAATGAAAATTATTCAATTAATTCTTCTTTTATATGGGAAATCCATGGCCCACTAACAAAACATTATCATTAAGTGATGTTTTAGTGTTTTATAGCATTTCTGAACATCCTACCTATATAGTGTTATACATAATTTTGAAGGGAAAAAAAATAGCGAATTCAACGAAGTAATAAAATACAGGGTGTTCCATTGAAAAAAATATAGGTTTGCGTCGTATCTTCAAAACCATACCCCGAAAAAAAAATAAGTACGCCACTGGATTCTACGCAGAATTCTGTATCAGATGTAGTTTTTAGCTCAGCATTATTTCTAATAACTTCGGAGATAAAGAAGGAGTCCGAAAAGTATCAATTTCCAAAATCGCCCTGTATCTCATAAACGGAAACAGTTATGCAAAATCTGATTAGGCCAACTTGAGTTTCACAAAAAAGTATGACAGGAACGTGAAAACCGCAAGGCTCTATCTTAAATAACAAGCGAGAAACCTGGCTGTCTCACCCAAAATGGGATGCACTGTACAAGATAACCTCTCTTGAAAGGGATTCATGTTTTAAAGAGAAACGTTCTCAATTGAAAATTGAATAAATACATGACTCCTTTGGAAATGGAAAAACCTACGATAAAATTGAAGTTACTTTTTTGTAATATCTAACAGAAAACAACTACTTCCCCGGCAAAGGCCACGCTGGACATTGAACTACATCTGATAGATATTAAGAAAGACCCTATATAACTTGAGAGAAAAAATCTGAAAGTGAAAATTTGCATTTTCATTCAGATAGTTGACTATTTATTGAATGTCCAGTTTCCATTGGAGATTCTTATCTATGAATGAGATAAGGGAGAATGATTTTCAGAAGTATCACTCACAGAAAATCGCTCATTCCATTGTTGCGTGAATTGCGTTTCTTTCGCTAGGCCTACAATACATTTTGGCCGACAAAAATCTATTTCACTCCTCTAAGATCATCAGGGAGGTCGGAGGAATTGGAAAACATACTCTTCAGAAGCAATATCACACTGTAATGAGAATTGTTGGACTATTTCTTGTGGGGTGAAACTTAGAAAATATTTTTCTGACAAAGAACCTGTCATGGGTATGGCATGTTGATTTCATTGAAAATACGAACAGGATGTTCATAAAGTCAGTTGTGGAATCATCTGCGACTAACATTGAGAATGTTTCTCTTTAAAACATAATATAGGTGTTTTAACCATATATCTATTAACTACAAATATTGATAACACGCCATAAGACGCAATGTAATCAAATTGAAGCCAAAAATATCTATCTTACCTTTTCTCAAACGGGGGCTGGGAAACTATTGCGCATGCCGAATTCTGAATCACGAGAAATGTCATACATTTTTACGGTTATGCTTCTTTTGACATTTTCAACCGTCCCATATTGAAAATGGGGTAACATTTTTCTATAATGTGGATAAATGAAGGATGAGAATTATGCAAGACGGTCAATTAAACTTCGTGTCATTAACAAAACTATTCATTGATCCATTTGTAACAAAATGTCTGTTTTCTGCTACCAGAGTTTCATCAATCAATTTTCTGCCAAAAGCGGATAGAAACTCATTAAACTTGAAGAAATATGGATTGGGTATGTGACAGACAGTGGTTTGAAAAGGTAAATCTCGTTCCTCATCGGCTTCATAACCGCCGAGAAAAATAGTTTGCTGGTAGTGATCTATTTTTTGTCTCTTGAACACGAACTCAAAATAAAACGCGGCGATCTCAAATTCTTTCAGGCATGAATCTAGAAATGTAGAAATTTATAAAATGTGTCATATTCTTAGGAATAAAACCCATATAGTGCCGCCCTCTTATAATTATCACAATCTACACTTGCCCTCTGTAACTTATCCATATTATGAGGTTATGTTGGAAAGATATGCTTCTCATATGTTCGATAATTGTTGCTGCCGAACCATGCACGCTAGAAAGAGATGAAAAAACAAAAATGCGTCTTTGAATAGGAATCTCTGGCGCAAGCGCATTAATTCAGCAGCGTCCAATTCGAAGTCGATGCTCATTTTTTTTGGCATCACATAGGCTATCCTTATTATCCATATTCGTAGTTAATAGATATATGGTTTTAACCCATTAGCAAAGAGAAAACTTATTTAGGCGCTAATTCTGATGTCAGAATTATATCTATTTTACGCGTATTTTGAGTATGGAGCATGCTGATATGGTGAAATCGCCGTATATTATGTTTACTCATAAAAACAAAGTGACAGATCGGCGTCATATAATTTGGAACCTAATGTTAGAGTTACGTTTAGAAAACTTCTCAACCGCTAGCCGCTATAAAACCGCAATACAGTTCACACTCGAGTTGGAAGAAGTTACCACCTCATTAACTACTCTCTGGAAGGATTTGGTGGGTGCTATTTCAACTGTAACGCTCCTTTTTTTCCAAACTGGATAAAAGGCGGACGTCACTATGGCGCATCGGTTGTTGAGCTTATTTTGTTCTCTCTAACGAGAGCAACTCAGAACTCAACAGGTGTCTCGGGCGCCAGTTATTTAAAGTGGTATGCTCCATTCTCCCTTATGCAATTCGGAGGGAGGCCCAGGGCAGCTTCAGATACGGTAATCCAGAGGTCAAATGTAGTGACTTATGAGCAACAGTGAGCAATGAATTGCAGGCTTTAATTGCAACTCTTGCAATTCATGGACTACCGGCTGCTTTGCTAACTTTCAAAGTTTGCATGCAAGATTGGATTGTAAGAAAGTAAACTAAAGGTGTATAGTGACAAATGGGGAATTTATTGAAGTCTGTCTTCACGTGGTCACTCAGTTACAATGACAAATCCTACCCTTACTAACTAAAAAAAACACCCTATTTTTAACGGTCGGTGAAACAGGTTCGGTACGGAAAGCGGGTTCTCGGTATATCAAACGGTTCGAGCAAGTAAAGCCTTTCGGAG
Source organism: Chrysolina oricalcia (assembly GCA_944452925.2). NCBI lineage: Eukaryota > Metazoa > Arthropoda > Insecta > Coleoptera > Chrysomelidae > Chrysolina > Chrysolina oricalcia. Next base: position 60,503,816 of record OX101823.2, read on the forward strand.
ACGTTCTACGGGTGTTTCAATCAGATCGATTCGTATCCGAAGCAATTTACTCAATTTTCGTAACACACGGTATGTTTAATAGATTGAGAATATCGGTGACTACGACGGAGGTGCTCTGATATACTTATTTGGCAAATACCCAGTATATTTGCCTTTCAACTGGCTCTTTCATAGTCAGTAGACAGAGATTTCCAATTGTAAGGAATTCGCGTGTGTTCCGCCAGCAGCAACTTTGGAACACTAAGCAAGGCTGTATTATCTTTCGAGCGAGACCTTATCCGGCCAGTGACAGATTACTCTGCCCCTTAGGAATGCAAGTAACGCACAGCTACTGTGACGGTCGTTGGAAAAAATCTCTAGTTTGAGCACAACCTCGTTTCAAACAAAATATGCACACAGATTGATTTTTCCACGGATTTAGCAACGGGTCGCGATCAGGTACAGCCGGCGGCAATTTTGACAACACCTTGGGGACACTGAAGTAAAACAATACTCGCTTAACACCTCTTCCTGCCAGCAGCAACTTTGACAACACCTTAGGGAAGAGATGTCGAGTGATTACTTGAAACGGCCGTCGGAAAAATCTATTCTGATAAATTATACGGATTTATGAATAAGTCACCGATCCCCAAAATAATGAAAAGTTCTCTAGTTAATCGTTTCTGATTGCAACACTTAATAAATATCAAACGGTCAGGCAAATAATGAGAGATAAAATATCGGAATGCTTACGGTTATTTTTCACTTGTGAACGGATGCACTACGGATCGAGAAAATACAAAAGAAACTGATGGATACTCGGAAAAATCTCACTTGACAAACTAATTCTTAATCGCTTCTACGGGAGTCACAATTCAAAAAGCCCTGTCTTGAAAAGGGTTTGCGTATTTATAGCAAATCATTGGAATGTCAAGGCTATCGTGTACAGCGGATAAAAAATACAAAAAAAGTCTGCTCTAACTTTTTAAAGTGCTAAAAATCGTTGGATGAAGAAATGGAGTTGGAAACCTATTGAAAAGAAAATTTTTAAAGGACAAGAACTAATCATATGCAAAAAGGGACGGCACTTCTTGGTAAAGTAGGGAATCAGTAAAACCGGTGTTGAGCAGCAAGGAATCGAATTAACTTTGTAAACAAACGAGAGTGAGGTTATATCTTCCCTTACGGTATCGGAACCAGTTTTCCCGTTAACATTATTATCTGAAATAATCCCTAGTATAAAAGTAATAATAATAGTAATAATAAGAACAGTTAAAACAGTAATAATAGTAATGACAATAATAATAATAATAGTAACGGCGGAAATGGTGAAGCCAAACAGTTGCAACTAGAATTCTCGGAAATAGCAAAACAAAGAGAATCTGAAAAATGAAAGGATAACCCAACGAAGCACATTGTATGACCTATTTCAAGTCGGAAAATTATGCTTCGTTACACAAACTCAATCGATATTTCTTACATTCGCATTTCGCTTATATTCAACAGCTTGTGTCATCAATTCGGTAGTCGTGATCCATATCATGTAGGGCCACACTCGATTTTTCGGGTCTTGAATATCGAACATGATCAATGGGTTCTTTGAACCGTACTTTCATGGCCCAAATACTTTTTCTCGCAGTCCTTACAGCTAATTTCATAAATCCCCGACTTTACTCTTTCATCTGTTATATCTTTGTAACGTCTCAAATTCTTGCAATTTAGTCAGAACGGAATGCGGCGAGCGCGCTACACAAAATGCGCGGCGCTCAGTCGTAGAGTAGGCTGGGTTAGAATTAAATAGATAAATAATAAAGTTTATACTAAAAGAAAATAAATAAATGGGCGCCACCAGTTTTGTGGCCGCAGATTCAACTGGAAATCTCCAATTCTTTTGGAGACCGCCCTGTGCAGTAAATCACATTTATTCGACGTTATATTATAGAGTCGCTTCCAGCACACCTAGCACTAGGAGATTGAAATGAAATAGCCAGCTATATTCTGAACCGCCCCCTTTATTAAAAAAAAAGAAAATAATAGTTAACTTATCACTGACGGTGATTATAAACTAATTGTAGGCCACAAAACTACCACTTGAAGTGATAATAACTCTTTGTATTTACGATATGTTCGCAGTGATATAACTTCTAATGAAAGGGGTTGGGGGGGGTTGAAATATTTGTATCTATGAGCTATCTACTGAACGTGCGCACGTAAAGTTTACACTTTGATTTCGAGAGAGATGGGAAGTTCGTTTATAAAACACTTTCAAGAGGATAGCCCTGTATGAAGGCGTATGAAATATAAAGATAAAAAAAATATGTATATAGTAATCTCGTGAATTCACAAACAAAAATCATGCATCTTATCTGTAAATACCTGGAGGTTCCGATGTCATATAGCGGCTACTCAAACTTCGATCTCGGGTTCCATAACCAAAATAAATGTACACTCCCAGGGTCTGCTGAAGCAAAACTATTCGGCGGTTACTGGATTTTGTCCAAATGACTTCGACTGAGATCGTCCCAACGAGTAATTAGCCCCATACAAAGACCCTCTTTGGTTGGAGGGTCTTCGGTAACAATTTACGGTAAACAGAAAATAGCAACGTTATCATGTGGTGGAAAGTGTTGCAGCTACGTGGAGATGACGTGACCGAACCTAAATCCCTCAACGATACTAGTTTTCACAAGTCTAACTACACAAGTTACTCACAACAAAGAACTAGTATTACCTAAGTTTCACGAAGAAAAATCCCAATAATGGAAGAACAAAATAATCAGCACTTCGTGAAACGTTCGTCACTTATCTTCAAATCAAAATCTAAATTGTATCGCCGCATATCCAGTTCAGGTCCAAAAAAAACTAATGAACTACCTACGGTCGAGTACACTTTTTTGTGCGGTACTCGATATCTCAACTTCCCAGCCTTTAAATGGAAATCACAGGGTGATTCAACTATTTCGGAGAACCTTGGAAATTTGATTGTTGTAACGCAAAACTAGCCGTTACATCTTTGAGAGTACCCAATACTTGTTGAAGTTTAAACGAAGTTTTGTAAACCACCTTCATATTGAGGGTTCTGAAAATACCTATGATACCTCGAGTAACTCGAGGTTCGAATGGGATGACGACATATTTAGGAGGGTTTTCCTCTTTTTGAAAAGTCAAAGAGCTACGAAGGGTTTCTTTAAATCTATGTTTTTTAATCAATTTGTTTACAGAATAACCGTTCACCTCAGCCACCTCCCTGATTATCATTTTCTCAGTTTGATATCTTTCTTTGTTGAGTAAGAACGACAATAGTCGATTAACCAAGAAATTTAGTCCCGCCATTTTGTATTGTGTGCAATGGTGGGATGTATCTGAGTGTGCTCGTGTCCTTCCTGTAGACATCGAATTCAAGCTGATTTTGGTCATTTCTAATTAGTAACAAATCTAAAAATGGCAGCTGTTTTGTGTTTCAGTTTCATACGTGAACGATATGGTTTGAAACTGGCTATTCAATTCTGAAATAAAACTGTCTATATCGACCTGTTTCGTATCAAAGATCGCGAACACGTCGTCCGCGTATCTAACCCAAACCCTAGGAAAATAGCTGAAGCTCTCTCTTGCTTCCATTTCAAATCTACTCATGAACAAGTTGGCTAGGAAGGGAGACAGAGGGTTGCCCATGGCTGTACCTTCTAGTTGTTTGTAGAAGCAGTTATTGAACTGAAGCAAAGTCTGGCGAAATTATTTGTTCATCTACCAAAAAAATTGCATCAAAGTAACTTCAATTTTGGGACATTTGTGAGATTTTTTTGTGAAAAATTGGATTGAAATTTCAATTTCCATTACAGCACGTACCTAGAATCGAACGTCCTCTAGAATCCTGTTTGAAATCGATTCGACTAACCGTTTTTGAGTTATCAATTGATTCTTTTGGACTTTTTCACTTCCCGGACACTTTTTATTTGGGAAAGTAGCACTTCCCGGCCTAGTCCGGGAAGTGTTCGAATTTTAATATAAATATTAATATAAAAAAGAATTAGAATGTTTCTGTTGGTACCTATCTTCGAGTTTCAATATATAATACAAATAAGAACTGAAATGTTCGAAATCTTCAAATTTGGAATCACAGCCAGAAGAGTTTACTCTTGATCAAAATTCTATTTTTGTTCCCCCCTGTATACCGTTTGGAAATTTAGAATTTTGATAACTCGAATGCAATTATTCTGTAATGCACCAATTTTTTTGAAGAATAAAATTTTCTGACAAATCGATGATAAAAAAGTTTCCACATGGTGCAAATTTTTGAAACTCACTGTATATAGTCATGACCACCTTTTCATAGGCAACCCATTTTAGGCGTATTCGTCTATTTATGTAACTTCATAAAAAGTATGTTTCATCCGGTTTACAGATGGGTGGAGGTCGACCTCTCTTCGTCTCAGACTAAGGCGTCTCTTTGATTTGTTATTCTACATGGTTGCCGAAAAAATAGTGTACGCAACGCGTCCGAAAACAGTTTTTTTGGATTCGCAGAATTCCAGGACTGGCTAACACTCATCCAAGAATTTGGTCTAGGGGAGATTGGGTCACAGTGGATCACTTTATTTTCTAACTCTGGTGGATTCAAAGTTTATCGCTTAATCATTGTTCCCTCAATTAAAAGAGGAGAATTAAAGCTTTAAAGAAAAAAGCATTTGTTGGCGAATAATACGTACATTTACACTGTGACCCAGGAGTGGGCCACTTTGGATCGATACATGGGTAACAGTGAATCAACTGGGGCACACTGTAAAAGATGATGGTTTTCATACTATAACTCATTTATTCGTACCATAAGATAGTCTAATCAAATTTTCGAAACAATGTTACAAAAGTTTGCAAACATCACAATTTATTGTAATTAGGAAATGTCTTTCTTAGTCTCTCAGAGCAAATATAACAACTTAGTATAAATTCAGTTGTGACGTAACTAGCAACAAATAATAACTGTTCCACCTCAGTTGTAAACTTTTTATTGGTACCACGGAATAATATTATGCTACAAGATTGTTAAAAAACCAACAAATTTAAAACAAAAATTTTTCTTTGTTGTTAACGTCCCTCGTTCTGCGGTGGTGACCTTGGAAACTTGCCTTTGTCCTTTGGCAGCTAGTAATTTTGCAGACTTCTGAACCGTCATAGTATTTGATTCATCTAGATTAAATACTCTATTCCCATTGCCAAAGATTGTCTGTCTGGACATAACATTTCCTAAATAATCAGAGAATATACCAACATTGGGCGGTTGAAAGATGTCGCTCTACTTAAGCTGCACTCCTCAGGAGTTCGTAAAGATAATCGATTGTCTCTTTTTCTGAGATTATATAAATACTAAATGCCAGCGAGTTCCATTTCGTGCCATTTTGCTGGTACTTCTACATTATTTAACATACCCAACAAACACAGTTACATCACAGATGCATTGCAGTGATGTAACAATGTGACCTGCGATATCGCATTCTATGTCGAATAGACGTCGCTGCGATGTCGGAGGGATGTTATTTTGTCCCACTCAAGATTCATCCATGCGACGTCGCTGCAACAAGTTCTGCGATGTAACAACGATATATTTACTGAGATGTAACTGTGATGTATACGAGATGATTCCATATTGATATCGCAGGTATGTGAACATGTGACATATCACAGCGATGTACTTTTATCACGCAGGGGTTAGGTAATACAAAGGAAAATATATCAATAAAAAAAAGCTTTGGATGGAAAATATGTATTTAAACATTTTATTTTCTATAAATATAATGTATTCAAAATGAAACAACATTGTTCTAATCGAAGCATTTTCCAACAGTAAAAAATAATGATACCTACAATAAAACTTTATCATCCGTCTTTCATGACGATAAGAGAAAGAGGAAAATGAACGCTTTGCCATAGGTTCATGTGAAAAATTATTGTTACTTACTTTTATCGTGGGAACTATTCCTAGAAAAAGTTATTTTCACAGCTTTGTCACAGGATATTAAACATTTATTAAATTACTATGACCATTATAAGTTAATCAAACTTGGTGCAAAAAGCCATTTTTGGTTATGTTCAATGTTCTTCTTCTTGTTAATACTTTAATGAGCTATGCTTGCGCAATTTACTCAGAATCCCCATATGTGTTATGCAAGAATCCGTCTCGCCCCGGCCTCTAACCGGCGTAAATAACACGGGCTTCGTCGAGGGATGAGGATTGTCTTGCTCAAAGCAATATCCTCACCCTCTGGTCTATTGTTTGCTTACACTTCATGCACATTAGATATTAGATGGACTAAGACCTAATGACAAACATTCACTAACATTTACATACACTTCATGCACATTATCTATAATGGTGGACATTTACTTCTACATTAATTTGACTTCCAACACGAGGCCGCCGTCTGACCTCAACCGCTGCCGGAAGTCGAATCTATGTTCAATGTTTATGATCGAGAAGCAAAATGAACGAATATAGAAATTTACGAATCTCAGGCGCATATGCAATGGCGTTCATTCTTGACATCGCAAAAAACACATATGACGATAACATCATCGCGGCGTGGAGAAATTTGTAAAATCGCAACTGTGACATCTTAGAAATGACAAGTCATAGATTAGCTTTTGTACATCGCAGCGATGCAACGTATGTAATATCGTACTGTTGCCTCATTGCGACATCTCAGAGATGTCATGTCACAGATGTATTTGCTTCTCTACATCGCAGCGATGCAACGTTTTTGATATCGCCATGTTGCCTCATTGCGACATCTCAGAGATGTCATGTCACAGATGTATTTGCTTCTGTACATCGCAGCGATGCAACGTTTTTGATATCGCCGTGTTGCCTCATTGCGACATCTCAGAGATGTCATGTCACAGATGTATTTGCTTCTGTACATCGCAGCGATGCAACGTTTTTGATATCGCCGTGTTACCTCATTGCGACATCTCAGAGATGTCATGTCACAGATGTGTTTGCTGGGTAGCTACTTCGTAAATTAGTTGTCGAACGTCCATAATTGTGATCCCTTAGAACATTTGGCTTCCTGCGCATCGGTGAATATCTCATGAACTGCGTAATTAGGTGTAAGCCTACTAATCTTTTCAGGATCCGCATTATTTTGAACTTTCTTGTTGTACCTGTTTGAGGTTGTGTACGGGATACGAGTGGTTCTGCCACAGCTCTTATTTTCTGTCCATCTGATATAAGACTTGGAGCGTTTTGCATATGTTCTTCAGTGTGGAGTCCGATACTAGTTTTTCTTTCCCTGTTGCGAGGCATTGGAACATTGCGAGGCATTGGAACATTGCGGGTCACACTGGATCGCTGATCCACTGAACCCCAAATCGAAATGATTCACTGTGACCCAGTGATGGTTATTAAAAAGAAATGCCGATAAAAAGTTATTAAACACTACAAAATATAAAACAACATAGTTCACAACTAATATAAGCATTAACAAGCACAAAACAGTAACCAAACATCCAGATTCAATAGTTACTTGAATACACTACAAATTTTTGAAAGACGGGATAAAAAAGTTTCGTCTGTGTCTGTTTACCGGAGCGCCGCAGTACGTCTTGACGGTTTGATATCGTGGCTACGACTAGTTCGGCTGAGGGGGGTTACATAAAAGAAGATGATTCCAAACATCCAACTAATGGAGAAAACCATTCTTATAATACTCGCCATAGGAACGATATACAGATACCCAAACAAAGACTTGAATCAACAAGAAGATATAATTTAGGTATTAATCTCTACAATTCATTGCCCACACAACTCAAGAATATGAATATGATAAAATTCAAACTGACCTTGAAAAATCATCTCATAGCCAATGCCTACTACGACATATCAGAATTCAAGTTTGACATTTAGTAAACTTTATTACTATGTATGTTTCTAAACTGTTACTGTACTGCTTTGTAATGTATACTTTTTGACCTGTCAAAACACTACGGTGTATTCTAGACCAATAAAATTCTATTCTATTCTATTTCAGAGAGGCTATCAACCATTTGTTGCGCGTACGCAAAAATGTTCGAAGCTATGGTGATTGATCCACTGTACCCCGTGATCCACTGTGACCCACTCTCCCTACTCGTCCGAAAAAACAGTATTTTCTGGACTTGTTACCTAAATTACTATTTTATGAATCCTTTTAGATAGTTCATAGTATTTCTAATTACAAATACCAATTTGATCAACAGGTTCCAAACCATTCATCTGCTCAATTTGTAGTAAGGGTTTCAGACAAGCTCCCGATTTGACTTATCACATGAGGACCCATACCAAAGAAAAACCATATATGTGTAACGTTTGCGGAAAAACGATGTCGATGCAGTGCCATCTTGTACAACATATGAGGTCTCACACTGGGGAGAAACCATTCAAATGTCCGTGAGTATCAAGACATACGAGGGTGGTCCCAGAAGTACATGGCCCATCAAAGAAAACACAAAAAATTTAGAAAAAATATATTTATTTTCATTGTAATCTCCTTTTAGCTCCACACACTTTTCCCAGCTCAACAAGTTCGATACCCTTTTTATAATAAGAATCGTCAAGCCCCTCAAAATAGCCATTAACTGCCGACGTAACCTCTTCATTGTTGGAAAATCTTTGACCACCGATCCATTTTTTCAAGTCTGGGAATAGAAAATTATCCAAGGGGGCTAAATCTGGCGAATAGGGTGCATGAGGCAGCAATTCAAACTCTAATTCATTAATTTTGGCCATTGCAATAACGGATGTGTGAGCTGGTGCATGCGGCCATTTTTGCTTGATTTCTTCGCTCAAACGTTGCAATAAATTCGCATAATTCTCGCCGTTAATAGTTTTTCCTTTTGCCAGATAGTCAATGGAAATTATCCCACGCGCATCCCAAAAAACCGACGCCATGACCTTGCCTGCAGATGGAACGGTCTTTGCCTTCTTTGGAGCCGGTTCTCCCTTTTCAGGCCATTGTTTTAATTGTTCTTTTGTTTCATCCATGGTTATGAAAAGGCGCAAAATTTCGGCTTTATTTATGTGAAACCTTGCCAAACACTCGATGGAAACATCTTCACGACGCTGTTTTTGTTCCATTGTGAGCAAACGCGGCACCCATCTTGCGCACAGCTTTCTCATGTCCAAATTTTCAGTTAATATGCGATGTACCGCACTTTTTGAAATGTCTACTACGTCTGCTAGCTCGCGCACTTCTAGTCGACGATCATCCAGTACCGCTTTGTGGATTTTTTTCAACATTTCTGTGAGTCGTCACCTCATTTGGTCGACCACTGTGATTCTCGTCTTCGCAGGTCGTACGGTCTCGTTCAAACTCTGCTACCCAATATTTTACTGTTGATAACGAAGGAGCAGTCTCATCCAGAGTAGAATCTAGTTCAGCTTTTATATTGGTTGGGCTAAGGCCTTTCACATAACGATGACCAATTTTTTTCCATGTTTACAAATTCACTGAAAACGTTTACTATTGATGGCTGCCAAACAAATACTAAACAACGTGGCGTCTTCAAACTTGAAACATATGTTGTATAGATTGTGTACTTTCTAATACAATGGTATTTTTCAAGCAACTACCGCCATCTCTAGGTCAGGCCAGGTACTTCTGGGACCATCCTCGTACTTTTGGGTGAGACAGACAGGTTTCTCGCTTTTTCTTCAAGATAGAGCCTTGCGGTTTTCACGTTCCTGTGCTACTTTTTTGTGAAACTCAAGTTGGCCTAATCAGATTTTGCATAACTGTTTCCGTTTATGAGATACAGGGCGATTTTGGAAATTGATACTTTTCGGACCCCTCCTTTATCTCGGAAGTTATTAGAAATAATGCTGAGCTAAAAACTACGTCTTATACAGAATTCTGCGTAGAATGCAGTGGCGTACTCAATTTTATTTTTCGAGGTATGGTTTTGAAGGTACAACACAAACCTATATTTTTTTCCAATGGAACACCCTGTATTTTATTACTTCGTTGAATTCGTTATTTTTTTCCCTTCAAAATGATGTATAATACTATATAAGTAGGATGTTCAGAAATGCTTAAAAAAACACTAAAACATCACATAATGATGATTTTTTGTTATTTCCCAAGTTTTAATAAAAATGTTCCTGATCCCAAGTCTCCCCCAACGATCGGTAATTTTCTTATATAAAAAAATTGCTGAGACCAACTCTTCCACAACGCTCGGTAATTTTTTTCTGTCAATGGATTCTCTCATTATTCTCAATCATGAACGTTTCTACAAAATATGGTGGCAGCAGTATCTCTAATAAAAAATTGCAAAGTCCAACTTTTCCCCAACGCTCGGTAATTTTTTCATTCGATGGAATCTCTCATTATTCGAAGTCATGAAAGCTCTGACGGAATATGATGGTAGCAGGACCCCTAGTAAAAAAGTTGCAGTGCCCAACTCTCCCCCAACGATTGGTAATTTTTTCTGTCGATGGAATCTTTTATTATTCTCAATCATAAACGCTCTGACGAAATATGATGGTGGCAGGACATATAATAATAATTGCTGAGCCCTACTCTCCCCCAACGCTTGGTAATTTTTTTCTTTCGTTGGATTCTCTCATTATTCTCAATTATGAACGTTTCTACTACACCAGCGCACGGAAAAAATTTCCGTGCGGGTGCACGGAAAAAATCCTTTTTCAGTATGCTAAATAGGCATATAAATATAGTGTTTTCAGATAGATATAATGAAAAACACATTCCAGATGAGCTGGCGCCGCGACTAGCTGTAGTAAACAGGTCAGGCTCCAGATCGTTACAGTAACATTGTTTTATGATGACGTCGTCAACATGTATGACATTGCATTGCAAATAAATCATTCAAAATCCGTTTTGGTTTGTGCGATAATGATTTATTCTTAATTTTGCAGCGAATGTGATAAAGCCTTCCCCTCGTCAACTAGATTGAAACGACATTCTATAATCCACACAACACTGAAACCTTTCAAATGCAACGTGTGCGGCAAATCGTTCAACAGGAACAGCAGCTTGCAAGTCCATACAAGAATTCACGTTGGCGTCAAATCGCACGTTTGCTCCGTTTGCGACAAAAGCTTTTTATGGGCACATTCATTGAGAGCGCATGTAGCAGCCCATGCCAGAGAGATGGAAGAAAAAAAATCGGAGGTTTCTAGCGACGCTACGGCCAAGGAAGATTTGTCGGCTTTGGAATACAGTACCATGACGATATATTCGGATCCGTCGGAGAATTCGGTGGCAAACGAATCGTTTACGGTTTTTTCCAGCTTGGATGAAAAAACCGGCGCGGACTCTTTGAAAATATGCGCTATTGGGGCAGCAAAAGATCTCAACGGCATTGAAACGTTTACGCTTTACTCTGCCGATTCCAGTTTGAATCAAGTGACCGCCCTTACATCTGTCCAATAAATCTGTTAGTGGGCGAACTGGATTTCAGGAAAGATATTATAGTTGTTGCATAGAAAACAAACTTATGGATAAATTGTGAAAGGCTTTCGCGGCCATCGTCACTTACATGGTGGTTCTTCGGGTTGTAAGGCCGACGTATGTTTATGGAAGATCTCGACGTTTCGCCAACACGAGTGGTTAGCATTTTCAAGAGAAAGTTTCTGGTTTCTTAATTCGCTGTCAAATGCTTGACATTGGTTATACGTTGTCTCAATAACTACCTGTGATTCGACGTTCTCACATCTGATTGGTCCAAAGCGTTAGCTGACATCATAGAATCGTTCGTACCGTTATTTTGTGGGTAGGGAGCTAATTGAGAATTTTTGAGAACTGGAAGCCAAACCTTGTTCAATTGTAGTCCTTCTTCGGTTCTGTTGAAGTTGTTCTGGTGTTTCAATTGCTTCCCGGAAGAGTCTTGGGTAATAGGCAGATGTTGAAGAGATGACTTGGGTTTCTTCAAATTTCACTCTATGGTTATCGATGTTGAGAGTATGTTCTGCGACAGCGGATTTCTGTGTGTGCCCTAACCGACAGCAAGCCTTGTGCTCTTTGATTCTTGTTTTAACGGAGCGTTTCGTGGTTCCGATATAAACGCTGCCACAGGAACATGGAATGCGATAAACCCCAGAAGAGCATAGTACGTCTCGTTTGTCCTTCGCTGATCTAAAGTGATCTTTCAGTTTTTTTAAAGGTTTATAAACGGTTTTAATCTCATATTTTCGTAGAATACGGCCAATACGATCTGTAACTCTGGGAACATATGGTAAGAATGCTTTTCTTTTTTCGGTGTTGGTTTGACTACTACTTGGTTCACTGGACGGACAGTCATTTAGTCTACTATTGATTCTTCCGTCTCTTATTCCTCTTTTACTTTTCATACACCTCTCAATATCTCTTTCTTTGTACCCATTAGAAAGAAGAGCGTTTTTTAGATGTTTCAGTTCAGCTTCCAGGTATTCAGGTTCGCAAATTCTTCTAGCTCGATCAACTAATGTCTTGATTACACCTTGTTTTTGGCACGGATGATGGTTTGAGGTATTGTGGAGATATCGATCAGTGTGTGTTGGTTTTCTATATACCGTATGCCCCAGACGTCTTTCTTTTCGAGAAATGAGAACCTCTAAGAATGCCAGTTTCTTCTCATTTTCAATTTCCATGATGAATTGAATATTCGGGTGTATGTCATTGATATGGTTAAGGTATCCATTGAGTTTTTCTGGTTCATGGCTCCATATTATAAACGTATCGTCTACATATCTTAACCATACCTTGGGTTCTAAATTTGCAGTTTCAAATGCATTTTCTTCTAGTTTTTCCATGAAAAAATTAGCAATAACCATATCAATGACAAACATCCGAATAGTCAATTCACCATGGAAACTGAAAATGAGAAGAAACTGGCATTCTTAGAGGTTCTCATTTCTCGAAAAGAAAGACGTCTGGGGCATACGGTATATAGAAAACCAACACACACTGATCGATATCTCCACAATACCTCAAACCATCATCCGTACCAAAAACAAGGTGTAATCAAGACATTAGTTGATCGAGCTAGAAGAATTTGCGAACCTGAATACCTGGAAGCTGAACTGAAACATCTAAAAAACGCTCTTCTTTCTAATGGGAACAAGGAAAGAGATATTGAGAGGTGTATGAAAAATAGAAGAGAAATCAGAGATGGAAGAATTAATAGTAGACTAAATGACTGTCCATCCAGTGAACCAAGTAGTAGTCAAACCAACACCGAAAAAAGAAAAGCATTCTTACCATATGTTCACTTTAATGAAACGAAAGAAACACAATTTTGTCTTATTTCCACTAGTTTTTTATATTTACGACCGGTTTCGGGCTTTATCCCATTATCAAGTATAAAAACTAACTAATACTATTGTACTCTTAAACCTAATTATATAGGGAGTTTGCAGGTAAACTGGATGGAGAGGTAATTAAATGAAAATAAATGAAATCAAATGAACATGGGTGAAACGATATAAATTCAATACTCGAGGTTATGGAAATTACCTGGGTTGTCAAAATCACAAATTCAAAAGTGGAGACCTACATAAATCGAGTTGCTCGTTGATGATTGATTTATGTAGGTCTCCAGTTTTGAATTTGTGATTTTGACAACCCAGGTAATTTCCAGTATTGAATTTATATCGTTTCACCCATGTTCATTTGATTTCATTTATTTTCATTTAATTACCTCTCCATCCAGTTTACCTGCAAACTCCCTATATAATTAGGTTTAAGAGTACAATAGTATTAGTTAGTTTTTATACTTGATAATGGGATAAAGCCCGAAACCGGTCGTAAATATAAAAAACTAGTGGAAATAAGACAAAAGTGTTTCTTTCGTTTCATTAAAGTGATCATGAATTTCCACAAAATAAACAAGTCATCAATTACACAAATTACCATGTGTTCCCAAAGTTACAGATCGTATTGGCCGTATTCTACGAAAATATGAGATTAAAACCGTTTATAAACCTTTAAAAAAACTGAAGGATCACTTTAGATCAGCGAAGGACAAACGAGACGTTTATCGCATTCCATGTTCCTGTTGCAGCGTTTATATCGGAACCACGAAACGCTCCGTTAAAACAAGAATCAAAGAGCACAAGGCTTGCTGTCGGTTAGGGCACACACAGAAATCCGCTGTCGCAGAACATACTCTCAACAGCGATAACCATAGAGTGAAATTTGAAGAAACTCAAGTCTCTTCAACATCTGCCTATTACCCAAGACTCTTTCGGGAGCAATTGAAATTCAGAAACACCACAACAACTTCAACAGAACCGAAGAAGGACTACAATTGAACAAGGTTTGGCTTCCAGTTCTCAAAAATTCTCAATTAGCTCCCTACCCACAAAATAACGGTACGAACGATTCTATGATGTCAGCTAACGCTATGGACCAATCAGATGTAAGAACGTCAAATCACGGGTATTTATTGAGACAACGTATAACCAATGTCAAGCATTTGACAGCGACATAAAAAAGCAGAAACTTTCTCTTGAATATGCTAACCACTCGTGTTGGCGAAACGTCTCTTAACGTCGGCCTTACAACTCGAAGAACCACCATGTAAACTTATGTATATTCATAAATAGTATTTTATAATATGACAGTTAATTCAATAACTAAAAAATTGAAACCTCCACAAATCAATCAATCAATCAATTCTTTATTGGTGTCAGGACAAAAATGTGTTTACCCAAGTTATTGTTGTTGTTGTACATAAAACAATTACAAAAATAAAATATAGGTACAGAAAAGCATGGAAAAAAGAGATAAAATCGCACATTAAAAGTCTGACAGACATCAAAATTAGGTCAAAATTTGTGTAATTGAGTTATTCTGAAAAACTCATTGACATCGGAAGTAAAAATAACCTATCCATAAATATATCAATTAATCGAACCTTGAACCTTATGGGGCAGTCACATGCACCGTAGACCATTCTTGAATCAATCTTTAACTAGCTATACTTACAACATTTAAGTATGTCAATTAATGTTATATCTGAAATGAAACTAAAAAAAATATTTTCACTATATAGGCCAATTAACAGAGCATTTTTCCTAACAAAAATACTAGTAGAAAACCGACATCACATGAAAGTCCGTAGTTATATTCTGTTGTTTTCGACTCGCAACTGTCATTTATGAATTTGTTATAAACCTTTATTAATAATAACAATTTGTAGTGAAAATTATTCATTTAGTTTCATTATAAATATTAACATGGATTTTTATCAAGTATACATCATTTCAAAAAATTAATTATTGTTGACAAGATGTCATTTTTCTGTAATTGGAAGGTAAAGAAGTAGATTCAAATAAGTTTCTGATTTTGATTTGAATTCATTTATGGAGTTTTACTTTTAAATATCTAATATCGCACGCAACCTAATCAGTTCATTTATACAGGGTCCTGCAACAAGGGGGTCTTCCATTCTTCATTATGGTAAAGGATAGATGGATGATTTTATCAGCAAAATGATACTGTTTTCCGAGCTCTACAGAATGAAAATGACGGAATTTACACAGGTTGTTCACTTTTTTCTGGGCGGGTCCCAACTTTGTTTTTTTAAATGGCAACCTGCATTTTATATCAGTTTTTCGGTTTCTACACGATAAATAAAAGGTACTTTATGGAGGTATTTTTTTCGAAAATATTGAAGGTTTTCGAGATTTTTAGTTTGACAGCTTTTTTTTCTGAAATTGGTCACTCATCATATTTAAAATTATAAAGTTGTGCAAAGTCCCATTGAAACTCATTTTTGGTTAAATAATTTACGTTGGTGAATCTTTCAAACGATATATCTAAAATCGACCTGTGATATACAGGTTGCAAAAAACAGCTTGCCAAACATTGTAAATAAGAATGTTCAAAATTTCATTTATTTTAAATGGAACACCCGGTATATTATCGATCCGTAAGAAGCGCCAACAAAGGCTCTACAAATTTCATGGACAATTTCCCTCATATACAGGCCGTTTTTTTTTAGCTGATCCCACTATTGCTATCTCGGAAACGGAGAGACCTACAAGGTCGGTTAAATGGGAATTTTTTTTCCTATTTTGGGGAGCAATAATAAGCTTTTTTCAGATCTTAAATATCAATGGTTGTTTTTGAGATATTCGCCAAAAACTACCGCCTCCATTTCGAATGATATGAGAAAAAGTCAGGGGAACTTTCAATAATGTTTCATATTTTTTATAATCTGATATGAACCAATTTTCAATGCGACGTTTCGTTCATTAGATTCCATCAACAACTTTATTTTTGTAAATACGGACCTCTAGTTTTTTTCATCGATTTTTGTAGCCACTTTCATAACAAATTCAGCTATGTGTTTCTCGACGTTTTACTCCGAAAAAACATCATCAATATTTGGTCACACAATTCCCGTCAGTGTAATCTCAAAAAAAGTCAGAGGAACTTTCTTATATGAACCAATTTCCAGTGCGACGTTTCGTTCATTAAATTCCATAGTCAACTTTATTGTGTTTTTTTCATCAATTTTAGTAGCCACTGTTTCAACAAATTCAGCTATTAATTACAATACATGTATTTTTTGACGTTTTTCTCATGATCAGTGTATAGTGATGAGCTACCTCAAAAAAGTTAGTAACAAAATTTTTTGGGTCTAGAACTCAAAGATATACATAAACTCCAATATCAAAAGCAAATGTGATATACCAAGTAACAAACAGAAGAAAATGTCAAAATAAGAAATAAAAATAATGTCTAGAAATGTATTGTAATTGATAGCTGAATTTGTTAAAACAGTGGCTACTAAAATTGATGAAAAAAACTTGAAAACAATAAAGTTGACTATGGAATTTAATGAACGAAACGTCGCATTGGAAATTGGTTCATATAAGATTATAACAAATATGAAACAGTATTGAAAGTTCCTCTGACTTTTTTTTGAGACTACACTGACGGGAATTGTATGACCAAATATTGATGATGTTTTTTCGGAGTAAAACGTCGAGAAACACATGTATTGTAATACATAGCTGAATTTGTTATGAAAGTGGCTACAAAAATCGATGAAAAAAACTAGAGGTCCTTATTTACAAAAATAAAGTTGATGATGGAATCTAATGTACGAAACGTCGCATTGAAAATTGGTTCATATCAGATTATAAAAATATGAAACATTATTGAAAGTTCCCCTAACTTTTTCTTATATCATTCGAAATGGAGGCGGAAGAGCCAAAAAACGAAATTCGACTAATTTAGTTTTTAGCGAATATCTCAAAAACAACCATTGATAGTTGAGATTTGAAAAAAGCTTATTACTGCTCCCCAAAATAGGAAACTTTTTTCCCATTTAACCGACCTTGTAGGTCTCTCCGTTTCCGAGATAGCAATAGTGGGATCAGCTAAAAAAAACGGCCTGTATAAACCAACCAAATATTTTTTGAATTCAAACCAATGAGAAAAGAACTTTTCGAAAACACTGTCTTCAGCCCGTGGTATTTTCAAATCGGTGTTTCGCTTCTTCCTTATTTATACGTTTCCATAGTTAAAACAATTTCTGACAGTTTGACGGTTCAACTCTTCAACTGACATTATTGACTGTAATAATATAGTGTATTCGTGAAATTGTCTGATCGAATATCCCTTCAAAATGCAGAATTTTCAAAATACTTTCACCTTTCCAGTCGCTCAAACTGTGTTGCTGTACAAAACACCACTCGAGCAAGCTCTCGTGGTGTTTCTAGGCAACACAGTTTTTGTGACAGCAAGGCAAAAGTATTTTTTGAAAATTCAGCATTTTGTCGGGATATTACTACTGAATATTCCCTATGGTTAAAATCAATAGTTTTTCTCAAAACGCTTTTTTTTTTGAAAAATGGAAATTCTTCCTATTCCTTCACCATGATTTTAATGATTTTCTTTATGGCGAAACCCATTTGAGTCGACTGATAAGGATGTAAAAAAGATATCTTGTTTCAATTGTGTACATTTCATATAACGTGGCCATTCAAATTTTTCATTTTTGTATGATTTGTAGTCCCACATTGTTCTAAACGGAAAACCTATTTTTTTTATTAGATGCAGATTTTTTTTTTCTTGAATGCGGAGCTAAATTCTATGTTCGAAAGACTGTTCCAACCTGCGCAAGACAGCTGGTGGAATGCTGCGAAAAGCATTCGTGATTCTAAGACGCATATTTTCGGATGAAGTTGGTGGCTCAACGTAAACAATATTTTTTATGTATCCCCATAAGAAAATATTCAATTTTGTTAAATTTGGCGATCTAGCGGGCCACCTGACTGGTCCATTCCGTCCTATCCATTTTGTGGGAAATACCTCATTTAAATGATCTCTTACTTCTCTCGGGTAGTAAGCAGGGGCTCCATCTTGTTGTAACCACATTCTATGGCGAAAATCAAGAGGAGTATATTCCAACAAACCTAGAAAATCATTTCGTAGGAAATTGAGATTTCCTCAAAAAAGCATGTACCAATAACATATTCTCCAACGATTCCCCTCCACACATTTATTGACCACCTATGTTGATAATTCACCTGCCTCAATAAGTGGGGATTTTCTGTCAAATAATAATGGTAATCATGTCGATTTACAAATCCATTTTTCTGGAATGTCGATTCATCCGACCATAACATAGTCAGGACCTTTCGGAATAATGTTTCATCTGATGGATGCCTTCTATCTGGATAATGTTGAGAATAAATGCTACTTGCCAATAAACAATTCTTGTCTGATTCACCTAATATGCAAATCATATCAACCAAATCAGTTTTTGAAATCAACATATTGATTATATTGTATCAAAACTTCTTGATACAGCAACATTCACTAAAGATTTCAATTCTTGCACTAGCATTCGCTAAAGATTTCAATACCTATACAAATTGGCAGGCAAATATTGTTACCTGCCAAACTAATTGATTTTCAAAGAATCATATTCGCTTTTCCTTGAAAGGTTGTTGTTAATTGTTCTTGTAAAAGGCTAATTATAGGCATGGAGCGATAATTTAAAGAAGGGGTTGGACAAAAACTATGCCTCAAGTGAAGGAATTAGACGAGAAAGGTGTTACAAACATCGATCGCAGTCGTCAAATATGAATTTCGTCGTTTATTAAAATTATGGCGAAGGAGTAGGAAGAATTTCTATTATTCAAAAAAAAGCGTTTTAAGAAAAACTATTGAATTTAACTATAGGGAATATTCGATAAAATTAGTAGAGCCTTTATTGGCGCTTCTTACGGATCGATAATATACCGGGTGTTTCATTTAAAATAAAGAAGATTTTGCACATTATTATTTACAATGTTTGGCAAGCTGTGTTTTGCACCCTGTATATCACAGGTTGATTTTAGATGTATCTCTTGAGAGAGTCACCAACGTACATTACTTGACCAACATAGAATTTCAATGGGACTTTGCACAACTTTATAATTTCAAATATGACGAGTGACAAATTTTGGAAAAAAAAAGCTGTCATGCTAAATTTCTCGAAAACCGCCAATATCTTCGAAAGAAAGACTTTCGTAAAGTACCTTTTATACCTCATGTAGAAACTGAAAAACTTATAAAAAATACAGGGTTTTATTTAAAAAAACAAAGTTGGGACCCGCCCAGAAAAAACTGAACACCCTGTGTAAGATTTATTATTTTCATTTTATAGAGCTCAGAAAATAGTCATTTTGCTGATAAAATCATCCATCTATCCTTTACCATAATGAAGATATGGAAGACCGCGCCCTTGTTGCAAGACCCTGTATATCTGTGCAAAATCAAGATTTGATCAAAGATACAAACACGAACTTCAATGCGTTTCAACTAGATCATTTTTCAATTTTAAATCTATTGGTTTCAAATTGTTTTCCTATTTCAGGTTCCTATTTATAACTGAAGTATTTGATTATTATATTTTCAATTCCAGCCCAGTTTTGCCAAAATATTCGGAAGGCATTGTTTCTTTTTTCATTGTTATTCTTACGAAAAAATCATCCTGAGATATTCTGAACTGTTGGTGGTTAATAATTTTACAACCATATGTGGAAGATTCAAATGTTTGATTACTTATATTTCGGACGTCCATCATCTTAATGGTTGAAAGATTTCTATCTCTTTCAAATTTTTCACAACGTTTCAATTGTTTGAATCCGCAATCTTCTTCTGGTGATTAATGACAAAATCAGATGCTACGCGACCTTTTATAGGTCTATAATTAAAGTGTAATTACGGTGTAATTACGCGCGGTCTTGTGGCGCGCGTGGTTTCGCGCTTTTTCTCCCTACAAAACGGTCCATGAGCGGTTTCCATACGTTTTTAATTTCCACGCTTGGTTGACTGAAGGCACCATTGGCTTCTTTGTAGGTGGTTTCCATAAATTTCCGTTTGAACCAATGTTCCTCTCTATGAACCTATATAGAAGCCAATAGTGCCCTCAGTCAACCAAGCGTTGAAATTAAAAACGTATGGAAACCGCTCGTGGACCGTTTTGGAGGAAGAAAAAGAGCGAAACCACGCGCGCCACAAGAGCGCGCGTAATTACACCGTAATTACACTTTAATTATAGACCTATAAAAGGTCGCGTAGCATCTGATTTTGTCACTATTCACCAGAAGACGATTGCGGATTCAAGCAATTGAAACGTTGTGAAAAATTTGAAAGAGATAGAAATCTTTCAACCATTAAGATGATGGACGTCCGAAATATAAGTAATCAAGTTACTACATCGTCTAAAACATTCAAATGTTTAGCTGAAAAATGTTTTCCTTGTATCTAATCTGCTTTTTTGTTTTGTTTTCTGTTATTCTATTATAGTGGGATATCGATTAATTGATTGATAATCGAAGCCAGTTTGTTTTTAGTTTTTAAAGAAACTGAATCTCAGTGTGACTGTTGATAGTTGGTGATATATTTTGCTTTAAGTTATTTTAATGGAATTTTTGGTACTTGCCTATCTACCATATACTGCAATTATATAATGCCAGGGTATTGTTTTTCGCCTGAAAATGATTCTTTTGTAATTGAAAACGATATAATTTTTAGATAGATGGGTGAATATGTGAATAAAATTCCACTACTCATTTGAAACTGTTCACCCTTGAAAATTATAAATTTTTACTCGTGAAGTATCAAAGTGAACAAAAAAAACATGTGTAAAGTTAGCAGCCGTTTTTATTTAGCAGCCAATTTGCCAGTGGCGCCGGGAATGAAATTAAATTCGGCTTCAATTTCTATATAGACTACTGAAAAGTCCGAGAATGATATACCGAGTGATGGTTGATTTGGATTTGATAAGGACAGTTTATACTTGTTGAATTTTGGAGAATCATTTTGAAACATGTCTCAAAAATGTTTGGCCAATTTCATTTGCTGTATGTAGACTACTGAGAAGCAGTAGTGATTTGCAACAAGTTTCTAAGTATCAAATAAATTCAAATAATCAAAATAAAACAACAGATTTGGAACGTTTATCATATACATAAAAAATATACAAATCAAAATAAAATGAAGTAAAATAAAATAAAACAAAATTAAACAAACTCTCTCACTGTGTATGTCACAAGAATATAAGAAAATTGCGAAAGAAACTTAAATAATAATAGTAATAACAAAAAAATAAATAAAATCCAATATGAAAAATACATAATACAAAAAAAATTCTTCACTTATCTCAGAACTAAAAAAATATACCACCTAGGTGTCTTAATGCTCTTGGTATTTTTTTGATGGCCCGAGAAAGTGCTAGAAATCGCACGTTAAAAGGTAAGTTCTCGTAAATCCTTGACTCGCACAAGTTTAGATTTTTGACAGCTGCCGTTCGTTGGGGGACGACAGCTGGTTAACGGAAAAACCCAATTTTAATAACAACAATATACAGAAACTGAACATGGATAAACTTTTCTAAGGAATGTTTCAGAATAAACTGCCCCTTAGACGTCCTGCAAATCAACCGTCCCTAACATGTACAAAAAAGGACCTGGCTAAACATGTTTAAGGGATGTTTCAGAATGATTTTCCAAAAATCGACAAGTATAAACTGCCCCTTAGACGGCCTGCAAATAAACCATCTCTCAGTATATCATTCTCGGGCTTTTCAGTAGTCTATATACAGAAATTGAAGTTTATTCGGATCAAAAGCAGAATTTAATTTCATACCCGACGCCACTGGCAAATTGGCTGCTAGATAAAAACGGCTGCTAACTTTACACCTGTAAAAATAAATGGTTAAAAAAGCTGTAGGAAAGACAATAACGTTAGTCTCTTGATATGTAACAGTATTTGAAGATTTTGATTTTGTTAGCAATTGATTTAAAGTTTTAATGATGTGATAGTCTAATAGTATTATTTATTATTTATTTTAAATATATTATTTATATCAGTGTCTAATTTCACTTGAACCTTCACACGACTCCCATCTTCACAACAGGTAGAATAACATTTTCAAAATTTCTTCACTTTTCACAAAAATATTCAATTGATACTGCGAAAAATAACCAAATACTACTTTTCCATGGCAAACTGTGACCACTTGAATAGTGAAAAATTGAGAATAAGACTCAATTGATGAAGCTAGAAGTTGACAAAAATCTTTCAATTTGGTGTGCCTCAGGGAACAGTTTTGGGGCCACTGCTATTTACTATCTACCTCAAGGGCCTTTCTTATATCAATACTATAGGTGAAATTCATAGTTTTGCAGATAATAAAGTTATGTTATATCACATGGAGAAAAAACTGAATTGAATTACGTTTTATAATAATACCCACTCAAACGCTAATACTTGATAATAATACTAGAAGACAAGAAACACATAAAATCAAGTAATTAGGGATTATGCTTGACATCTAAAATGGAACAAACAAACAGTATTCCTGTTGAGGAAATTACGAAGTTTAGTATTTAGGCCAATAAATAGAGCAATTTTTTTCATATAAGTACAACTTAAATTGCTCCGCCGATTTCTTTTTTGCAATTCTGTCGTCACGCAGGGTTGAATAATTAGCAATGAAGTTATCACCCCCTGGGGGGGTGCAATCCCCCCAAAATCGTAAAAACTTTTACCTGGGAGGTATTTTCTTGACATTTCAGCTCTGGGCAATAGATATGAGTGATAATCAGTATTAATAATGGGGGCGAATTATTTTCAACAATCAAAACCCCTTCCGGGGCATCAACCCCTTCCCGAAATCGTGTTTTTTTTGGGTATTTTCTATGAATATGTAAAATTGTCAGTCCTGAGAAATGAAACTGAGCGAAAATTGGTAAAAATAATAGATATAAATTATTACAAACGCTTTTTCCGCCCCCGCATTCGGGGCATATTCCCCGCATCGCGGAGACATTGGGGTAAGAGGAAAGGGGGAGATATTTGAAAAAACTCTCAAACTACTACTCTTAGATATAAATGTGGGTAAATAATGGTTGAGAACTGTCGTTATTGAGATTTAGAAGTATTGTTATGAAAATTATTCGCAAATTCGAGAGAAGATCAACTTATTGTATGAATCAAACGCGGACCGGAGGTAACGAAATATGAGAGTGTTTTTCAATGATATCGAGAAAGGGTATGGAGGAATGAATCCATCAAAGTAATTACCATCAAGAAATGTATAGGAAAATATATTTATTCACTCATACAACTCATCGTCTACTTCATCTTCAGTCTCCTCGTCTTCATTTTCACAATCCGGATATTTTGAAACAGAGCTGAGTTGAACATAAAACAAATATTTGAAAAATAAACTCACCATTTTCAATTAATAACAGTGACAAAGCACTAAGAGATGTTTCCTCGTCTCCGACTATCGATGTTATCCCAGTATCCAGTGTTTTCTGCACAGGAACTTTTATATTATCTGCCTTTTACATAGAGCAACGTTGACTGCTGCTGACTGCGCACCGACAGAACCGCGCCGCTATATACTATACAGCGGCGCGCCAGCTGCCGCATTGACAAGGTCCCAAGCCGATATTTTTCAGGTTTTAGAATCTCAATGAGTTTAAAGCAGGTACACTTCGGGACAGTTTCCTTTGGTGCACTGTCTTCCTCGGTCTCGAATCCCCATATTCTATCAAGGACTGATTTTATTTTTCTTTCCATAGAACAATAATGCGATCAAATGCCGAGTAACCTCTATTTTGTACTTAAAAGATTGACAGGATTGCATTTAAAATTTGTACAAGTAACCAAATTTGTATGAATATTTTCAATAAGAGCAGGGTTTTTTTCTGCAAACTGGCTTTTCATTCAAGTTGATTCGTGCTTTTATCTCTGAGTTATTAGCATTTGAATTTGTAAACTCCCTCAAGATTTTGTAACCTAAAATATGCGAAGAATTGAAAACACTCGTATTTAAAACCAACATTATTTGGACCGGTTAAACGTGATGCAATTTGACAATGAAGTATTCCTCAACTGTTCATTTTACTTGCTACAAGTGATAAGACATTATTTCAGTAATCACAAGCATTATTTCACGAAGTCAGGAACTTTAATATTATAAGATTTTCAATTGCAATTTTGCAGCTGGCAACTGAGCGTATAAATATAAATAATATCAGAATACAAAGCTGCGATCTTTATCTTCAAAATGACGTAAGATTTATCCGAATTGAACATTTATGTGAGTTGTTATAGAACTTTACTTCACGCGCTGGTTGAAAAAATGCACGTTGGCGGGAGCCGGCGCAACACCTGCCTCATTGCGGAAGCATGTAACTTCAACAATTTTTTTCAAGAATACCGTGCGAATTCTCAAAATTTTGGTAGAGACAGTTTTTTTTGTAAAAATTTGTGCTCTTTCTGAATATCAAGTTATTTTTTTGGTTTGAAGTAAATTTTTTGAGATATTTCGAAATTACTTCAAAAATTAATTTCAACGCGTTTTTTGAGGGGGTTCCACCACCCCTGGAGGTGATAATTTTTCTCAGAATTTGTATAATTCTTATGTGTGTTCGGTAGTGTTCTGGTTTTTGATTAGATTCCATGCTGTCTTAACTCTTTTGTTTGAAAGTTGTTGACAATGTTTCACTTTGAGTAAGGTTATTTTGGACTTTCATTGTCTAAAAAAGAACAAAGAAAAATTCAATTCTCTGCAATTTTTAATCACGACGTTTCAACTGTTAAAATCTACAGTCGTTATCAAGTGTATAATGCGACAATCTCAAGGATACTTCTTATATATGCTATGGATAATTATGTGTCATAACACTAGGGGTAATTTGCCGGTGTTCAGGTGAGCTTGGTAATTACAGTGCCGGGACCCTCCGGTACAGCATTGTTAATTCTTATCGCAATTTCAATTGATCCATGCCACTAATTAAGGGTTTCCACACATTACGGATTTCTATGCTAGCTTGACTGAAGACTTTGTTGTTCATAATATATGCACTCTCTTTGAACTGCCTTCTATACCAGCCCTCTTCTTCATGGATGACTTCGGTTTCAGTCAATTTTATGTTGTGTTGGGTCGTCCAGACATGATCCGCTATCCCTGACTTCGATGTTTTTCCTCGTTGAGTGTTTCTCTTGTGTTCAGCGAGTCTAACGCTAAGTGGTCGCTTAGTTTCTCCAAGATAAGCTTCACCGCATTCACAAGGGATGCGGTAGATGCAGTTTTTGGAGTCAATGTCAGTGTTGCGTGGTCTCGTTTTTGTGAGATGGCTGCGAATTGTGTTACCTGACTTGAAACATGTCCATATTTTGTATTTCGACCCAATTAACTTTATTCTTTCTTTGTCTTAACTCTGTTATTGGAGTTTGCTATTAGCGATGTATTATGCATTTTTTTTGGCTTTATAATTGTTCATACATTTTTTTGTATTTTTTATAATATTCTTTCATGAATTCGTCACCGATGGTACTTAAATAATAAATGTTTTTCATGTTTTTACTCGACACTACTAGTCCTTTTGTTAACCATGGTTTTCGTTTGCATTTGTTAATTATTTATTTCATGTTTAATTGGAAAATGTATGTCAAAATAATATCTAAAGATACTTTGAAATATATCGTATTTCTTATTAATGTTTCTATCACATTGATATAGCTCCATCCAGTCTTCATTCTGTAAGGCGATTTTAAATTGACTAATGTTATCTTGGTTAGTTAGATCCCTATAAAACTTGAATTGGGATGTGATGTGTTGTTCTTGTTTGGTCTTGATACTGCTTACTTGCGCATTTTGATGGTTTTATGTACCTAGTATATCAAACAGAGCATCCAGATTCCAAGACCTCTCCATAAAGTTTATGTTAAAGTCCCCACACACGATTATGTTATGATTATGATATTTGTTTAATATATTTCATAACGCTGTGTCTAGATTTTCCAAAAAAATATTAATGTCTGAGTCAGGTGTTCTGTAAATAGTAATAATTACACTATTAGACTTAATTATGCTACCGCCACTATTACATGTAACAGCTACACATTCGAAGTGTTTCTCTAACGACTTTACCTCTATTATATGCCTACCTCTTAGCCAATATGCCAACACCACCATGTTTTCTCTACAATACCAGTTTACGTTTCTATATCCTTCAACCTGTGTGGATGCAACTTCATTAGCTTTACACCAGTGTTCGGATACACAAAATATTTTACAATCGTTATCTTCACAGAATAGTTCAATTTCTGTCAGTTTATGTCTTGTACATTTTGATGCATCATGTAGATATTAAAATTGTTAATGTTGTCTACATTGATTGAAAAAACTCGTCTTCTCTTAGATTGTTTGTTATTCACGCTTGAATCATTGCCATGATTATTCTGTGAGAAATCTGTGTGTTTGTCGTTACTGTTTTCAATAAAAAATCCATCGCTAGAAGTTAGGCACCACATTTTGAAACCGAAACGTACCGGTTTCCCTTCAGAAACATTTTTGCTGAACGACGGTCAAAATAGGGTACCATTTCTTCATCTATCGACAAATAATGTCTGAATATACCGTATTTCAAGTTATTCACGTTCAGAAGATCAATTAGCGGTTCCTTCCAATGTTGCATTTTCGCAACCGCATATTCATACAGCTCAAAAAAATATTTCTCAATCATTTCATTTTTATTTATCATGTGAGTATCTTTTAAGGAATATTATTCTATACGAATCTCATCATGGATGATGAAAATAGTGAACCGATGATTTTATAAAATGAATATTTATGATTATCAGGTTTTCCGGTAGAAATTCCGCAGTGAATGACTACCCGTTGTTCCAAACATATTCGAGTACTCAAAAATCAATTTCTGTATTTTCAAGTATTGTTTCATCAGATACCACTGAAAGATCGTCAAAAATTCGTTTTCTCATTCATTAAAAAAATGCTATTTTTGATGTTGCGTTATCGCAACCATGGCAATTAATGGGTTGATCAAAACACTTCAAATTCATCATCATTGTGGTAAAAGTTTGGTCTATGAACCAACCATAAGTTGTGAAATAAAATTACCAACATTGTTCAGATTGTATATTTATCGAAGATAAGCTCTAAAAAACTAGATATACAATGCATAAAATATATAATGTCATTTCAAGGACAGGAATATAGAGGGGGTTTCTCGCAAATTCACAATATATCCAACCACCAGTGATCAGGAAGTCTATTGTAAGGCTATTTGAATAGTATTAATTTTAAAATTTAAAAAACCCATTTATCCTTCAACCAAATAATTATTGATGAATTTTGTGATTATTGACAGTGAAGTATGAACATCTGACGATAAAGATAAAAACCAACCGATATCACTGATTTGTAAAAACTTGCGAAAACCCCATTCAGTTATTTTTTCAGGTAATATCTAGAACTATTCAAGACATGAACATTAGAAAAGATGTGTTTGTTAACATGTATGAGATGTTGAATTGTATCGGGACATACAAATTAGGCAATCAAGATTTATTATCATTCACCACAGACAACCATTTTCAACAAGTAGTTGGATTGCTTCATGACTGGCTGAACTACTTTTCAAGTATTTTACTAGGAAACCTGTTAGAACAGTCCATGATGTTCAGGCCAAGCTGTAGATAAAATTGAATAATCTTCGAGATATTTCCAAAAAACCAAGAGTTGTATTTTTTTCACTATTGCTTGTTTAAAAAAGTCTAGACAGTGATCTTGCTGGGGCAAAAACTGGAGTTGTCATTAACGAACCATCACATAAAAATTAATATAGGCCATTTGCGTCTTTTAATTTGAGGGGGAAAACCTCTACAGCTTGGTCTTCTTGCATTATAAATGAAAGGAAAATTGTTTTGCATTAGGCTTTACAGATATCCAACAATCTTATATTGAGATTTGAAAAGAACGAAGAAACGAAATGTTCAAATAATGATAAGGGCATAACTAAACAACTTAAATAACTTAAACACCATCACTAGAGAAACGATTATCCATGTCTAACATAGCAGTAGATATAACCTTACTTACAAATAGCATAAGATTACAATACTGTGCAAGGCGTCTTCTCCCTGAACGGATTCACACGCTGGCTCGAAAATCCAACGAGCAGGCAGTCGTCCTGCTCATGTTCGGAGATATACTTGATGATGTCCTTCACAGCAAGGGAAACTGGCATCCTCTTTATCGCAGCTTCTCTTCTCAGCTGCTCCGTCATTAGACGCTGCTGTTGCAGATTGGAGACAACCATGTCCATCAACGCGGTGTCGGATAGGCCTATGTTGAATAATTTATGGAACTGTTCCGAAAAAACAGGGCGCGGCTCGAAACCGCTTTCAGTTATTTGGTTGGAGAACTTGATTGGTACTTACTGATGAGTTGGATGGTCGTTATTTTGTCTGAAAACGGCGTGTATTTTTAATACCGTTATGTCTATAAAAATAATTAACAAAATTACCTGGATCGTGCGTATTTATTTATTTTTTTGCTATCACAGAACACTCAAATAGTGATGGAAGACGGAAGTATGTGACTTTTGACATAAAACATTTAAAATAAGCTCCGGGCAATAAAGGATCGTACATACCCTCGCGAATATTCACAATTTTCCCACTAAAATAGCCACACATTTCAAACCCACACATACATAACTGCCAAGTTATTATAATGTTTAGTTGCAGAACAGTGAAGTAAATTCCATATCCAACAAATTCAAAGTAATAAAAATATCACTAAACTACCTATAGTCGTTTGATACTGCAATACGAGCTATGTCCAGAAACATTCATTTTACAGAAAACTGTAGATAATAACTACTAATGACCATAGCAGTCGATGCCAAAACACCAAACAAAAAAATAACTATGCCATGAGTACCATGCTGCGACGCCCATGGTTTGATTTGACTAGGGTCACTGAATCTAGAAGGTCGTGCCGTCCTTACGGGTATGGCCAATGGGCGTGGTCTAGTACCTGAAATAGATCCAGTGTTCAAATAACCCACAAAACTTGCTCTCTAATTGGTGATTTTGTGGGTTATTTGAAAACTGGAACTATTTCAAGTATAGAACCACGCCCATTGGCCATACCCGTAAGGACGGCACGGCCTTCTAGATTCAGTGACCCTAGATTTGACTAGACGATAAGTCGTAAATGGACGTAAACAAACATAATCGCCAAGTTAAGAGTGAATATAACATGGAATTCCAACCTGGTCACCGAGTGCAAACGGATATATCCGACAATGCCAATTTTAAACATGATTCGGGCTGAGATGTTTGTAAACAACGTCGGGTATGTTGCTTTCAAGGAAGAGACAGAGAAACCCTCTCTATATATTTTATTGCTCGGAGGTACAGAGTCGAACTCGAACCAAGGAACAAAACTGTCAGCAGAAACTCTCCTATTATATCAAGAGTGCGGAGTGCGCAAGTTCGTCACTGTCTATAGAGAATGACGGCCATGAAATGTCAAACTACGTCACAATGTCATATATGTTCCTTTATCTCTTTCTATCAGTGTCACCATTGTCTTACGAGGAAACCTTAGATCACAGACCATATATACTTATATATGGTCTGTGCCTTAGATCATATATGCGTTAGCATATAACATATAATATGATCTAAGGATTAAATTCTCCTAGACAGATACCGTTTAATAGTGTAGTTATATCGTAGAACCCGGCGTTCATCTCATTCACGATTCTCAAGCAGTATTTATGCAGCAGTCATAAGGAAGAATATTCGTCAATGATTGGTTGGTCCGTTTATTCCAACCAATCATTGACGAATATTCTTCCTTATGACTGCTGCATAAATCCACCATCAGTGTAGCTGGAAGTGATGTTCAAAGTCATTGATTTTTTTAACATGAAACAACGAAATCATTATCTTCTGTTCAGTAGGAGTGCTAACGGAAACAATTTTTCTTCTAGCAACAGCAAGGCAACCTGTATTCGTTAAGAATGAAGTCTTGGGGCCTTATTCTCAAATGTCGACTATCCTATGTCACATGCGACAAAATATTCCCATCGCCGTTCTCGAAAATGCATTTAAGTTTTCCATTTAGGAGTGTGAAGCCCCAGAGCTACAAGCCCCTGAGATCGGAAATTACTTTATCACTGACTTTCTCGCCAAAAAACTATGTATTCGCGTTTGGACTTTTGTCTACTTGTGCTTCATGCACCAATAAGTCGGGTGGTGCTAGAGGGGCAAGAGGAATGTCAATCGGTGCTTGAAGCCCCACTAAATGGAACGCATGGTCATATGCTCTGGGTAGTTCTGAGAAGCTCCGTACGTTAAATGGAAAGCAGCTGTAGGGTAGTAGTAGATATTTGAGAAGCCCCTTGATTACATAACCGAAATATTATGTGAGAGGAAGTGCTGGTGATACTGTTGTAATTGGGCAACACTACACCATTAAATATTAAGAAGAAGAACCAAGAAACAAAAAATTGGAAAATTCGTAAAAGTTGTAAAATTACGGCTAGAACAATTTACGAATTTTGTTTTTAAGTTCAGATGTCGAGAGTCTCTAAACCCGTTCTTAATCTGAAGCAAGTGTGTATTTAAAAGTTTCATTTCTTTAAATAAACATATTTACTGAAGTCTAAATTTTAGTTTATATTAAAACAAGAAGTCAAAACTCTGTACAGGAAAATCTTTAGAACTGTTAGAAAAATACCTGATGAGCACTATCGAAGAGAGTTAAGAGACTGGGCTAGAAGAGATTTCCGAAATAACTCCCACCATGAAGACGAAACGACTATTAGGATGTGTGTCAAGTACGGGGAGAGGTGTTTAAGAGAATTAGAAACAAGTTTAAGTTTGGCAAAATAATTTATTTCAATTATTTATATGTGTGATTGAACAATTGATAATACAAAGTTTGATACTAAACCATTCATGATGTAATTACTAGAGAACAATTCAAAAATTAAAAACTTCCCATACCCATAAGATCCTTGCATTTCTATTATATCTGAAGATTTCAATTTCATCTTAAGATAACAATAACATGTTTCTAATAGACGAAGCTATAGAAGTTTTTTCCCCCACAAAATAATTTTTATGAGATAGGTAGTTTGTGAAACCCCCAGTTTTCGCCCCAGCAAAATCGGATTGTGGATTTTTTTAAACAAGCAATAGTAAAAAAAAATTACAACTTTTTTAGTTTTTTGGAAATATCTCAAAGATTATTCAAGGAATCGCTTTACAGTCAATGGAACTTTAGTAGAGATTTATAAACCTACAAAATGGATTTTTATACGACCGGATCGGTGCATTTTCCACTGAGAAAATCCGGGAAAACCTCGAAAAAGAGACCATTTTTCAAAAATTTATAATTTTTATAAATCTGAAGCTGGACAAACAATATTGTTTTCCCGGATTTTCTCAGTGAAAAATGCACCGATCTGGTCGTATAAAAAACCATTTGGTAGGTTTCATAATTCTCTACAAAAGTTCTATTGACTGTGAAACGATTCCTCCCATACTTTTTCAGATGTTTGACAGAATACAAAATAACTTTTCAAATTCAAAGTAAAACTTTGAGAGCAAAATACAAACAGTGACAAATCAACATAAATGTGAAAAACCAAGTAATGATCACCGTCATCGCTCTAGTCATACTTTTTCCATACTTTTTCTTAAAAAGCCAATAGCCAACAATCTCTGTTATGTATTGGCCATCCATATACATGAAAGGAATAACGTTCAGAACTGCCAAGCCCGAAGAGAAAACCAAAACGTACTTAGTAAATTTCAGTACAGCATCTGCAATAGACGGAGTTGTGAAAAAGTACTTCGGAATGAAGGAGGACACCCCAATTGTTCTGTATATATCACCGGGAAGTCCTAAATATATGACGTCTCGATGTTCGCAACTCAGTTTGAATAAATAGGTGGAATTATCCAGAATCGGTTTGAAGCAGAACTGATTAGTTGGACAGGCGTGAGGGTATCGATCACAAAAATGTTTGGATGTTTCCACAATTTTTCTAGCTGGCAGGCAAGCGTGCGTGGGGAGTTCCAAAATTCCGTTACTTCTGTCCAAGTATTCGAAACAAACATTATCTGGTTGGTTTTCATCGCAACATTCTAAATTGCCGTTCTCCAAGTGTCTCAATGACGTGCTTTCATCCAAGTTACGAATTGAATCTGCTTCAACGCAAAATGCTACTTTGTGTTGTTGCGTCTCTGTCATGCATATGTACCAACTATTTTCGTCCAAAACCTCGCAGTCGTTCACACTGACAATTACGTCTCCCACATTCAAACCTTTCGAGCCTAGAAGTGGAGAGTTCTTGGCAATTTCAGAAATGACTACGCCTGCATTAACACTGAAAAACGTTGAAAATAGGAACGGTACAGAAAGATACATCAAATAAGCGAAAAAGGCCAAAACTACGTTGTGCCAAACACCCGCACAAAAAATCTTGAGAGATTTAAGGCTGGATGAAGTCAGTTTCTCATTAGATATATTCACGAACGCTACAGGTAGTATGAAGAAAATGTTGGCTCCAACTTCTATCAAGTTGACGTCTTCTTGCACGGCAGCCAAGGCGTGTCCAAGTTCATGAACGATGCTACACACTATAAGGGAGAGACTATAGTAGCCTAGCTCTGATGCAGGCAAGTTTACGCCTGGAATAATTGGTTCGATAACAATTGCATCACTTGCATTGCCCTGTGTTGAATTTTGAAATACAGAGTATATTAAAAGGAACACTGAAACTGGCAATAATACGAGACTCACATATACCCCTGTGGTGAACCACATATTCCAAAATCGTGGTCTGTTAGCACCCCATTTGATAAGGGTGCGATTGAAAGCTTTGGTTTTCCATCTGATCCAGAAAAAACTGATTTGAAAACCGGTCCCTTCTAGGAATTTTAGGTATGGATAATGGGCACAAGTCTAAAATTTAATAAATCTGTAACGCCAATTGAGAATGCTAGTCCCTTATTACCTTGAAAAAATTGTCAAAAAACAATAAAACGCCGTATAAAACTGCTATAATATACAACACTACAATGAAATCCATTTTTCATAATTATTATTTGTAAGTTTCCTAGGTTAGGTTTATTTACATTTACATCTTTAATTTTTTAAACAGACAGTTTAGTTATGTTTTGGTTATTTTTGTTTACTGTGGTGCGGTGTTGCCATAAACGTGTGAATGAGTCTAAGGGCCGGTTTTTATATGTTCCACTACGGGCCGGTTGTTCATTCGGAGATGATCGTCAGATCAACTGGGGTGTGCGAATAAACGAGACAAATATACTTATTTCGTGTGTATTAGTGTGAAATACTAAATCGAAATCGCATACGTACAAACTCGAGAATAGGACCCCTAGCTGATCATGGTTCATTGATTAGATCGTAGCCAATCGAATCGCTAGTTCCTTATCAACGAAACCGAGATTAGTCAATCTGGGAATTACCTCGGATTGAACAACCGGCCCTTAGGCCGTATTTCACCAAAACTTTAATCTCGCTTTGAGAGATATCCCAAGAAGACTAAAAACAAGGAGTGTGATTCCCATAAGTCAATGGGGACACTAGTAGAAAGAGATGAAAGAACATTTGTGACGAAATGTGACGTAGTTATACATGTCATGGCCGCCGTTCTCTATAGACAGTGTCGGACTAGCTCTTGGTATATGAGAGTTACTGCTGGCAGTTTTGTTGCTTGATTCGAGTTCGACTCTGTTCATACCCAAGTACGTCACTATGACGCGTTGATGATACAAGTTTCTGATTGGCCAGAGCTTATTAAACCCTCCTTGTTTTTAGTCTTCTTGGAGATATCCAACAATTTTAATCGGGCGTATTGCTTCACTGACATCATTGGTCAAAGAGACTAAAGTAACAGGAGGGTTCAATAAGCTCTAGCCAATCAGAATCTTGTAGCATCTTCGTGTCATAGTGACGTACTTGGACATGAGAATAGAGTAGAACTCGAACCAAGCAACAAAACTGTCAGCAGTAAAGTAACTTTCATATACCAAGAGCTAGTTCGTCACTGTCTATAGAAAACGGCGGCCATGTGCAACTACGTCACATTTTGTCACAAATGTTCTTTCATTTCTTTCTATTAGTGTCCCCATTGTCTTATGGGGATTAGACTCTCCTGTTAAATTAGGCTGAGTCAAGTCTCCAGTCTGACCAATATGATTAGACCAGCGCGGTCATTTGGTTGGTTGACTTGACGACCTAATTAGAACTGCTTGTATGTGACCAATATTTTCTATCATCTGATCGGTCCGACTCATCGTCATACTTCATGCTCAACGCGCGTGCCTTGTCCGACCGTTGACTTGACACAGCCTTAGTCTCCTTTTGGGTCAAGAAGACTAAAAACAAGGAGTGTTTGATTCCCATAAGACAATGGGGACACTAGTAGAAAGAGATGAAAGAACATTTGTGACGAAATGTGACGTAGTTATACATGTCATGGCCGCCGTTCTCTATAGACAGTGACGGACTAGCTCTTGGTATATGAGAGTTACTGTTGACAGTTTTGTTGCTTGATTCGAGTTCGACTCTGTACTCATACCCAAGTACGTCACTATGACGCGTTGATGATACAAGTTTCTGATTGGCTAGAGCTTATTAAACCCTCCTTGTTTTTAGTCTTCTTGTCCTTGGGTGAGATTCACGGGTGACGGGCGACAGCGACAACACTGCCAGCATGCTGGGGTGCAATTACGAACACTCGATCCGTCGCGAGTTTGACATAATATGTCAGATTTGAGCAATTATGAAAATTGCAACTTGAGTCTATAGCTGCTTTCCATTTAACGTAAGGAGCTCATCAGAGCTACCCAGAGCATATGCCAATGCGTTCCATTTAGTGTGGCTGCAAGCACCGATTGACATTCCCCTTGCCCCTCGAGCACCACCCGTTTTATAGGTGCATGAAGCACAAGAAGACAAAAGTCAAAACCGCAAATATACATTTTTGAGGCGAAAAAGTCAGTGATAAAGTAATTTCCGATCTCAGGGGCTTGTAGCCCTGGGGCCTAACACTCCTAAATGGAAAGCGCCTCATATGGTAGACATAATTTCATTCTATCTCTATTCAAAGAAATTTCATAATTTCGATTTCGTTTTGAATCGAGAACATACATCGTTGTAGCCCTAGGTGACTAAAATTTAACAAGGAGAGTTTAATCCTTTTAGGACTATGGGGACACTAGTAGAAAGAGATGAAAGAACATGTGTGACGAAATGTGACGTAGTTGGACGTGTCATGGCCGCCGTTCTCTATATAGACAGTGACGGACTAGCTCTTGGTATATGAGAGTTACTGACAGTTTTGTTGGTTGGTTCGAGTTCGACTCTGTATTCATATCCAAGTACGTCACTATGACGCGTTGATGCTACAAGATTCTGATTGGCTAGAGCTTATTAAACCCTCCTTGTTAGTTTAGTCTCTTTGGTTGTAGCCTACGGATCGTGACAGCTTTCGTATTCGTATCGAGTGTTCATAATCCCACCTCTGGTCTTGACCGGATGGTGCTGGCGCAGAAAAATCATTTGATTCGGATTACTGGCACAGCTTAGATCTAAGCTGTGTTACTGGTTTATATTATATATTATTAATAGCGAATTCCATTGGTAAAACTGGTGCGCACCGAGTGCATTTTTTGTATTTCATTGGTAAAACTGGTGTAGAGTTTTGTATTCCATTGGGAATCTGGTGCAGCTAGTTTTGAACTCAGTGCAATAATTTCAGCACGAGCTCTTTGAGGTCATGCGATGTCAGTGCATTTGTGAAAATGGCGGAAAGCTCAAATATTCAAAAAGACAGGCTACTTCTTGTAGTAATTTTGTTAAGATAGCCGTCAAGCAGTGATGAATACATTTACGAAGTAAAAAAGGAGAGGATACCACGTTCTAAAATTAACAATTTGTAGAAAATTTGCGCAATTTCAGTGATAAAGTGGTAAAGAAAACTTATATTTCATACTCCATATTTTAGCAGTTCTGTTATAAACTTTAGGATGCGCAGAGATACTGTTTATAAAATAAAGAATTACTTCAGAACATCACAGTTTTATTCAATAAATACAAATGCCAGATGGCTGAAATCATATACCAGCAGTGTCTCATCAAAGTGGATATTGGTGTAATAATAACTTTATTTGAGGTAGTATTGATGAAGAATTGATGAAGAATTGATGAGGTATCCCAACCTGAAAAATATTTGTTGGATTTTCAAATTTGAATTTCGTATTGTATAAGCTATATAGGCGCCAATCCCACCATATTACACTTTTTCATTATTGTAGGTATAGGATCGCAGGAAATATATCAATTACAAGAGATGTGTCTCAAAGGTTTGGCATATGTCTCATGCACTCATCGGCCCTTTGCCGGATTAAGGCAACAATATGAATTATTGTTTATTTCCAACGCAATTTATTAGTAACCTCTCTATATTATGATTGGATTATGATGGTTGAGAAAACGAAAACTGACAAGTTTCACTTGTCTGTCGAATATTTCGTATTCCATTGAGAATGAACTAGTTCATATTTTGGAGAGAACCAGGACAGTGTCGATGCAACGCTGGTGCAAAACTAGTGCAACACTAGTTTTACCAATGGAATTCGCTATATAAGGATTATATTATACATAACCTAAAATATCTAAATTTTGAACGGTCTGATAGATGCTCCTGAATTATTAGAAGAAGTGAAAATATGGCTGGGTCAAGTCACCGGTCGGACAAGGCACGCGCGTTCAGTATGAAGTATGACGATGAGTCGGACCGATCAGATGATTGAAAATATTGGTCACATACAAACAGTTCTAATTAGGTCGTCAAGTCAACCAAATGACCGCGCTGGTCAATCATAATGGTCAGACCGGAGACTTGACTCAGCCTATATGTACCTCCTAGGGCACTACGTGAAAATAGCACATTTTTCTTGGTTGCACATCGATCGAATCAAGATACATAGAAACCCTGGTGTGATCTCTTATAGCTGTGAAACTGCCATACAAAAGTGTTAAGGTACGGCCTACTTGATTCGTGATATTTTTACTGCGTTGATAGTACCGTTTCACCTCTTTAGCACACAGATGACGGCAAAATTACAGTTTCATGATGACGCTTGGACAAATGAAGAGAGCTACAATGTAGTTCAAGTTCTATAGCTTTGATTGCTCATTTCATTTAATTTGTTTTCTTTTTATCTATAGTTACCATGCAAAACTGTTAGATATAGGTAGTTATAAATTTTTGTTTTTACATATTTTTCTTAGTGTTTTATAATGTTTGTATTGTAAATGGGTATATTTCTTCCCGTGTAATAAATAAATAAATAAAAATATGGAGCGGCAACGCTGCAATTCTGTCAATTGTCATTTGTCAATTCACATTTCACTTTCACAGCAAAGAGCAAATGCTGCAAATAACAAAATTACAAATAGCCATAACCTGCGTAACGTAACTTCATTATTTTGAGGGTTGAGATAATTGGCTGCTGTATATTTATTCATAACTGAAAAAAATGGAAGTTGATGCAAACAATACCGAATTAGGGGATAAAAAGTCCTATGCCGGAATTCCAGAAGCAGAATTTGTGGTAAGTCCTGTTCTAAAAATATACACCGTTTGAATTTTCTAACCTTCGTGACCATATGATTTTTCTTTTCATAGGAAGATGTTGATGTCTACATGAAAAGAACTGACAATAACGGAAATGTGGATGACGTTCTGAAAAAATTAGATAGTCAACATGCAAAATACAAATTCATGGAATATAATTTGCTGTCCAAAAAAAAACGCCTACAAACCCAAGTCCCTGAACTAAAACGTTCCCTAACCATGATTGAGAAACTCGAAGAAGAAAAGGAAGAATTCGAAACGCAATTCTTACTTAGTGAGCAAGTTTTTGCAAAAGCCAAAGTCCCTGCCACAGAGACTGTGTATTTGTGGTTAGGTGCCAATGTAATGTTAGAATACAGTTTAGAGGATGCGAAGAAGCTCTTAACACAAAATATCACAGCGGCAACAAGGAATTTGAGCTACGTTGAGCATGACTTAGACTTCTTAAGGTGACATTTTGTACTTCTGCGTTATATGTTGAATTTCTAATCTCTCGTTTTTAGGGATCAGTTCACTACGACTGAAGTGAACATGGCAAGAGTGTTCAACTGGGACGTTAAAAGACGGCAAGCACTAAAAGCAGCAGCGAAGTGAATCTACTCTTAGTGAAGAAGTTTTGTCAGCTAATTATCCAATGCTTCAGATTCATTCAGAAACACGGGATTCATGTAATTTTCACTAAAACAATGTTATCACATACCGATTGTAATGTGAATTGAAACTATCTACAATTACTAATTTTATTTGATTCCAAGTTGTTTTTAAACATTCTAGAAACAACTTTGTATTCAACAGTGTTTCATTTTAATAAAGCATAACCAGAAAATCAGGTGAATTATTTGTCTTGGAACATTAGGGGTTCAGAAAATAGGCTTTTTCCGTGCGTGCGTGCGTGGGAGGCGAAGCCAAACACGGGCAGTCGTGAAAGCACGGAAAAAGCATTTATGGACGAGTTATGAACGACATTTTTCATTATATCTACCTGAAAACCACAGATTGTTAAGAAACATTTATTTTTATTAATGAAGGAACAATAGTATATTGTGTATCTAGTAGTAAAAGCAATACATTCCCGGACGACAATGTAAATTGTTGGCCGAGGCCAGCAAGCATTGAAGTCTGGGAATGTGCTTTTACTACGAGGTACACATACTATTTTTTCTGAAATCGCAATCAGCATTATCAAAAACTAAGGAATTCTACATATTGTTTGCGTGAATTCAATAACTGTCTAAAATGTAAACAAGCCGGCAAAAATATTCCCTTATCGAAAACGATGCGGGAATATTTTTTTCTACAACCACACTCCAAAACATGCTTTTCTGCATAGTTTTACGTTCGCAAACATGATTATTTCTCACAATAATTGAAATTTGACATTAGTGTGCCGCAAAGTGACATTTCTGTGCCACAAAGTGACATTTCCGTGCCAACATTTTTCAGTACCTAATTTCTAAGAAATACAGTTTTCGTGACAGCCAGGTGAAAGTATATTTTGAAAATTCTGCATTTCGAAGGGATATTCGATCAGGCAACTTCAAGAATGAATAGACAAAGTCTATTGGTTTATATAATATGAGGGAAATTGTCGTACAAATTCATAATATTCTGAACAAAAATCATAGACATCACTGCTGCTGTCTCAAATACCCACATACACACTATCCATTGCTAGGCAACGGAGCAACATCTATCGAATCATTTGAATGTCAACTAACGTCAAGCATAAAATATTCGTAAAATATTCTTGTCCCGTCATTTTTTAATGAGATTGAACTAAAAATGGATAGCGACAGTTCTGAAATTGAAAATACTCCGCCAGAACTAAGAGAACAAGTTAATTCATTGTCATTGAATTTACTACCTTCAACTTCAAGAGGAAAATATGAAAATGCATACAAACAGTTTATGGATTGGAAGGAAAAATACAAAACTAAAAGTGTTTCTGAAAATATAATTTTGGCATATTTTGAAGAACTATCCAAATCAAGAAAATCCTCTACTCTCTGGTCAATATATTCAATGCTAAAATCGACTATTAATATTAGAAATATCAGAAAAAACAGAAATCCTCTCCCTCTTCCCTTGCTTCTCTTGGGCATCATAAAGCTAAGAATGAGTCACTGACATTTCATTCCGTCTATAGTATAATATTATTTTTAGCAAAAAGGGTGTTTCTCACTCGTTTGAATTGCAGCACTCGCTTGCGCTCGTGCCGCAACTTTTTCAAACTCGTGAGAAATTAGCACTTTTCTGCACTTGTTGCACAATATACTATTCCCGTACCGTTTAGGTCCGAAAACGGTCCGAGAAAGTTCGTTGCTTAGCAACGGACTAAAATATTATATTAGCGTATTTTGAGGCCTGAAGTTGCTCCGAGAAAGTGGCCATTCTAGAACGATTTCAGAAAAATAATATTTCACAATTTACACTTTTTAATATGTGTAATTTCATTTTGAATGAACGGATTGGGTCGAGCGAAAGTAATATTTCACAATTTACACAACACTCATTGCTAACAATATTGTTTCAACACAAATAAACTGACTACTGACTCGCTTAGTTCATATCTCGCTCAGAAGATGACACAGTGTGTTGAAACAATATTGTTAGTAATAAATATTACAGCCGTATGCATAGTCAATTCCAGCGACTCGCCAGAGTTTCGCCGCTCGCTACACAAGAGCTATAATGCACAGTCGAGCTCCAAAAAAGTGTAGTTGTAACTTTTGTGGAGCTCAACTGTGCATTATAATCCTTGTGTAGCGAACGGCGAAACTCTGGCGAGTCGCTGGCTATTGACTATATGCATACGGCTGTTAGTGTTGTGTAAATTGTGAAGTATTATTTTCACTTGACCCATTCATTCCAAAACAATCAAGAATATTTCGTTCTACAAACAAGTATAATTTCTGAAATGAACTAGCATGTTGTCAGTGTTTATAGAGTCTTCTTGTTCTTTCTCTATAAACAATGATGTTATTGTTAATTCATCCTAAGTATTACTTTGTAACGTTCATTTAAGTATCTGTACAGAGTATCAAATTTGTTACTGATAATGTGTCTGAACCATGGATGCAATATTACTTTGGAAACACTAAACATATGTCAGACATGTGAGGGACATATCCAAGGAGGCCGAAATTTGACGTTACATGCAAGATACATTAACCCTTCAAATTACATGTCGGCAACATCGGATATGAACAAAAGAAAATGTATTTGTCACGTATTTGTGTTTGCTGGGATATGTTTGCATGCACTTTTCACCCATTTCACACCATTGTAGCGCAAAATGAGAATATACGTTTTATAGTACTATACTTCTACTTTCATAATTTGTTTGAGAAATTGGGCTATCACTAGAACATCCAGGCACGCTGCAAGAAAAAGTATCAATTGCAATTGCGCAAAAAGTAACGATTCGACAGCGCACACAAAGTTCACATGATTCAATACTTTCGTGAGGAAGGCCAATCCTACTTCTTGAAAAATGGCGGAGTTATGAATTTTTCAAAAAATCGCAAAATTTTCCGGTTTTTCTCCGTTACTAATGATCCGACCGGATCATAAAACATCCCATTTTGTTCGTATTTCAATTATCTACATTTTTTTCATTGGAAAAACCAGATTGCTCTATTAGTTTGCATCTTATAAGCAAAACAATTTAAAAAAACAAGTTTTTTGTTATTGTAGTTACGAGTCGAAAACATAACAGAAAATAACTAGGGACTGAATTTCATGTGATGGCATAGTCAGTTTCCTACTATTATTTTTGTTAAAAACTCACTCATTTTATGCTCTATTGCTTGGTGTATCACCAAATGGAAGACGTAAAAACCTTGTTTTTTCAAGTGTTTATATTTGTAATGTGTTGATAGAATTAGTTCGCTTATTGCTCCAAATGATGCTTACTAAAAAAAAAGATTACTTCTTTGGCGAAATTGGCGTTGCTTTGTTATCCGAGTCAGTTTTTGCAATTCACACTGTTTATTTGGGATCATCAGGTTCTTTAATGTTCTGGGGAAAACAATTCCTAAAATGAATAAAACAACACTAAACACAACTTTTCATATTTTATTAGGGTGTGAACATTCACTGAAAAAAACTTCATAAAATAAAAATGAATACTGTGTGTCTAACTCATCAGAAAGCGTTCTAATAACTAGGGAACGGAACTGCCAGAAAATTACTGTACAAACATTTTATAGTCATTAAACATGAATTTCAACCATCATGTTTAGTATTGCACATTTCAAGTCCAACGTGGATAAGTCGTTTTGTAAACCTACCTACAAAAATATTTCATATTTTCCAGCTGATGTAACAGATTTTACCGAACTACATGATCCTTTTTGACTTGTATTCTCAAAATAATAATTTTGGAATATGGTTGCACTAATACCCTGAAGAATTAATTCAATGCTGAAAAATTAACAAGTGTTTCCACCAAGCGAGAATTAAGGGGCATAGCTTGGTATTCAATGGTTCATAGTTTTCATTTACAACTTATTTGTATAATTATTATTATCATTACAACAGAAAACATTGCCACTGCCAAATATTTGCTACCAATGCCATTCATCAAATTAAAAAAAATCACCTCCAAAATAAAGAACATAAAATGATATAATAATGCAACAAAAAATATACATAAAACTTAAACAATTATACATCCTTCTGGCGAGAAAAGATGTATATCAATATTGTTACCAAACATCTTTCATCATTTGTCAACATTTATTTCATTTCACAGAATTGCTTGTACTAAACGAATGAAAACAAAAATTAAAAAAAATACCGTGCAACTCAAGTTCATGAAAATAAATGGAGTCTA
This sequence comes from Chrysolina oricalcia, assembly GCA_944452925.2. Lineage (NCBI taxonomy): Eukaryota > Metazoa > Arthropoda > Insecta > Coleoptera > Chrysomelidae > Chrysolina > Chrysolina oricalcia. The sequence continues at coordinate 60,546,625 of OX101823.2, forward strand.
TAGCCGCGTAGACAGCTATTCATTCTCAGATGCCTGGTCCTCTTCCGGAGCAGGTTCTGGAAGTGGTGCATTTTCCTCTTCTTTTATCTCACCTTCCGCAAGCCCCATCACATCAGAGTGCTCGAGTTTCAATTGTTCTAACTGCTCTTCAAGGCTTTTGACCTGGTTGTTTGCGTCTTCAAGCTTTGAAAGTAATTGTTTTTGTGTGTCTAAACCTGCTTGTATGGACAGTTTATCGATGATATATCTGTATAAAGGTTAAGAGAAAACATGTATAAGATTATCTTCTAGATCTTTCATAGGCTGTGCTCTTCCTTTTTTCTGTGATAACATTCTATAGTAGCAAAAAATAGCTCAAAATGTTGTAAAACCTTTTGTTTCAAACAGAAAGCTTGTTTTAGTACCTTTTTGAATGTGCATATGGAAAGTTTATCATAGAAACCATGAGTGATCAACATATTAGGAAAATAACAACATAGAAAAGGATACTGTAAGGCGTCCTCTGGTTTGTCTACTTCTTCATAAAGGTTTACTAGGACCTTAGTTAAGGCATCCATTATACCATTTTTCTCTAAATATTTTCGAAATTCTTCCCTTTTCCCTTCGGACGGCTTCAAAAGAAATGTTGTAAAAAGTGGAAGCTAAACATTGAAAGGCTTACCTTAAATGTCGGATTGGTAGTCATATCTCTATTTTTTTTAGGATAGTTGGAATGTTTTGAAAGTTTTACAGCAGTTGAATAATTTGACAGATAGGACAAATTTAAAATACAATCAAATCACAGTACCTAGACAGCGAATTAAGAGTTCATTACTTGTTATCAGTATTATTCCTGATTTGTTTTCTCCCTATGGGAAATTAATTTCTTTTTTAAGAATACCCAAATCCAAGTATTCAACTATTACACTACTAGTTACAACTACTATAAGAGCGATTTTGCCGATTTTCGTCTTTTGATTGAATTTTGAAGTGATAAATTCCTCCCCTCTTCTACCCTGACATTCAATCACAGAACACAAAGTGTTTGTTCTGTGCATTCAATGTTGAAAAAAGATAGAACGATAGAAGTAGAAATTAGAAATGCAGTCCAAAGCCACCGATCTGAAAGCCAATCCAAAGATTATAATCGTTGGGTCCAAGCACAGAACTATAACTAGTTCTGTGGGTCCCAGCCACAGTAAACTCCAAACACACTAGACGACAATAAAGTGCACGGCACGGCATGGTCTATGATTGGTCACTGTAATGGCGGTAAGTTTAAATGACCGACACGAGGAAGGCAAACTAAGTTAAAAATGCGTCAATTACTAGCCAACCTAACCTAACCTGACTAACCTTCCGTAGAAAGAATAACGATTCAAAATTGTTTGCAATTTAATGACTATTCATCCAAAATTGTTAATAACCCTGCATTTTATTGTATAGTCACTTCAAGTTCCAAGTGTTAATGTCACGTGTCAACTGGTTACGTGTCAACTGGTCACTTGTCAAGTGGTCAGTGGTCAAAGAGAGTAAACTAACAGGTGGGTTTAATAAGCTTTAGCCAATCAGAATCTAGTACCATCAACGCGTCATAGTGACGTACTTGGACATGAGTACAGGGGTGCAATTTCGAACACTCGATCCATCGTGAGTTTGACATATGTCAGATATGAGCAATTATGAAAACCGATACAATTCAAAATATATTGCAGCATGAGTCGATATCAATGATCTATATGGTAGATATATTTCCATTCTATCTCTATTCAAAGAAATTTCATGATTTTGATTTCTTTTCGAATCGAGAACATCCATCGTTCTAGCCTACGGATCGTGACAGCTGAAGTATCAAGTGTTCATAATCCCACCCCAGAGCACAGATTACATACACCCCTACTGTATGTAATCTGTGCCCAGAGTCGAACTCGAACCAAGGAACAAAACTGTCACCTGTAACTCTCATATGCAAAGAGTGCACTAGTCCGTCACTGTCTATAAAGAACAGCAGCCATGACATGTCCAACTACGTCAAATTTTGTCAAAAGTGTTCTCATCTCTTTTATTAGTATCACCATTGTCTTATGGGGATTAGACTCTCAGTCAGATATAACGTTTAATCTCTTTGGTCAGCGGTCACGTGTCAAGTAATCAGTGGTCAGTAACCTAACATGAGAGTGTCACCATTGTCTTATGGGGATTAAGGCGAAAACAGTAGTGCGAATTTCGCATTTTTCAGCGAACAAAATGGCTGCCAGACATGCCGCAATTTTAAAGTTCAAATTTCTTAACTTTTTGCGAATTCGCTCAAATCACGTAACAAAATTTAGATTATATAATTCTGTTCTATACCTTCGCCATTTCCATTCAACTACAATACTTAGAAAATTAAAATAAATCTTTAGACAAGTTTATCTTTACTTATCTTCCAACGCGCATCAGTTCTCCTTTACAACAACTTCCTGTATGTTCAACTGATATTTTAGAAAAATGAAAAAAACAAACAACAATGTTTAACCTCCAATACCGAAAAATGAAATGAATGATTAATTATTTACCGCAATTTTTTCGCCGTATGAATATGAACGTCCACGCGGCGACTTTTTTGCGATTTGCAAATCGTAGAACAATTGCGAATATTCGCGAGGGTGTGTACGATCCTTAAGTCGTAGGTTGTGTTGTGGTTGTTCTGTGTCACTTGTGTCAGTTCTCGTTATGTACTTAACCTTAGATATGTTTTTATTATTGTTTATTTTTTAATTTCTCTAGATCAGATTCATACTTGCAGCAGGAAATAAATAAAAAATTATGGATATTTTGAAGGCTGAAATTGCAAAGAAAAGAAAATTATTGGAGGACAAGGGCCTTGTGGTAGGCAGTCTTATGAAAGTTGATGCATGGAGGTATGGATATTTATTTCAATTTTTTTTTAAAGAACTCTGAGAAGAAATATTTCAAACGAGGCGAATTGATCGAGAAGGAACAGGAAGAATATCGGAAAAAATATCACAAACAGAGCGAAGTTAATGTGAATTCAACCAAGGTTTCAGAAGGTAATAAATATTGTATTCATTTGAAAAAAAACATTCGTCAAGTTTTCAAAGTTTAATTTAAAATTGATGTCTAAGAGGACTTTTGCATCAGAAATCTGTTGGAACTTAGTTCAACCCTCAAGGTTCATTCATATAACATCAAAGGATGAAAATATTACATCTAATCTGAGCCTAAAAAACGATTTCAGGTGCAGAAATCGAATCCAGCTTACAGCACAGTATTTTATCTAGACATGAGGTTATATCTCGACTGAGAGATAGAAGTGAACCTATTCTGCTGTTTGGGGAGACTCAACTAGACGCATTCAAACGATTAAGAAAGTGTGAATTATTAGAGCCCGAAGTTAACAAAGTGAGTCCATTAGACTAGTATAGAACCCCACAACAAATACATGACAAAAATGGCTCTCAGCCGATTTTTATAATTTTTTGGGATATGATATTTTTGAATTGAACAATCAATTAGAAATTGAAAGTAATATTACTTTACGAATAAAAGTATATTAAATTAGCTAAACCACAATTTCAAAATAATTCGTTATTTTGAATAATTTTTGTAGGAGTAGTAATAGACACCCGTTTTTTTGTAGAACACTGCATTATTTAGGTGAAGAATGCACTAATCTTTTATGTGTTATCATTGTCCTACAGTTACTAATTTTACATTACATTTTTTTTACCATGGAATTGACAATTTCGGAGCGTAGGACTGGGAACACCTACCATTCAACTTGTAGGACAATATGACCATTCAATTATACAAATATTAACCAAGCAATGGTAAAAAGTCCGTTGGTTACTAATGATTTTTTATGACCACGTCATTGGTACATGTTGGGAGTGGGGGACTCTTCAGTCCCATCATCCATTTTGTAGGAAAAAAGTTTTTTCGGGTACTTTATCGAATTATCTCGAGGTTCAACTGAAAAACTGTTATCATTGTTTATATTGGAGATAGCTAGTCAACCTTATGGGATTATAATTGGATCAAAATGGATGCGACATGTAGATGGCGATAGTGAGCTCGCATCCAAGTCATGTCGTAACTTCAGTGATCTGGCCTCCAAGTCATGTCGTAACTTGATTGAAACAATGGGACAGCATTAAAATCAGGGTTTTTTGAAGAAACCTGCATTAAAATGACGTCAAATATTCATGTTTTTAACTAATCACGCTAGATGTCACTCGCGTTTGCGTTCAACACCAATTACACAGGCATTGACTATCTTACTTCTATATAAACAATGCTGTTATTAATGACTTTTTTCTACTCACCATATCGACATGTGAAGCCTGCGCATTTTATTAGCTACCACTTTCGAGAATTTTCGTAGAGGAAAAAGTTGGGCGTCTCGGCAAAATGAAGCTACTCAGGAAGATTCAGCCTGTTATTAATCATTTTTGAAAATAGGCGTGGGATCCTGGTCTATCATAGATTACTTTCCTTTCCTAGTGTTTAAATATTTTGGTTCGAAATGTAAAAACTATTCTAGACATAATAAATGAATTTCGCTTTAAACTATCATAATTTGAGTCTTTTTCATTGTGTAACAATACAGGGTGTACCTAAATGTCATGTACATACGGAAGTATTTCATGACTAAAAATCAATTTAAATATAGATCTACAAACACTTGGTTACAGGGTGTTGAAATTTAAAGATTTACTGAATGAGTTTTCTGTTTTATTTAAATATTTTTGGTTGCTTGTAGTTGTTTTATATCTGTCACTGTTATCGATAAAAAAAATCTTCATTTTCTGCAAGTTGCTTTAGATTTATTTGGATAATCTGTTGTTTCAATTAATTTTGTGGGGCTTTAATTTTCAACAGGTAGTGCTAACTAAACTGTCAAAAATACTAAAAACAATCAACTCGAGCAAGCTCTCGTGGTGTTTCTAAGCAACACAGTTTTCGTGACAGCAAGGTGAAAGTATTTTTTGAAAATTCAGCATTTTGTCGGGATATTACAAGTTATCTTTGATTTGTGATTGTTCAGATTACGTGAATATCTTGAGAAGAGTGGAATAGTCTCATATATTAACTTGGATTTGCCGGTAACATTTTAGATACTATTGCATTTGCTTTCTCAGGGATTTCGAAATGATTTTCAAGAAGCCATGGAACAAGTCGACCAGGCATATATCGATGAACTCTTGAAGGCGCCTGACGATAATAGAAACGGGCAAAAATCTGAAGGCAATAATCAGGAAGCTGTTATATCCCATGAAGAAATCAGAGAAATGGCCAAATCAATGGGAAGAGGTAACAGGGAACATGACATGACTGTTATAGTACATTTTATACAGGTGGGTGTTACCGAAACAATAATCTTTATTTTAAATGATAATAAGCACACATTTTTTTCAAATGTAAAAGTGGGTCACGTGGCTCCTGGTTTTGAAGGTCTTCCTATTCTCTATCCAACACTTTTTTGTTTGTGAAAATCGACCAGGCCGTTTCAAACTGACAAGCGTTTGAAATTTGCTTCAAATATTTTACAAATAAATTAAAAACCTAAATAACTTTTAATTTCAACAAAATTTCAAGTAACAATTGCAACTATTTTAACAAGTGCTCAAAATGTTCACCGTTCACTTCTTGACAGAAAAAAAGTCGGTTGTGGAATTCATTCCGAACGTTATTAAATGTTTCCGGGGTAATACCGTAACAGTAACACACATCTGTTATTCGGTTCATAAGTTCCTGGAGTGACTGTAGCTGCGTGACGTACACCTTAGATTTTATGTACCCCCACAGAAAAAAGTCCATAGGGGTCATATCAGGTGACCTAGCTGGCCATTCAATGGGGCCACGTCGGCCTATGCACCGTCCCGGAAAATTCTCGTTAAGTCATTCTTGGACAGGTCTGTAGTAGTGTAGTAGTTGTTGAAAGGAAATATTTTGCCGGGCAAGATTTTATATCATACGGCCCTTTCAAAATGTGAAAAAACGACGAAATGCTAACTTTGAAAAATCATATCGAAGCTAGCCGCAGATTTTTCTGCGAAGTTTTTGGGTTGGAAGGGTTCTTAGAGAGGCAGTGAATGAGACCTAATACACCAAATATTTTGCCGGGCAAGATTTTATATCATACGGCCCTTTCAAAACGTGAAAAAACGACGAAATGCTAACTTTGAAAAATCGTACGAAGCTAGCCGCAGATTTTTCTACGAAGTTTTTAGGCTGGAAGGGTTCTTAGAGAGGCAGTGAATAAGACGATATAACTCGAAAAGTATCAATGATATCGGAAAATTATAAGCAATTCAAGTGATAGATCTTTCTGATACCTACAATTTGACTTTTTTCGATCGAAGTTGTAGTTTTTTAGTTATCAACAAAAAACCGCTTTTCGCAACTTTGCCAAATTTTTAGGTTATGTCAGGTAATCACGATCGAGTCACATGAAATAGAAACTCATGCTGAATTTCAATTTCCTATACGCTCATATTTTTTGTTTTCGGATATTAATTTTTGCACGCACTTTTCCCTATTGCTTGGATTAAAAGGAAACGGCCTGTACGTAACATTAAATGTGTTATTTATTATTTTGCAGTTGATTCTGAAGAAATGGAATGAGCAGTTACAGAAAAGAACGAAAGAAGAAAAAGCCGGCACCAAAGGTAAATTGATGGGTGCCACATGCACTCAAACGCAAGAATATTTGAAACCGCTTCTGAGGAAACTCAAAACGTTTACTCTTCCCGAAGATATATCGGACAGTCTAACAGAAATTGTTGTACATTTGCTCAACAGGAATTATCTGAAGGTGAGCGTTTGTGGTCAGAAGAATATATCTTGTCGGAATAAACAAGTTCCAGCAAATTAAATTAAACAGGAGGGAATTACAGGGATCTTCAGTCAGGAACCGATGACGTTACAAATTCGGTAAAAGCATTGTTTAAATAGAACATAGTTAGTCAATGCCTGTGGAAAAGGTATTGGACACAAACGCGAGTGTCATCTAGCGTGATTAGTTACAAACATGAATATTTGACGTCATTTTAATGCAGGTTTCTTCAAAAAACCCTGATTTTAATGCTGTCCCATTGTTTTAATCAAGTTACGACATGACTTGGAGGCCAGATCACTGAAGTTACGACATGACTTGGATGCGAGCTCACTATCGCCATCTACATGTCGCATCCATTTTGATCCAATTATAATCCCATAAGGTTGACTAACTATCTTCTATATAAACAATGGTAAAAGTTAGGAAAACGGTAACCTCACCTATTTTGATGAAACTTTCACAGATGAGTCAAAATACAATAAAAACACGATAGCAAACGAAATTTTGATGCGGAAATTGTAACTTTGGCAGATATGACCTTTTCAAGTACCAAAAAATGAGTAGATATGGAATTACACTCTAGGAAAGTTAAATGACTACAATTTTCCTCTTTCTCTCAGCAACACATCAACTACACATTTATTCAGCTATTGTCACTATTTTTCTATCAAATAACATTGGAACATTAAAAAAAGGAACAAATATTTTTATAAATTGTGAAAGGCTTTCGCGGCCATCGTCACTTACATGATGGTTCTTCGGGTTGTCGCTGTCAAATGCATTTGACAGCGACTACAGAAAACGAAAATTTTTAAAATATCCCTTGAAAATGCTAACCACTCGTGTTGGCGAAACGTCGAGTTCTTCTCTGAACACACGTCGGCCTTACAACCCGAAGAACCACCATGTAAATATTTTTATTATTATTATCTATTCGAGATCACCACTGACACCAGGTGGCGCTCCAAAACTCCGGGAAAACAAAGCAAATGTCATTTAATTAACTTGTCTTGACATCTGACGATTTTTTGATATTATTTTAATTATTGAATTTTACTTCTACCTCAACTTTGGAGTGCTTTTTTATAATTGCCTGTTGTGAAAATTCATTTGGCTGCAATTTTTCAGTAGTGTTTGAACGAAAAATGGCCCGTGATCCTGAAACTTCAACAGCGTCTAACCTTGATTGACCTTGTCAAGTTTTGAAGTTAAAAAACACAATTACAATTATTGTAATATATTTATAGTCCAATTCACTCTAAAATAATTTATTTAACGAAATACAATGATTCACAGTACTCTAATTTACATAACAATCACTCTACTATTTATATTCGACTTTCACTTCACTGACTGCCGTCTATCTGCGTGGTTCTGTTTATATACACCATTCATTTTGCTAGAATGCTCGAGATAATTCTTAGAAACGTTCCCCGATAAGACCAGATTCTTCGCGAAGCGAGCGGCTCAGAAGTAGTTCACGGTCATTCGTTGATTACGCGATTGTTCAGGTCCGGCATCGCCCGCAACTTCGCCACATTATGAAATCCTGTATTACTTCATTTATTCCTCTATTTCGTTGCTTCAATGAACTCGTTTCTGCAATTTTTTGAGAAGGAATGACAATTTTTATCAATTATTTTAATGCTGTGTCTAGAAAATAAATTGATTAATTTACGCCAGTTATGAACCAAAATTCTCTTACTAGATATGAAAACATTCAAAATAAAGAGTTCACACTGTTCACGGATGCAAATACACGTATGTTTAAGAATTACTTTCCCGATTTTCAGTTTAATTCCCAATGTTTTAGCTAATTTCTGGTTTCTGGGAAAAGAGTGCATTGAGACATTTGCAAACGAATAATTCTTGCATTGTGGCAATGGACAATTTTTTTTGGCTCACTTGTCACATCAAAGCTATGCTTCTTCCATTCAATCAAACAAATTGATCCAAATATGGAATGAAAAAGAAACAATCACTAATTTATTAACACGTAATCTTATGGCAGAATGTTTGTTTTCCCGGAGTTTTATATACAAATTTCGAAATGTAGATGTCGTCCACTCCGTGGTGACCCTAGGGTCACTGAATCTAGAAGGTCGTGCCGTCCTTACGGGTATGGCCAATGGGCGTGGTCTAGTACTAGAAATAGATCCAGTGTTCAAATAACCCACGAAACTTGCTCTCTAATTGGTGATTTTGTGGGTTATTGGAATACTGGAACTATTTCAAGTATTGGACCACGCCCATTGGCCATATCCGTAAGGACGGCACGGCCTTCTAGATTCAGTGACCCTAGGTGACCCCGAATACACACAAACGCCAAATTTTAATCATGAAACAACGTAGGTGGTTGAGATATCTGTGCTTGAGTACTTATACAGCGTTGCCAAATGACCTGAGATTATTCAGAAATTATCAAACGTTACTTTAGAAAATATAAGTGAGTGTGAATAACTCGCACAGGATTCTTGACGTGATAGAAACATCACAGCAAAGGAAATTTTTGTGCGGAATCATAACAGACCATGAACAAAAAGGAAATACGCATGCGCTAATTTGCCAACTGTCGACCGAGTGCAAGGTCGAGAATGGACACAATGGAAATGCGCATGCGCTGTTTTGCCAAGTGCAATGCCGTTGCAATTTTAATATGAAATCGCAACAACTTAGACTTCCCATATGAAGAAAAAGGACAATATGAAAAAGGTAATGTGTCAAGAGAATGGATAAAGTGGAAAAGGAAATGCGTTTGCACTTGGCCTACATTTTTCAAATCCGCACAAGCGGATCTTCTTGTGCTACCCTTATAATAATGGGATTTATTGCATTTTGTAATAAATCACGGTAAACTTCTCCATTCAAGTTTTCATTGATGAAAATGGGACCAATAATATGGTTGCCAAGAATACCCGCCCATACATTAATTTCTGAGGTCTTTGAGTATGATGTTTTCTGTAAAGATGAGGGTTTTCATCGGACCAAAACCTGCAATTATGTTTATTAACTGTCTCGGTAAGAGTAAATGTACATTCATTTGAGAAACAGATATTGTAGACAATAATGCGATTTTCTAATATGCGATTTGACATAAGGTTGCAAAATTCTGTCCGGCGGTCATAGTCATCTTCGTTGAGCTCATAAACAAGATGGACTTTATACAGTTCAATTATTTTATCTTTACCCGTTCGTCATCTTTGTAATGCATATGAAATAAGTCGAGAAATTTTAGTCAAAACAAAGTCTAAATGTAAAACGACGTGGCTGATATCCCGATAAAAATTACAACGTGTAGATAATGAGATAAGATAATGAATTATTAAATTAACATTTTCAAATTCATAGAAATGGCGAAAATATATTGTGAATGTTTTTGGTCTTTATTTATAGAATAAGGTAAGGTTTTTTTTCTCAATAGGGTTTCCACGCTCTGAATTACTGTTGTGTGAATATCCCGATAATACGGAATTACAGTCACATATATCAATTGTGGGGTTAGAAATTTCAAAGATTATTTGTGAAAAAAACACATTGTATTGTACTTACTTTGAAATTAATGATTGTAAGAGACGTTTAGTTTTGAAAAAAACTGTTTGTATAATGTGTCTGACTGCAAACCGAAGTAAAAGTGGTGACAAACAATCCCCAATGACAGAAAATAATGACGTGATTGATGGTACTGCTCTAGTCAATACACTATTTGGCAAGTTTAGTTGAAATGTAAAAACACTGTCAGCTTTATATGGCTATCTCTTTTCACTGTTTTGAGTTTCAATGGATCATCACTCGTTACCTTTGTCTGCTAATAATCTAGATAGAGAAATTACAACAATCATACAGATAGGATAAAATAATGGTTTCCAAGCGACCACAATTCGAAAGTAAGTCAAATTATTTCACTTATGCTAAAATAGCGTGTTATGATTGGTTGAAATTTTTGTGTTGATAAATGAAAACATCATGTTTTCGATTTTGTAGTTCGGCTCTTGATTGGTTACTGGATAAGTATATGATGTGTTTTCGATTTTGTAGTTCGATTCCTGATTGGTTATTATCAAAACACAAACTTACCACTAGCAAGCTGCTATAATGACACAACACCAAACTTTGACCAAAACTAAATAAGTACTCACTATTAATAATTCATATCAACTTTACAATTTTCGACAAATTTTGCATACTCGATGATTAATCAAATCACTAAATCAAAATGTTATCAAAACATAACCTCGAGCGAGAAGCAGTAGACTAGACATGAAAGGACGAAACTACGAATGACGCGCTCTGTCATTGGTAACTGAAATAGGGATGTTTGAAATATCAAGTAAATGTTTTGTTAGTTGCATAATTTCAGAACTAAATGCGGGATTAATGTTCCTAGTTAAATTGAATAGTAAATAAATAAAAATGGTTTCGATTTTATTCATGAAATAATCTTAACAAATACAACTCGTGTTATCGGCGATTATCGTTAATTCCTTCTCGGTTTCGAATCAAATTATGTTGCTTTAGGCAACCAAACTCGCGCCAGCGCTCGTGTGGTTGCCAAGCAACATAATTTGATTCTCTAATTCAAAGGAATTGCTATTTCGATAATCACCGATACACTTGTGGTATTACCTACGAAAACATCGTCTTAAATTTTCGCACAAATTAATATTTCCCAGGTCAAACAATCAGAAACTAAGAAATTTGTAACTTTAACGTACTTCGGGAGAAGATCAGAGGCTATTGCGGGATTCTTTAGAAAGAATAATATAGAAGTAGCATACAGGCCGCATGCCAGGTTGTCTAATTTTCTTTTCAATGCCAAAGATAGAATAGCAAAAATGGAAAAATCTGGAGTTTCTAAGCTTAAGTGTCCAGACTGTAACGGTGTTTATGTGGGACAATGTGGACGTAATTTTTCAAAAAGATACGCTGAACATGAAAGGTCCTTCAGACTAGGAAAAAATGATTCGACGTTTTCAAACCATTCCTTGGAATGCAACCACAAGTTTCCGAGTCTGAACGATACGGAAATTTTGCACTATGCAAGCAAGGGTTGGAAACTGAATTATTTGGAATCCCTAGAAATTCATAAAAACAAATATTGTGGATGTAACCTACTGAATGATCAACTGGATTTGGTCTGTTCACCGGTTTTTAAGGCAGCGCAGTCACATTGTCGCAAATAAACAAGGTCCAGGTAATAGTCATTAATGACCGTTAGTCACCAAGACAGGCCTCGGGTAGAATTAAGGGTATTTAAGGAGTGTTATTTATTATTTCAGATTATTGTATTGTTTGATAATGTCCTTATAGGACGAAACTGCAGTAACGTTGGTTACAAATAGAAGTGGTATAAAAACATAGAAAGTTTTATTTCTCATTTTTCGTGATGATTTCCTACCACGTAGTAACGGCTACATCCATCAATTTATTGAAATATTTTCATAGCTGCAGAAGGGTGCGTTATACTCTTTATCGCCTGCCAAGCCTTTGACTGGACTATATCTGTTCTTTTATTCTCAGGCTAGCGACGCCTACCTTCAGATGGCGATAGGCAACGCTCCTTGGCCCATTGGCGTCACCATGGTCGGTATCCATGCTCGAACGGGTAGAGAAAAAATCTTCTCGAAAAACGTGGCCCATGTGATGAACGACGAGACGCAACGAAAATACATTCAAGCGCTCAAGCGCTTGATGACCAAATGTCAAGAATACTTTCCCACGGATCCATCGAGGTGCGTCGAATACCAGGCGTTTGGAAAGCCGGAGGAAGAAAGGAAGGAATAGCGTGATGCTGGATTGGTTTTGTACATTGAGGAAATATTTGGCTCTGAACAGGTTTTTAATTAATTTAAATCAATTTTTTGTTTAGACTAGGTTTAAGTCGTACTTGAAATAATTCAATTTGTTGAATAAATGTATACAGGGTGTTCCTAAACTTGGTGTACATCCGAAAGGAGGTGATTTCTTAGCTTATTTTACGACTAAAAGTACTGATCTACAGGCTGTTGAAATTTCAAGATTTTTTTGTTTTTTCTTTATAGATCCTGCAGTTTTTGAGATAAGTTGCTCAAAATTGAAAGAAAGGTCAAGTTGTAGGGCTTAATCAATGGTCATGTCAAAGAAACGATTGAATGATTTCTTAAATTTGCATAATATCATGAGCAACAACCAATTTGGGTTCCAGACGGAAAAAGATACAAGTGATGCAATATTCTCTTTCCTTTATAAAATTTATTCAGAAATAAATTCTGGTGAAGTAGCCGCCGCAATTTTCTGTGACCTTTCGATTGCGTTAATCATGAAATATTACTCAAAAAACTTCACCGGTATGGCTGCAGAGGGGTGACGTACAATTGGTTTGAATCGTACCTCTCAGGGCGAAGTCAAATGGTAACAACATCGGAACTCTCAGAAAGCAGAGCAATTACATCTGGTGTGCCACAAGGTTCTGTGTTGGGTCCAGTTCTGTTTTTGTTATATATTAATGACTTGACTATGATAGATATATCTGGCAGCTTTACTCTCTTCGCGGACGATACAACAATATTGTGGAAAGAAAAGAACTCAGCAGAGCTACATAAAAAGATATCAACAGATGTAGAAAAGGTGAAAAATTGGTGTGATGCTAATTTATTATCCTTGAATATCTCCAAAACAAATATAATAACATTTAAATGTCTGCTAAATGAACTCTCAATAGGCAATGATATCTTGGAAAACAAATTGAACACAAAATTTCTTGGTGTATTTATTGATAGTAGGCTTAAATTTGATGAACACGTTAGACAACTCAAGAGTAAAATTTCCTCCAGATGTTATGCAGTGAGAGTGGTTTCTAATGAGTTGGGTTTTCACACAGCAAAAACGGTTTACTACGCTTTAATTGACTCCCAAATAAGATATGGAATACCTTTTTGGGGAACATGCAGTGCAACCCTTCTCTCTTCTGTGTTGATATTACAGAAAAGGGCGGTAAGGTGTCTCTGTAAAGTCAAACCTAGGGAATCATGCAGACATTATTTTGCTGCCAATAAGATTTTAACTGTGGTTGCACTGTATATTCTTGAAACTGTATGCTTGGTGTACAAACATAAAACGGAGTTTGACTTTGTTTCTTCTCCATATGCTACCCGTAATAGCATATTTAATATCAGACTTCCCAGACCCAACTCAACATTAATCAAGGATTCCATTTTTTACAATGGTGGAAAGCTTTTCAATCACTTACCAGTAGATATAAGGTCTGCAAATCTGACCAACGTACAATTCAAGAAAGCAGTGAGAAATTTGCTAGCTGATAGACCCTATTATAGCCTACAAGAGTATTTTAATGAATCGTTTTGAAAATACCTGTACTTATTCTATTTTATTTCTTATTGTATTTGTACTTGTTTTATTCTAATTTTTTGTATTCATCAGTTTTTATCTATACACCATTAGTTATGTTTATATTTATAATTACTTACAAATCTTTGTCAATGGGATGCAAAATCTTCTGACAATAAAGTATATTTAATTTGATTTGATTTGAAAATGTTTGTGAAAATATACAGGGTGTATTTCGCTAAGATTTAATTTATTCGCCGCTGTCTGCTAAAAGTTGAAGCTAAAGGCTTTTGCAACAACGATTTATTATACAAAACATCTTAATAGAAGCCATAAAAACAAAAATTCGTTGTAACAATTGGTGAAAGTGTCCGTACTCTGTCAAATACCCCCGGAGTATTGATTTTATTGAAAATATAAACAGGATGTTCATAAAGTCAGTTGTGGAATCATCTGCGACTGAAAGTTGGAATTTAGTCGCTGATTTCCATCGTACAAGATAACCTCTCTTGAAAGGGATTCATTTTGTGGAGAGAAACATTCTCAATTGAAAATTGAACCAATACATGACTCCTCTGGAAATGGAAAAACCTACGAGAAAATTGATGTTACTTTTTTTGCAATATCTAACAGAAAACAACTACTTCCCTGGCTAAAGCCACGCTGGACATTGAACTACATCTGATAGATATTGAGAAAGACCCTATATAACTTGAGAGAAAAAATCTGAAAGTGAAAATTTGCATTTTCATTCAGATAATTGATTATTTATTAAATGTCCAGTTTCCATTGGAGATTCTTATCTATAAATAAGATAAGGGAGAATGTTATTCAGAAGTATCACTCACAGGAAATCGCTTATTCCATTGATGCGTGAATTGCATCTCTTTCGCTAGATTTTGGTCGACAAAAATCTATTTCAATAAACATATCAAACAAGAGACCTAACAACAAAAACAATACTGATTACGTGTAAGTAGACCAAACGCCAATTCATAATCCTTTGGTCAAAATTAATTCTTGTTTTGTTTTCCAAGTTCAGCTGCTTTCAAAGCAGCAGCCTCAACTGCGTCCATTATGGCACCCCTGAAAATAATGAAAAAACGTTAACATAATATGATTGGAGGTTTAACCATGGGTCACCCTGTATAATAACTTTTGTAAAAAATAAATTTTTTGCGCAAATTTTAGTGAACGGGTATTTTTTGATGAGAAAAATCAAAGTTTGGTATACATTTTTATGTAGCACTTAGAGGGCGCTGTGTAATCTGTCATTATTTATTTTAATTTTTTTTGTACAGTAAACTTTTGGAACTTTTTATATATTGATCTCATTCCTACACCTTTTCTATGCGAAAAAGGTATACTTTTTCAACAACGGTAGGGACTAGCGTTTTTGAGAAAGGACCCCGCACTTTTCTTATGTAAAGTGGCGACCGGTCAAATTTTCTGAAAGTTTGGTATGTTGTTGTACCCGACTCAGTAACCAAAAGTGTCAATGGGCCCAACCCAATCCGATGGCTAGTTTTCTAAATACGGGGTGTTAAAGTTGAAAATTGCCCAGATTTTCGGATTAAATTTTTATTTATTAGGAGTTATATCGGATTTCTGTTGCATGCAGACGTTTACTACATGTACTAGTAATGGAATTAGCGGATACGTATGATTGAAAATATTTATATTTACAAGGTGATTCACGAATGTATGACGATAGTTTTTTGCCAAAATTCACTTTTTCTACTGTCAGGGAGGCATATTTTTGAAACGCTCTCTTCAATATAGTATTTTGACGAGAAAATATTGCACAGTACATATTTTTTATACAGGGTGTTTCACAGAGAGAACCACTGGACAAATTTATTTTCTTTTAGGATTAATTCGAAACCCTGTATTTATGGATTGATTTGTGGGAAAAGTAATACCACAAACATATGTGTGTCTCTAATATCCAAAATATCCAAGGTGGTTTATTCATAGGAAGGTATTCTATTTTGGGAGAAGTACAAAAAACATGAACAACCTGTATTCAAGAATTTCCTCGGTCAAATGTAACTATTTTTTCACTATATATTGATTTTCATACCATCTTCAGAGGTATGAATTCTGAATTCGATACTATGGCCAGTTTTCGAGATACAGGGCGTTAAAGTGAAAAATTACTGATTTTATCAGTTTTTTCTTCAAATTGAAAAGCCGGATTTAGTAATAATCACCTACCAAAAATATACATCTTTGTCCGATATAAGTAATCGACAAGCTTTTATACACGTGGCATCAAATATGATAATAAGAAGATTTTTCATTTATTCAACACTTTATAAACAAATATAATTCAACATTTATGATTCTTTTATGATATAGGTACAATATCTACGAAGTATATAACTCGCTCTACACGTATATTGTTAAGTACCTACCTATACAAATAGGTTCGAATTATACCTACACAAGAAGATGGATAATTATCATCTCTTTGGAGGTGATAGCAAAGTGGGTAAGCGCGCTCATAAAGTTACTCAAAATTCACTAAAAAAGTTCTCATTTCAATTATTTCAAAGCATAATTATTTTTGGTATGGTTGGCTGTATGGCTCACCCTGTATGAAAAGTAATCATCTCAGACTCAATTGTAAACGACTAGGTATTAACTTCATGGTGTTAAGATTAGTAAAGTTGGCAACACTGTTTCACAATGTGTTCTAAGATATTATTGTTCTAAGGTTGCATGACTTCCATGATGATTGTAATACAAGAAGTAATGGCTGAAGCTTGTTAAATTGTATGTAGTTGTGTACCAATATAATCCATTATTAAACGCTATAACCAAATTAGTGTTTACTCTCAAGAGTTGGGGTCATCTGAAGAATCAAGAATTCAAACAAATGGAATAATTTATCTGTGACGAAACTGTAGAATTTTGATTTTGAGTATTGGCAAAAACCTATTGTGATTTATTCGTGAATAACCCTGTAACAGTAAATATTTTTAGCTGAACCTTTCCATGTACATCTGACCGAAACTCATATTAAACTCATGGCGCAACATAAAATCATTCCGGCTTTTCAATTTGAAGAAAAAACTGATAAAATCAGTAATTTTCCACTTTAACGCCCTGTATCTCGAAAACTGGTCATAGTATCGGATTCAGAATTCATACCTCTGAAGATGGTATGAAAATCAATATATAGTGAGAAAATAGTTACATTTGACCGAGGAAATTCTTGAATACAGGTTGTTCATGTTTTTTGTACTTTTCCCAAAATAGAATACCTTCCTATGAATAAACCACCTTGGATATTTTGGATATTTGAGACATACATATGTTTGTGGTATTACTTTTCCCAAAAATCAATCCCTGAATACAGGGTTTCGAATTAATCCTAAAAGAAAATAATTTTGTCAGGTGGTTCTCTCTGTGAAACACCCTGTATAAAAAATATGTGCTGTGCAATATTTTCTCGTCAAAATACTATATCGAAGAGAACGTTTCAAAAAATGCCTCCCTGTCGTCACAGTAGAAAAATTTTGGCAAAAAACTACCTTCATACATTCGTGAATCACCTTGTAAATATAAATATTTTTAATCATATGTATCCACTAATTTCATTACTAGAACATGTAGTAAACGTCTGCATGCAACAGAAATCCGATATAACTCCTAATAAATAAAAAATAAATCCGAAAATCTGGGCAATTTTCAACTTTAACACCCCGTATTTAGAAAACTAGACATCGGATTGGGTTGGGCCCATTGACACTTTTGGTTACTGAGTCGGGTACAACAACATACCAAACTTTCAGAAAATTTGACCGGTCGCCACTTTACATAAGAAAAGTGCGTGGTCCTTTGCAAATTTCTTCATAGATGAAATTGCTTAGAACTTTACAAAGACGTGTACAGCTTCTCATCGTGGTTTTAGACCCGTGACTCTCTAACTATATTGGCTAACAGATGAAGTAGACCTCGAAAAGACCATCATAATAAGTTCAAATGCCAAATTTCTTTGCGGGTTTCAAATCGCAAATTTTTTATCACATTTTTCTTAAAGAAAAATTGCTTGCTTACCTAACTGCACATCTTTCCATTGCATGTATCCCTGCAATAGTTGTACCTCCAGCAGAACAGACTTCGTCCTTCAAAGTCCCCATGTGTTTATTCGTTTCTAAAACCATTTTAGCTGCGCCCATCACCGTTTGGGCTGCAAACGTTGTTGCCATATCCCTATGGAGACCCATCCTCACCCCACCATCTGACAGAGCTTCGATGAAGATGTATACCTTGGGAACAGTTTCAAATATAAAAATTGAAAGAAGTGTTGGAATTTTATGCTTATTAGTAGAATTCTTCTGGACTTCCATTGTCAAGAAACGAAGAAAATAAATTCTTTGCATGTGTTTGAGTCACGACGTTTCAACAGTTAACATCCACTGTCGATATCAAGTGTGTGAATGCGACAAGATATCTCGGATACTTATTATACAGGGTGTTTCATAATAAATGCGCAGGACTTCAGGATGTGATAGCTCGTCCAAAAATATGAAAAAAAGTTTCTATTAACTTGCCCTCTAAAATGCACCATTTTGTTGAAATTTAAAAAAAAATTATCGTTTTTTGCGAATATCTCTGGAACCGTTTATCGCACAGAGAACATATTTCGTAGGCATTTTCTACTCATAATAGGCTATGTTTTGTGCGAATTTTTAATTTTTTCAAACTCATAATTGGTGAAAATTTTGAAGGGGTAGTGGGTGTTTTTTTCTCCAACTTCTACGAAAAAGTACGCCTATGTTTTCTACACAAAAAAGGTATTCTTGGTCATAAGCTCTAAAGTTGACCGTTTTCAAGAAAAATCAACTTTCATGTTGTTTAAATAATGTTTTTTCCTCGAAAAATTGCTGCGTGCATTGAAGCTAACGGCGGACATTTCCAACAATTCAACTGAGTATGATTGTTATAGTTTTTTTTGCAGTTAAGAAGTCAACGTTTGGTTTTGTTACTTGTTTTAACGTTTAAATAAATTTTGTATAATTAGGAAAAACATTATTTAAAAAAATTTACCATGTTTTTCAACATGTAAGTTGATTTTTCTTGAAAACGGTCAACTTTAGAGCTTATGACCAAGAGTACCTTTTTTGTGTAGAAAACATTAGCGATTCAAGTAGGTGGCTCAAAATCATACTTTTTCCAGTGGCGTAGAAGTTGGAGAAAAAACACCCACTACCCCTTCAAAATTTTCACCAATTATGAATTTGAAAAAATAAAAAATCCGCACAAAACATAGCTTATTATGAGTAGAAAATGCCTACGAAATCTGTTTTCTGTGTGATGAACGTTTCCAGAGATATTCGCAAAAAAACGATTATTATTTTTTAAATTTCAACACCCTGTATCTCGAAAATGGTGCATTTAAGAGAGTAAGTTAATAGAAACTTTTTTTTATATTTTTGGACGAGCTATCACATCCTGAAGTCCTGTGCATTTATTATGAAACACCCTGTATAGCCTGCAACTAATGTACCTGCTATAAAGGTGATTATGATCTTCGTAGGGTCTGTCTCAGGTCATCAATGTTAATTAATATGATACAACGACCTTTTTGGTGAGTGATATTATCGATGACCGATTTTGACAGGTCTTGACACAGAGTTTTTTATTGAAATCTCAACCGATCTAGCTGAGTGATGAGTGGCTTCCACACATTCCGAATCTCTATGCTCGGCTGACTGAACACGTCATTATTCTGAATATAAGCCGACTCTATGAACTTTCTCTTATACCAATGCTGTTCGTTGTGGATAACTTCGGCTTCCGACCATGCGATGCTGTGTTGATTAGTCCATACGTGATCTGCTATTCCCGACTTCGCTGTTTCTCCTCGCTGAGTATTTCTCTTGGGTTCACCGATTCTCACATTTAGTGGCCTCTTAGTTTCTCCAACATAATTCATCCCACATTCACACGGAACACGGTAAATGCAGTTTTTGAAGTCACTATTCTCTCTTTCTCTCTCTCTTAATTTTTGTCCGTGAGCTTCCTAAATGGCGCTATCTGGACATGCCCTGCTGCGAGAAATCCGTTCCCATGCGGCCTCTAACCGGCGTAGACAGCGAAGCAGTATCGGGGGGACGCAGCTGTCTTGCTCTAGACAAAGTCACTATTCTCGTTGGGTGGTCTCGTTTTTGTTAGTTGGCTACGGATGGTATTACTTGATCTGAAGCATGTTCGGATGTTATACCTCGATCCAATTCGCCTTATTTTATTCGATAAACCTCTCACGTCATAAGGAAGACAATGAAGACAGGGTTGGCTGTGTTGTGTACGAATTTATTTTTTTTGTTTCTAGACAATGGAAGTCCAGAAGAATTCTACTAACGGTAATACATTGTCAACCACTTTCAAACAAGCTCTTTAACTATTTGTCTTTACCCCATTGTTTTGTTTCGAACAGATTCGAAACATCATCTCTAAAGGACCCAGCACTTTTTATAGGTAAAATGGTTCTCGATGAAATTGTCTGAATTTTTAGTATATTGCAGTATTCGATGTACTGATTGAACGTGCAGAATCGCAAAGTTCGTTGATTGATAGATTTTGAAATACAGGGCGTTCTAGTTAAAAATCAGTAATTTTTATTTAATTATTTTCTCGGGTTCTGAAAGTGCCAACTGCAGTTTTTTTCGTTCTTATCATTAACGTACCTTCATATTACTAAGTATCATTCAGATGGTGCAGATAATATCATTATGTACAGAGTGAAAGATAAAAACATTTTAGTAATGTCTGAAAATTTGATGTAATAATGAAATATTGATAAAATTATTTTGGCATTCAATATACTATTCTTATTCCATACATTTCCTACAGGGTGATTTGAAAAATTGGTGAAATAAATGGCCGGTTCTTTCGTACATATCCTGTATATTCAAGTGAATTGTCATTCTCTGAAGATAGCTGATACCATATAAACATGATTTCGTTGGGATATATAGGGTGATCTTGAAAATGTTTGATGATAAAAGTGACAAAATATCAACGTTTCAGAAATCACCCTGTAATTCACGATTAACTCGGTGAAATAGTTCTACCAAATTTTTATTCGGACATAACAAGTATAGACATGATGAGCATTTAAGAAGATTTAAAATTACTCACGAAAGCTGGTCCACTAGCTGATACAGCACCCACCGCATTTATCATATGTTCGGGTACCAGCTGGCACAATCCTGTCACTTCCAAAATATTTTTGACAAGGGCTAAGTCATTGTCTGTGACGGTGGTGCCTGGACAATACACGGTGCAACCCTGGCCAATCAACATGGGGGTGTTCGGCATTACTCTCACTACTCTGGAGCCTTCAAATTTGCTCAACATCTTAAACAAAATTGTAGACTTGTACGCCAAGCTTTAGATAAAAATAAGAGGCTCTTTTCAATCAAAATAAAAGACCACTTTTTATGAGATGTTTCAAAAATGAAATCACTTGTTTTCGCCCCAGCAAAATAGCTTTGTGGATTTTTTTAAATAAGCAATAGTGAAATAAAATACAACTTTTTTGTTTTTTGCGAATATCTCAGAAAGTATTGGAGGAATCATTTTACAGTCAATAGAGAATTATAAAACCTACAAAATAGTTTTTTATACGACCAGATCGGTGCATTTTTCACTGAGAAAATTCGGGAAAACCTCGAAAAAGAGACCATTTTTCAAAAATTCATAATTTTTATAAATCTGAAGCTGGACAAACAATATTGCGTAAACTGATAACTAATGTAACACGCCCTCTTTGCCCTATATGTTTTATATGCATAAACACTTTTATGTTATAATGAAAAGGGTCACGTATGATGACGATGCCCTGTAAATATTTGGTTTCATATTATTTAAGCTAGGCTAGTGAAATTTCTTTCAAGAGGAAATAAAAATTTATTCTCTATAAACAAAAATGTCGAGGCAAACGAAGTGGTTCAGATGAGTAGACTTTTTCACGATATCCTGTTTAGGCTCATTAAATGGTTGAAAATGAAAAATAGAAGATATATGCACTCTGCATTTTTATTCAAAAAAATTATAGCCGATAAAACTCCACCATATCTATATCAAAAACTGAAATTCCGTACAGATGTTCATAATATCAACATCAGGTCCAAAGGAACCTTAACAGTACCCCTGCATAAAAGTACCCAATTTCAACGTTCATACAGTTACAGTATTACTAAAATATATAATGAACTGCCAGCAACAATTAAGTATTCAAGTGCTAGTGCATTTAGATCGGGGATACTCGAATGGTTACTAAGTCATCAATGATAGCTGTTTACAGTATTGATTATGTGAAGTATTTTATACCAATGATTACACACAACGGTACAATTTATTTTACTTTGAGATACTAATGTATTAATTATATTTAATTTTTTGTTTTTTACATTCATTTTTTAATTTATCATAGATGTCTATCTATTTGCTGGGTTAGGTGGAAGAACAGACATTCTAGACCCTTTTCAGGAATCCAGAATGAATTGAACCTCGCCCCATTTGTATAATCTTTAGATAATTCTGTTTATTTTTCTGATTAATAAAGACCTTTATTATTATTATTATTATTATATATAAAACAATGAAGCATTCATTTTAAGTCGCCGTACATGGACTAAATATTTATTTTACAAAGGATAATATGGATGGGACTAACGCTGAGTATATACGAACTAAAAGACCATTAACTGAAGTGAACATTTTTTGTGTCGACTAGGCGCTTTCAAAGTGCTAAGTCCGAGGGGTATTTGGGGGTAAGGGAAGAGATCTGAGAGGAGACAGCGGAGAGAACTCTCTATTCCGTGGCGGTAGAAATAGCGTAAATAGAAGGTAACGCTGTTTAACGATTTTGGCCCTTAAAAATATAAACACCCCTGGTAAGTCGACTTACGGGAGTCAGAAAACAAAACCGGAGAGACGGTCTCGAGAGGCGGTTGGGTGCGGTTGATCGAAGACGTAGAGACGGTCTCGAGAGGCGGTTGGGTGCGGTTGATCGAAGACAGAGAGACGGTCTCGAGAGGCGGTTGGCGCGGTTGATGGAAGACCTACCGCGTTAATTAGAGTTTGCATCGGAGTTGAAATTTTAACTTCGGGATAATTAGTGCGAGTTAGATTTTGGTTTGGCGGGTTTGTTTTGTCGTTGTGTGAACGAACTGATAGAAACTATTTTTCTGGTATTCGTTTGGACGAAATTGTTCCATTTTCCGGAACGAAACACCGAGCGCAGCTAGGGATTTGGTAAGTGAATTTTTTTGGGATTTTTTGGGCAAACTAACCACAGCTATACTTTTCAAATATCGTGGGTGAACCTTTTGTTTGTTTTATTTGTTGTATGATATCTGAACCATTTTTTTTGTTGTCTCGATGAATTGTCACCGAACGGGTGAAGAACTTTAAAAGTTGTTTTTTTTTTCTTCTCAATTTTATTTACTCTTTGAAAGCCGATATTTTTATTTATCCTCAGGGAGAATTACGTTTTTATATATTTTACGCCGAATCATTCACGGGTGATTTTCTTTTTGTTATGGTGTAATTCTTTATCATTTAATATTTATTTAATATACCGTTAAACAGTTTATGTCGAGTATCATTGTCGGTAACTATACTGACAGCTTTTAACTTATCCCAACCTCAGTGACATTCTTATAAATTAAGAATAGAAAAAGAAAGGAAATACAGGGTGTCAATTTGAAAACTTCCCACCCTTAATATCTTCCTTCCAGTAAACAATATGAGTAATCGAAAAAACAGGTCAATTTTATTGTCAAGGGGGACACTTTCACGGACTATTTGTAGCCCTCGTGGTTCAACCCCCTAGGAGGGGTAGATGTTACCCTTAGAATTTTAAATGGGAAGGGGGGTCAAGTGGCACATCATTTTGATGGGCGTTCAATTCTTGTTCCAATGGTACCCTGACTTATTATTTTGTGACGAGCATTTTCCGAAAAATTGCGTTCTAAACTAACAGAAGTAATTATTAGAACGCCTATTATTGTATTGACTCCCTTTAATAAAAATGGTTAGAAGAGTAGGTGGCACCGCTCCAACCCTTGAATGACAGTAATAAATTTATTACGCATGGGATTTTTTATTTGGTGGTTATTTTCCTTCTACACAATAAAATTTAATTTGCGAGAAAGACATTTTCAACATAAAATCTACTTACGCTTATCTTATTAGCTGTTCGAAATGTTGTCCATTTTGCTCTAAACAGTAATACAGTCTGTTTTCGAACTCCCCTCTAACATTACGGAAAACTTCACTAGGAATTGACCGGCATGCTGCTGTAATTCGTCTTTGAAGTTCGTCAATATCAGAAGGTTGTGTTTTATAAACAACGGATTTAAGATGCCCCCAAAGAAAGAAATCTAAGAATGTTAAATCCGGTGATCTCGGAGGCCATTCAACTGATCCCCTTCTGCCAATCCATCTACCCGGAAATCTCTCGTTTAACCACTGTCGGACGGGAAGAAAATAATGAGGTGGAGCACCGTCCTGCTGGAAATGTAACAGATCCTCCTGCAAAAGTTCATTGCCTTCTGCATCAATTTGAGTTTCTAGCTCGTGAGTTATAAGAGGATCGATAGTCTATTCAAGCATATCAAGGTACAGATTGCCAGTCAAGTTTTCTTCCAGAAATAATGGACCAAGAATGGCATTTCCAAGAACACCAGCCCAAACATTAACTTTTTGTGGGTGTTGTGTATGCCCTTCCCGAAAAATATGTGGGTTTTCGTCACTCCAATAGCGACAATTTTGTCTATTAACATTGCCATTCAGAAAAAATGAACACTCATCGCTGAAACAGATGTTTAACAGAAGATTAGGGATGGTATTGACTCGATGAGACATGATTTCACAAAACTCTATTCTTCTATCATGATCATCCTCGTGGAGCTCTTGAAGAATCTGCATTTTATATGGATGAAATTTATGCATTTTCAATGCTTTTCTTATAGTCTCGCGTGACATTCCCGTCTGTTCTGATACTGATCGTAAGGAGCTCGTGGGCTCTGCAGCAAATGTTCCCAAAACTTCAATTTGAGCTGCTTCATTTAGTACTCTGGGGTTATTTCTTTTTTTATTTGTCACTGAACCAGATTCGTAAAACTTATTCACCAAATCAAACACATACCGGTGACTTACATTACAATTTGGATGTCTTTTGTTAAAAAGACATGCCGCCCTTCGTGCGCACTTTCCAACTTCGCCATAAATTACAATCATTTCAATTCTGTCTTGAAGAAAGTAAACCATTTTTACACTTTTATACACTTATTAAAGTAATTCCTAAACAGCCCAACAGGTACAACGGTATTCACAATACTACCACATAGTTCAAATTTGCTAACCAATTTTTTGCCGGAAAACAGAAACTTTTTACAGCAGAAGTAGCAAAAAAGGAAGGCTATCTGTACAATATCTGCGATGACACTTAAAAATTCAGCATTTAATAAACACAACTTTACTACCATCTACGTTTTACTATTAGACTACTTTTTTATGTAAAGTGTTTGGAGCTAATGGCTAATGTTACCCCTAATAAAGGGTTGGAACGGTACCACCTAATATTCTAACCAGTTCTGGCCAAACCATGCATCTCAGTATAGGCGTTCTAATAATTACTTCTGTTAGTTTAGAACGCAATTTTTCGGAAAATGCTCATAAAAAAATAATGAGTCAGGGTACCATTGGAACAAGAATTGAACGCCCATCAAAATGATGTGCCATTTGACCCCCCCTTCCCATTTAAAATTCTAAGGGTAACATCTACCCCTCCTAGGGGGTTGAACCACGAGGGCTACAAATAGTCCGTGAAAGTGTCTCCCTTGACAATAAAATTGACCTGTTTTTTCGATTACTCATATTGTTTACTGGAAGGAAGATATTAAGGGTGGGAAGTTTTCAAATTGACACCCTGTATCTCAAAAAGAAAACAAAAAGAAATCTAGCATATTATCAGCCTAGACGGCCCACGTCCCTAAGACGACTTAGGTGACTTTACCTTTCAAACCTAAAATAGTGCCTTGGTAAGAAAGAAAATAACAGAAAATTCGCCCAAGATAGTTTTTACGGTAAGTACTGATTTATCTAGGACCTTATCGAAAACATTCGAAAATAAAAAGGCTGCTCTTAATTTGTTTATTCTCTGGTGACAATTAGCGGTGGAATTTTCTCTGTTGTGGTTGAAGAGGGAATTTTTTTTTTGTGCTAAGAAAAAAATGTATAATATATTCGCCCAACCACCCTAGGTTGAGTGTTACAATAATGACACGTGGTATAACTGTGCATAAAAAAAAATACATTTATTGTCTAAACAGGATAAATCCCAATTACAAGACAGTTTAGGTGTTTCAGTTGAGAAATACAAATAATACAGATAATACAGATAGTGCAAATAATACAGGTAATTAAATACACATTCTACAAATATTACAGATAATACAAATACAAATAAGATGGTTTCTGTCCGACGTTATTTAACTAGGACACTAGTAGAAAGAGATGAAAGAACATTTGTGACGAAATGTGACGTAGTTGGACGTGTCATGGCCGCCGTTCTCTATAGACAGTGATGGACTAGCTCTCTTGGTATATGAGAGTTACTGCTGACAGTTTTGTTGCTTGGTTTGAGTTCGACTCTGTACTCATATTCAAGTACTTCACTATGACGCGTTGATGCCATAAGATTCTGATTGGCTAGAGCTTGTTAAACCCTCCTTGTTAGTTTAGCCTCTTTGATAGAAAATGGGCTAAATATGGTGTCGATTTGACTTTTATGTTTGTCAAGATAACAGAACGCTGTAGCAGAATGACAGATGCGTGCAATAAAGACTTTATTGAAAAAGACTAAATACAGTGTGCTAAAACCCTCAGCTCATAACATGTCTTGTTTATAAAACAAGTTCATATTTCTTATTTCATTTATTAACCGTTTTCCACACTATTGATAAATAAGAATAAATCTCTACATTCAATATTTTGTTTATGATTTTACGATTATAGAAATCAAGTTGGCGTTCTATTCTATCAGTTTAGTGTGACTAAAGGTGATGGCAACTTGTAAACAGTCTTTACGCGTAGTTGGTTGCCTATGAGTGCTACCTCTTTTGATTGAATGGATGTAATCTACTGAAATGAAATTACAATAATGAAATTATAATAATTTCATTTCAGTGATGTGATCACTCAGGATTCTGCAACCAGTTAAACATTTAGATGTTTATCAATAATCGTACAGTGTTTTTTGCTACAAAGAAAAATTCCTATTTCTTATGATATATTGTTTGATTGGGAATGTTCTGGTTGTTGGAAAGAAGGCATGCAGATCATTTCATTGAGAGTAGACTAATGAAAGTGTCTCCATAAATGAGCTATGAAACCTAGATGCAATATCTAACATTTATTTGTCAAATAAGTAAATATTGATGTTTGGTCATTCTTGTAGGTGGGTAAATGTTGATTTTTGTGGTATTTGAAATGAAGAAATAAATTCTTGTAGATACTTCATATTGTCTTCAAAATATCCTCCAGCTAACCCAGACCCCGGTTTCTCCGCAACAGTTCATAAAGTTTTGTTTTTTGCATGAACGTAGAAAAACATATAAAAAACAATTACAAACCTTTTCAAGGTCCTTGATTGTGATGCCTGCCAATATGGAAATGAAAAGTTTATTTCTGATATCTGAAGCATTAGGACTATTTAGAATATTTTCTATGGCTCCGCTGAGAATATGAGGTTTCACAGCAAGAAAAATTATTTCAGCTTCTTTTGCCACAACTGAATTATCCGTGGATACATTTGCCCCAAGTTCTTTCCAACTGTCCAAATGTTTTATGTACGGACTTGAGACGTATACTTGCGAATACTGGATAAGATCTGTAAAATTTTATTTTATTTGGCATTTCGATCTGGATATAGTGAGTCCAAAATAGTAATTTACGTAACAAGTCCGGAAAATACTGTTTTTTGGACGAGTCGACCAAATTCTAGGACGAGCGTTAGCGAGTCCTGGAAGTGTGCAAGTCCAAAATAGTATATTGTGTATCTAGTAGTAAAAGCAATACATTCCCGGACGACAATGTTAAGCCGAGGCCAACAAGCATTGGAGTCTGGGAATGTGCTTTTACTACGAGGTACACATACTATTTTTTCTGAAATCGCAATCAGCATTATCATAAATTAAGGATTCGAAATTACGTGCTTTCCTGAAACGTCAAAGTGACAACTATAACCAAAGACCGATTTTGACGGCCTAGGCCGGCAAAGTACTTTCCCGTATCGTTTTCGATACGGGAAAGTATTAAACGGTCCGGGAAAGTTCGTTGCTTAGCAACGGACTAAAATACTGGATTAGCGTATTTTGAGGCCTGCAGTTGCTTCGAGAAAGTGGGCATTCTTGAACGATTTCAGAAAAATACTGTTCTCGGACGTGTTGCGTACACTATTTTTTCGGCAACCATGTAGAATAACAAATCAATGAGACGCATTTAGTCTAAGAGACCCACCTGTTCATCGGATGAAAAATACTTTTTATGAAGTTACATAAATAGACGAATACGCCTAATTTGGGTTGCCTATCAAAAGGTGGGCATGGCTATATACAGTGAGTTTCAAAAATTTGCACCATATAACTCTAAATTTCCAAACGATGTACGGGGGGGAACAAAAAATAGAATTTTGATCAAGAGTAAACTACCCTGGCTGTGATTCCAAAGGACATGGCACTGGATACATGTATTCCTGGGGCTCGACAGATTTCTTTAATTTCTGGATATATTATTCTAGAGGTCACAAGAAGCAACTTTCTTCATTAGACTTTTTTTCTGGCTCTACAGGGTGATCTAAGAAAATGGGTTGAATGTCTAATGTCAATTGTGGAAAATACTGTCTGTTGATTTTTCTTGATTTTTGGGTATAATATGCTGTGAAAAATATCATTTGACTATGAATGGTGTGCATACTTGTATACAGGGTGAGGCAGATTATGCGATTTGCCGGACTAGGCCGGGAAGTGCTACTTTCCCAAGAAAAAGTGGCCAGGAAGTAAACACTTCCCGGATGGTTGCCGAAATAGTAATTTATGTAACAAGTCCGGAAAATACTGTTTTTTTGGACGAGTAGACCAAATTTTAGGACGAGCGTTAGCGAGTCCTGGAAGTCTGCGAGTCCAAAAAAACTATTTTCGGACGTGTTGCGTACACCATTTTTTCGGCAACCATGTAGAATAACAAATCAATGAGACGCATATAGTCTAAGAGACGAAAAGAGGTCGACTTTCACCCATCTGTTAACCGGATGAAACGATTCCATATTTGAATATTTCGAACATTTCAGTTCTTATTTATATTATATATTGAAATTCGAACAGAAGATAGGTACCAACAGAATCATTCTAATTCTTATTTATATTAATATTTGTATTAAAATTCGAGCACTTCCCGGGAAGTACGTACTTCCTGGACTAGGCCGGGAAGTGCTACTTCCCCAAAGAAAAAGTGTCACTTCCCGGATGGTTGCCGAAAATAGTATATTTTTTTTATATGATAGGAATATATCAACTTAGAATGCTGTTGAGCTTCCAACTTCGAGGAAGAAAGTATTTAAACACGAAAACACTAAAAATGGTGAAATGGGGATGAAGTTCAGGGGTTGAAAACGGTTTTTTGGGATTTGCGGCGAAACGTGACCTCTTAGCGGAAAATGTTCAATGGAAAAGTTGTAGATAATCAGAAAATAGATTTTTTTTTATCCAACAAATTTCGACATAACTTCAAATTGACCGTCAAAATGGCAAAAAACCGATTTTTCAGTATTTAATTTTTTCTCGCGTATAAATGCAGGGTTGCTGCAAATAGGCAACCAAACATAATCGAATCCAGATGTTATGGACGCTAAAATGAATATTGACGATAAATTTATGTTGCCTGATGTTGAGGAAACTGCTAAAGTAGTATCTTTAACTTTATTGCCAGAAAAACATAGAATTCCTTCATTTCAACAAGAAGTAGGTAGATGGAAAAATATTGTTATCAACTCTTATACTGAAATGCTATTAATGATCTCGAAAATTAACGCGCTGGCTTCGCTCACGCCTTAAAATATCTCGATCATTATAATCGCCTTCATTAATACACTAGTTGATTAAATAACTATTATGGTGTATCACGAAACTTTAATAGAAACTTGAAGAAATCAGGATAAAACTGGTTCAGTCTTTTTACCGATGCGAAGTTAGCAGCCAGAGCTAGCAGCCAAATTATCCGAACATTCCTGATTGATCAGTGGCGTGTTTCCCTCCTTTTTTTTTCGGGTGCAGAAATAATATTGTACTGATTTCAGGATTTCGTGAAATTAAACAACTGGTGGATGACACTTGGTTTCCTTTATTATTTCAGTATTGAACATTATAGTATGAGAGCGATGGAAAATCCTGAAATAGAACTGATGGGTGTAAAATGATAAAAATAACGATATACTCTCTGCCAAACCTGGCTACAGGGTGGAAACTTGAAAATATGTAGAAAAAAGTTTCCACCCTGTAGCCAGCTTTGGCAAAAGATATCGTTGTTACTTTCAGGCTCTACTTGCAATGGACTATAACTGTACGTAATTTGAAGGTGTTAGTATGTTTACTTTTCGAGACAATAATTTTTCTCCATATTTTTCAAGTTTCCAGCCTGTAGCTAGCTTTGGCTGAGAATGCTGTTGTTACTTTCAGACTCTACTTGCAATGGACTATAATTGTACATAATTTAAAGGTGACAGTATGTTAAATTTTCAAGAAAAATATTTTTTTTTCAATATTTTCAAGTTTTCACCCTGTAGGCAGCTTTGGCAGAGAATTCTGTTGTTACTGTACGTAATTTGAAGGTGTTAGTTTGTTTACTTTTTGAGAAAATAATTTTTCTCGATATTTTTCAAGTTTCCACCCTGTATACCAGCTTTAGCAGATAATATAGTTGATACTTTCATACTCTACTTGCAATGGACTATAACTGTACGTAATTTGAAGGTGTTAGTGTGTTTACTTTTCGAGAAAATATTAATTTTTTCAGTATTTTTCAAGTTTCCAACCTGTAGCCAGCTTTTGCAGAGAATTCAGTCGTTGGAGAAAAAATCGAAAAACAGTAATATAGGAATTTGATTTCTTTCAGTGTCGAATCCACGGATTAATTTAAAAATCCATACAGCGTGATTCTAAACGTCTTTTTTTTTCAACGTGCTCTTTCCATCCGTACACACGGCCATCGGGGCATAAATACGTTTTGATTTTTATCATTTTACACTCATCAGTTCTATTTCATGATTTTCTGTCGGAAACCAAGTGACATCCACCAGTTGTTTTATTTCACGAAATCCTGAAATCAGTACAATTTCTGTTCCCGAAAAAAAGGAGGGAAACACGCCACTGATCAGTCGGGAATTTGGCTGCTAGCTTTGGCTGCTAACTTCACATCGGTAGTCTTTTTTACTTACCTTTCCTTTTTATGCTTCTGCAAATTGCCTTTGCCATGCTTCCGTCTCCTATGAATCCAATCTTTTGAGAAAGCTGGACTGGAGGAGGGGATGTACTTAGAAAGTTCCCGTAACATTGAAACACATTTTTAGGATATCTGCAATGACGAATGAAGTGTGTAAAATATTATTATAATAGCTGATAGAGTGGAGAGAAAACATTGAAAGTTAATTCTCCATTATCATGTATTATAGCTAGATGTAGGTATCTAACCAATAGCAATAATAGCAATATACAGGGTGTTCCAAACTCGATGGCCTATTAGTTACTTGGATAATCAGTTCTGCTCTATCGATCTAAAATATTTTCCGCGCTGCAGCGTTGCCGCTTCTGTCGAAAAGTAGCTACAACTTTGATATTTTAAATGGAATACCCTGTATATTATTGCTTTTTTTGCTTCGCTATTGCGTTTTGATTATTTTTATATAATACTTCCCTATAACACCTATGTCCAGTGATTTTTGAGAAAATCAATAATTTCCCTATTTTTTGTGCGGAACATAGCTTCAATTAAACGTTTGTTACTGCAGTATTTGAATACGTAGAAAGCTGAAATTTTGGATGTAGTTTGCCAATGCCCTGTGTATTAGTTATGACTAAGGGAATTCGTTCTTCATTATACAGGGTCGTTAAAAATTTGTGATTTTACCGATAGATACAAAAGTGGTGAGAAGAGCATTTTTTCAAATATGTATATCATCAAATATCCTTAAGAAAAATTTAATTTTCTTTCAAATGATACCTAAAGAGTCAGGTTTCCGATTTGAACAAAGTATGCTTGGTTCGGTTTTTCATCTCCATGATAATTTTATCTCCCGTTCAGGGTATTTGAAAAACATGTGTCCTTAAAGCAGAACTCAATTTTATTTCAATCAATACATTTTTTTCTATTAATTCTTGCTAAATTTGGATGAAGGTCATTGAATTTACGGCACGTTCTGGAAACACTTCTTTGGCACTCACCATGAATATAAAATAAATTTAAAATATCTGCAGTTGAATATGCATTATAATTAATTTTTTTAGTTCTTTCTGACATAAACATAATTAAACCCACTGTTTGTCAAACTTACAGGTTGTTTTGCTCTTTTCTGGTCACAACATACTAGAGATTATTGCAATTGAAAATGATAGTAGTGTGCCGTGACCAAAAAAGAGCAAAGCAAACTTTAATTTAACAAGCCGTAATTTTCATGGGGTTTCTGTCCGAAGAAAGTATTAAAAATGGATTATAATGCATATTGAAACGCTGATAATTCGAATGTTTTATATTCACGGTTAGTGCAAAAACATTATTTCAAGAACATGTCGGAAATTTAATGAACTTACTACAAATGGATAGAAAAAAATTCAGAAGAATCGAACGGAATTATGCTGTGTATGGGAATGTTAAGGCGTCAGGAGGCGATCCTTCAAAAACGTGTTGATTTCTGTGAATGGATTCAAATATATGGACCTATGAAAATCCAAATTTCCTTCAGAAAATGATATGGAAAATATTTGAATAATATGAGAACAACAGTTAGGAACTTTTAGGCAATTTGCCGCATTATAGACTGGGAGATGGTGACAGATTTCAGGTAACGATTTTCTCGTTTATGCCTTTGAGACCAGTGAAAGATAATTTGAGCAGGCGCCGCGTGGCTTTCATATAAAAAATTCGATTTTCATTAAAAAATGTATATGTGTTTTGCGACGATTTTCCTCTGCCATGTACACCAACGGCATATTAAGATAGAATAGAATATTTGATTTAACAACGTTACACAATATAATGTTTGTAGCAAGTCATGTTTGATTTACTTCTGAAAGTAACGTAAATGGTGCAAAAACTTTAAAAACAACAAAAGAAAGACTAACAAATAAACGAATAAACAAACAACATCAATCACAGACACAAAAAAATGTATAATTATATAAATATATCAACCTTTTAAATCTAAGAGAAGCAGTGAGATGTTTATTAGTACAAAAATGAATTCTGAATTCATCGACAGAATAGAAGCATTGCCCAAGCAAATAATTTTCCAATTTATTCTCGTAGAATATTGAATAGAGAAAAATCTAGGGAATTTTTTCTTGAAAGTGAAGACGAAATCGTTCTAGACGTATGTGGTGAGAGTTACGTGTATTATGTTCGTGAATATGAGATTGTTTTGTCAAGGTTTATTG
This sequence comes from Chrysolina oricalcia, assembly GCA_944452925.2. NCBI lineage: Eukaryota > Metazoa > Arthropoda > Insecta > Coleoptera > Chrysomelidae > Chrysolina > Chrysolina oricalcia. The sequence goes on from OX101823.2 coordinate 60,580,498, forward strand.
CTTTTTATGTATGTCAATCAAAACATAATACAGAAATAGAGTTGGTAGTGACATAATTCCAAGATTTTTGAATTTCTCTTGACAGCTATCCCTGTACCCAATATTAGCCAGAACTCGCACAGCTTTCTCTTGCATCCTAAATATCTGAATGAACATGAATTTCCCCAAAGTTGTACACCATAACTAATATGGGAGTGAAACAGTGAAAAATATGTGGTTCTTAATATATTTGCACTAGTGATGTTTTTCAATTGGCGAAGAGCAATAGCAGCGAAACAATTATAGGCATACGGGTTGCACGTGGCCAAAGGGTACCAATGATGACGCAAACTTATGAAATTTTTAAAAAATATTTAGACGATTTTCTCGTTTTGAAATAATTGAAGTTTCCATCATGAATGTCCCATAAAAAAAGTGGCAAAAGATTTGCGGAGGTCAAAGTGAGGTTAAGTGCAGGAATTGAATTTTTTATATGAAGGCCACGCTGCGACCGCTCAAATTTTTCATCATAATGGTCAGAATTTTCATATCTTTCACTTGCCACAAAGGCATAAGGTGGAAAATCGTCACATGAAATCTGTCACCATCTCCCAGTCTATTAATTGTAATGAACAGACTGAGAAACATATCAAAAGAAAACTAAAAAAGAAATTAATAAGTAAACTCAAAAAAACTTTTTAGAGAAAAGCTTTTATTTACATGCACCAAATAGAAGAAAATGAATTTTAAAGTGAATTAAACCCATCATTTTGGTTACATTATAAAATCTTGAGCTAATTTTAAATTTAATTTAAAATAAGAAATACATAGATACTTCTCGCGACAAGCTTTTATATCATTTGAAATTTTATAATGTAACAAAATGATGGGTTCAATTCTCATTAAAATTAATGTTTTTCTTTTTAGTGCATTTAAATGAAAGCTTTTCTCTAAAAAGTTTTTTTAAGTTTATTACAAGTACACCAAATGCGGGAAAAGCAAATGCAAATGAAAAACTTTCTTGTTATAGACCTAAAATGACAGTCCTTGTTATTTTTGGTTGCTTAAAGCGTTATTGAAACAACTTCTATTCAAAAATGTATATTTCAACATTTACAAAATATAAAAACTGTTTATTTAAACATCAAAAAATATTAAACGCTAGTCCCCTATGTGCTAAATAGCTCGAATCAAAATACTTAATGATTAATTTTTGGTTGATACAAGGGTAAAGTGTAGTAATAAATTAATATGGATCACAATAACATTTCCATCCTGAAATAAATACCTAACTTGTAATGTAAGAACCCATTTGACAAAACTTGTCACAGCTACCTTTATCATAAAAATGTCAACGTCAAAATCATCGAAACAATAAAAAAGTTCAAATCCAAAGTATATTGGACTTGTCGATTCAGCTCTAGGTAACTCAAAAACGTACATAAATGAGAATGAGAGGGCTCAGACAGTTTTTCAATACTAGAGTTGTCATCCTCGTTGAAATATCTCATAATATACCACCCCTTTTTTCAATAACCATATTTCTGACTAGGCCAAGCTGTAGATAAAAAAATGAAAGGCTCTTTTCACACAAAATAAAAGACGCAAACGGCCTATACTACTTTTTATAAGATAGTTTGTGATTGAAAACCTCGGTTTCCGCCCCAGCAAAATCGCTTCCGATATTAAAGCATATTTTGATTTTGAATTTTATGAAAAAGAAATTTACAACTTTCGCAAATCCGCGCACGCGGATTTGGCGCGGATTTGCAAAATGTCGGGCGAGCGCGCGCATTCTTATCACTACTTTGTCGATTTCTCTCAACTTTGAGTATAAACTTTCATCCCTCGTTTGTTAGTGAATACGCGAGCGCGCGCATTCCTATTGATACTTTGTCGATTGTTCTCAACTTTATGTAGAAACGCTCATACCCTATTTGTTGGTGAAGATATACAGCAAGAAATACGTTAGCGGAAGAAGCGTGCTCGCTTCGCTCGCGTATTTATTGTCTTGTTCACTAACAAACGAGGGATGAAAGTTTATACAGAAGTTTATATAAGAAATCGACAAAGTAATTATGGAAATGCGCGCGCTCGCCCGACATTTCGCAAATCCGCGCGCGCGCGGATTTGGGGAACCGAGGGATGAAAGTTTATACAGAAGTTTATACGAGATATCGACAAAGTAGTGATGGGAATGCGCGCGCTCGCCCGACATTTCGCAAATTCGCGCGCGCGTATTTGGGAAAACGAGGGATGAAAGTTTATACGAGAAATCGACAAAGTATTGATGGGAATGCGCGCGCTCGCCCGACATTTCACAAATCCGCTCGCGCGGATTTGGGGAAACGAGGGATGAAAGTTTATACGAGAAATCGACAAAGTATTGATGGGAATGCGCGCGCTCGCCCGACATTTCGCAAATCCGCGCTCGCGGATTTGGGGAAACGAGGGATGAGTTTATACGAGAAATCGACAATGTTATTTTATTCAATAATATTTTTAAATAATATAAATGCATAACTATTTTTAGGTTTTATTATATTAATAACTATCACATACAAGCTTCTAGCTTCAGTGATTTATCATGTTTATTTTTCCTGCTGTATTACATCTTGTAAACATTTTTTTGGGAATAAACATTATTATTATCATTATTATAAGTAGTGATGGAAATGCGCGCGCTCGCAGACATTTCGCAAATCCCACGCGCGGATTTGGGGAAACGAGGGATGAAAGTTTATGCAGAAGTTTAACGAGAAATCGACAAAGTAGTGATGGGAATGCGCGCGCTCGCCCGACATTTTGCAAATCCGCGCGCGCGCGCTCGCCCGACATTTCGCAAATCCGCGCGCGCGGATTTGGGGAATGAAAGGGAAAGGGATGAAAGTTTATACGAGAAATCGACAAAGTAGTGATGGGAATGCGCGCGCTCGCCCGACAAAAATTCTTGATATTAATAGTTTGAATGCACAAGATATTTTTAAAACATACAGAGCATGTAGGAGGCATTGTTTGCGAAGAAATAATTACTTAAAAAACGTGTCGGATCACAAACATTCATTTTTGGTATGTGCGCAAATAGATAGAGAAAGACGCAACCTAACCGTATTGTAGGTACAGTCGGGTAAGCTCGGTTAGGTTTGCATAAAGTCGGGTCGGTCGGGTAAAGTTATAGTCACTAAAGTAGGTTATTTTATGTAAAAAGTGCTCTTTATTTTTTGTGCGCATGTGTATTCATATTAGGTATGTTTGCGCACATGTCCGTGATAAAGGTAGGCTCACAATCCCTGCTTTTAGAACAGAAATATTTAGACGGTCCTTCAAATATCAAATTTTCGAATTGTACAACTGCTTACCAGAAAACTTCAAAGCTCTTCTTTCAAACACATTCAAATTAATTACTAAAAACTATTTGTTCAATTCCCAGAGGTGAATATTTGATCTAGCATTGCACTCAACAGAATGATTAAAATTTTATAAATAACATGTTATGTAAATGACAGGTTTTTTACTTTTCTTTCTCTCTTGTTGGGGTTAAGTGGAAGAACATTTTCTATAAATTCTTACTTGTAGAAAATGAACTTCGCCCTTTATTTCCTACTATTTCATATTTTTCATGTATATTTGATGTAATGGTATTGCATACATTTGGAAATGATAAAGACGATATTATTATAATTATCTGTCTCGTCCTTTAAATTTTACTAGTGAATTAGAAACATTATAATTACCATTGTTTCAAATTTGCAGTTAAAGTGTTGATGGAAAAATGTTGTGGTTATATCAACTCATCTTTCATACTCATTCATCAAAATATTCCATGTGATACGTGAATTGAATATTTCTGGAATCACTTGGCAATGTCGCAAAAGTAGCTTCGCATTCACGTTATTCTATTGTTATGAAAAGTTGGCGGCGAGTGATTTTCAACCTGACAATCCAGACATGACAGATATTCACTAAATAAAACAGCATGAATTTGTTGATTTTGTTAAAAAAAGGTAGAATTTCTTGATAAAAAACTGTTTTCAATGAAAAAAAAGTGTAATACTGGTGAATTAGGGTGTGTATAATGTGCTGGTGAAAATAAGGAGGCATTTGAGTGTGTTTTTCAAAGAAGAAACGTGTGCTAGAAAATGCCAATTATCACTCAAAAAAGGCCCGTATCTCCGAAATTACTTGAGACCGCCAAATATTTCATTTGGATTTTTTGTTCAGGAGGTCAAAATAGGTAAGTTCCAAAAAATTTTTTTAAAAATTCAGATGCTCAATGTAACGGTAGTTTTACCGAACTATCTTATAAAAATGAGGGGGGAAAACCTCTATAGCTTGGTCTAGACTATGTACTTCATATTATTAAGCTACAACATATTTGCTACACAGTTTTGCCAAATAGGAATATGTGATAAAGTGTATAATATAAATATTGAAAAATTTTGGCAGTACTTTCGATTTTTCTGTAATGTTATTACTTTCAAAATGATATCAAATACATATGTTTGAGCAAGAATTTGAGATTCTTAATATTCTGTAGAACGATATAGAACTCCGAGTATCTTTTATTGCTCGGAGATATACAGTGACCGCCAAAAAGTATGTACCATACGGGTAAAACTTTTCATTATACCTATCTGAAAACACTATAATTACATGCTTATTTAGCATACTGAAAAAAGATTTTTTTTCGTGCGCCTGCACGGAAAAATTTTCCGTGCGCTGGTGTCATTATAGCTGCCTATTTACATGTCAAAATTAAATATAGTTGTCGTCAAACATATAAGATAAATAAAAAAAGCCACAAAAAATGGTCTTATCTTTTCCTGGAACGTGCCACATAAAGTTGGGGGCAAGTGGTGCAAGAGTTTGAAATAGCTAGTGCATTATAGGTAACTTCGCCATGGGTAAAGAATTTTTCAATTGCATCAAATTCATTATTGACAGAGGATTAATTAATCCAATTTTATTTAGATTAATGAGTATACTAGAGATCGATACTAAGTACATAGATACGAGTAATTCAAAAAATATATGCAGTATAATGATTCAATTTAACATTAATCAAAAAGTTATTCAACAAAAAAATTACACATAAAAGACATTCTTGTATATACAGGGTGTTCATTCAGTACTGCATTCTTCACGACTCAACATCTGGATTGTCAGGAATTCAGATATTTTTGTTCAGATAATTTAAAATTGATCTAGAGAAGGGAATTCTCAAATAAGTGCATATACCAACATGGTCTTCCATGAAAATAAAAAGGGCCAGCTTCACGTGCAGTTATTTTTCGATTCCCGACGCGCACTCCCTTCGCGTCACATTCAAAGAGAAAAATTGCATGTATAAAATTAGAAAATGAAGATTCCAGAAGAAAGACACAGAGTATTGGTCCAAAAATGGTACTTGCGCCGAAATCACATTAAGACTACTCGAAGCAACTATACCTGTCTTCTCGTTACAATTCAATTCGACTGTTCTTCTCTACAGTCGGAGCGGCGCGGGAATTGTCAAGGTTGGAACGTCTCGAGCCGCGTCAGATGCGGGAAGCGCCAGGCGCATGTTGACACTTCACGTTCGAATTTGGAGTGGAGCGATGGAGTGTCACTTTGGAAGTCACGAAAAACTGCACGTGAAGGGCCCACTTAATTTCAACTTTCCAATTGATCGCTCTGTGTTTCATTTATATGAACTCTCTGTAATTCTATGTTTTCAGATTGAATAGTGCGTTGCCACGCTATCATTATTTATACAGATTTTATTGCGAAAAATCACTTCACTTTGAACTGGAATGATACTTTCGTGTTTGAAAATTTTCTAATAGATGATATGCACAATGTGTGATTTTTTTCTGATTGAAGCTCTAAGTGTGGTATGTCAATGATCAATTGTGCTAAAATTCCAAAATTATATTTATCATATGGGTGTCTTGAACGGACTTTTCATCCGACAGAATTACATTAAATTTTGGTGCCAAATATAGTTTTCTCGATTTTTATCGGTGATTTCTATCAAGTTTTAGTGCAATCATATATTTATTTCTTACATAAAATTTAATGTACTTTCATATCCTAAAATCAAATTTGGGAATATAATCAATATTGGACACTGGCATTCTGTTTCGTACAATTATATTTTTATTCATCTGCTCTTGGGTATTTTGTGACTCCCTAAAATATTCTGAATAGCTGGGTGGGTGAAAAACATACAGTCTAACTCCCACCATCCGGTTATACATCCGGTTATATCTCATTTCCACTGGATGTAATGGATCGCCTTCGTTGGATATCTTGAATAGTATGTGATTGGTGATCCTTCAGTAATTAAAGTAAATTCAATATTAATTTTCAACTTTAACGCCCTGCATCTCAAAAACGAATTGTTGTCTTTTACATGTTCACCCATTATTTTCTGTGCAATGTGAGAAATTAATGAAAGGACCGGTCCACCTTAGGAATCATCCTGTATGAGCAAATATTGTGCTAGTCACATTTCCTCCAAAAAAAATCAATCACAAAATATATATTTCTGCCAAAAATGCATAGTACCACGCCATACACACCTTATATGGTAATCACATGAGAATATTGGCTAAAATCAGTGTGAGTCAATATCAATACTTACATAACTTTAGGAAATTACCAGGAAATTAATTCCTATTTTGTCAATAACCAGTTTTTCAGACTAAAATCGCACTAAATCAATAAATAAAATTATTCAAATTATTCCACCTATCGCCCCCACGTAACACTTAGCGCGGAAGATGTAAAGGCCCGCACAGCAATTAGGAATGTTTTTTCCATGCAGGGTCGGGCGTAATTATAATAGAAATCACAGCTGTTTGCGGTACGCCCAGCTATTAGCAAATTAGATTTCGACGGGGCAGTTGTATACCCAATCTAAGGATACTAATAATTATAAAAATGGATTATTCTGAATACAAAAGTTACAGTGATTTTGTTAAATTAACTTGAATAATCTGCACGCATCACAATATTTAGCGACATATGTACAAGTCCGACCCTGGTTGGCGGCATGGGAGTCAATTTCATGCTAATCGACCATTTTTTGCGCCTTTTTTTATTTATCTTATATGTTTGACGACAACTATAATATGTTGTTGACAGACAGACAGATCTGAAAACCACATATTGTTAAGAAACATTAGTTTTTTAATGATGAAGGAACAAAAACATGTATTATTAATTGAAATATGTATGGTACAAAGATATCCAGAAATTGCCACAAAATTTACCCTTTTGATAAGGATATATTTAAACAATTTGCGATTTCTAGAGAACTGTCAACAACATATTATTTAATTTTGACATAAAATAGGCAGCTATAATGACACCAGCGCACGGAAAAAACCCTTTTTCAGTATGCTAAATAACATGTAAATATAGTGTTTTATAATAGGTATAATGAAAATGTTTTTTCAATACTCTAACAATAAACCTTTTCCCCATATGGTACATACTTTTTGGCGGTCACTATAGAATGTATTGGAATGTAAATATTCCCTAGGATCAATTTTTCTTCGTTTAAAATGATCCTCCAAGGAAAAAATCCTTGTAATAATCAATGCAAAAAGAATATCAAACATTATGATTTGTAAAAATAGAAAAAAAAAATTCAATTGATCATCAGTTAATATGAAGAGCTGTATACAAAAAATTACACGGGCGTTACAAATAGTCAAAAATCATTTTCTAAAACATATTCAATACATAACAATTCAGTGTTCAATTGATAAAAGTATACTAACTTGGCATAAGTAATACAGGGTGATTCACGACGAATTGTACATAGTCCAACCATAAGTACTATGGACCAATGCCATTTCATATCTGGTATTGAAAAATGACTTGTTGCGATTTTGGCGGATATACAGGGCGATATTTGAAATTATGTGAATTATTCTACGTTGAATATCTCTAAAAGTAAAAAACTCAGACATATGAAATTTGGCACACTGAGAATGCTCTCTGAGCTCAATAAAATACGTTTTTGAAAAAATTTAATTACAGATTCGGACTAATTTTTTTTAGATTTTTATTGGTTTTTTAAAAACAACACCCTGTAAGCCAGATCAGACGATTTTTATTTTTCTCACTTTAAAGCTCAAGGACAATACTAAGCAACAGTTGAAAAAAATTGAACGCGGAAGTTTTTGTTTACTGCAGAAAAAAATTGAACTTTTAAAAATAATATAATTTTAATGGATTCACATTGTGCTTATGACTGCTACATCGATAGCATATCATCATTTTTCAACAAAACCCATAAATAAAGATTTTTTTTTCACCTATTTATTGACCCTGTAAAAACAACACCCTGAAAAGCGGGTTGAACAAATTGTCTTTCTGTTAAGTCAAAGCGGATGGTACTAACCAAAATAACAAAAAAACCTGTTTGGCTAATACAGCACTACATCGGAAAAAACATTTCTCTACGACTATTGTATTCTACGTTCATTACATATTGATTTAATTGAAGAATAAAGATGATTCCAAGACACCGTGGATCCTAACTCATTATTCAACGGCACTCGGCCAATCACAGGTTCAGAATTTTCAGAATCCACGGGAACTGAGAGGTTTAACAGACAAATTTCTCAAGAAGGCTTTGCTTGATTGAACTTTTGTCACAGCTTGGCATCCGCAAATGTCAGATTGACTATTTTCTTAGTTTTAATTTTGATCTGTATGACCTGAAGTAAACAGATTTATCAATGAAGCTCCTGATGAAATCTATCTTGCAACAAAGGTATGTCAAACAATTTTTACTTGAACGTTCCACACTCTCTCAGTGTTTGGTCAGAGTTTCTCTAGTAGGTATTTCATTCACAAATTTTCGAATGCCTGTTATAGCTCAGTTGGTAGAAGCGTGTACATGAAATAAATGTATAACGATGGTAATTATATAGACGTGAGTTCGAATCCCACTATTGGAAGTTTTTTTTTTTATTATTTTCAATTAAGGCATTTATTCATTCATGAATAAACACCGATTATTCATGTATAATTGTTATTATCAAATAAATCTGAAATCCAAAATGAATGAATGAATGAAGTATCTATTATTTTCATAAATAATATTTAGATTTCATTAAAACTCTAACTATCGTATAGTCTTCTACTCGCGTATAATAGCTATTATTTTCTCGTTTCGGAATTTTTATCCTCGAGAATAATAGCTATTATTATACGCTCGTTGAAGAATATACTATTATTTAAAATAAAATCGTTGGGAAAGTATTACTTACTCGATTGAAAGAATGATATTACAGGTCCTTAATTAGTTTTTTTCAACGTTTTGATTGGTTTTGTAAAAACGATACCCTGTTACCTTGGATCGTTGAATCAACTGATTTAGAATTTCTAGAAAACTTAATTTAGTATTTGTATGCTGTAATTGCACTTACTTCCGTTCCATTTTTTCTAATAACAGTTGTGGAAGTTGACTGTAAAACATTTATTATGTATTTCTTATGGTGACGGTCAGCAGCAAACTTTAAAATGAAACGGAGTTAGCACCATTTTTTACATTTGGTCGGCTGCCATCTTTATTGAATACGACATCCAAGGTTTTGTTTTACTTGCAGGATAGAAATCAATTAGTTTTTGAATATTTTACGTCGATCTTCTGTAATTCATTTTGCTCAAGTACTCAAACGTTAAAAAAAAACAAGTTAGTACCTGTAATATCATTCTTTCAATCGAGTAAGTAACTTTTCTAACGATTTTATTTTGAATGAATGTTTTTTTCGATGTAGTGCTGTATAATGCCATAGTAGAAAATAATACGTTTGCACTTTTTTCAAAAGTAAAAGTTTTTCTATGCTAACTAGGATTTTTTTTTAAATTTCGGTTAGTACTATCCGCTTTCCAGGGTGTTGTTTTTACAGGGTCAATAAAAACATGAAAAAAAAGACGGCACTGGAATTTTAACGGCTGATTGAATAATACTATATCTCGAGTAATATGAACTTTCCTTATGAGTTTTGTTGAAAAATGATGATGTACTCTCGATGTAGTGCCGCATCAGTCATAATCAGAATGTGAAATCATTAAAATTATACTATTTTTATGAGTTTATTTTTTTCTGCTGAAAACAAAAACTTCCGCGTTCAAGTTTTTTCAACTGTTACTTAGTATTGTCCTTAAGCTTTGAACTGAGAAGAATAAAAATTGTCTGATCTGGCTTACAGGGTGTTGTTTTTACAAAACCAATAAAAAACTAAGAAAAACTAAGTCCGGACCTGAAATTTAACTTTATTTAAAACCTGTTTTATTGAGCTCAGGGAGCATTCTCAGTGTGCCAAATTTCATATGTCTGAGTTTTTATTTCAGAGATATTTAACGAAGAATAATTCGCATATTTTCAAATATTGCTCTGTATATCCGTCAAAAACGCAACAAAGCATTTTTCAATACCAGATATGAAATGGCCTTGGACCATAGTACTTATGGTTGGACTATGTACAATTCGTCGTGAATCACTTTGTACATTGAAAACATTATAAAACCCAACCAACAATGCTTTATTTGAACTACTACTCTATTTCCCGACTAGACAAAAAAAGCTATTCTTCTTACTAATATTTTTTATGAAAAAAATATAATGTAGGCCACCGCATTGTACTCATATTTTTCTCAAATTTCCACAATTATTCAGTAGTCTAAAGTACTCAATAACTAAAGCTGCCAGTCTCTAACTTTGAATTATTTCTAAAACTTACAAATAGCAGGTAAATCAAGGAAGTAAAAACACAATATCCACGTTAAAGCCAAGAGACAAATGAAACTCACTCCTTCTATTTTCCTAGTGGCCATGAGATCGAATTACTGATACTGGGCATTTTTCTTTATAGGGTCATAGGCCAAGCTGTAGATTAAAATAAGAAGCTGTTTTCACAAAAAATAAAAGACGCAAACGGCGTATACTACTTTTTATAGGATAATTTGTAAATGAAAACCCCGGTTTTCGCCCCAGGAAAATCGCTTTGTGGAATTTTTTAAACAAGAAATAGTGAAAAAAATTACAACTTTTTTTGCGGATTTCTCAAAAAGTATTGGAGGAATCGTGTTACAGTTAATAGAACTTTTTTAGATAATTATTCACTGAGAAAATCCGAGAAAACCTCGAAAAAGAGATCGAAAACTTGATTTTGTAGCATTCATTTGACCCCCTTCCCCCTAACTATAAAAAATTAAAAAAATGTTTCTGACTTTCAATATATTTTTTATTTTTTCTAGAGCGAGGGAAGGGGGTCAAATGAATGCTACAAAATAAAATTTCGCATTCAACGTATTCAACACTTCGTTTCTCAATATTCTACACGAAAAAAATCTCAACAAGATGATATTGAAAGGCAGAAACATTTTTTAAATTTTTTTCTAAAGAGGGGGAAGGGGATCAAATGAATGCTACAAAATTTCGCATTCAACGTATTCAACACTTCATTTCTCAATATTCTTCATGAAAAAAAAACAACGAAATGTTATGTAATTGAAGTCGGAAACATTGTTTTGCGTTTCTGGAGGGGCGAATAGTAATTTTGTCAGTACTCTCTCTGAAAAAAAGACAGTCAGAAATATTTTTTCAAATATTTCTAGGGGTGTAGAAGGAGGTCAAATAAATGATCCAAAATCAACTTCTATTTCATTAGTTCAATGAAGGGATACATAGTTTTTTTTGTAGCAATGAATTATATTGCAGAAAACACTGATTAACCTCAGCAAAATTAGTCTAAAGACAATCACAGGATTTCTAACGGGGCATTGCAGACTCAAAGAACACCTAAGGAAGCTAGGCTTGGAGGAGGACAACACCTGCAGATTCTGTGGGGAACATCCAGAAACACCTCACCACATATTGATGGAGTGTTATGCCGTACACCACAAAAGATTAAATATACTGGGATCACACCAGCTGACTGTGGAAGAAATACCACAAATGGACCCCCTCAAAATCCTAAAATTCCTGAAGGAATTGAAGCTTGAGGGGCTGCTGTAAACGAGAACACCTCGAGATAGCAGAAGAAGATGGGGCACAATAGATCTAACTAGGTCGCAGCGCATCAGTCACCATCCATACCTACCAATACCAATATATTGCTTTGAATATGAGATAGGTTTTCATCTCTCCAGCAGGTTCATATGAAAATATTTCATCAACACGGACAAAAATAACGTGATTCAATGAATACCCATACGCTGCCGCGATACCGACCACAACTTTATCGAAGCGTAGCGCTGTCCGTCTTCCTGGCGATGCCGTCTTGCCAGTTTCCGGTCTCTTTTTCGAGGTTTTCCCGGATTTTCTCAGTGGAAAATGCACCGATCCGGTCGTCGTGTGATAATACAATTTGTAGGTTTTATAAATCTCTATAAGAGTTCATATGACTGTAAAACGATTCCTTGAATAATCTTTGAGATATTTCCAAAAAAACAAAAAAGTTGTATTTTTTTTCAAATTGCTTGTTTAAAAAATTCAACAAAGCGATTTTGCTGTGGCGAAAACTGGGTTTTTCATTAACGAACTATCTTATGAAAATTAGTATAGGCCATTTGCGTCTTCTATTTTGTGGGGGGAAAACCTCTATAGCTTGGTCTATAAGTATGTCTCAAAACAAGTGTGATGCAAGTTGCCTAGATGTCAATCCTGATGGCCAGCGCTTGCTAGGACTACACTGACCACACTGGGTGGTGCTGTACGTTTTCTACAGCTGAAAAATTGAGCAATAATGATAATAATAGCGCTCCACAACCCTCACAGGCTATAGTTCTGGGCACTTTCAAGTGTTTATGATGGAGAGTGTTATTATTTAAAATTAAATGATTTCAAAATATCCAGTGAATAAAAAGTGAAAAGTTTTCATTTGTTCCTCGATCAAACAATCCCTAGTATTCAAAAATCGTTGTACCTATATTGGTTGTAGGCTCCTAATACAGGGTAAATACAGACACAAAAACATACAGTACATACTGATTATCTATATACACAAAAAGGAATGATACTTGTGGATTAATAATTACTGTTGAAAGGACCCCGAAAAATACTTGGGGAATTTGAGTCCCGGTGGATTTTCAACCAATGTTACCATTGCGCCAACCCAAAAAAATGAACAGTTTGCTGCTAGGGGGCGTTGATATCACCCCTTGCGCAGATTAAACCATTTATTTTTGAATCCGGTAACAATATTTCGTTTTGTGTCCTTTGGGGGGAGGGGGTATTATCATAAAAAAACTGCTATTTCCCTTATTCAGGTATACTCAAACATTCGACGATACATTTAAAAGGACTCGAGAAATATTTTTTTTTACATTTTGTAATAGTAGTTGGGGAGGGGGGGGGGGAGATTTTTTATAAAACAGCAAAATATTGTGTAACATTAGCAACAATGAAACAAATGAAAATTTTGTCACAGGATTCACAAAAATCCACCGGGACCCAAATTCCAAAGTATTTTTCGGGGACTTTTGAGATACTTTCCTAATTATCGGTATAGATTTGAAATTTGTTAAAATTATATTGGAAATGTTTCAATCCAGAGCACACAGGGTTCAATTTATAATTTTTTTTTGTGTGAGGAATTATGTAGATGGATGGAAGACAATCAAGATTTCATGATTATTGCCCATTGAATTGAAAAATACCTTTGACTCATGATAAGAATAACCACCAGATAAGATAACCACAGAAATATTTATTAACATACAGCGCCATCTCTACAGTTCCAAAAGCACCCCGAATATTATGTCGACTTCAATATGAAGTGAAAACATTTCATGTGCCCTATACAAGAAGGACAATTAGCATCGTCAAACTACTTTATGCCTAAAACAATTTTTTTTCAAACATATTAGTTTTTACATACAAAACTCAGGTCTCCCAATGGGCTCACCATTGTTTTTTTGTGAATATCTCAAAAAGTATTGGAGGAATCGTTTAAGAGTCAATAGAACTTTTATAGAGAATTATAAAACCTACAAAATGGTTTTTTATTCGACCAGATCGGTGCATTTTTCACTGAGAAAATCAGGAAAAACCACGAAAAAGAGACAATATTTCAAAAATTCCTAAATTTTATAAATCTGAAGCTAGACAAACAATACTGCGGAAACTGATAGATAATAACATGTGGTTCAACTGTGCGCAAGATGGTTTTTGTCCGATGTGTAGTTTTTGCACAATCGCGTTATAAACAATTTAAGAGCAAATCTTTCTAAATGCGCCGATTTAAGGGAAGTCATCTTATACAAATTCTGTAAACGGCATTTGGAAGTAGAGATCAATATCTACAATTTGTATGTTTCGGATTTTCACCTGAGAGGTGGGAAATGTTTTGAAAATGTCACTAGAAGTTACTCTAAATGCTTCAAGGTGCACCCGAAGTTGCCCGAACTCAACTCGAGTTAACTTCAGAGCGACATGGGTTCAAGAAAAACAAATCCGTAGAAACCGCATTAGCTCACCTAATAAACAATATACATAAACAATTAGATGATGGAAAATATGTTGCTTCTCTAATGTTCGATATGTCAAAAGCCTTTGATTGTCTGGATGTCAAGTTTATTCTTGAAAAATGCCACAATATCGGTATTAGAAGTATTCTATTAAACTGGTTACAAACATTTAAGAAATCGCTCTTTACTTGGTAAAATCGACACAGCCTATTCTAGTGCATATAACGTAACCCTTGGGGTTTCACAGGGATTGACTCTGGGGCCACTTATATTTCTCATTTACATTAATGCCTTGCCTTTACACGTTGTTTCTCGTGGTCGAATTGACTAGAAAAATGATACGCCTGAGTTTTTTAGGCCGTCTAAGGGGATGGAAATGGGGTTGAAAACCTTAAAAAAAAACTATATTTCGGATAGTTGACTTTGTACACCTTCCATTTTCGAATATGTTGTTTCTCGTGGTCGAATTGACTAGAAAAATGCTACGCCTGAGTTTTTCAGGCCGTCTTAGGGGGTGGAAGTGGGGTTGAAAACCTTAAAAAAACTTTATTTCGAAAAGTTGACTTTGTACACCTTCCATTTTCGAATATGTTGTTTCTCGTGGTCGAATTGACTGGAAAAATGGTATGCCTGAGTTTTTCAACCCCATTTCCACTCCCTTAGACGACCTGAAATACTCAGGCATAGCATTTTTCTAGTCAATTCAACTGCGAGAAACAAGATATTCGAAAATTGAAGGTGTACAAAGTCAACTTTCCGAAATATAGTTATATTATGATTTTCAACCCCATTTCCACTATCTTAGACGGCCTGAAAAATTCAGGCGTAGCATTTTTCTAGTCAATTCGACCACGAGAAACAACATAGGTACTTGAATTTGAATGGTGTACAAAGACAACTTTTCGAATTATAGATTTTTTAAGTTTTAACCCCATTTTCACCCCCTTAGACGACCTGAAAAACTGAGTTTTTCAGGTTGTTTAAGAGGGTGGAAATGGGGTTGACAATCATAAAAAACTATATTTCGGAAAGTTCAGTCAATTCGACCACGAGAAACAACATACTTGAATATGAAAGGTGTACAAAAACAACTTTCCGAATTATAGATTTTTTAAGTTTTAACCCCATTTTCACCCCCTTAGACGACCTGAAAAACTGAGTTTTTCAGGTTGTTTAAGAGGGTGGAAATGGGGTTGACAATCATAAAAAACTATATTTCGGAAAGTTGACTTTGTACACCTTCCATTTTCGAATATGTTGTTTCTCGTGGTCGAATTGACTAGAAAAATGCCATGCCTGAGTTTTTCAGGCCGTCTAAGAGGGTGGAAATGGGGTTGACAATCATAAAAAAAACTATATTTCGGAAAGTTGACTTTGTGTACACCTTCCATTCTCGAATATATTGTTTCTCGTGGTCGAATTGACGAAAAATGCTATGCCTGAGTTTTTCAGGTCGTCTAAGGGGGTGAAAATGGGGTTAAAACTTAAAAAATCTATAATTCGAAAAGTTGTCTTTGTACACCATTCAAATTCAAGTATGTTGTTTCTCGTGGTCGAATTGACTAGAAAAATGCTATGCCTGAATTTTTCAGGCCGTCTAAGATAGTGGAAATGGGGTTGAAAATCATAATATAACTATATTTCGGAAAGTTGACTTTGTACACCTTCAATTTTCGAATATCTTGTTTCTCGCAGTTGAACTGACTAGAAAAATGCTATGCCTGAGTATTTCAGGTCGTCTAAGGGAGTGGAAATGGGGTTGAAAAACTCAGGCATACCATTTTTCCAGTCAATTCGACCACGAGAAACAACATATTCGAGAATGGAAGGTGTACAAAGTCAACTTTTCGAAATAAAGTTTTTTTAAGGTTTTCAACCCCACTTCCACCCCCTAAGACGGCATGAAAAACTCAGGCGTAGCATTTTTCTAGTCAATTCGACCACGAGAAACAACATATTCGAAAATGGAAGGTGTACAAAGTCAACCTACCGAAATATAGTTT
Source organism: Chrysolina oricalcia (assembly GCA_944452925.2). NCBI lineage: Eukaryota > Metazoa > Arthropoda > Insecta > Coleoptera > Chrysomelidae > Chrysolina > Chrysolina oricalcia. The sequence goes on from OX101823.2 coordinate 60,596,955, forward strand.
TTTTATGGTTTTCCACCCATTTCCACCCTTTAAGACTGATTGGAAAACAGAGGCATCATTTTTTAGATGACCGCCGGGAAAGCATATTCGATGATTAGAGGTACACAAAGAGCCCAGTATAGAAATGAAAAAAATTCGACATTTTTTTTCTCCGTGTATCTTGTGGATGTGGATAACTTCACACCCGTTGAAATATCCTAGTTTAACATACACACAATTCAAACAAAAAATCCAGAGATGCTTAGCTAAAAGTTGCTTCTATACAATTGATGAGTTCCTAGCTGGGAATAACTCAGCATTTACTGTATGCAGATTGACTTTGTGTTTTGAAATTATTTTAAATTAAATTAACTAGTATTAATATTACATATTTTTCTGTGTTGTATTTGTGCAAAGTATTTTAACTCGTGTCACATTTTATCCATGTACCTTATGTAACTCAACAAACAAAGCCAGTACAAATAAATATACAAATAGAAATAAATAAATATACAAGTAGGTAAAGTAAAACAAAAAGTTGCAAAAGCAGTTACGGTCACAATTAAATTTGTTTGGTTGATGATCTATATATTTTGTGGAAATTCATGATGAAATAAGAAAAGGAAGAAAAAATATAACTTTTGTCCAGTTTCCACAGTATTCGTTGATCCTTGAACAATGATTTACAGTGATCCCTCGGTTTTGCACCACTCATAAGACAGAGTGCTCTTTTTTGTAGAATAAATACTGAATTTAACAACTGAGAGCTACAGAATCCCCAAAATGCAATACCATATCTTATATGAGACTCAACAAGTGCCGAATATGTTATTCTTGCTAAATCTTGACCTAGTTTTAGCAATCTTTTATTATGTTGTGTACTATGTTTAATTATGTTGTACCTTTTTTTGACGACTTGTGCTATACACTGTAGTGTCTATTGCATTAATAAATTACTTACTTAATTCGGGTGACTTCGGACGCACTTTGAAGCGTTTTAATCAACTTTCATTTTCAACACATTTCCCACCTCTCAGGTGAAAATCAAAAATTTACAAATTGCAGATATTGATCCCTACTTCCAGATGCCGTTTACAGAATTTAAATGACGATTTCCATCAAATCAGCGCATTTTGCAAGAGCCCTTCAATTGTTTATAACTCAATTGTGCAAAAACTACACATAAGACAGAAAACACCTTGCGCACAGTTGAACCACGTGTTATTATCTATCAGTTTCCGCAATATTCTTTGTCCAGCTTCAGATTTATAAAAATTATAAATTTTTGAAAAATTGTCTCTTTTTCGAGGTTTGCCCGGATTTTCTCAGTGGAAAATGCAGCGATCCCGTCGTGTGAAAATCCATTTTGTAGGTTTTATAAATCTCTACAAAAGTTACATTGACTGTAAAAGGATTCCTTGAATAATCCATGAGATATTTCCAAAAAACCAAAATAGTTGTAATTTTTTTCACTATTTCTTGTTTAAAAAATTCCACAAAGCGATTTTGCTGGGGCGAAAACTGGCGTTTCCATTGACAAACTATCTTATAAAAATGAGTATGGGCCATTTGTGTCTTTTATTTTGTGGGAGAAAAAACCTCTACAGCTTGGTCTAAATACCAACGGAATTCTGCAAATATTCCTGACTTTATTCCGAATTCCGTGACATTTTTGAGAAAATTAAATTCCCTGACATTTCCAGGTTGATGGCAACCATGTTTCAGTTTAACTCCTGTTCATTTCAACTGAAGATGAACATTGATATGCTCGAAAACATGTTTTTGATTCACTGATTTACTTGTGATGCAAATCTTTTAACAAGTTTTTGACGTATGTTAAGCTGGCACAGCCGTTTCAGCACAATAAAAAAAACTAGTGCCGCATTATTTAACTGATTAATAACTATTTTCTAACATAACTCCTAATTTTTTAACTCAAGTGGTTTCGGAGAAAAAGGGGTTGTGCTAGCTTAACGCTTAAAATGGCACAGCCGTTGCGTTTTAATTTAATTTTATAGGTTTAATTTAATTGATGTATTTTAAATTATATTCTAATTCTAATCATTTTTTATTGTGATTATTCTTCTTCTCTTATATCATTAATATGTTTATATTAGGATTCCTATTTAATAAAAATTTACTTTACTTTACGTAACTTTTTTTCTGTTGAAAATATTCAGATGATTGGAATGCTGGATTTTTTTACTTTTCAACAACTTCCGGGTGATATACAAGGAGTTTCAAAATTTCGCTCCCTAAGGCACAATAATGGTAAAATTGTTATGCTTTCGGTCTCATCAATTTTTGAACAAGGTTAAAAATGGTTTTGAGGGAAACTTCATTTGCTATTCAGATTACAGATCGTGTGTATTGATGATTACTTCCCATCCGTGCATTTATCGGTCATTGTGCTGTTAGAAAATGGGAGAATGAAAACATTGCGACATTTAAAAGTTAATCAATCTTTTGCATTACGTAGTCACTAAAATTGAATACCTACCAGGGAAATTTTCATTCCAGTTCGATCATATTGATCATATAGTCCGAATATAATGAAATACACCCCTGTACCACAATTTCTAATATATAATGTAAAATTGTATATTATTTCCAATGATTGTTCTGATTGTTGTTTTCCGTCTCATCTCGTTTCGAAGATGGTTAATATATTTTCGCGGTTAATTTTTCTTCCTATTCATATCATTTGGGTGAAATAATGAAGAGTAAATTTCCTCTTTGCATTCAATGAAGACATTTTTCATACCAACCAGTTCAGTTGAAGTTGGAAAATGAAACAGGAGAAAGATGGTGATATGACTAGGATTTCGGTCTCATTGCGTTTCGACATGATTTTAATACTTTCCACTATACATTTTTTCACCACAATCGGACATATGTATGAGATATCAGGTAATATCACCTCAGTGTTCTATTTTGTGAAAGTTAGAAAATGAAGGAATCAAATTGTAATATTTATGCAATTTAATTCGAATATTTGTTTGTTTTTTTTGCCTTAGGAAGCAAAATTTTGAAACTCCTTGTATATTACCCGGAAGTTATTAAATAATAATAATAATAAATGTTGTTTGAATTACATGAATCAGAATTACATTCAATTCAAATGGCTATCGACCGAGATCCTTCTGCCCATTAAATAAATTTTGTTTTGTGATAATACATATATGGTTAAAAAAAAATTTAAAAATGTATAGATTATCCTATTAGAAAAAAAAACAAAAATTCGTACTCACATATAAAATAAAATAAAAAATTTGACATGATCTTGATAAAATTTAGAATTAGTATTGAATATTTGTTGAAAAATGTAACAGTTTTTCCAGCAAGGTTTCTTCTGGATAGCGGAAGTTGTTAAAAGGTAAAAAAATCTGAATATTTTCAGCAGAAAAAAAGTTGCGTAATGGCTGTGCCATCTTAAGCGTTAAGCTAGCACATCCCCTTTTCTCCTAAACCACTTGAGTTAAAAAATTAGGAGTTATGTTAGAAATTAGTTATTAATCAGTTAAAAAATGCGGCACTAGTTTTTTTTTATTGTGCTGAAACGGCTGTGCCAGTTTAACATACGTAAGTTTTTGCCAAGCTGTGTTGACAATTTTCCCTTCCCATTGGGATTCAATATTGTGGAGACTGAAACTTCTCTTTGAGTAAAAAAAACATAAATACATCATTCTCATTAGAATTATTTCACCCAGTGTGCAAAGGATCAAAACAAATTCATCATAATAGTCTCAATTACTAATTCATAGGCAATGAAAGCATGTTGACTCTGATATCAGTCAGAGTCTGATAAATGGAATGAAAACTGGGTCTGTTTACCGGCTTTTGGCCCCAACACTGCTTCATAACTTCGTACACAGGTGCCGGACATCCATCCGGACAACCCAACACATTACCTTCCTTCAAATATTTTATTACTTCCTCATGCGTCATACCATAATACGGCTGGAGCGCAAACGAAAATATCTCCCAAAGACACACACCGAAGGCCCATACGTCAGACTCTGGGGTATACTTATTGTACAAGATGCTTTCTAAAGGCATCCATCGTACCGGTATGGCATCCCTATCACTGCCTTTGTAGTAATCTTGTAAATATATTTTCTGCGATAGTCCAAAATCAGCTATCTTTACCACCATGTCGTCACTTATCAAACAATTTCTTGTCGCTAGGTCCCTGTGAACGAATTTTCTATCAGCCAGGTACACCATACCAGAAGAAATCTGTAGGGCAATATTGATTTTGTCTAAATGAGTGAGTTGGTTGTCCTTATAGATTTCCTTGTTAGTGAATTGGCCGTCTATGACACTTCGCACTACATAGTTGCTGGGGGAACATTGGCGCAAAAACTCATTCAAGTCACCTTTTCCCATATATTCGAACAGCAAGCACATTGGTCTACCTACAGCGCAAACCGCTAATAACTTGACGATATTCGGATGGTCGAATTCCGCCAGGAGGCAAGCTTCTTTCTCAAAATCGTCCTGCATATCCTCCGAGGCATCATCCTTGAGCATCTTCACCGCCACAATGGTGAAATCCTCGCCTGGAATGAGGCCTGGAGCCTTCGCCTGAAAAACACTTCCGAAAGCTCCCTGACCCAAGTCTTTGATGTATATTATGTCGTTTCTCGGAAACTCCAGCTTCTCCAACTTGGGATTCAAAGTGGCCCCGTGTCTATGATACGCCACATTGCTGGGTAGTTTATCCAAATCAATACTGATCTCAGCTGTCTCAGGCGCATTGTACCCCAGAAGATGACGTTTGTGTAAACGATGACACAGCAATATCAGTAACAAACAGACGACTATGAGCAGAAGTCCGACACTAGACATGATTATTAGAAACGTGGGCGATAAGAACTGATCCATGGCGATATTCTTGGTATCTATGTCTTCTAATGTCGAGTTAGGGCAGCGAGGAATATCACAGTGTTGCCACCTTATTTCAGGATTCATTGTGAAGCACCAAGGCCTCTTTTCCTCGCCTCCAGCATTCCTACAATAATTCTCAGCTCCTTCAAGTTCAGGAAATATATCTGGAGGCGAATCATGGGTGTGCGGTGATTGTGATTCCCATCGTTGGCAAGGAATACCTGTCTTAGTGATATTCACTTTACCTTGGTAGAATCTGCCACGACCCTTAACGCAGTCATGGGTAATTTCATCAGATTTCATTTCTGTTAAACCGGCGTACGAGCAAACTGTTGAGTTCTTCACGTAATGAGGCAATACTGAGCAGTCGGGTAAACGAAAGTGGCCTCTAGATTCAATGTAAACTCCTTGCATTTTCTTATCTTCCACCAAAGCCCACTCTTTGTAACAAAAAAGCTCCTTCACAGCCACACAGTCTTCGTAACACAGGGGAAGTGGTTTGGATACATTACATTCTGGAAACGAATACACACACAATAATTTTTCAGCAGCTGACCGACAGGGTTCCTCCAGAGTAACGATGAGTTCTTCCCACAGTCCTTTCGTTATTTCTTCATTTTCCTGTCCACCACTGTTGTTGTACCACACCAGTTTTGTATTAAACACATAACTTTTACATATATCTCCGTGGTAAAATCCGCAATAGCCTTCTGGCGAAGACATAATCATATCGATCAAAAATATAAAAATTATGGGAAACATCTTCGAAATATTTCTTGTATTCTGCTACAGCATTTTCTCAACTGTACATCAACAAATAGGTTTTCTTCAATGAAGTTTTTACATTTATAAGTTGAGTTTGTATGGCATGATGGTTTATTACTCCACACTCATAAAAACCGAGCAATAAATAATTGAGCTAAGCTCAAAAAATTACACTTGTCTATTCTGTCTCGTACTCATCTGAAAATATTTATTTGTGTCAAACAACAAAACAGAAACCAGCAACTGTCAAAGTCAACGTCAAATTATACAGTAACCAACGATTTCATTATATACTAGATCACGCATACCTACTGAAACGTGAAAGCTTTGTTTGACTCTATAATTATGCAAAAAACTGACAGTTTTTTACGCATCTTAGTAGGGTCACTGAATCTAGAAGGTCGTGCCGTCCTTACGGGTATGGCCAATGGGCGTGGTCTGGTACTTGAAATAGATCCAGTGTTCAAATAACCCACAAAACTTGCTCTCTGATTGGTGATTTTGTGGGTTATTGGAATACTGGAACTATTTCAAGTATTGGACCACGCCCATTGGCCAGTAAGGACGGTACGGCCTTCTAGATTCAGTGACCCTACATCTTAGCTTATGACAGCGCCAGCGGTGTTTACTTGTCAGTGTTCTTGACTTGCATAGGGGTAATAATAGAAAAGGAAATTTAAAAAAAACTAGAATTTTATTGCAATATTTCATAAAAACAAAATTCACCTCTCTACAGGCAATAATAGGCCAAGCTGTAGATAAAAATGAGAGGCTCTTTTCACACAAAATAAAAGATAGATAGATAATAAGATAGTTTGTAAATGAAAACCCCGGTTTTCGCCCCAGCAAAATCGCTTTGTGGAATTTTTTAAACAAGAAATAGTGAAAAAAATTACAATTTTTTTGTTTCTTTGCGAATATCTCAAAAAGTATTGGAGGAATCGTTTTTACAGTCAATGGAACTTTTGTAGAGAATTATGAAACCTACAACATACGACCAGATCGGTGCATTTTTCACTGAGAAAATCCGGGAAAACCTCGAAAAAGAGACCATTTTTCGAAAATTCATTATTTTTATAAATCTGAAGCTGGACAAACAATATTGCGGAAACTGGATAGATAATAACATGTGGTTCAACTGTGCGCAAGATGGTTTCTGTCCGATGTGAAGTTTTTGCACAATCGCGTTTTAAACAATTTAAGGGCAAATCTTTCTGAATTCGCCGATTCACTGGCCAGTGGCGTAGCCAGAATTTGTCTTTGAAGGAGGGGCTCTAGTATATACCATCTGCGGCTGACGTCACAATCTTCAAGGTCAGTTGCTTGGAGAATAAACATTGATAGCAATTTTGATCATGATGAACATTCTCCAAGATCTTATAATCCTGGTTCACATGAATTTTTAATGAAAATGGCACAGTACAACTTGGAAAAAGCCTTTAAAACACATTTCACCATTTAAAATGCATGGAATCAGTTTGGATGGTTATCCTCCAAGCAAAGAAGACGCACCCACTTTATCACGTGCCGCGGATGGTCCATAAAAAGTCTAATCCCAAATAATGAATTTTATTTCACAAAATGGCAAATTGTCAAATCGTTGAAATTTTGGAAGAATTCGGAGGGGGGGGGGCGGGCCCACTGGGCTGTTTTTTTAACTAAAATTTTGAAATAAGCTACATTAGAGTTGATAGTGGATAGATTGAGGTTCTTTTTTTTTTCAAAAAAATACAACAACGCGCCAGGATAAAATTTGTATAGATGAACGAATGATTCGTTTACATGAAAGATCCTGAGATGTGTTCATCAGAATCGCTGCTAACCTGGTAATCAGGATCGTCACCACTTTTATTTAGAAAAGGATCAGTTTTTTCATCAGCTTATTTATATGAAAATATCAAAAAGTTGAGCATCTGTATAAGAGAAGCAATATGAACCTCAAAAACAAACAATATTAAATTTTAATAACAATTACTAGACACAGAAGCAAAATAAACTTTAAATTGAAAATGACGACACTTTTAAAAATATATCGTTTTCGCGATCGTCAAACGATGACGTAAAATTGAATATGTTTTTAAACCATTATTGAATGCGTTTCAACGTCAAAAAACACCTTAAATTGAAAATTAGGACTTTTCTTTTCAGTTTTTCTTTGGAAAATATAGACGTACATATGTGATTGCAAGTATCATATAATTTTGGAACCATACATGCATACTGCTTTGTGGAATTGTGGAAAAGGTTTGCCAAAAGTAAATATAAAGAATATACTAACCTAAAAATTTTGCACAGGTGAAAGAAAGGAGTCATTTCTATTTCAGCAACAAGACGTACTAAAAATAACACTTAAAAAACGATCTCTCAACTCAATTCACTTAACGGAAGGACATCGAAATGCAATATATGTACCTCTACCGGGTGTGCAAAACTATTTCTTGTTTCATTTGGTATGATAAATAAACCGCAAGATTGTAGGTATCACGTTTATCTGAAACAATATAGAAATTTGTGGTTGAATAATCTGATAAAAATGTAAAGTATGAGTGCATACGGAAAAGTAGTAAAATTTTCGATGGAAAGGATCCACACACGGAGTAACAAAATATAACATACAATAACTTACACATTACGTAAATTCTCCAACAGAAAACAACTACTGCCCCCTACGACCGTTGAATTACATCTGTTAGACTCTTGGCTAAGTTTTCTACAAAAACTACTTTGAAGTGCTCTTTATTAAATAGGCACCATGGCTGAAAACCTACCTACAGGTTCATGGTTCTTGCTACTCATCTGCGAATAAGGCTAGTTCTCCCAAATAAATAAAAAAAACACTTCAGCTTTTTTTGGGAGTTCCTAAGATAAACACTGAAGTATGTATCCAGCGCCATCTTTTGATTCCAGAGAGCAATTCCGAAGCCAAAGTTTTATGAGAACTACCTGGCGGAAAACCATTATAATATATATAGTAATGAAAAATGGATTACATAATCTTGAGCTTCAATTTATACAATATATAGTTATATATTCGTCTCCAACAGAAAACAACCACTGCCCCCTACGTCTGTTACATTCTTGACAGAGTTTTCTATAAGAACTACTTTGCATTGCTCTTTGTAAATGAAAAGCTTCAGTGATTTTTCGATTTAATTGGAAGAATAAGCCTTCGCTGATGAGTGGCAATAACCATAAGAAACCGGTACGAAAATAATTTCAGCTATATGGTATTCAAAGAGCACTGCAAAGTGGTTCTCGTAGAAAACTTTGCTATATAAGAATCTAACAGATATAATTCAACAGTCGTAGGGGGCAGTAGTTGTTTTCTGTTGGAGACTTGCCGACGAATATACCTATTGTATAAAGGTTAAAGCGGAAGACTGGGTTATTGTAATCTATTATTATCATTGTTAGATAATGGGGTTCCACCAGAGGTAGTTTCAACATTGTTCTGATGATACACAGTATTTTCAAATCAAAATTCAAATCTTTACTTCTCAGATGTATTTTCGTTTTTTTGTGACTATAAGCTCAATTGTCCATATACTTTTTTTGCAACCCCTATATATTAGAAACTTCATGAAGGACCGCCGCTAGCAGCAACAGAGCCCGTAAGGGTTTTGGTTCGCAGCGTTGCCAGTCACAAAGAAATTTCCTTAGATTTAAAGAATTTGTATACTGTATGAAGAAATAGGGATTTTCCATTGAATATCAACGAAATCTGAAAAAGAACTCACGTCACACATATCAAACGAATATTTGAGGCGTGGAATGGAGTTGAATCTCAATTTCTCACAAGTTGCACACCCTTTATAAGCTGAGTTCGGTAAATGCAAATCTGACAGCTCGATTCAATCTGTGGGCGTGGTTTCCCTATACTTGTAGTGGAAACTGGAGCATACAGATTGAATCGAGCTGTCAGATCTGCATTTACCGAACGCGCCTTAATAGACGAGGAAAGTGATGACGTCACAAATGTCATTCTTGTCAAAAACTGATTCCAAACAAACATCCATCAAATTTAAATCAGCTTGTCTGATTGTTTATATGAAGATTTTTCAACTTCTTTTGCTTGAGAAAACAAAATCTAAACAACCTTATACAAATTAATAAGCAAAGCAGCAAATTATCAACAGAGAAAGTCACCTAAACTTCTTTGTTTGGAATCAGTTTTTGACAAGAATGACATTTGTGACGACACACTTTCCTCGTCTATTGACTTCGGCTATAAAACATATTTAAAATTCATAATACTTTTCACATACCTACCTGAGAAACGGTTTTTTCAAAGCGCTTTGAAACCAAACATTTTCTCGTTGAAACAGTTACGTCACTATAACTCTGTTTTAAATGCTTTGATAAGAACGGTTTGAAATCAAAAGTAGTCCGAAGAAAGGGGATGTTTTAAAACAGAATGCTCTTTTGGAACCTGAGCAGCAAATATTTCTCGAGTCATCCTGCATAATCCCAAAACTGTTTGATTTTCAAAATTGTTTAAAACCAATATTTCGAGATTATATATTTATCTCTTTTTGTGCACTGATTCAGCATTTGAAGAAAATAGATAAGCACTCTGTTGAATCTATTTATTATCGATGAGTCCTAGTAAAGGATTATCAATCATTTTATTTGCATTCATCTATTAGTTTCACACTTTTGAAATATATTCGTTGATTTCAATGATTTCTGCTCTTCTAGATTTGTTACTGTTGAGGCTTGTTTTCCGTGAATAAAATGGCTGTCAGTCATTCCGGACCAATAGTTGATGAGAACCATAGGCGTTTTCCATTTAGGAGTGTGAAGCCCCATAGCTTCAAGCCCCTGAGATCGGAAATTACTTTATCACTGACTTTTTCGCCAAAAAACTATGTATTCGCGTTTTGACTTTTGTCTAATTGTGCTTCATGCACCAATAAAACGGGTGGTGCTCGAGGGGCAAGGGGAATATCAATCGGTGCTTGAAGCTCCACTAAATGGAACGCATGGTCATACGCTCTGGGTAGCTCTGAGGAGCTCCTTACGTTAAATGGAAAGCAGCTCATGTCGGCCCATTTTATTCGCAGAAAAATTGCGAAATTTGCGAGGGTATGACGAGGCTTTAGGTTTCAATTTTGACAATTTCATTTCAAAATGGTCTTTTCTTGATTAGATGAATTACTACGTCACATTTGAAAGCGGTTCGAAATCAAACTGAAAGATCAAAGCGCGTCAAAGTGCGTCCGAAGTCACCCGAAGTCGCACTGAAGAGTTAACTCGAGTTGAGTTCGGGCGACTTCGGATGCACTTTAAAGCATTTAGAGTAAGTTTCAATCATATTTTTCAGCACATTTCCCACCTCTCAGGTAAAGTTTCCGCAATATTGTATGTCCAGATTCACATTTATAAATATTATGTACTTTTGAAAAATTGTCTCTTTTTCGAGGTTTTGCCGGATTTTCTCAGTGAAAGTGGCACCGATTTAGTCGTATATAAAACATTTTGCAGGTTTTATAATTCTCTACAAAAGTTTTATTGACTGCGATTCCTTGAATAATCATTGAGATATTTCCAAAACACCAAAAAAGTTGTAATTTTTTTCACAATTTCTTGTTTAAAAAATTCAACAAAGCGATTTTGCTGAGGCGAATACCGGGGTTTTCATTTACGAACTATCTTATAAAAAGTAGTATAGCTTAAAAGGACAAATTTCATGCTTCTTTTTTCAAAACTTGTATGCAATCTGTGTTTTGAACACAATCCTCTTCTTATGAGGTCTGTGGTTTTGAACTAACCTCACTTACCTCAAAAACTACGAAGACTAGAACATTTCCAAAAAGAGTTAGCTGGGTAAATTGTTTTGGGTCATAGCCCATTAAAGGAAGAAGAAGAACTTCGGTGACTAACTTATAAAAAACTATAAACAATAAACAAACCAAAAGCAAATTCAAAACGGTGAAAAGTGAGAAGTGATAGGTGGACGTTTTAACTAGAAAAAGTTAGGACGAAAGTGTACTTTACTGTGAAATTAAAAAGCTGAAAGCCCAGAAACCAACTGATCATAAAAACGCTTTTCTTCCTATTCATACTATCAATCCAATGAAATGCTGTTTTGTGCGGAAATAACTGATATTCGAATAATTTACAACGTTCTCAGATCCATTGCAATCAAAGATGTAAATATTGAAATACATTTTCAATTAAAAAGTATAGTTTCAACTTTTTCAGTATGCTATTCTAAGACCATTGGCAGAAGGCCTGAAAGTAACGCTGGACGAAATGAAATGCGTGGAAACATCTACTTACATACCATCCGATCTGTTTTCCTTTTATCACGTAGACACCGCCGAAGAAATAATTTTCAAAATCAGTTTCAAAACTATGGTGGAGATTCTAAATATTTTCGGTGACGATGGACACCCAAATGTTAAACTTTCTTATAAATCCGTAGGATCGCCGTTGTGTATAGTGTAAGGTCCATTGCGTTCTTTGGAATTGAGTAAGTATATTGAGCTATAGGCTTCTGTTTCAGAATGAACCATAATGAAGAAAATATAACAATAGACTGTGAAATACGAACGATGAATATTGAGGATATCAATGATATAAGCCTGGCGGATGAATGCAATTTGAACAAAGTAGTTATAAATGCGAGCATATTTGTAGAATTGCTGAATAGATTGGATAATTCTGCTGATGAGCTGAAACTAACGTTGAGTCCTGATTCACCGTACTTCACTATGACTACAACAGGAATCGCAGTAAGTTGTATTAACTAGCATATTATAATAATAATAATATTCTTTATTTGGTTGATTAGATGTTGAAGCTGATTATTTTACAATTGAAAATATTCCAGGTATAAACACTGGTTAATATTTTAATCAAAACATCTACCTAGATTTTTATGATGTCACAATTCACATAAATGAAAATAATACCAAAAAAATTGAAGAAGCAGTTGAAAACTGGTTTTGAATGTATCACTCATGGATGGAGTTTGTTTCCTTTATTAGGCCAAGCTGTAGATAAAAGTAAGAGGCTTTTTTCACACAAAATAAAAGACTCAAAGGGCCCTATACTACTTTTTATACGATAGTTCGAATGAAAACTCCCCAGTAAAATCGCGTTGTGGAATTTTTTAAACAAGAAATAGTGAAAAAATTACAACTTTTTTGTTTTTTGCTAATATCTCAAAAAGTACCAGAGGAATCGTTTTACAGTCAGTAGAACTTTTATATTAAATTAGAAAACCTACAAAATGGAAATGGGATATTGGACGCCTGTTGATGAGAACAAAAAGTATTCTACCCCTTCACCACCACCAAGTAATTTTATTCCTAGATATGCATTTCGATAACAAAGTTATCTTAATCAGTAGGGATTACTAAACTAAATCGTCATTAAACTAACTTTAAATCGGTATACCATCTTATTTATACCAAATAATCAATTACCATGAGGTAATCCGTGTACTAGGAAGTGACCCTACCTGATGGACAGGTACAACCCCACCCAATAAACAATACAACAAAGGCACTTAATTATTCCTTTACTGGTATCCAGTCAAATAGTTTGGAATATAATGGACCATTATCATTACTAAGCAAGGGTTTCTAGACCGGTGTGAAGTTAGCAGCCACTTTCTAGCAGCCGTTTTTATCTAGCAGCCAATTTGCCAGTGGCGCCGGGTGTGAAATTAAATTCGGCTTTTGATCCGAATAAACTTCAATTTATGTATATAGACTACTGAAAAGCCCTAAAATGATATACCGAGAGATGGTTGATTTGCAGGCCGTCTAAGGGGCAGTTTGTACTTATCGATTTTTGGAAAATCATTCTGAAACATCGCTCAAAAATGTTTAGCGAAGTTCATTTTCCGTATATAGATTACTGAGAAGCCCTAAAATGATATACCGAGAGATGATTGATTTGCAGGCCGTCTAAGGGGCAGTTTGTACCTGTAGATTTTTGGAAAATCATTCTGAAACATCGCTCAAAAATGTTTAGCCAAGTTCATTTTCCGTATATAGATTACTGAGAAGCCCTAAAATGATATACCGAGAGATGGTTGATTTGCAGGCCGTCTAAGGGGCAGTTTGTACTTGTCGATTTTTGGAAAATCATTCTGAAACATCGCTCAAAAATGTTTAGCGAAGTTCATTTTCCGTATATAGATTACTGAGAAGCCCTAAAATGATATACCGAGAGATGATTGATTTGCAGGCCGTCTAAGGGGCAGTTTGTACCTGTAGATTTTTGGAAAATCATTCTGAAACATCGCTCAAAAATGTTTAGCCAAGTTCATTTTCCGTATATAGATTACTGAGAAGCCCTAAAATGATATACCGAGAGATGGTTGATTTGCAGGCCGTCTAAGGGGCAGTTTGTACTTGTCGATTTTTGGAAAATCATTCTGAAACATCGCTCAAAAATGTTTAGCCAAGTTCATTTTCTGTATATAGACTACTTATAAGCCCAAAAGAAAGTAAAAATACATTTATAGTAAAACTGAAGAACGTGCTTTACTCCTAACATTGACTGAAAAGTAGAAAATATCTTTAAATATAGTAATTACTCATTTGTAAATTGTTTTGACCTTTTGAAAGCTGATTATCAGTAAAACTAGAATATGCGTAAAAATCTCCCACGCTTTTTTTACATTTGAGTAATTACTATATTCTCACGACTACAGAAATTTTTCTGTTGGCCGAAAAAGTGCTAGAAATTGCACGTTAAAAGGTAAGTTCTAGTCAATTCTTGGCTCGCACAATTTTCGACTATTGACAGCTGCCGTTTGTAGGGGGACGACAGCTGGTTAACGGAAAAATACAATTTTAATAACTTTTCTGAGGATTGTTTCCGAATAAACTGCCTCTTGACAGCCTGCAAATCAACCGTCTCTCGGTATATTATTCTTGAGCTTTTCAGTAGTCTATATACAGAAATTGAACTTGGCTAAACATTTCTGGGGGATGTTTCAAAATGATTTTCCAAAAATCGACAGGTACAAACTGCCCCTTAGACGGCTTGCAAATCAATCATCTCTCGGTATATCTTTCTAGGGCTTTTTAGTAATCTATACACGGAAAATGAACTTGGCTAAACATTTCTGGGGGATGTTTCAGAATGATTTTCCAAAAATCTACAAGTACAAACTGCCCCTTAGACGGCCTGCAAATCAACCACCTCTTGGTATATCATTCTAGGGCTTCTCAGTAATCTATATACGAAAAATGAACTTGGCTAAACATTTCTGGGGGATGTTTCAGAATGATTTTCCAAAAATCGACAAGTACAAACTGCCCCTTAGACGGCCTGCAAATCAACCACCTCTTGGTATATCATTCTAGGGCTTCTCAGTAATCTATATACGAAAAATGAACTTGGCTAAACATTTCTGGGGGATGTTTCAGAATGATTTTCCAAAAATCGATAAGTACAAACTGCCCCTTAGACGGTCTGCAAATCAACCATCTCTCGGTATATCATTTTAGGGCTTTTCAGTAGTCTATATACATAAATTGAAGTTTATTCGGATCAAAAGCCGAATTTAATTTCACACCCGGCGCCACTGGCAAATTGGCTGCTAGATAAAAACGGCTGCTAGAAAGTGGCTGCTAACTTCACACCGGTGGTTTCTAGCCCCTTTTTCCAATAGCAATACCTTTATAACAATCTTATTTTCTGAAATCATCAATGGGTTTTATTAATTTGAAATTTTGCATATTAATTTTGTGATGAGTTTCTAATAAATGATCCGCAACACTCGATTTATTTTCTCGTGAATATTTAGCACGTGCCAAATGTTCGCGTAAACGAACATTGGTAGATCTTTTGGTTTGGCCATAACATACACTATCGCAGTTTTGACAGGTAATTTCATAGATGCCTGATCTCTTCCTGAATAGTTTCAATTCTAGTCCAATCAACAGGGCTATCAACCTCAACTTAAATTGCTCCGCCGATATTTTTTTTTAAATTGTAGAACACAGTGTGCACATTACTTCTGAGAACAATTATTACTACCTCCAGGGGAGTGGAACCCCCCCAAAAAACGCGATGAAATTAATTTTTGAGGTAATTTCGAAATATCTCAAAAAAATTACTTTAAATCAGAAAAATAAGTTGATATTCAGAAAGAGCACAAATTTTTACCAAAAAACTGTCCCTACCAAAATTTTTCTTGAAAAAAATTGTTGAAGTTATATGCTTTCGCAATGGGATAGGTGTTGCGCCGGCTCCCGCCAACGTGCATTTTTTCAACCAGCGCCAGCGCGTGAAGTAAAGTTCTATAACTCCTCACATAAATGTTCAATTCAAATAAATCTTACGTCATTTTGAAGATAAAGATCGCAGCTTTGTATTCTGATATCTATAGAATAAATTAACTTATGTGGCTGAAATACACGAGTACAATACAAGAAACAAAAACAACATAAAAATTGAAAAGTATAAAAAGAAAAGTACACATAATTCTTTATTTTATAAAGGAGTAGATTGTTTTAATGATCTCCCACAAGAAATTAAAGAAAGTGGTTCGATAAATACATTCAAAAGACTATTGAAGGATTACCTTATGAAAAATTAGTATATTTTTATGTATGACTTTTTTATGTATCTTTTTATTTATACGTGTGAATTTTTAATCAGATTGTTTGTATTTTTTCATGTTAATTTTATTTTATTTATAAGGTGACATTGTATTTACTATTGTAAATGAATTAGTTTTTCAACTATATATATATATATATATATATATATATATATATATATATATATATATATATATATATATATATATATATAAATAAGGATGGATTTAGCGAGGGGCAATATATGAAAATATAAGTAGAAAAGTTATTGGGTATAACCCTCAAAATGTTCTGCAACCGTAGACACGTGTTTCGAGCTTAAGCTCTCATCAGTACGGTAAAATCAAGTGCGAAGATGTACAACACTTGGATGTAAAAATAGAAACAAAGGAAGTCAACAACAAATGTTTGGTTGGCTTCCTGTTGTTGACTTCCTTTGTTTCTATTTTTACATCCAAGTGTTGTACATCTTCGCACTTGATTTTACCGTACTGATGAGAGCTTAAGCTCGAAACACGTGTCTACGGTTGCAGAACATTTTGAGGGTTATACCCAATAACTTTTCTACTTATATATATATATATATATATATATATATATATATATATATATATATATATATATATATATATATATATATATATATATATATATATATATATATATATATATACTGAATACTTGTTTCAAGGAGCAATAAATGTTCCAGTGACTGTAAAACAGTCGAAAACAATCCTTTACTCACTATACCTTTGTATAGATTGTATGGCATATGTCCGACAGAAAACAACTACTTCTCTGGCTAATACCTCGACAGATATTGAATTATATCTGTCAGACATATGTGCAAAGATCCTTACTTTGAAGGAACAACTTTGCAAGAGCTCTCAGAGACAGACAGCAGGACACCGCCTGATCCAAACAAGGAACCAACTGCAGACCGGTTTGGGATGAAGTCCCTCATCAGTGCAGTCCTGGTTATCACGGTTGTATACACGCGGAGTCCCGGTGCCCGTCATCGTACGCCGGGATAAAAAGGTATAGTGAGTTCCTAAAGGATTGTTTTCGACTGTTTTACAGTCACTGGAACATTTATTGCTCCTTGAAACAAGTATTCAGCATATACCATTTCGCATCCGAAATGTCCTTCTGGAGCGCGTACGATGACGGGCACCGGGACCCCGCGTGTATACAACCGTGATACCCAGGACTGCACTGATGAGGGACTTCATCCCGAAACCGGTCTGCAGTTGGTTCCTTGTTTGGATCAGGCGGTGTCCTGCTGTCTGTCTCTGAGAACTCTTGCAAAGTTGTTCCTTCAAAGTAAGGATCTTTGCACATATGTCTGACAGATATAATTCAATATCTGTCGAGGTATTAGCCAGAGAAGTAGTTGTTTTCTGTCGGACATATGCCATACAAACTATACAAAGGTATAGTGAGTTCCTAAAGGATTGTTTTCGACTGTTTTACAGTCACTGGAACATATATATATATATATATATATATATATATATATATATATATATATATATATATATATATATATATATATATTATTTATTTATATTTATACACGCAGTTGCCAGATGCAAAATTGCAATTGAAAATCTTATAATATTAAAGTTCCTGACTTCGTGAAATAATGCTTGTGATTACTGAAATAATGTCTTGTCACTTGTAGCAAGTAAAATGAACAGTTGGGGATTACTTCATTGGCAAATTGCATAACGTTTAACCGGTCCAAATAATGTTGGTTTTAAATACGAGTGGTTTCAATTCTTCGCATATTTTAGGTTACAAAATCTTGAGGGAGTTTATAAATTCAAATGCTAATAACTCAGAGATAAAAGCACGTATCAACATGAATGAAAAGCCAGTTTGCAGAAAAAACCCTGCTCTTATTGAAAATATTCATACAAATTTGGTTAGGTACTTGTACACATTTTAAATGCAATCCAGTCAATCTTTCAAGTACTTAAAATAGAGGTTACTCGGCATTTGATCGCATTATTGTTCTATGGAAAGAAAAATAAAATCACTCCTTGATGGAATATGGGGATTCGAGACCGAGGAAGACAGTGAACAAAAGGAAACTGTCCCGAAGTGTACCTGCTTTAAACTATTGAGATTCAAAAACCTGAAAAATATCGGCTTGGGACCTTGTCAGTGCGACAGCTTGCGCGCGCCGCTGTATAGTATACAGCGGCTCGGTTCTGTCGGTGCGCAGTGGGCAGCAGTCAACATTGCTCTATGTAAACGTCAGATAATATAAAAGTTCATGTGCAGAAAACACTGGATACTGGAATAACATCGATAGTCGGAGGCGAGCAAACATCTCTTAGTGCTTTATCACTGTTATTAATTGAAAATGGTGAGTTTGTCATCTACAGTTAATGCAGCGAGGTAACATTTTTGTAGAGTGTACTTGCAAGTCCAGACATAGTTGTCATATGAGATACATCCTGAAAATTGGGGCTGGTAAAAGAGTACCACTTTGAAACCAATCGAAATTACCAGAAAACCCGCACCGGATTCAATTTTAAAAATGGTTTTTTGTAACTGCACTACTTTCTCAGAGACTCCTGCACGTGCAAAAAAAGTGGTCTAAAATGTACCAATGTTTGTAATAAATGTACCACAGATAGATAGATAGAAATTTGGCAGTGATTGTTCCGGATTGTGAAGATGAAGACGAGGAGACTGAAGATGAAGTAAATGATGAGTTGTATGAGTGAATAAATATATTTTCCTATACATTTCTTGATGGTGATCACTTGTGGATTCATTTCTCCATGTCCTTTCCCGATATCATTGAAAAACACTCTCATATTTCGTTCCGGTACGCGTTTGATTTATACAATAAGTTGATCTTCTCTCGAATTTGCGAATAATTTTCACAACAATACTTCTAAATCTCAATAACGACAGTTCTCAACGATTATTTACCCACATTCATATCTAAGAGTAGTAGTTTGAGAGTTTTTTCAAATATTCTCCCCCTTCCCTCTCACCCCAATGTTTCCGCGATGTGGGGGATATGCCCTGAATGCGGGGGCGGAAGAATCGTTTCTAATAATTTATACCTATTATTTTTACAAATTTTCGCTCAGTTTCGTTACTCAGGACTGATAATTTTACATATTCATAGAAAATACCCCAAAAACAAGATTTCGGGAAGGGGTTGATGCCCCGGGGGGGGGTTTAATTGTTGAAAATAATTCGCTCCCATTATTAATATCGATTTTCACTCATATTTATTGTCCAGAGCTGAAAAGTCAAGAAAATAACATCCAGAAAAAAGTTTTTACGATTTTGGGGGTTGGTCCCCCTCCCCCCCAGGGGGTGATAACTTTATTGCTAATTATTCAACCCTCCGTGACGACCGAATTGCAAAAAAGAAATCGGAGGATCAATTTAAGTTGAACTTTTATGAGAAAAATTGCTCTGTTTATTGGCCTTTTCAGTATTTGAACAAATTAAATTCACGGTGGAGATGGAAGCTGACAGACAGTTGACATTTTTGGAAATGTTATTATCAGTTTCCGCAATATTGTTTGTCCAGCTTCAGATTAAAAAAAAACTATAAATTTTTGAAAATGGTCCCTTTTTCGAGGTTTTCCCGGATTTTCTCAGTGGAAAATGCACCGATCCGGTCGTATGAAAACCGATTTTGCAGGTTTTATAAATCTCTACACAAGTTCCATCGACTGTAAAACGATTCCTCAAATAATATTTGAGATATTTCCTATAAACCAAAAAAATTCCACAAGCGATTTTGCTGGGGCGAAAATTTATGAACTATCTTATAAAAAGTAGTAGAGCCGTTTGCGTCTTTTATGTAGTGTAAAAGAGCCTCTTATTTACTAAAATACTCGAAAGAGGTTCGACTTTTTGCCACTTTGACGCTGGCATCTAAGTTTGAATTCCCAATATTTGTTAAGTACGCATTACTTTCTCATTCATTTTATTTTTCAGGGTGAATCAGAAGTGAATATTTCCAAAAATTCTGAATCAGTGACTGTATACCAATGTACAAAAACAACTACTTCAGTTTACAATTTTGCTTATATTAGGCAAATATTGAAGGTTATGAGCTATGCTGATAAAGTCATGATATCCACAGGCGAATCAGGTTTACTGGGTTTGCAGTTGGTCATTAACTCGGAAGAAAGGTTGATGTATGTAGAGTATTATGTTACTTCTCAGTATTTGGAAGATTAAATTGAGGTTATGACCAATTGGGGAGAGTAAATGTAAAAACCAATAAATTTTTATTTATATTGTAATTGGTGATAACTAGAAACTAGGCTCCACTTTATCCTAAATCCTATAGGAGAATAGAACTGAATAAAATTGAGTGGACTCACTTCTACGATGTACCAGAAATCGCCCCATTTCATCGCTATAAAACTATTTAACGCCCTTCCCTGCGAACTGAAAAGCATTACTTCGTACGAAAAATTCAAAAGGCAATGCAAGGATTTTTTAATATCTGAAACTTTCTACACTGTGAATGAGTTTTTGAGCAGGAATAGATCCTAATTATTAACCTGTAATTTTATTATTTGATACTCAATGAGCTTTTAACTATTATTATTTATTGTATTTTATCTATATTTTATATGTGCTTTTATTGAAAAATATCTTTTTTTACGATTCTTTATAGTTGACTTGTCCAACACCATGTAATTATGGTATTTTATGGATGTTGTGGTATTTATTTAATTAAAAGGAACATGGTTTACAATATTTCCTTTAATAGAACTATGTAATTAAGACTCAGATCAATAAGTAAACATAGATGGGCCCGATGCCATGTAAACATCATATTCACTGAACCGAAGACAACTTTGTTTATTTACGTACACCTCTCATCCCTAATGTTTTCAAACATTGACGCCCTGTTGTCAAATTGGTAAAAAAATATGATTTTGGTAGGAACTTACCAATATCATCATATTTTCACCCAGATGTATAATTCTAATAATTCTAGAGAAATGTTTATGTCCAGAAAGGTGTGAAAAAATTACCAAAACGTAGATATATGTCGTTTTTGAACTGATGAAATTTTAGGCCCTGTGAAAATTTCGAGCGGTTACTAGAATTATTTTACTCTTGGCAACACCGCTTGTGACACCGGCCGTGGCGGCCATGTACCTTGTCGTTTTGTGTTGATGAAGTGTTGTTAGAAATTTTCTTGTGTTTTCGTGGTTTTTGTCCTGCTTAAACAACTTAAAGTTACATTTGGAATATTTTTCAAAATAGTGCAGTGGTTTACTAAGGCACAATGTCGAAATTGCTTTGTTTTCAAAACAAATGATAGTAAACAAACATTCCACAGGTGAGGCTCCAGTGGCGTCGAATGCACGATGCAAATCATGCAATCAAACGTATTCGTCAAATATAATATGGAAGGACAAAGAAACTCATTCAAAATTACAGATAAGAAAAGCCTATGGCAAAATGGTGAATGCCTCAATGTTTTTTACAAATATCTGTAAGCACGGAGAAAAAACATTATGAAAGGAAAATTGAATTTATTTTCCAATGATATTGACATTGGTAAAAATCTAACAGATATACCAAAGGACTTGCTTAAAAATTTTGGAAATCATTTCTTTGAGGAAGAGCCTTTATATCAAACCATAGTTATGCCTTGGTAAAAGCAATACTTAATTTTTTTTTCAAAATCCGAATATACCATATTGTTAAAGTGTCGGAGTGTATGTGAAAGAATGATTCTCAAGAAAGCTCAGTACATGAGGATTTCAACACTTGGTATTTATTGATTTTTAAATAAAACTGTCTTTGTCAAAAGAGACCTGATCCTTTCTACTTTGTCAGTTCCACTTATTGACAATTCATAGTATATTCGGATTTTGGAAAAAAATTGAAGTATTGCTTTTACCAAGGTATAACTATGGTTTGATAAAGGCTCTTCCTCAAAATGATTTCCAAAAATTTTAAGCAAGTCCTTTGGTATATCATTAATTGTCCTCACTGTTAGAATTTTAACAATATCAATATTATTGGAAAATAAATTCAATTTTCCTTTCATAAGCCTCAATGTTTTTTACCCCTGCTTACAGATATTTATAATAGCAAACATTGAGGCATTCACCATTTTGCCATAGGCTTTTCTTATCTGTAATTTTGAATGAGTTTCTTTGTCCTCCAATATTATATTTGACGAATACGTTTGATTGCATGATTTGCATCGTGCATTCGACGCCACTGGAACCTCGTCTGTGGAATGTTTGATTACTATCATTTGTTTTGCAAACAAAGCAGTATTTCGACATTGTGTCTCACTAAAACACTGCACTATTTTGAAAAATATTCCAAATGTAACTTTAAGTTGCTTAAGCAGGACAAAAACCACGAAAACACACAGGAAAATTTTAACAACACTTCATCAACACAAAACACTTGCACTTGCGTCCTCTGATGCTTTGAGGAACGTTGCACAAGTATCTGTTAGATTTAATTCAATCCCCGTCGTGGTCTTAGCCAGGAGAGTAGTTGTTTTCTGACAGGTACTTGCCATATGAATGAACTGGTCCAAAATTTAGGAAGGATCATACTCAACAGAATAAACAATTTTTACAAAAAAAGGAAATGGGTTCTGAAAAAATAGAAGTTGGAAAAGGTTTCTCAACTCATAGGGCCAGTTGCATAAAGAATTTAAGAGACAAATAAATATTTGATTTGATGATTACTATGGCAACGCATGTCTAAGCTCACCAGTTATGTTACCTACGTTAACAGAAGGCTTTATGCAACTGGTCCATATTTATTCTTATTGATTCGTTGAAACTTGATCTACACAACAAACCTCCAGACTCCAAACTTGAAATATAGTCAAGGAACTTGTTACCTCTCTCGAATTAATTACTTTAGACCATAAATAATGCTTTATTTTTTATAGCTGAAAACTCTTAGAATCCAACTAAGGAAAGAATATCATAAATCACAAAACTAATCCTCTACCTTGAATCCCCAAATTTTGATAAAAAGTTATTTGTTGCTAACTCCCGGCTTTTTATTGACGCTAGGAATTTTAAGACAAAACCGCGAAATAACTTGTTGCAGCTCACAGGTACTGCATTTGCATAAGTAATTTTGACCCCCTTAAAAAAGCACGGCACTGTGCTAGAGGTGTTTTGTTTTGGTTCGAATGTCAAAAACCCGAAACAAAACAGTTTCCGCAAGAATTATCTTCGGTTCAGTGAATATGATGTTTACGTAGCATCGTGCCCATCTATGTTTACTTATTGATCTGAGAATACATACATGTGTTAAGTTCTAGTGTAAGACAAAATATATTACTACTAATTTAACAATTATGACTTATGACAATTGACAGGCACCAATGCCAGACAGTCAGTGGCCATGAACAAACAGTGACCATCAAACTATCATATGACACCTTCCCATTTCAACATAAAGACAACCTAATACCCTGTTAATATTTCAATTCAAAGTCATCAAATCTCTTCGGAGGTCTGATAACCCTTTCAGTTTTTCTAGTGTCCAAGTTTTCATTTGTTTCTTGTTCACAACGCGTAGTTTCAGTTTGGGTTCTCGACCACCTTGGGTCGAGCTTGATTCAGAGGAGTCGTTACTAAGATCTAGTATTAAATCCTTTTTGACAGGATGTTTTCCTAGTGACGATCTGATTTCTTACAACTCTTCCATTCTCTTTCTGTACTATGTATGATCTGGGTGCCTCGTGCTTACTGATTATCACTGCTGGCTCCAATTAATAAAGTTCTATTCTATTATAATAGAATATCTTTGTTGATCATTTTTTGGTATAAGAGTAATGTGGTGAGCGTAGGACTAGGAACACCTACCAATCAATTTGTAGGACAATATGACCATTCAATTATACCAATATTAATCAAGCAACGGTAAAAAAATCCGCTGATTATTAATGAATTTTTATGACCACGTCATTGGTACATGTTGGGAGTGGGGGACTCTTCAGTCCTACCATCCATTTTGTAGGACAAAAGTTTTTTCGAGTACTTTATCGAATTATCTCGAGGTTCAGCTGAAAAACTAACTGTTATTAATGACTTTTTTGCACTCACCAAATCGACATGATTGACGCCTGTAAAGCCCTTTTGAGCTTTACGGATCACTTTGACAACCGAGTCCAGGTTTCGGAATCCTCGGGCGCCACCTCTGTTTAATGTGGGAAGGCCACTTGCTCCGGGCAGCTTCAGTGAAGAATGTATTACTCCAGGGGTCGCTATGGTACCGACCTATTTACTGTTGGCCAGAAAGGCAGGCTTTAATTGCCCTTGCTGGGTTCGATTCCTGGGTACCTGCTGCTTTCAGATGTAATAAATAAAATGACAATTGCAATTAATGACGTTTATTCATATCAACTAATGCCGTGTTAAAGCTCTATAAAAGTTTGGGTTAAAGTTCGGGTTAAATATCGGGTTGAATCTCAGGTTAAAACTCAGGTCAAAGCTCGGGTTAAAGCTCGGGTTGAAGCTCGGGTTAAAGCTCTACTAGCATACACAAGCGGACTTTCAAATCACCTTCAGGCACGAGATATTCAGATATCAAAAGCTTAGAACTTGATATTTTGAACTCGGGAGTAAAATGCACGAACATCAGTGAGCTTAGCAGACAAAACTTCGAAAGTTCTAGAATTGCGGAAGGAGGGACTGCTTTTCAACTTGAATGTGATACCCGGGAGTAAAGCTCCCTGCAATGCCAAGCTCAAGCTGGTGCAACAAACAGAGACACCCGGGAGTAAAACTCCCTGTAATGTCTTGATCTGATTAGTATAAGAACCGTTCTGTTAAACTGGATGATTCCGAAAATGGCAAGTTCAAATAAATAAAACATATATTTCTCATGCCTGACAAGACTTACTTACTCCACCAAATAATTCACCTTGTACCTCTACTCGGACAACCTGTTGATTCGGCGGCGCTTACTGCAAGTCAAATTGGGCGACTTCGGCTCTGGTCGGCTCGTGCTGACTCCTCTCTGCTCTGCTGGTCTCGCTTCGGCTGGCTGGCTGGACTAACTGCCGGCTCTCTGCGGATTCTGTCAACAAATGCGTGTACTCGGATAGTTTGAAGTAGGGTGTTTCACCTCTTCCGACTAGCTCAGACCGCCTATCCGAAGTACAGCATTGTCGCAAAAATCTCAGCAACTCCGGAGCTCTTCATTTATTTGGAAAACCAGCAGGAACGTGTCTGACATACGAATTCTTTCTGGATTTGTTGGTGTTGCCAACCAACGAGGTCCCATTAATTCGCATGCCAGGCCGAAGATACCTAAAAACCAGAAATACTATTTACACTTAAAACACTACTGAGCCATCCAGAAGTGAGGGCTTCTCTCCTGGGAATTGTCCGAGCCCTCGGGCGGCTCCTGGATGACTGCCTAAAACAGCCATTTGAGCATTTATTTATACCATTGCCGAACATTTAAGTCGGCCAATGGTATCGCAAAGTGCTGGTAGGCGGAGCCTGTTAGAACTCTCGCCTCCAGATATACTCCAGTGAGTATTTTCCAAAACTTCAAAATAGTAGTATTTCTGGCAAAAGATAACAATTCCTTGGTTTTATATCTTCGATCTGACGTCACACCTCCCATTCATTGCTACGTATATCGAGTAAGCGCGCGCCGATCCCCAGGCTGTCTTCGCTCGACGATGTGCAGAATGAAATTATATCGGGCGATAGAGATCCTGAATCGATTCAGCTGATTTCTCGAACAAAATAAGTAACTTCGTTACACGCCTGCGCAGTTTATTAGCTATCACTATCGAGAATTTTCGTAGTGGGAAAAGTTGGGCGTCTCATCAAAACGAGGCTACTCACGAAGATTCAGCCTGTTACTAATAATTTTTTTTCAACGTGGAATTAACAATTTCGGAGCGAAGGACTGGGAATGTGTAGGACAATATGACCATTCAATTATATAAATATCAATACTTTATCGAATTATCTCGAGGTTCAACTGAAAAACTATTTTTGCACTCACGAAATCGACATGATTGACGCCTGCGCATTTTATTAGCTACCACTTTGGAGAATCTTCGTAGAGGAAAAAGTTGAGCGTCTCGGCAAAAAAAGCACCTCAAGAAAATTCAGCCTGTTAATCATTTTTGAAAATAGGCGTGGGATCCTGGTCTATATGATAAAAGTCTATTGGGGAGCAACTTTGAGCACAATTATCATCGATTCTAAATGGACGAAAATTCTCAAAAAATATTAATTCTCAAAAAATACCTTAATTTCTGCCTTTTTGTGATGTCAACAGTTTGTTTGCCAACTCGGGAATTGGAATGGATTTGGAATTAGATAAAAAAGTCACTTGTACCAAATATATTTTTACTTTTACTAGATTCATATCATACACATTCATTTGAGAGCATTGCTTTTATAATACTATGATACATCGGAACATTCTGTCGCTACTCGTTTATTGCCTTTTTTCCGCCATTTCCATAGATTTTTTTGTAACACATTCAACTGCATCCATGAGAGCAGCTCTGAAAAAAAAGTACCTTATTTGATTTTACAAAATGACTGAAAAATGAAGTTTATTAGAATTCTGCTATAATTTTTTATAAAAAGAAAAGTATGTTTCAATAATTTTTTAATGGTATTGTTATAAGCCTCATCAAATGAAAGTCAAATAGTAATAAACATCTGACATTTTTTATTTGTCACTTTGGCTGTGTCAAGTCAACGGTCGGACAAGGCACGCGCGTTCAGTATGAAGTATGACGATGAGTCCGACCGATCAGATGATTGAAAATATTGGTCACATACATACAGTTCTAATTAGGTCGTCAAGTCAACCAAATGACCGCGCTGGTCTAATCATATTGGTCAGACCGGAGACTTGACTCAGCCTTTGAATCACCGTAGCAACAAAGAAAAAATAAACCTGTCAGTCAAAACACTACCTCGTCAAAACCAATTTTACCGTCGCAGCTTTTTCTGGTAAGATAATTTTTCATGGATTCTTCAGACGAAGATTTGCCAGAGTCAGTTTTGGAAGCGGCTAGAACTGCAAACTTGGATCTACTACCATCAAAATCCCGTCATAGGTATGAAAAGGAGTATATTTTTTTTGAAAACTGGTGCCAAAAGGGAATTAAAATTTTTAAAGAATGCGTTTTTTTTTGCTTATTTCTCTGAAATTTCCAAAACATGCAAGACAAACACTCTTTGGTCCAGGTAAAAAGTGTAATTAAACTTAAAAAAGACGTCGATTGAAGCAAGTTTTTCAAGGTCATGGCATATAATATGAAAAACAAAACATTGGATTTAGATAAAAAAAGGCTAAAACTTTCTTGAAAGAAGAATTATTTAAGTTTATAAATGAAGCCTTACGAAATTTATCTTCATATAAATGTCGCTACGATTTTTGGTTTGGCGAGCGCATGTAGGCGAGAAGAATTAACAAAGATGTCTTTAAATCATATTAATGACAAAGGAAATATTTTATTGATTAATATCCCAAAAAACCACTCTTTCAGAAGCTTTGCGATTTCTGAGGAAGCTGGAAATGAAAAATTGCTCAATTTGGTCAGGCAGTATGTGAGTTAAGAAAAAATTGCATACATTTGTTTTCTTTGTATTACAACATAAGTAATTGGAATCGCACCATTTTTTAACCATTTCAAGATCTCTAGTGATAGTATCTTTCGATTGCTGGGCATTTTTTTAATGCCAGAGGATGGTAGTATAACCTGCAAATATTGTAAAATTTCCTCTAATTGGAATGAAATCCAGATCATTCAGATATAGAAGAAAAAGGATTGGACCATAAAAAGATCCTTGCGGGACACCCGAATAGATAGATCTCTTTACTGTGTGATAGTTGTCCATTTGATTCAACTATTTGTTTTCTATCACTTAAATAGGAGGCAAACCAGTCATAACAAACACCTTTGAAACCATAGCAGCTTCTTCAAAAGGAGTGTATGATTTACGCAATCGAGGGCTTTTGAAAAGTCACAAAACGATGCTACTACAGTTTCTCCATTGTTAAGGCTGGTGAATGCATGCTCAAGAAAATGAAATATTGCTGCATTGGTACTCTTTGAACTTAGAAAACCAAATTGAGTATTTGTTAAAATATATGATGGTCTAGAAAGGCTATAATCTTTGTTTCACAAGTATTTCAATCAATTTCAAAAGTGTTGAGAGTAAAGAGATTGGTCTGAAATTCCTTGGATCTTGTTACAAAAATTCACGAAAATATGAATGCTCATTTCATTTTAATTTTTTTTTGTCCAGTTAGTGTATAAAACTGTTATATATACACAGAATACATGTAGAAAATTTAGTACGTGTAGAAATCGCTAGAATGGCGGCAAAATGAAAAAAATTGTAATGCAAAGGCAAAAAAGGGGTAAGATGGCAAGATATCAAAAAAAGTTATTTGAAAAAGTCACTTAGAATTCAGTTTTATACACATAAACGAAGTTTCAAGAGATAATTCAAAAAAATTGAAAATAGCAATTTTTTAAAAATATTATCCCATCTATTTAAAAATATTATTATTTTTTCTTATGAATAGCTTGACTATACTGAAACATTTGCATTTTAATGATAATGACAAAACTTTCTCATTTTCTGCACAACAGAGGGCACTAAATTGAAAAAATGGGAATTTGTCAGAACCCTTGCTGTTACATCGGTTCGTATCTAACAGTTATATCCGAATTCCACGACCATTGTGATGACATGACACTCCAAAAACATGGTAATTTCCAGATTATAATCAAGTTCCGATGATAATCGTGCATGAGCGTTTCACTTCGCACATAAACTTGAAAATAGTGCGTCAAATTAAAGATTCTTAAAGTTTATGTGCAAAGTAAAACGCTCATACAGCATTATTATTGAAACTTGATTAAAATCAGGAAACATGGTGTTTCTAGATTGCCATATCAACGCAATAGTCTTGGAATTCTGATATAACTGTTAGATAAGAACCAATGTAACAGCGAGGGTTCTGGCAAAAACCAATTTTTTTAATTTAGTGCCCTCTGGTGTGGAGAAAATGAGAAAGTTTTGTCATTATCATTAAAATGCAAATGTTTCAGTATAGTCAAGCTATTCACAAGAAAAAAAAATAATATTTGTAAATAGATGGGAAAATATTTTTAAAAAATTGCTATTTTCAATTTTTTTGAATTATCTTATTATTGAAACTTCGTTTATGTGTATAAAATTGAATTCTAAGTGACTTTTTCAAATAACTTTTTTTGATATCTTGCCATCTTACCCCTTTTTTTGCCTTTGCATTGCAATTTTTTTCATTTTGCCGCCAAACTTTTCCCCAGAATATTTTTTCCAATACTCCAATGATAAAATTTTTTCCCATATGGTACATACTTTTTGGCGGTCACTGTATATAGGTAGTCATATATTTTGTCTTAGTGTTTTATATTAATGTAAATGGGTATCTCCTTCCCGTGTAATAAATAAATAAATAACGGTCATCAGTCCCATACTAACCTTACCCCGCCTCTTTCTAACACATGAATACCAGTTATAGTTGTACCTCCCGGAGAGCAAACTTCATCTTTCAGTTGTCCCGTGTGTTTTCCGCTCTCTCTCACCATCTTGGCAGCACCTAGAACTGTCTGCGCAGCAAATTCAATCGCCAGTGCTCTGCTAATTCCCATTTTAACACCTCCGTCAGCCAAGGCCTCTATCATCAAGTAAACCTTGAAATGTTCGAGTTTTCAATTATTTTTAATCAAATACTAACAGCTTACGTAAGCGGGTCCGCTACCTGCAAGAGCTCCAATGGCATTTATCAAAGACTCTGGTACTTCCTTACAAATCCCTGTCACCGAAAGAAGAGTTTTAACGAGTTCTATGTCACTGTCTGTCGCTCTTTGTCCTGGAGTGAATACCGTGCAACCCTCTCCTACCATCATTGGGGTGTTTGGCATCGCTCGGATCACTCTGCTCCCTTGAAATTTCGACAGGACACATTCTAGCTGTTCGATGGGTATTCCTGCCAAAATCGAAATGAATAACTTCGACTTCAAATGGCTCTGGGACAATGTGTCGAACATGTTGGCTATTGCTGATGGTAGAATGTGAGGTTTAACAGCTATGAATATAATATCAGATTGTTCCACAACTTTTCCATTTTCTGTAAACACTTGGGCGCCCTTTTCTTTCCAACAGGTCAGATTTTGCATATTTGGTCCAGATACATAAACTTGGCTGTATTTTATTAGACCTAATAAAATTGGAATTGCTTTTGTTACGGCATTTTTAAAATAAGTTCATTACCTTTTTTCACTATGCCTTCACAAATTGCCGTGGCCATATTCCCTCCTCCGATAAAACCAATTTTTTCCGAAATGGAATCAGTTTTTACTTTTGATTCTTCCATGACCAAGAAATCAATTAAAACTAGGTGACTCAAATGTTCAGCAGTTGAGAAGACAAATGCATAGACTGAGAGACAAATGAATAAATCAAATAAATGATATGATTGTTTTCGTAATCACAGAAAAATTGAGGAAAGGAGTAGGGTTAAAACTGTTGTTAAGGTCACGACTCACAAGGACACACTGTACCACAGATTGACAGATTACAGAAACAAGTTCTGTGGTGGGATTTTGAACACTCGATACGTCAGCTGTCACGATCCGTAGGCTAGAACGGTGTATGTTCTCGGTTCGAAACGAAATCGAAATTATGAAATATCTTCGAATAGAGATAAAATGGAATTATATCTACCATATATCGACTCGAATTGCAATATATTTTGAATTGTATTGGTTTTTATAATTGCTCAAATCTGACATGTCAAACTCACGACGGATCGAGTGTTCGTAATTGCACCCCGGTAATCTGTGCACTGTACAATAAAATGAACGGCAAAAGAGCTCCGATCAATGCTATATTATTAACAATTTTTGATGAATAGTCGTTAAATCGCTATTTTTTCTACGTAAGGTTAGGTTAGGTTGGTTAGTAATTCAAGCATTTTCAACTCAGTTTGCCTTCTTGTCGGTCATCTAAACTAACCGCCATTACAGTGTCCAATCACAGAGCGTGCCGTGCATTTTATTGTCGTCTCAAGGACACTTGTCGCAGATTACAGAAACAAGTTAGATGCGAAACCGAGCAATGAATCGTATTGCGCCACTGACATGAAGTGGGTGTATTCCGGAACTAAAACATTTTGAAGTCGGTTACGGATTTCTGTAATGGGTTGGTAAGTCACCCGACTACAACCATTGTTTATCCATTGTTTATATAGAAGTAAGATAATCAATGCCTGTGTAATTAGTGTTGGACGCAAACGCGAGTGTCATCTAGCGTGATTGGTTACAAACATGAATATTTGACGTCATTTTAATGCAGGTTCCTTCAAAAAACCCTGATTTTAATGCTGTCCCATTGTTTCAATCAAGTTACGCCATGACTTGGAGGCCAGATCACTGAAGTTACGACATGACTTGGATGCGAGCTCACTATCGCCATCTACACGTCGCATCCATTTGAATCCAATTATAATCCCATAAGGTTGACTATCTTCATTGTTTATATAGAAGTAAGATAGTTAGTCAATGCCTGTGTAATTGGTGTTGGACGCAAACGCGAGTGTCATCTAGCGTGATTAGTTACAAAATTTGACGTCATTTTAATGCAGGTTCCTTCAAAAAACCCTGATTTTAATGCTGTCCCATTGTTTCAATCAAGTTACGCCATGACTTGGAGGCCAGATCACTGAAGTTACGACATGACTTGGATGCGAGCTCACTATCGCCATCTACACGTCGCATCCATTTGAATCCAATTATAATCCCATAAGGTTGACTATCTTCATTATTTATATAGAAGTAAGATAGTTAGTCAATGCCTGTGTAATTGGTGTTGGACGCAAACGCGAGTGTCATCTAGCGTGATTAGTTACAAACATGAATATTTGACGTCATTTTAATGCAGGTTCCTTAAAAAAACCCTGATTTTAATGGTGTCCCATTGTTTTAATCAAGTTACGACATGGCTTGGAGGCCAGATCACTGAAGTTACGACATGACTTGGATGCGAGCTCACTATCGCCATCTACACGTCGCATCCATTTGAATCCAATTATAATCCCATAAGGTTGACTATCTTCATTGTTTATATAGAAGTAAGATAGTTAGTCAATGCCTGTGTAATTGGTGTTGGACGCAAACGCGAGTGTCATCTAGCGTGATTAGTTACAAAATTTGACGTCATTTTAATGCAGGTTCCTTCAAAAAACCCTGATTTTAATGCTGTCCCATTGTTTCAATCAAGTTACGACATGACTTGGAGGCCAGATCACTGAAGTTACGACATGACTTGGATGCGAGCTCACTATCGCCATCTACATGTCGCATCCATTTTGATCCAATTATAATCCTATAAGGTTGACTATCTTCTATATAAACAATAATTATAGAACCTTATGGGATTTATATTGGATTCAAATGGATGCGACATGTAGATGGCGACATTGATCTCGCATCCAAGTCATGTCGTAACTTCAGTGATCTGGCCTCCAAGTCATGTCGTAACTTGATTGAAACAATGGGACAGCATTAAAATCAGGGTTTTTTGAAGATACCTGCATTAAAATGACGTCAAATATTCATGTTTGTAACTAATTACGCTAGATGACACTCGCGTTTGGGTCCAATACCTTTTGCAAAGGCACTGACTATCTTACTTCTATTTAAACAATTCTACAACAATAAAGCTGTTTTTTGTCGTTGAACCGTATTCAATAATGTTTTAAAAACTATTTCAATTTTACGACATAAAATTGATCATGGCGTCAAAATGGTGCATTTCGTTTGAAAACATTCTGTCTATGACGTCACTTTCTCAACACTAAAATGAAAAGTTTATAAAACGGTCCAAATAATTTTAAAAAAGTGATACGACAAAAAACAGCTTTAATCATCCTTACCAATAGAGGAATACGCGGGTAATTTTGAAAAATGCATAGACTAAAGTTATAAATAAAGAAATCAGCATTGTTCACAATGAGCGCTTGTCAAGAAAGAAACATGTCCTGCCATACCAGGATGGTGCTCATTGCCATAATCCTGCACAATAGGAAAAACTGGGTTGAAAATCCATCAGAAAACAATTACTTTCCTGGCTTATACCACGACGAACGTTGAATTACATCCAATGAATTTCTCTGCAGAGCTATCTCTGCAGGGCTATTTCTGCAGTTGCTAGTTGCATGGAAATGTTAATTGAAACATTTGGATCACCTACAGATCGATTTCGGGGTGTTGCCCCTCATCAGTATAGGGTAGGTCTCTGCAGAAAAGTTGTCAAGAAAGAAACAAGGTGTTCTGCCTTACCAGGACGGTGCTCATTGCCATAGTCCTATTAAATAGGAAAAACTGAGTCGACAATCCATCAGAAAACAACTACTTTCCGGGCTAAAACCACGACGAACGTTGAATTACATCCGATGAATTTCCGTGCAGAGTTCCTACAAGGATATCTCTGCAATTGCTAGTTGCATGGAAATGTCCATTGAAACATTTGGACCACCTACAGATCGATTACTTGACTTGATTTCGGGGTGTTGCCCCTCATCAGTATAGGGTAGAGGTCTCTGCAGAAAAGTTGTCAAGAAAGAAACAAGGTGTCCTGCCCTACCAGGGCGGTGCTCATTGCCATAAGCTGCTTTCCATTTAACGTAAGGAGAGTGTATGCCCATGCGTTCCATTTAGTGGGGCTTCAAGCACCAATTGACATTCCCCTTGAGCACCACCCGTTTTATTGGTGCATGAAGCACAAGTAGACAAAAGTCAAAACCGCGAATACATAGTTTTTTGGCGAAAAAGTCAGTGATAAAGTAATTTACGATCTCAGAGGCTTGATACTCCTAAATGGAAAATGCCTATAGTCCTATACAATAGGAAAAACTGGGACGAAGGTCCTTAATCGGCGCATTTACAAAGATTTGCACTTAAATTGTTTCTAACGCGATTGTGCAAAAACTACACATCGGACAGAAACAATCTTGCGCACAGTTGAACCGCATGTTATCATCTATCAGATTTAGCAGTATTGTGGCGAAGCTGCGGGCGATGCCGGACCTGAACTCTCACTTAGCTAGCGACCGACCGCGGGAGACTGTCGATGCGCGTGCACCGAGAAGAATCTGGACGGTTCGGTGAGTCTGGGCGCTTCGATGGAAAATTCTGGAGCATTCAGAGAAGTCAACGTCGGATATAAAAAGAACTACGCAGCGGACAGTCAGTGAAGTGAAAGTCGAATATAAATACCTAGTTCCGTGATTGTTAACCCTGCGTTACATACGTGGATAATTGTTGCATCAGTACATACGTGGGGTGTGACAAACCCCATTTCCCGAAAAATCCTATTTTTTTATCTTGTTCTTTTTCTGATATTACGTTGTTCCATAGTATCACGGGATCATTTCGGAACAATAAAAACACACAAGGAATAATCGAATAGGCTTTATTTCAAGAAATCTGATATAAACTGAAAAAGGCTAGTTTTTCATGTACCAAAAAACACACCGCGACAAAAAAAATCATGTGAGACAAATGAACATCTCACCCCGGAATGAACATTCGGAAACTAAAATTTGATTATGATGGAATACAAAGAAAATAATTGCAGATTGAAAAACAGAAAGGAAAAAAATTAATCACTGTCTGAGCCAAGCAATTTTGGCAAGTAATCACACCCCAGAGCACTTAAGTTCCCTATAACATCACTCAGTGTCTACAAGATACTGCGGAAATGCCTGAATTCGATGATGCGGACATATTTTGGAAGCTATTAGGAGGAGCGTACGCATAAGTTTACATTTGGCATATTTTCAAAGCGATATTCGGCGGCTGGGGTCCATCACACCCCACGTATGTAACGCAGGGTTAAGTAAATTAGAGTATTGTGTTATTGTATCATTGTATTTCGTTAAATAAATTATTTTAGAGTTAATTGGACTATAAATATATTACAGTATTATTTGTAACGCTCCAGATTCATAAAAATTATGAATTTTTCAAAAATGGTCTCTTTTTCGAGGTTTTCTCGGATTTTCTCAGTGAGAAATACACCAATCTGGTCGTATAAAAAACCATTTTGTAGGTTTTATAATTCTCTACAAAAGTTCTTGTGACTGTAAAACGATTCCTTCAATACTTTTTGAGATATTCGCAAAAAAATTTGTGATTTTTTCACTATTTCTGGTTTACAAAATTCCACAAGCGATTTTAATGGGTGGAAAACAGAGGTTTTAATTCACGAAGTATCTTATAAAAAGTAGTGTAGGCCGTTTGCGGTTTTTGTTTTGTGTGAAAAGAGCTTCTTACTTTGAAATGAAACAATCGGAACAAAAATAAACTTTTATTTGGAAATTTCACTAAACTAATGAACTAGTATTTTTGGAACAAGGTTTTGAACACCATCACATTTACACTAGAACTCGAATAAATATAATCCAATATCAGAAACGGTATATTTTAACATAAGTATAACAATTCAAAAACACTAACACTTTAAAAAATGAAGCTAGAAACCTCTAGCCAAATATTAGTCAAGTAAACATGTGCCATTTTCTTTAAAAAATTTGTATAGTCAACGAAAACGAAGAAAATTGCAAAAGTTATAAACAATTGAGTGAAAAAAAGTGGGGCTTTGTTTTTTTTTTGAATATCTCGAAAAATATTTAAGATTTTCGAAATGTTAAAAAAGATCAGGAAAGGACCCCGCACTTTTGATAGGTAAAATGGTTCTTGGTGAAATTGTCTGAATTTTCAGTATATTGTAGTATTTGATGTACCTGTTTTTTGATCTATTTTCAGGGCTCTGTAAATATTATAAATACTGAAGGTACAGTTTCGGGAGTCGAAACTTTTTTCAGCAAATTTGCTGATCTTTTCAAATCTGTTTTAGTATTCTGAAAACCTTTAATATCTTTCGAAATATTCAGAAAAAACCAAAGCCCCACTTTTTTTTGACTCAATTGTTTACAACTTTTGATATTTTTTTCGGCCCCTTATGGGACTGTTCCTCAAACTTTCTACATGACATTACAAATCGAATGACACCATGATCATAATTTTTGGGGACTATACAAGTTGTTTTTTTTTAAATGGTACATGTTAACTAGACCATATACACTACTAATTTTGTACATGAAGGACTTTAGTTGATTCTAATTCTCCGTTTTCACCACATTCACAGATCCAGTATGGCCAATTTCTATACCTCTCATTTACAGATTAAAATCACAGAGCAGATCACATCTAAATGTGGGGCCGACATAGTGACCGTTTAATCACTATAAAGGTCCAACTTGGTGGAAAATCAATCCCCAACAACTGGTCTTTTATCTAGATACAGCACAGCATCATCCCGACTCATCTCGTGAGTGTCCATAAAAATCTTCAAACACAGCTCTGGAAGTAGTACTTGAAAAAAATACTGGGTCATATCACCTTTCGGATCAAACTCTTTTTCGAGGAGAGACATCATATGCTCCTTTTGTTCGAAAGTAAAAAGGATCATGCTAGTATTATACGTGAGGTCTCTAGTTGTGAGAGTAGGAACTTTATTGCTAACACTGTGATACTTGTTGTGACGTTCATTATATTCTCTACCGCGAAAAATATCAGATATATACTCAAGATTTGATCTGAACCGTTTCGATATATCTTCGAGAGATAGTTCTTTACAATCTAACACTACAGGATCGTTAACTGGATTTCTGTTCAGGTCCTTGACAGAAAAAGGTAACTCAAAACTTTTGTCGCATATTTGCTTAAAAGACTCTACTTGAGTTTTGTACTTCTCTAAGTCCATTTGGTCCTTCAAGATATCGTCTATTGAAGGTATCAATACCCCATACTTAATAAATGATTCTTTATCCCTTTTGTTCATTCTCGGTTTTCTGATTGATTTGAAAGTTGGGAGATCACAGCTATCTGAAGAATCTGTCCGCTTGAATGATTTTTCACTGAGCTTTTTGGCTTTTCTTTTGGTATTTGGCATCTTATTGAAATAGGTATCTATTTTCTTTTGGTTACTATCTGGACTTGGTTTATTCTTCCGATTACTGCTCCTCTTCTTTTTTGGATTATCTTTACCGATATTTGCAATTTGAACATCTAATGGATCGAATTGTTTATGTTTGACTGGTTCCTTTTTTTGATTGTCCAACCATCCCTTAGATCTCAAAAAATCATCTACCTTGGGATAGTTATGACTAGTCTGTTCAACTTTTCGTGTTCTCAGTCGTTTGGCTACAGGAGTTGAATCATCAATTTTGATATTTGTTTCTTTTGAATTTTCATCTTTTCTGGGGGAAGTTGATTTTACTTGTTTAGCTAAGGACCTTAACTTTTCTGTTAGTATGTTTAATGTTTTCTTGTCACTATGGTCCAACTTGGACATTTCTTGTCCTTTCTTGTACCTTAAATATCAATTTATTAAAAAAAAAATTAAGAAATGTGGAGGAGTCACCTACATTGTTTTTTTCATTCAAGTTTTAACTACCAGCTTAGAGAAATGGTGATAATAACAAACCTATCATTGACCATAACACCGTTAGTACAAAGTGAATGTTACTTTCACTTATTACATTAACTTTCATATATTTTCAAATTTATCCCATTTGACACTGACAATTGATAGGTGACTTTAAATTGACAGTGGTGCCATCTTCTTCAGAGCCGCTTTCCAATGACTCAGTGGATAGCTCCGAGTAACACCGAGGAACTCTTGAAGTGATCCTGCAGAGCACGAAAGAACATGTTCCCATTGAATAACGTGTATTTCTGTCAGTTGAAATGATCCTGAAGTGATCTCAGGTGAACCGTGACAAAGTGGGCGTGTCTTATTTGCTTGGAGGATAACCATCCAAACTTTTTCCAAGTTTTGATGTGCTATTTTCAATGAAATTCAGAAAAACGCAAGTGAATCAGGATTATAGGATCTTGGAGAATGTTCATGATCAAAAGTACTTGGAAATGAAACCAAATAAATCAATGAGGGGATTTTTAATCCAATTACAAACATGTAAAGTACCTAAAATTGTACCTAATTATATTAAAGTAATAATTATG
Organism: Chrysolina oricalcia; assembly: GCA_944452925.2. Lineage (NCBI taxonomy): Eukaryota > Metazoa > Arthropoda > Insecta > Coleoptera > Chrysomelidae > Chrysolina > Chrysolina oricalcia. The sequence continues at coordinate 60,635,286 of OX101823.2, forward strand.
TGGCTTAATTACGTTTTAATTATATTTTTGAAATTATAGATTTATGTATAAGTGTGAGATTTCACATAATTATCATTCTAATAATGGAAATGGTATATTCGTCGGCAAGTCCCCAACAAAAAATATCTACTGCCCCCTACGACCATTGAATTATATGTGTTTTATTTTTGGCAAAGTTTTCTACAAGAACTGCTTTGCAATGCTCTTCATCATCATACGTTTTGAATTCGTTAATTTGAAGTTAAAAATTGCATTATTTGAGAGTCTGTTCTATACTTTTGAGTGTTACATTTTTGTCGTTTCTGAAAGACCAATGGCAAGTGAACATTATAATATATGAACTAGGATAAAGATCCATATTGTATGAAAGATGTGAAAAATCTGTTTTTATCAAAGATTTGATCAATGTATGTCTTCTTTCCTTGGCTGGATCATTTTGTTTTTTATGATTGTCATACCCTGACGGAATCCTATAAAATCCTGCTTCATCTCTCAGTTCATTACTGCCATAATTCACTACCATACTTAAATTGGGCATTGTACGAAATCAAAAGCTTCAACTACTTTAACTACAACCAAAACACTTATGGCTGAATTCCCACAGATCCGACGTCCGATGATACGAAAATGTTCTGATTGGTTGGAAAAATGTCCTGATTGGTTGATTTGTTGTTACACCTACCAATTCAACCAATCAGAACATTTTCGTACCATCGGATCAGTGGGAATCCAGCCTAAAAAACATACAACTGCCATCAATGTTTTTCCTCCAAGCAACTCACCTTGAACATTATGACGTCATCCGCTGATGGTTTTAGATGTATGTATTCAAGCGAGACATTGGTAAATACCAAGGAGACTGGTAAAAACCACGGCTGTGCCCTTGTATTGTCCTTGGTCATGTCCATTTGACATACGTTAGTTAATACCAAAGAGAGTAAACGACGAAAAAAAGAGTCTAATAAGCTCTAGCTAATCAGAATCATGTATAATGTATTCACATCACAAATACGGACGATTCAACAAAAGCACGTGAACGCCAAACTAGAACTGAGGCGTATAAAGACTAGTTCTTCCCCTGGCGAATTTCGCAATTATTCTGCGCATAAAATGGCTGCCAGTCCTACTGGACCAATCGTTGGCAGCCATTTTATTCGCAGAAAAGTTGTGAAATTCGTGGGGGGTTGAACAAGTCTTTAAGCTAACAACTCGTAGGAACGTTGTGAAATAAAACCAACTAATGTTTAACGTCACCCGAAACCAACACTAAACGAACATTTGATGTGAATAAGCGATAATGTAATTAAAGACATATGTCGGTGCGTGGCGCAGTGGTTAGAGCGTCCGACTTTGGGTCGAAAGGTCCGGAGTTCGAGCCCCAGTTGCGGCTGGGATTTTTTAATTTAATTTGACCGATTAAATTATTCAAATCTCGTGGCTCGACTAGGGTGAGTCCTGCACGATTCACTGTTGCGTTCCAATTAACAGTGCTGCTCCTAAGGTGGCGCATGGAGTTAGTAACAAGGCCTATCCAGAACACGTGGCTAATGACCATAGCAGTCGATGCCAAGACACCAAAGAAAAAAAAATTAAAGACATGAAAGAAATCACCGCGGCAACTACGAAACGCAGCTTTAATAATTGTAATGCGACCAAACCGAAACAACTCTGCAAAGTCTGGTCAGGTTGATGTTCTAAGGACCAATAGCGTTGCGAGAATTGGTGATCACGAGGTAGACACGCGGCAAGCATGCATTGATCATTGTAAATGCCGGGACTTAAATACGCATAGCGACTATATTTGTTGATTCGTTTTTTTGTGACATTTGAACATGATTAAAATGTTCTTTTAGATTCCGAATGCTGTTTTCATCTAGATAAACGTGCGAAATTCTTGTCTTTAAAAAGATATAGTTAGGTCATTGGAAGCAGAAGATGCGTTTATTTCCGTTCCGGGTCGAATTAGCTAGAAAACACCTTTGACTCAAATGTTACTTAACTTGCTTCTAAAACTTGATTTTTTTCGATTTTTTGTTATGACTAATATGTATAAATAATTTGTATGAGCTACATACATCGTCTTATACATAGTGTACATATCTCATTATAAGATTTTTGAGTCACTAACATATATAGTTTCTTTGAAAGTTGTTGACAATGTTTCACTTTGAGTAAGGTTATTCTGGACTTTCATTGTCTAAAAAAGAACAAAGAAAAATTCAATTCTCTGCAATTTTTAATCACGACGTTTCAACTGTTAAAATCTACAGTCGTTATCAAGTGTATAATGCGACAATCTCAAGGATACTTCTTATATATGCTGTGGATAATTTTGTGTCATTAGCCTAGGGGTAATTTGCCGGTGTTCAGGTAAGCTTGTTAATTACAGTGCCGGGCCCCTCCGGTACAGCATTGTTGATTCTTATCGCAATTTCAATTGATCCTTACCACTAATTAAGGGTTTCAATACATTACGGATTTCTATGCTAGCTTGACTGAAGACTTTGTTGGTCATAATATATGCACTCTCTTTAAACTTCCTTCTATACCAGCCCTCTTCTTTATGGATGACTTCGGTTTCAGTCCATTTTATATTGTGTTGGGTCCCGTAAGAAGAGGCCTTACAAATTATTTGGAAAAATCTGCAAGAAGACACAGAGCTGAAGAACAGGAGGAACCTACCAGTACGTGGCATTATGGACCTGCTAGAATGCTGCCTGCGACATTGTTACTTAAAGAAAAATACCTCTTTTTCTTCCAGGAAGACAGACTACCGATGGGATCCCCATTATCGCCCTTGGTAGAAAACATCTATATGGAATGGTTTGAAACTTTTGCTACAGAGACAGCCCATAAGAAACCTTAGATGTGGTTGAGATATGTTGACGACACGTTTGTCAAATGGAACCACGGAAACGAGGACCTTGACGTCTTTTTGGAACATCTGAATAACATCAGAAAGTCCATAAACTTCACGATGGAAAAGCTGACCCAAGACGGTTTACCTTTTCTAGACGTGAAAGTTCAAAAGTACAGTGGTAAGTACCAAACATCAGTGTACAGAAAGCCGACTTACACCGCATAATACCTGAACTTCGAATGGAACCATCATGGTGCTATAAAGAGAGGGGTTGTTCGATCGCTGGTGGACCGTGCCTACAACCTATGTAACACAGATAAAAGTCTCACCATAGAATTGGACAAGAAAGATCTGCGACGAAATGGGTACCCCAAAAAACATATAGAAGAGGTTCTAGCCCGCAGAGGGGGTAAGAACAAGAAACCAGACGAGCCAACACAAGCCACCCTGTGCGTTCCGTATGAATGAGGCGAATTGGGTCGAAATGCAAAATACGGACATGTTTCAAGTCAGGTAACAACTATTCGCAGCCATCTCACAAAGACGAGACCACGTAACGCTGACACTCCAAAAACTGCATCTACCAGTTAGTGTTAGACTCGCTGAACACAAGAGAAACACTCAACGAGGAGAAACATCAAAGTCAGGGATAGCGGATCATGTCTGGACGACCCAACACAGCATAAAATGGACTGAAGCCGAAGTCATCCATAAAGAAGAGGGCTGGTATAGAAGGAAGTTTAAAGAGAGTGCATATATTATGAACAACAAAGTCTTCAGTCAAGCTAGCATAGAAATCCGTAATGTGTGGAAACCCTTAATTAGTGGCAAGGATCAATTGAAATTTCGATAAGAATTAACAATGCTGTACTGGAGGGGCCTGGCACTGTAATTAACAAGCTTACCTGAATACCGCCAAATTACCCCTAGGCTAATGACACAAAATTATCCATAGCATATATAAAAAGTATCCTTGAGAGTGTCGCATTATACACTTGAAAACGACTGTAGATTTTAACAGTTGAAACGACGTGATTAAAAATTGCAGAGAATTGAATTTTTCTTTGTTCTTTTTTAGACAATGAAAGTCCAGAATAACCTTACTCATATATAGTTTCATTGGCAGGGTTATTAAAAACTATATTTTTCAAGATATTTCAAAATTGAAATTTTATTCCCCCCTATATCTCCGCCACTGTTCATTTTCAGAAAAACTTGTTTGGAATTTCTTCCTTCAAAATTCTATGTAAATCATTTTTGTATGGAACAATTTTTGCGCTTAACCTCATAGTTTTCAAGACAAAGTAGGCCGCCCTATGGAACATCTGCAACTCAAATGTTATAAGAAAAGGAAGAAAAAATATAACTTTTGTCCAGTTTCCACTAACACTTTACTACTTTATTACGACCGGTTTCGGCTTTTACACCATTTTCAAGTCACTTGAAAATGGTGTAAAAGCCGAAACCGGTCGTAATAAAGTAGTAAAGTGTTAGTGGAAACTGGACAAAAGTTATATTTTTTCTTCCTTTTCTTATTTCATCATGAACTTCCACAAAATAAATAGATTATCAATCAAACAAGTCAAATGTTATATGATTTGCTTCTAGACTCATAACGGAAACCTTTAACTCAAATCTGGTCCTGACTATTCAGAGGTCTTACTTGTTTTTCTCTGAATTAGACAAATAGTCAACCAACCTTACCTTCGAGTTCTATTTATTGAATTGGGGGGGGGGTGAGACGGAAACACAAATAACTAATTTCAAATATATTGAGTAAAAAATAACACAGCCTATATTTGATAAAACCCTAATTTAGTCGCTACGAACTAAGCAGGAGACTGAGAAAAAAAAACATGGTAAACGAGTAAAAAAACTAAAGAAACAAGAGAGCAGCAATATTTGGTTACCTAATGCCTACGTTTGTTCGGTTGTCTCATACGAGAGGATAGCTGGCTTGCGTGGCGATCCCGCACAAGTTGTCCTGGTTCCTTGCCATTTTGATGTACCCGGCCTGTCCCCAACTGGGCCCCCAGGAGTTCTTGACTAGCCAGTAATCTTGACCGCTGCCGTCCGTGCCGTATCCTACTACCAACACGCCGTGGTCCAACTCTTCCGAGCTGCATTGCGGGTCAGAATAAACACCTGAAAAAATCCTCAACTTAAATTGCTCCGCCGATAATTTTTTTTTAAATTGTAGAACACAGTGTGCACATTACTTCTGAGAAAAATTATCACCTCCAGAGGGGATGGAACCCCCCCAAAAAACGCGTTGATAATTTCGAAATATCTCAAAAAATTTACTTTAAATCAAAAAAATAACTTGATATTCAGAAAGGGCACAAATTTTTACAAAAAAACTCTCTCACCAAGATTTTGAGAAATCACACGGTATTCTTGAAAAAAATTGTTGAAGTTATGTGCATTTTTTCAACCAGCGTGTGAAGTAAAGTTCTATAACTCCTCACATAAATGTTCAATTCGGATAAATCTCACGTCATTTTGAAGATAAAGATCGCAGCTTTGTATTCTGATATTATTTATATTTATACGCTCAGTTGCCAGCTGCAAAATTGCAATTGAAAATCTTATAATATTAAAGTTCCTGACTTCGTGAAATAATGCTTGTGATTACTGAAATAATGTCTTATCACTTGTATCAAGTAACATGAACAGTTGAGGAATACTTCATTGTCAAATTGCATGACATTAAACCGGTCCAAATAATGTTTGTTTCAAATACGAGTGTTTTCAATTCTTCGCATGTTAGGTTACAAAATCTTGAGGGAGTTTATAAATTCAAATGCTAATAACTCAGAGATAAAAGCACGCATCAACATGAATGAAAAGCCAGTTTGCAGAAAAAACCCTGCTCTTATTGAAAACATTTATACAAATTTGGTTACTCGTACAAATTTTAAATGCAATCCAGTCAATCTTTCAAGTACTTAAAATAGAAGTTACTCGGCATTTGATCGCATTATTGTTCTATGGAAAGAAAAATAAAATCAGTCCGTGATGGAATATGGGGATTCGACACCAAGGAAGACAGTGCAAAAAGGAAACTGTCCCGAAGTGTACCTGCTTTAAATTCATTGAGATTCTAAAGCCTGAAAAATATCAGCTTGGGACCTTGTCAATGCGGCAGCTAGCGCGCCGCTGTGTAGTATACAGCGGCGCGGTTCTGTCGGTGCGCAGTGGACAGCAGTCACGTTGCTCTATGTAAACGTCAGATAATATAAAAGTTCCTGTGCAGAAAACACTGGATGCTGGGATAACATCGATAGTCCGAGACGAGGAAATATCTCTTAGTGCTTTGTCACTGTTATTAATTGAAAATGATGAGTTTATTTTTGAAATATTTGTTTCATGTTCAACTCAGTTCTGTTTCAAAATATCGCAATGTCAGATATGACTTACATTTCCGAAATTCCAAAGGTCCACCTCGGAATTCAGGAGAAAATGGTTTTTTGTAACTGCACGACCGGCTGCATCAGAGACTCCTGCACGCGCAAAAAGAGTGGTCTAAAATGTACCAATGTTTGTAATAAATGTACCACAGATATCTGTAGAAACTTGGCAGTGATTGTTCCGGATTGTGAAGATGAAGACGAGGAGACTGAAGATGAAGTAAATGATGAGTTGTATGAGTGAATAAATATATTGATTGAGGAAGTTCATCCAGGCTCAATTGAATCTTTATTTCTCATGAACGAACTTACACTGGTTGGTTCAAAGTTAATCGAATTGGATTTTTCTTTGTTCACCCTGTTGTAGAGCACGAAACGTAAAAATATAATGGATACGAGATCCAGATGATATTGTACGATCGTTCAGGCATGTTATTACATGAATAAATGGGCGTTTTGTCAATTCTCGGAGTTGTTAAAAATTCTGAGCAGAAAGTTTCACTTTTCATTTTGACACCTTGTATCTCGAAAACTAGTCGGCCAATTTTTTTTGTGCCGAGGAAGTCGAAATCTGCAACATACCAAAAATTCAAGGAATTTAACCGAAAGACATTTTCCATAAGGAAAGTGCGGGGTCCTTTTCGGCTTTTAATTTTTTTCTCGAGCAAAAACCATTTTTTTTCACGAAAATTGGAAATATAACTTAAAATAGTTACCTCTGTTTTTTTTCACATAAATCTCTTAACCCGGAGATTCGGAGTGTTCCTCCTCTGCTCGCTAGGTGGAGCATGAACCAGAGTTGACCAAGCAGCGGAGTGTGTGATGATTTGGAAGGGGAACAAATGGCGTCAGTGCTGTCTGTGTTGACCTACCCTTGCACTGATGAGAGACACCAACCTAAAATCTGTCTGTCCAAATCAAAACATAATTCTGCTGGTTGGTCTGATGCTTTGAGGAACGTTGCACAAGTATCTGTTAGAATTAATTCAATACCCGTCGTGGTCTTAGCCAAGGGAGTAGTTGTTTTCTGACAGGTACTTCCCATAATAAGCCTACGAAGTAGATGTACGAGGATGTATTGATATCTAGTTAGCCTAGACTTGTTCCCTGCATAAACAAAATATTGCGTTACCATAGCAACGAACAATAACTTATTAGTGTAAAGTGTGACGTCAAAAAAGTAAACCAGAGTTACGCAATAAATTAAAAGAAAAAATATGTCCACCGAAATAGTGAAAATCGAAAAATTGGAGTATCGAGCCATCATCACCTGTATTTAAAAGGGTTAAGAGGTAAGCAGATTTACGAAGATATGCTTAATACCCTTGGCGATCAATGTCCTTCGTATGCGACCGTGAAAAATTGGACTGCAAGCTTCAAAAGAGGTAAATTTTCCATTGAAGATGATGACCGATCGGCAAGGCCAGTTTCTGTGTCAGTCCCCGAAAATATCGATGCAGTTCATGACATGATTTTAACAGACCGTCGAATCGGTCTAAAACGGATATCTGAAGCACTGAATATTTTATACGAACGCGTTCATCATATAGTTCACGTCAATTTGGACATGAGAAAAATTGCTGCAAAATGGATCCCCAAATGTTTGAATGTTGACCAAAAGCGTGCAAGGGTATAGTAGCATCGCGTTCGATCTGTGCTCGATTTGAAAACGATGTAGACTTCTTAAACCGAATTGTTACTATGGATGAGACTTGGCTACATTTCTACGATCCAGAAACAAAGCAACAATCGATGGAATGGCGACACTCCGGTTCTCCAAGACCTAAGAAGTTTCGAGTCCAAAAATCTGCTGGAAAAGTTCTTGCTTCAGTTTTTTGGGATTGCCATGGAGCAATCATGATTAATTTTTTGGATAAGGGTAGAACAATAACTGGAGATTACTATTCGACATTACTGACCACTCTACGGGAAAAAACAGAAACGACGCGGAAAGCTACCCAAAGGTTTTTTGTCTTTGCAGGACAACGCCCCTGCACACAAACCTCATGTTGCCAAGCAAAAAATTCGTGATTTAAGGTTTGAATTTCTAGAACACCCCCCTTATTCACCAGATTTGGCTCCGTCCGACTATCATTTCTTTCCAACTGAAAAAAAGTTTAAAATATCGTAAATTTTCTTTCAACGAGGAGGTAATAAAAGCTGTGGCGGTCTGGTTTGCAGAGCAAGAGAGCAAGAAGAAATTTTTTTTTGAAAGGTCTAGAGACGTTGCAGGTTCGCTGTAATAAATGTATCCAATTAAGAGGAGAATATGTTGAGTAATAAAATATTTTGACATTGAAATTTTGTTTGGTTCTATAGTAGGCTAAAAATTTTTCAATATATTGTCGGGACTAGGGCTACTAGGGTAGCATCCTGAGCCGTATAAGGGGTTGCTTCCCTTATACAAAATGCGACTTGGGGGGTAGCTACAGGTGGTAGCTATAGTAAATCAAAGGATAGTAACAGAACATAAATATTTATTAAATAACAAGTGGGATACGGGGGGAAAGACAAATATACATTTGAAATACGGTATACTCAATGATAAAATACTTAAAACAACTCTTACCTAAAACTATCACTAAACCAATACTTACAGCTAAGGCCAGAAGGGCCTAGCCGACAAGGCTAGCTGAGCGCTAGGGCTCTCTCCTCTATAGGAGTCTATTACTAACTATCTCCTCAATCTATTCCTTTTGTATTTATATAAGGAAATATGTTTTGTTTTTATGTGGTGTGCACAGTCACGGTCGTACAATTTGCTAGTCATCAAACTCGCACTTGATAATGACCTGCGGTCATGACCTAATCAATAAATAACAAGAAACAATAGATCAGTGAACAATTCAAATGGCATTGCTCGATATCACGACAATATTCTCGTTAGAAGCTTCTGAAGAAGCTAGCCACTCGCGCTAGCGAAATGTTAGGAAGAAATTCCAAAAAAACGACAGCCTTCAAACCCGAGTGAAAATTGGCCGCGAAAGCCTTATAAAAAGTAGTGCTTGTCTTAAAAGGGTATCTATCAGACAAAAAATGTAACTGCATAACTGGAGTAATTTCAAGGCTCTCTATATCCGAAGAGATGTATCGAAAAGAATATTCAATTGTCTTTGATATTACGTAACTTACCGTCAGAGTATAGCTGGAAGGTTTCATGACTCGCATCAATAGCTACGGAGATGGGCCCAATGGTGGCAACAGCAGCTTTGAGGTCCAGCTCGTTTCCAGACTCGACGTCCACGAAACCTTTGTCCATAGCCCCCCTATTCTTGGCGTTGTAGTGACATTTTTCATCGTCGGCTTTGTAGGGATAGGTGGATTCAGTGTCGATACCTTTGTTGTCTTTGATGTATCGGAAGGCGTTGTCCATGAGACCACCGTTACATCCGTTGTTTCCGTATTTTGTGGAACAGTCTATCAGATTTTGTTCCGAGAGGGAAACAAGCCTTCCTGTTTTACGGAAGTTTTGCCCTTCTAGAGAACCAGTCTAAAAAAAAATAGATATACAGGGTGTTAGTGAATAAGCGCGACAAACTTCAGGAGGTGATTCTGCATGAAAAAATGATGACATTTTGCTTTATAACTTTTATCTGATAATGCTCCGTTTTCCTGACTATTTATTGCTCTGAAACCGGTAGAGATATGCAAATTAAATTTGGTGGGTTTCAAGAGGTAGTTATTGCGCATTTTCTGACATGCAATTAAGAATTTTATATATCAAAAATATATTCTCAATTGTGCGATATTTTGCTGCCCAACATCGGCACCATGTTGCCAAGTATCTATCAACTTGTTGCGGTCAGTACTTACCTTGAAGAATCTTTTTTCAAAATTCAGTAAATGTTAACAATTTTTGAGTTATCAACAAAAAACGAAATGCTATCTTTTTTCATCTTAATTTAATAACAATTGCAACTTTTCATGTAATTTTCTTCAACTTACAGCACTGAAACTCCAGCAGGATCCGCAATGGCCTTGATCCTTGACGGCAGTCACCGCGCCGTTTTGTCTCCAGTCGACCTCATCGGGCAGTTTGACATTCGCCGGTCGGATGAAAGTGACAGAATCGTCCATTTCTAGACCTCTCATCAAGTTTTTGGTTTTGTTGAAGCCGTTCACGGTCTGGATGAACTCGTGGTGCAGCATATCGGCGTATTTGTTGATGCCCAGTTTGTACGAGACGAGTCCCAAGGCGTAAAGTTTGTTGTGTTTGGCTACTTTGTGCGCGTTTTCCATGAAGATTTTCATTCGGAATCGCTCCTCTGTTTCGCTGTCATACTCTTTTTTGTGGGTAAGCTGAAAAAAAAATTAAATTTGAGTATCCCACCAGAAAACTGTAGCTATTCCAACTTGTGTTTGGTTGTGCGCATGCTCAAAGTTATCTTTGTCCGAAATTATAAAAAAGTGACAATGATTTTTGAATATTCTGTATAATTTTGAGTAAAGTTATTCTGGACTTTCATTGTCTAAAAAAGAACAAAGAAAAATTCAATTCTCTGCAATTTTTAATCACGACGTTTCAACTGTCAAAATCTACAGTCGTTATCAAGTGTATAATGCGACAATCTCAAGGATACTTCTTATATATGCTATGGATAATTTTGTGTCATTAGCCTAGGGGTAATTTGGCGGTATTCAGGTAAGCTTGTTAATTACTGTGCCAGGTCCCTCCGGTACAGCATTGTTAATTCTTATCGCAATTTCAATTGATCCATGCCACTAATTAAGAGATTCCACACATTACGGATTTCTATGCTAGCTTTACTGAAGACTTTGTTGTTCATAATATATGCACTCTCTTTAAACTTCCTTCTATACCAGCCCTCTTCTTTATGGATGACTTCGGCTTCAGTCCATTTTATGTTGTGTTGGGTCGTCCAGACATGATCCGCTATCCCTGACTTTGAAGTTTCTCCTCGTTGAGTGTTTAGTGTTTCTCTTGTGTTTAGTGTTTCTCTTGTGTTTAGCGAGTCTCACGCTAAGTAGTCCGTCTTCCTGGGAGACGGAATACCGATGGGATCCCCATTATCGCCCTTGGTAGCAAACATCTATATGGAATGGTTTGAAACTTTTGCTACAGAGACAGCCCATAAGAAACCTCAGATGTGGTTGAGATATGTTGACGACACGTTTGTCATATGGAACCACGGAGACGAGGAACTTGACGTCTTGACGTCTGAATAACATCAGAAAGTCCATAAACTTCACGATGGAAAAGGAGACCCAAGAAGGTTTACCTTTTCTAGACGTGAAAGTTCAAAAGAACAAACATCAGTATACAGAAAGCCGACTCACACCGGACAATACCTGAATTTTGAATCGAACCATCATGGTGCTACAAAGAGAGGAGTTGTTCGATCGCTGGTGGACCGTGCCTACAACCTATGTGACACAGATGAAAGTCTTACCATCGAATTGGACAATATCAAGAAAGATCTGCGACGAAATGGGTACCCCAAAAAACATATAGAAGAGGTTCTAGCCCGCAGGGGGGATAAGAACAAGAAACCAGACGAGCCGACACAAGCCACCCTGTGCGTTCCGTATGTTAGAGGTCTATCGGAAAAAATAAAGCGAATTGGGTCGAAATACAAAATACGGACATGTTTCAAGTCAGGTAACACTATTCGCAGCCATCTCACGAAGACGAGATCACGTAACGCTGACATGACTCTAAAAACTGCATCTACCGCATCCCTTGTGAATGCGGTGAAGCTTATCTTGGAGAAACTAAGCAACCACTTAGCGTTAGACTCGCTGAACATAAGAGAAACACTCAACGAGGAGAAACTTCAAAGTCAGGGATAGCGGATCATGTCTGGACGACCCAACACAACATAAAATGGACTGAATCCGAAGTCATCCATAAAGAAGAGGGCTGGTATAGAAGGAAGTTTAAAGAGAGTGCATATATTATGAACAACAAAGTCTTCAGTAAAGCTAGCATAGAAATCCGTAATGTGTGGAAACCCTTAATTAGTGGCAAGGATCAATTGAAATTGCGATAAGAATTAACAATGCTGTACCGGAGGGGCCTGGCACTGTAATTAACAAGCTTACCTGAATACCGCCAAAGTACCCCTAGGCTAATGACACATAATTATCCATAGCATATATAAGAAGTATCCTTGAGATTGTCGTATTATACACTTGATAACGACTGTAGATTTTAACAGTTGAAACGTCGTGATTAAAAATTGAAGAGAATTGAATTTTTCTTTGTTCTTTTTTAGACAATGAAAGTCCAGAATAACTTTACTCAAAGTGAAACATTGTCAACCACTTTCAAACAAATTCTGTATAATATTGAGAAACGGGTTTTATCGAAATCAATAGCCCAAAATCTCTTTCATGCATGATCAGAATTCGGAGGGATGATTTCTATACATTTCAATGTTATTTAGATTCCAATTGTATCCAGCATTTTCATAAAAAAATCAATAACTCGAGAACGGTTATAGTTAGGTACATAGGACCTTATATGAAATCAGTATACACATGATGAGATGGAGAAATTCCCGAAAAAAATAATGGTTTGGTTCACAAGGACCGTGTCGTATGGGGTGCCCCACCGTGTATAGTGGTCATCAAAATGAAAGTAATTATATTCTCTGATGAAATATCTACATTCGCAGAAATTTAAACATCTGAATAAGCATGCGTCACAGTTTGTAGAAATGATTACTGGACAATAAAACCGCCATTGGTTTTGAATGATAAAAATACCATTTGTCAGCCGAGCAGAGAAACCAACAATATCAAATAACACGATTAGCCTAATCTTATCAATTATACGGTCAGAGTTTGTTTGATGGCTCATGAACAATGATTAACCATCGGAATTATCGGATATTTATTGGTACAGTAATGTACACACTAGGGCATGGGTTCGTTTGAAAATTACTCAAATTATTAAATTATTTTTCTTATAGTACAACAGTAGGCCAACCTGTAGATGAAAATAAGAGGCTCTTTTCACATAAAATAAAAGACGCAAAAGGCCTATACTACTTTTTTATAAGATAGTTCGTAAATGAAAACCCCAGTTTTCGCCCCAGCAAAATCGCTTTGTGGAATTTTTAAAACAAGAAATAATGAAAAAAATTACAACTTGTTTGTTTTTTTGTGAATATCTCAAAAAGTATTGGAGAAATCGTTTTACAGTCAATGGAACTTTTGTAGAGAATTGAAAACCTACAAAATGGTTTTTTATACGCCCAGATCGGTGCATTTTTCACTGAGAAAATCCGGGAAAACCTCGAAAAAGAGACAATTTTTCAAAAATCCATAATTTTTTAAAAATCCGAAGCTGGACAAACAATATTGCGGAAACTGATAGATATTAATTAATATGTGGTTCAACTGTGCGCCAGATGTTTTCTGTCCGATTTGTTGTTTTTGCACAATCGCTTTATCAACAATTTTAGGGCAAATATTTCTAAATGCGTCGATTGAGGGAAATCATAATAATATATTTATTCATCTATCAGAATTTATGGTGATACAATTCAGATAAAATCAAGGACATTTATGAACAAATATAGAGAAAACCCATAGAAGAGCAAGTCTGTGCATGGGTATTATAGAAAATAGAAAAATTGGCAGTATAATTATTGTTTTTCATAGATAAAAAATATAAATATATAACAATTTCAGAATAATAGCATATATACAAAATCAACATATACAAACATACACACACATAAGCACACATATACAGGGTGTCAATTTGAAAACTTCCCACCCTTAATATCTTCCTTCCAGTAAACAATATGAGTAATCGAAAAAACAGGTCAATTTTATTGTCAAGGGGGACACTTTCAAGAACTTTTGTAGCCCTCGTGGTTCAACCCCCTAGGAGGGGTAGATGTTACCCTTAGAATTTTAAATGGGAAGGGGGGTCAAGTGGCACATCATTTTGATGGGCGTTCAATTCTTGTTCCAATGGTACCCTGACTTATTATTTTGTGATGAGCATTTTCCGAAAAATTGCGTTCTAAACTAACAGAAGTAATTATTAGAACGCCTATACTGAGATGCATGGTTTGGCCAGAACTGGTTAGAATATTAGGTGGTACCGTTCCAACCCTTTATTAGGGGTAACATTAGCCATTAGCTCCAAACACTTTACATAAAAAAGTAGTCTAATAGTAAAACGTAAATGGTAGTAAAGTTGTGTTTATTAAATGCTGAATTTTTAAGTGTCATCGCAGAAATTGTACAGATAGTTTTCCTTTTTTGCTACTTCTGCTGTAAAAAGTTTCTGTTTTCCGGCAAAAAATTGGTTAGCAAATTTGAACTATGTGGTAGTATTGTGAATACCGTTGTACCTGTTGGGCTGTTTAGCAATTTCTTTAATAAGTATATAAAAGTGTAAAAATGGTTTACATTCTTCAAGACAGAATTGAAATGATTGTAATTTATGGCGAAGTTGGAAAGTGCGCACGAAGGGCGGCATGTCTTTTTAACGAAAGACATCCAAATTGTAATGTAAGTCACCGGTATGTGTGAATAAGTTTTACGAAACTGGTTCAGTGACAAATAAAAAAAGAAATAACCCCAGAGTACTAAATGAAGCAGCTCAAATTGAAGTTTTGGGAACATTTGCTGCAGAGCCAAGGGGCTCCTTACGATCAGTATCAGAACAGACGGGAATGTCACGCGAGACTATAAGAAAAGCATTGAAAATGCATAAATTTCATCCATATAAAATGCAGATTCTTCAAGAGCTCCACGAGGATGATTATGATAGAAGAATAGAGTTTTGTGAAATCATGTCTCATCGAGTCAATACCATCCCTAATCTTCTGTTAAACATCTGTTTCAGCGATGAGTGTTCATTTTTTCTGAATGGCAATATTAATAGACAAAATTGTCGCTATTGGAGTGACGAAAACCCACATATTTTTCGGGAAGGGCATACACAACACCCACAAAAAGTTAATGTTTGGGCTGGTATTCTTGGAAATGCCATTCTTGGTCCATTATTTCTGGAAGAAAACTTGACTGGCAATCTGTACCTTGATATGCTTGAAGAGACTTTCGATCCTCTTATAACTCACGAGCTAGAAACTCAAATTGATGCAGAAGGTAATGAACTTTTGCAGGAGGATCTGTTACATTACCAGCAGGACGGTGCTCCACCTCATTATTTTCTTCCCGTCCGACAGTGGTTAAACGAGAGATTTCCGGGTAGATGGATTGGCAGAAGGGGAGCAGTTGAATGGCCTCCGAGATCACCGGATTTAACACCCTTAGATTTCTTTCTTTGGGGGCATCTTAAATCCGTTGTTTATAAAACACAACCTTCTGATATTGACGAACTTAAAAGACGAATTACAGCAGCATGCCAGTCAATTCCTAGTGAAGTTTTCCGTAATGTTAGAGGGGAGTTCGAAAACAGACTGTATTACTGTTTAGAGCAAAATGGACAACATTTCGAACAGCTAATAAGATAAGCGTAAGTAGATTTTATGTTGGAAATGTCTTTCTCGCAAATTAAATTTTATTGTGTAGAAGGAAAATAACCACCAAATAAAAAATCCCATGCGTAATAAATTTATTCCTGTCATTCAAGGGTTGGAGCGGTGCCACCTACTCTTCTAACCATTTTTATTAAAGGGAGTCAATACAATAATGCATCTCAGTATAGGCGATCTAATAATTACTTCTGTTAGTTTAGAACGCAATTTTTCGGAAAATGCTCATCACAAAATAATAAGTCAGGGTACCATTGGAACAAGAATTGAACGCCCATCAAAATGATGTGCCACTTGACCCCCCTTCCCATTTAAAATTCTAAGGGTAACATCTACCCCTCCTAGGGGGTTGAACCACGAGGGCTACAAATAGTCCGTGAAAGTGTCCCCCTTGACAATAAAATTGACCTGTTTTTTCGATTACTCATATTGTTTACTGGAAGGAAGATATTAAGGGTGGGAAGTTTTCAAATTGACACCCTACAATACAACATTTACATAGGAGTTTGTTTTTACTGATCAATAAATTCATGAATTTCTAATCTGTGAATGCTACCAATCCATTTCTTAGCGAGTTTGTTGAATAAAGATGTGGAGCTAATTTGTTTCAGTTCCACTGGAACAAAATTATAACTTTTCGGGCCTAGATATGAATATGTTCTTTGGATTATGCTCTTTTCGGGTCTTATAGTAACAAAATTTGAATTGGATTTATATCTTGTGTTATGGTCATGGTCAATCTTTTTCAACTCTGATTTATTTTTATGTTGCTGTATAATAGTTCTCAAAAAATATAACTGTCTTATATCAAGAATTTTTGTTTCCTCATAGATTTTGTCTGTTGAGTATAGTACGGGTTTTTGATATATCGCCTTCAATATATAGCGTTGAATTATTTCTAAGTTTGTGATGTGACATTTATATGTTCCACCCCGCGCAGCAATTCCATAGACCAAGTGACTTTCAACAAGAGAGTGGTATATCGTCTTTAGTTGGTATGTATTAAAATATTTAACAAGATATTTTATTTTATAAAGTACGGTTCGTAGTTTCTTGACAACAAAATTCACATGGATATCCCATTTCAGATGAGAATCTACTTGGAGTCCGAGATATTTTATATTTGAGACTGAATGTATGTTTATGGATTTTCCATCTACGGATATGGTGAGATTGTTATAACCCGGTAGGTATTTAGAATATGTAGTGAATGCTACATAGTTGGTTTTACCCATGTTCACTGTCAGTAGTCTACTCTCAAACCATTTCATTATGTGTGAAAAATCACTTTCGGCTATTTCTTTGAGGGATGTCCAGTTTTTTGCTTGATAGACTACGGCAGTGTCATCAGCAAAACTCACTATGTGACCTTCTGTTTCAATGTAGAATAAATCATTCAAATATAGATTGAAAAGAATTGGCCCCAGTACCGTTCCCTGGGGAACACCATATTCAACTATTCGATATTCACTAGTTTCTTTTCCTATTCTGACACATTGTTTTCGGTTGGTGAGGTAGCTCTTTATTAGAGAATATGGTATTCCTCTCAATCCAATTCCTTCCAATACTTCCAGTAGCTGACTGTGACTCACAGTATCAAAGGCCTTCTTTAAATCTACGAATATACACAGGGTTGGTATACTTGCACCAATGCTACTGCTAATTCTGCCAACTAATGAAAGTATTGCATCCTGGGTAGATTTTCCTTCCGTAAAACCAAATTGGTTTTAGGACATTATTTTATTTTTTGTTAGATAGGACAAGATTCGTTTCTTAAGGATTTTTTCGAAAATTTTGGCAAAGTTCGATATAAGTGATATAGGACGGTAATTATTGGTATCAGTTTTTTTCCGCTTTTGAAGATAGGAGTTACCACTGCAGTTTTGAAGGCTTCTGGACATTTTCCACTATTTATTGACATGTTGATAACATATGACAATGGTTAAGCAATCTCATATGCAATATCTTTAAGATGCTCAGATCTGATATTGTCCAGTCCGGGAGATTTTTTATTTTTTAGTTCATTTATTAGAGTTATCATTTCAGGAAAGCGGTGTTTTGTTTTCTTTTCAAGGATTTTACTCGCCAAATCTCCCCCGATATTACAAAAGAATTTATTGAGTGCATTTGCAATATCTACTGTATTTTTCGTAATATTACCTTCCTCTGTCTGTATTTCTTTTATTGTTAGATTATTTTTCTTTGTTAGTTAAACTATTTACTGATTTCCAAAGTTTACTCGAATCAGTCTTATTCAAGTCTATTTCTTTTTGCTTCTCGTAGTAGAAGTGGAAGTAGAGATCGGTATCTACGTATATTTTGAATTTCCACCTGCGAAATTGGTTGAAAATGTCACTGGAAGTTACTGTAAATGCTTCAAAGTGCACCCGATATCGCCCGAACTCAACTTGAGTTAACTTCAGTGCGACTTCGGGTGACTTTGGACGCACTTTGAAGCGTTTTGATCAACTTTCAGTGACATTTTCAACACATTTCCCACCTCTTAGGTGAAAAACCAAAATATACAAATGGTAGAGAATGAATAAGAGAAATGATCAGTACAGAGCAGGATCATGAAAGTTTCTATCTGCACAACATTATATTTATTTATTTTCCATACAGGCAATTTGCCTAATTACATGGAAATATAATGATCACATAACAATAAAAATCAACACAAACTACACGTTTATAGTAGTAAACAGTCTTAGGGATATCGACCAAAATTAAACTGATATTTCTAAAAAATAATTAACAATGATATTGCGTAAAAATCTTAGACGGTAAAGAGAAATCTAAATCTACGAAAACATTAATTTCATTGGTGGTTCGAAGCATGGTTGAGAGTGGCGTTCGGGAATTAGAGTCGTCCTTACGATAGGTATTTTGAAAAGTAAGGGAGACCTTGTGAAATGGGTTGGCACGTTGAAATTTATAATGTTCAAAATATTGGAGTCTGAAATTTCGTTGTTCAATATTTTGTACAAAGACATAATCGAATTCGATTTTGGTCTCACATCCAATGACAGGACATTAAAACTCCTTCTGAGATCTGCTGTCCTGACTGCCCTATAGTCCGGCCATCTGTGATATTTTCTGTAATAAAGGTACCGCCTAAATTTATTCTGAACTTTTTCCAGTCTACCCAAAAATCTCTGTGACCGTGTGCCCCATATGATATTGCCGAATTCTAACCTAGATCTTACTATACCGTAGTACATTTTAATTGTAGCTGCACTTGTGAAACAATCTGTATTTCTTATAATGAAGCCCAGATTTCTATTACACTTTCTACAGATGTCTTCAAAATGATGAGTGAATGATAATGCGGAGTCGTATCGAATTCCTAAATCTTTGGTTTCAGTTTTTCTCTCTAACGCCACAGAATTCATATCATAATCAAATATTATTGGATGTGTTTTAAGGGTTAAAGTCATTATATAACATTTCTTTGTGTTCAAAAACAGTTTGTTATTGATTGTCCATTCATGAACGCTGTTGATGTCTCTCTGAAGAGCTACACAGTCCCTAACTGTATTTATATCCTTATCCATTTTGAAATCATCAGCATATAGGAGTCCTTTTGAAAATTTAATGCAAGAAGGTAAATCATTAATGAATAGCACGAAAAATAACGGCCCCAAATTTGATCCTTGCGGGACTCCAGAATTAATATTGAATGTATTTGAACAGTTTCCATTATATCTAACCAAAAAATTTCTGGTTTCCAAATAACTTGCAATAAGTCCATGTCTGACACCAAATTTACCCAATTTGAAAAATAATATTTCATGGTCAACCTTGTCAAAGGCTTTAGAGAAATCTGTGAAAACTGTGTCAAGTTGAGTTTTATTTTCAAACGACTTGTATACCTCATTAGTAAATGAAAACATGTTCGTGTTGATGGATTTTTTGTTGATAAATCCGTGTTGCCATTGTGATATACTATTTTCCACATGTTTATAAATTTTATGGTATAATATGTGCTCGAAAAGCTTAGCAGGAGATGAAAGTATTGATATTCCTCTATAGTTTGCGGTATTTGTTTTGTCACCAGATTTATGTAATGGTACACAAATAGCTGTTTTCCAGTACACTGGAAATGTATTTTTTCTGATAGCTCAATTATAAATATACAGGGTGTTTCTTAAGTACGTGTAGAAAATAAAATAAGAAGAAAAGTTCCTATAAACATATGTCCACAAGTTATTCGTTTCTAAAATACAAAGTGTCAAAGTAAATTCTTATATTTGTTTTTTGTGAATAATTTCAAAATAATTTTGATATTTGGGTAAAGTTTGGTATCTGGGAATATTTATTATTTAGTTTGTGTACAAAATATATTCTTGATAAAGCTCACTGCGAGCAACTGTTTTCGAGTTATTGAGATTTGAAATAATCGATGCAAGTGATTTTGAATAACAAGATTTTTTAATTGAAAATAAATTCAATTAGAAATTAGTTTTTTTCACAATTAACACAAAATTTGATTTTGTCATTGAGAAATCATCCCAGATACCAAACATTACTCGAATATCAAAAATATTTTGGCATTTATTCACAAAAAAACAAATATAATGATTAAACTTTGACACTCTGTATCTTAGAAACGAATAACTTCCGGACATGTGTTTATGGGAATTTTTTTTCTCATTTCGACGTCAGCAACATGCTCTTGAAGTTTCTACACGTACTTAAGAAACACCCTGTACAATAAGGGTTTTTCTAACCATTCCGCGCATGCCTTAAGTAGTAAATCATTTGAGAATAATTGATCGACTACGTTAAAATCTACGTTATAGTTTGGTTTAAAATTAGAATATATTGATGCAAAGTAAGTTGCAAAACTCTCAGATGGTTCTGTTTTAAGTTCTAAGCCATTGAGATTAAAATTTTCAGTGATAGTCCTACTATTTGATTTCTTATTTTTAATAAAATTCCAGAAGACTTTGACATCAGTAGATATATTGACTTCCGTATCCGAGATATACTTTTTATAAGCTATTCTGGTCTCCTGCATCAATTTTTTCCTAACATCCTTATATTGATTGTTATATACTAATGAGTGATTTTTAAGTTTTTTCAATTGATTTTTTATTAACGAACAGTCGTTGCAGACCGATGATGATCCCTTTACTCCCATATACACCTACTACGTAGGCTAATTATGGCAAATACCTGTTCTCCCTCTGCTCGCTAGGTCCGTCTGCTCGCTAGTTGGAGCGGCCTAGAAACTGCTTTATCGCGTGAACCAGAATTGACCAAACCAGCGGAGTGTGTATTGATTTGGACGGTTAACAGATGGCTTCAGTGCTGTCTGTGTTGACCTACCCAAGCACTGACGAGAGGCAACAACCTCGAAACTAGTCTGCAGGTGGTCACCCTGTCCATATCAAAACATAATTCTGCTAGTTGGTCACAGAGGGCACTTGCAACTGCGTCCTCTGATGCTTTGAGGAACGTTGCACAAGTATCTGTTAGATTTAATTCAATACCCGTCGTGGTCTTAGCCAGGGGAGTAGTTGTTTTCCGACAGTTTCCGTATTTCCGAAAGCGATACTAAATCGTTTATGTTCAGACTATTTTAGAAAAATAGCCGTCCCTAAGGCCATTTTGGCGGATCACGGATCCCAATTTACTTCGGAATTCGTTACAGAAATTTAATATAAAAGTTATTCACAGTTCTGTGCGTCATCTGGAAGGGAATGCATCCGAACGGGTGATGAGGGAGCTTTTTCAGGGCAAGTGAGCCTGTGAACATGTTTTAGCGAAAGAGTCATTGAAGGGGCGGGCAGAAAGGAGGTCGATTTTGAATCCAGGTCGACCCCATCAATGTTTTGAAGAGGGTCAACTGGTCCTACTCAAGACCAATCCAAAGTCAACACTGAATCACGAAACAAAAATTTTTATGATATTGTTCGAAGGGCCTTATCGCGTCAAAAAACGTGTAAATATGTTTTAACGCATATGGAGGATGGCACGGAAAGAGGTACCTTTCATGCCAGCCACATAAAAAATTATAAATAAATTAGATTTCCTCTCAATACGAATGTATAACATGAAATCTGGGGGGAGAGGCAGATGTGAAATAATGGAAATCTGGCAACATGTGTCCTACCTTATCGACAGCGTCAATAAGGAGATTGGGGCAGAGTATTGTCCGTAAGGTGCTTCCCTCTGAGTTGAAATAATGAACTTGTGCTCACGCTTTTTTTGAATCACAGAAAAACAGTATTTCTTTTCAAATAACTCACTTGAAGTGAGCAACAACTGTAGGGGTGTTCAATACGAATTGTATCCTCAGGACATTTTGAATACATCAATTTCAATTACGTAGATTTTCTTTGAGGTTTTCGGTCTGGTGCAGTTGAGAAAATGAGCAAATGTAATTGAATATTATTTTGAGGTAATTATTTTTCAGTTTGTATTGGAAAATAAATAATTAAAACGTGTTTAGAAGTTACGATCCGAGTTTTTGTACGAAAAGGTCAACAAGTGCACGATAAAAAACCTTAGAAAGGACGGTAAAGACAAGCTTATTCGCAGTTTCGTCACACTACTTCCAGATGCAGCTTACAGAATTTGAATACAACGATTTCCCTTTAATCATGCAAGATGTGCCCTTAAAATTGTTTATAACGCGATTTTGCAAAAACTACACATCGGACAAAAACATCTTGAGCACAGTTGAACCACATATTATCAACTATCAGTTTCTGCAATATTGTTTGTTCAGCTTAAGGTTTTTTAAAATTATAAATTTTTGAAAAATTGTCTCTTTTTCGAGGTTTTTCCGGATTTTCTCAGTGGAATATGCACCGATTCGCACTTTGAGAATCCACAAAAACCAAAAAAGTTGTAAAGCGATTTTGATGTGGTGAACACCGGGGTTTTCTTTTACGAATTGTCTTATAGAAAGTAGTATAGGCCATTTGCGACTTTTATTTTGTGTGAAAAGAGCCTCAGTTGGCTCGTCTTGTTTTGACCTAAATAATTATTTATTTATATTGCCAATATTATTAGCCAAGAGCATAGTCATCATGTTAATGTTTTGGTTATAAATGTTGATAACCTTTGAACTTGTCGGCAGTATTGTGTTTATAGAAAACAAGAGGATGATGAAATGTCTGTTGAAATTGTTACAGTTTCTGCCAAACACATTTCGTGAAGCCCAACATCGTTTCAAGAAATATTTTGAAAAAAAAAAATACATGAAATATATGGGTCAAAATTCCGAAACAATGATACTTGAAATTATAGCTAGTAATATAACGAGATTATTATGCGATTTATAATAGTCTGAGTGACGAGGCGACAGCCGAGTCACCCGCAATGTCCGTGACGGTGTTAAGGTTCATATAAACTCATGAACAAATTAACGGTAAAGTAAAAAATTCTGAAAAAAATTCGAGTTATTTTAGCATTCAAATTGAATAATTAGAGCGATGTGGGAGAAAATCTGATGAACAGTTTTAGAGGAAAAAAATAAAAACATAATTTTTAGAGGTTTTTTAAGTTTTTCCAAAAACCTTCATCAAATTCCATTTCAAATATCATGACATATCAATGTCAAAGTAAAAGATAATCACGATTTTTTTCAGAATTTTCAACTTCAACGTTCCCTCACAATTTAAAAAAAATCTGAAAATCTTGTTATAAAATCAAAGACAGTTGAGAAGAATCGCTTTTGCAAGTGATATTTATATAAAATTTAGAAGACCGAACATAGAGGAACTATTCATACTATTTTTCAGACATAATATCAAACGATTTATATTTTTAATAATGATTTTCAAAACCTCGGACAAAAAACGGTAAATCGCTCCAGTATTTGATATTCGGGGTTGCAGTGCCCATGGGTTTGTTATAGATATAGTCCTTGAGCTTGCTTAGATTAGATTTGCTTTTAGCACAAACGACAATATTGTTGGTAAAATTCAAAAAGAGCAGCTAATATGAACAACTCACTATAATTTATTTTTATCAATATTTTTCAACTTTGTAAGCTGAAC
Source organism: Chrysolina oricalcia (assembly GCA_944452925.2). NCBI lineage: Eukaryota > Metazoa > Arthropoda > Insecta > Coleoptera > Chrysomelidae > Chrysolina > Chrysolina oricalcia. The sequence goes on from OX101823.2 coordinate 60,659,050, forward strand.
TCCGCCTATCATCCAGTTATTTTTTATGTATATAATAAAATGTTGTTTAATAACAACTGGAATAGACAATAATAAAGTCGCTATTATGATTATTATTAATATTTTTCAATCCTGATTTGCGTCTTGTTTTATTTCCAAAACTGATATTTTAAATCGCAAAACATAAAACTCATTACCTAAATACTTTTTTAATTGTGTCCAAGGACTCCAAGGCTTTAGGCGGACCAATCCGACAAACCCCTATTGACATAACTTTCGTTTTCGAAAAATTAAACAAATTAAGTACATCGGTTACCGCTGTCTAGAACTATTGGCAACGCTGTACAGTAAATATGACAGTGACAATAATTCTGTGCAATACCTTGTGGACAGTAGCAGAACTATTTTTGTCTTTTCGTTCATGTACTACAGAGGAATCACTTACTGAAGCGATTTACCTTTTTTTGTCCGAGGTTTTGAAAATCATTATTAAAAATATAAATCGTTTGATTTTATGTCTGAAAAATAGTATGAATAGTTCCTCAATGTTCGGTCTTCTAAATTTCATATAAATATTACTTGCAAAAGCCATTCTTCTCAACTGTCTTTGATTTTATAACAAGATTTTCAGAATTTTTTTAAATTGTGAGGGAACGTTGAAGTTGAAAATTCTGAAAAAAATCGTAATTATCTTTTACTTTAACATTGATATTTGAAATGGAATATGATGAATGGTTTTTGGGAAAACTTAAAAAAACCTCTGAAAATTAGGTTTTTATCTTTTTCCTCGAAAACTGTTCATCAGATTTTCTTCTACATCTCTCTAATTATATTCAATTTGAGTGCTAAAATAACACGGATTTTTTTTTAGAATTTTTTACCTTGCCGTTAATTTTTTCATGGGTTTATATGAATCTTAATAATTATTAATAAAGATTTCATATAAAAATGTCTTAATCTTCAATGATATGATAAAATTATGAATTATGCAAGTATCTTCAGTTTCAATTTGACCAACAGTTCATAGTTGGATACAAAAAAGGAATATAATCAGGTTTTAAGAGCCACCATCACCGAAAAGTCGAATTTCTTCCTCATCCCCTCCTGCTCAGGTTTGTTGGGGTGGGGTGGGGGTGGAGAAAATGAACTCTATGAACATTGGCAACACAGCACCTGTCCGTTCTCGATTACAGCGCCAATCAGGTATAAATTTCCCGATCGTAGAATCCGTTTCTTGCAAAAACCATTGATTTCAATAAAGAGATATTTTTTGTATGGGCTCAGTGGTCCCATAAGAATTCCGGAAACTCTCAATTTTTTCAATTCATCATGTCATTTGATTTTTTTTTCTTAAAAATTATCATAACCAAAAATCACTGAGGTTTCGGAATTTACACAAAAACATTGAGTAATGCAAAAAAAATTAAAAAAATTTCAAACGAAAACTGTGGGCTTAAAACGAATTTCCGTTTTACCAAGGTAGTGTTTTCTCTTAATGCAGGTCATTTAAACAACCACAATTTTGAGAAAGTAAAACCTTTCAAAATGGCAATAGGCCTATGTTCTTTCTAGTTACAAAGACTATATTGATGAGAAAACATACTCACTGACATCACTGGAATTTTCAACTAGTGAGTATTAGGTAATTTCTTTTTTTACTATCAACTCTATAAATCGTGAAGGTTTCTTAATGTACTGTAAAAATATTTTATGCACTAGCGGGCGGTAAAGTACACTTTACCGCCCGGTTCGCCGGGCGTAAAGTGGCACTTTACCGCCCGTGGGCGCATTATGGCCCGGCGGGCCGTAAAGTAGACAAATTTCCCAAATTGTCTATACTCATGCAATTCCTAACACGAATTAGAATCATTTCAGTTCAATAGAGCAATACTCTTTCTAACATTTGTTCATAATCGTTGGCAATTTTTTCGGTAATGATCTATTTATTTGAAATAGATTCTCCAATATAGCACTCAGCTACTATAGTTTCCTTAATTATTGTATGCATAACGTATTAAACGTGTAGACCATTGCAATTCAAGTCAGTATTTGTGATTCGCGCTATAAAACCGCTAGTGCATAAAATTTTGTATGTATCACGTGCGTAAAATGCGTTTATGGCCTGCGGCGTGGATGATGGCCCGATGGCGTTAGCCGAGGGCCATCACGTGATGGCCCTCGGCTAACGCCATCGGGCCATCATCCACGCCGCAGGCCATAAACGCCCACTTTACACCCTTGATTCATAAATGACTATTTTATTCTCATGTGCTTAAATCAATAAACATATCTAACATTTCAATGACCGCGAAAAATTCCTTGACAAATGTTTTTGGAATTTTGATTAGGATCATTTTGTGATTAATTATCCTACTTTCCCAAAATATTTAACAACAAATTATGCAGCTTTCTTCGAGATCATAAACAAGAGATCAACTGGGTTCCAGGTATGGGCTAGTTTGAGAAAATTATTGTACCAAACAAAAAAAACTTTTTTTTCAACATTCATCATATTATGATGTTTGAGATACGTGAAGAATTATTAGGAGGAAAGATTTTGTTCATTAATAGTTTATTAAAGCAAACCTTGAATGCTCCCCATTCTTCCTGAACCAGGTCAAAGAAGGACACTGCCTGGCTAGCAGCAACAAATGCTACAAGAAGTACAAGGAACTTCATGTTGGCTCTGAAAATAACGAAAAGACATTTTTATACACCCTACTTTTGGAAAATTACCAAAAAGTATCTACGACTTTAAAACTAGAAATAACCTTGGAATATTCCATAAACTCACCTATTATAATAATTTGTTCCTAGGCACAACACAGCTTCCTAAACACTAAACAATCTCAAATCAATTTTCAATAAACAAAGCAAAGCAAAACAATTACAAACCAATTATCTCCTACTCCGGCTACTCCTACCACTTTTTACCCCTTCTTTGTTCTCTACAGAAATTGAGAGAGAGAGAAAAAGTATCCACAGAACACCTAAAACACGTGACTCACAGAATACAGTAAAACCCAATAGTGGGCGTGTTTTCTCTGCTTGGAAGATAACCATCCAAACTGATTCCATGCATTTTAAATGGGTAGAATGTGTTTGAAAGGCTTTTTTCAAGTTTTAAGTGCTATTTTCTCTGAAAACTCAAAGGAACATGTGAATCAGGATTATAAGATCTTGGAGAATGTCCTTGATCAAAAGTAATTAATTGGAAATGAAACCAAATAAATTAATAAAGGGGACTTGTAATAATCCAATTACCTACATGTATAAGTACCTGAAATTGTACCAAACCATATTAAAGGAATATTTAGGTGGCTCAATTACGTTTTAGTTATATCTTTGAAATTATAGATTCATGTACAAGTGTTAGATTTCACATAATTATCATTCTAATGATGAAAATGGATCACATGATTCAGTCTTCCACATTAACCTATTCAATAGGTATATTCGCCGACAAGTCTCTAACAGAAAACAACTGCTGCCCCCTATGACCGTTGAATTATATCTGTTAAATTATTGTCAAAGTTTTCAACAAGAACTACTTCAAAGTGCTCTTCATCATCATCATCATTGATTTTAAATTTGTGCTAATGAGGTAAAGTATCATTTGAGTATCTGATGTTCTTAAATTTTGAGCGTCACATTTTTGTCGTTTCTGAAAGACCAATGGCAAGTGAACATTATATGAACTTGGAGAGAGTCATACCCAAAGATGTATATGGAAAATATTTCATGAATAGGATTTGAACATCCACATTGTATGAAGATTGTTCCAGGAATACTGCCGACCTGCCACCCAGTACTGTATTCAGATATTGTCCATATTTCAGTGTCTGACAAATCTGTTCTTATCAAAGATTTGATCCATGCATTTCTTCTTTCCTTGGCTAGATGATTTTATTTTTTATGATTGTTATACCCTGACAAAATCCTACTTTATCTCTCTGTTAATAACCATCACAATTCACTACCATACAGATATTAGGCATGGTGTATAACGAAATGAAGAGCTTTAACGATTTTAACTGGAACCAAAACACATGTATATCATATAACTGCCATCAATGTTTATCCTCCAAGCAACTGACCTTGAAGATTGTGACGTCAGCCAAAGATGGTCTAGACAAAAATCGAGTAAACACTGCCTCAGGGTTACTCTATTTATATAAGCCGCTTTCCAATTGACCCAGCGGGTAGCTCCGATTAACTCCGAGGAGATCCTGAAGTGATCTCACAGACCACGAAAGGACGTGCATCCATTAAATAACATGTATTGAACTGATCCTGAAGTAATCACAGAGGTAACAAACTTTCAATTGGAAAGCGCCTATACTGACAGGGTTACCGCGGAAAACAGCTTTCAGAGAGATCGGGTGACCAGATGTAAGGTGAGGAAAGAGTGTCATGGTTGCCAACATATACATATTTATGAGTCTGTAAATACTCCATAAGTTCTGCAACACTTGATTCATTCGATATACTCGGATTTACTATTTATTTCTTTCATTTGTTCTTCAGCGAACATGTCAATCCATCCTTCTATTCGAAATTAAGTTTATGTTTTATGTTGGCTATTCTGGCACTCTTCCAACGTCATAAAAATGGAGGTTTTGCGGTAACCCTACAATATATAGAGTAACCCAACACTGGGGTGGGATTATGAACACTCGATAAGAGAGCTGTCACGATACGTAGGCTAAAACGATGGTTGTTCCCGATTCGAAACGAGGTCGAAATTATGAAATTTCTTTGAATAGAGATAGAATGGCATTATATCTACCATATAGACCATTGATATCGACTCAAATTGCAATATATTTTGAATTGTATTCGTTTTTATAATTGATAAAATCTGACATATGTCAAACTTACTACGGATCGAGTGTTCGTAATTGCACCCCTGCACTAATTGTACAAGCGTGCTACACCTCGATGCAAACGGAAGAACCACTATAGGGTCACTGAATCTAGAAGGTCGTGCCGTCCTTACGGGTATGGCCAATGGGCGTGGTCTAGTACCTGAAATAGATCCAGTGTTCAAATAACCCACAAAACTTGATCTCTAATTGGTGATTTTGTGGGTTATTTGAATACTGGAACTATTTCAAGTATTGGACCACGCCCATTGGCCATACCCGTAAGGACGGCACGGCTTTCTAGATTCAGTGACCCTAAACCACTTCTATTCTGAGCGACATCTGTCGGAAACGCTTTTCGTCAATATCACTGTCATTGTCACTCTGTCTGCTGTCACAAGTCATCTTGTCACTCTGTCTGCTGTCACTTGTCAGCCTGTTTTGCTATTTTCAATTTGAATCAATTATTTGGAAAATGTCAGAGCAATATGATGTTGATGATGCAACTCGAAGACTTCTTGAGGAAAAATCTAAAAGAAGATTATTTTTGCGTGAACAGTTTTTAAAACTGAAGAGTGATCCATTTAAACATGCTTCTGGAGAAGGCGGTACAGTCGTGAGTACATAATGTGTTATGTGTTATGTCATAGCTCCCACCTTGAATTATGAATTGATTCATTCTTCTATACCATTGCATTCTCAAAGTTGTTGTACAGAAGAATCATGGGATCGAATGTTGAACGTTCAACTTTGTTATTACATTTTAATTCTTGTGAACCACCAGAATGAGTTAGAGGTAATGGTAAGTTTATCGGGCTTTTTCTCGAAACAAAAAGGAAAGTGGTGTTACTTACGTAGTTTTATCTCCTGAACATGAATCCGAAAGAATTTCGTAGGGGTCTCATACTTTTTGAGTTATGACCTTTTGAATGTGGAAAATCGACCATTTTCAAACACGATTTTTTCAGTAAAAATGGTACAAAGTGCCTTCTTTTTGTCGAAACTTTTTTCAATTCCTAATCAACTCTTTAATTTAACATTTACAAGCACCAACACCAAACATTTTAAGGAAACAAATAACCTTCTACTTAACCTCACTCTTCATTGGCGTTCATTCTAAAGGTGTTGGATTGAAAGGGTTATGTTTATGTTTACTTTATAAGAAGGTTGATTTTTTGTGTAAAACGTTTGGTTTTGTGCTTGTAATTGTGAAATATGAGACCAAAAAAGTGCCAACAAAAATATCAAAATCAAGTTTGAATGAAAATGGTTGATTTTCAAGATTCAAAAGGTCATAACTCGAAAAGTATAAGAGACCCCCAAGAAATTCTTTCGGATTCGTGTTCAGGGGATAAAACTACTTGAGTAACACCACTTTGTATCGAGAAAAATCCCGGATAACTTACATTTACTGTGTAAGATTCAAGGAATAATTACCTAAGCTGGATATTTTGTCGAAAATGGGATATTGGACGCCTGTGGTTTCACTCAGTGAGAACAAAAAGTATTTTACTGCGCATCTAGTAATTGAATTACTTGTGTGGTGAAGGGGTAAAATACTTTTTGTTCTCACTGGATATTTTGTGTTCATCAATTAATTAGATATAATTTTGATCTGAACAGTGTTCGAGTTAACTGATCTCTTTCCTTGCAGTTCGATCCAGCTATGCAGAGGTTTCAAGCCATGAAAGTGAATGGCTTTGAACACTTCAAGCCTAATGCAAAAAATGGTCTATATGGATTTTTATTCCTAGTCCTGCCCATGGGATTTTTCACATATTTGATGCATACATCGAGATCGAATAAAGAAGCCATGTATAGAAAAGGCGAAGTAGCTTATAAAGATCGCAATTTTAAATTCATTTAAGCGAATTTGTTATTAGAAATTGTTAAAACTATATAAAGTGATCGTCTGCGGTTTGTAAGTTTTGTTAGTATTATAACGTTGAACAGCTCCAAAGAAAATAAATGCCTAAATACGGGATTTCAGGTCTATGTAATTCAACCATCCTGACTTTCCCTCACAACCAAAAACACTTTTTCTAGACTTTGAGACAGTTCTAGATGTTGTATAAGTAATTTGAAATATTGCATAATTTTTTCTATTCATTGTAATGGAATATCTGATAACTGTTATACATTTGAAAAAAGTTGTTTCCTGGATTTCATTAAGAACTTACAAAAAACATATTGAATACATACAAATACTTGATAAAAAGTCCATGTTAAAAATTTATAATAAATAAAAAAAAAACTTTTTAGAGAAAAGCTTTCATTTAAATGCACTAAAAAGAAGAAATTTTGAAGTGAATTAAACCTCCGAGCAATGAAAGATATAGAGAGGGCTTTTCTATCTCTGTCTTGAAAGCAACTTACCCGACGTTGTTTACAAATATCAATGCATTGTCGGATATTTCCGTTTGTACTCGTTGATCAGGTTGGAATTCCATCTTATATTCACTCTTAACTTGGCGATCATGTTTGTTTACGTCCGTTCACGACTTATTTATCGTGAATGATAAATAAAGAGGAAATAAAATCTTCCAATTTACACAAAAAATATATACTTGTAACGTGCTTACAATTGTTTCGACACACGGTGTCATCATCTGAGCGAGTTATCAACTAAAGAAACGTCAAAATCACCTTCTTAAATATTAAAATAACATGCATAAAATTTCACTAATGACAATTGCAGGTATGAAATTTCCTAATGACATATAGCTTGGATTAGGGAGCATTTGAGTAGTTACTAGTGAGATAATTAATTATAGGTGAATTGTACAGGTCAATTTGGTCATTGAGAACTAAATTGCTATTGTTACGTAAATGATTCTTGATTTCTATCGATTCTAATGTTTAATTTTTGACCTTTAGGTTGAATATGCAAAATTTCAGGATTTTGTGTGAAGTTATGGTTATTGTCAATAAGGTGGTTGGCATAGTTTGAGTCCTGTTTATTTAATCTGTAACTTCTCAAATGCTCACCGAATCTTTGATTAAAACTACGGCCTGTCTGGCCTATATATAATGCATTGCAATCCTCACACTCAAGTTTGTAAACCCCCGACTTCTTGAATTTTTCCCGTACAGACTTTGCGTTGTTAATAAAGGAATATAAGTTATTGTTGGTTTTGAATGCAACATTTATATTCCGTTTCTGAAGGAAACGGGATATTTTGTTCGTATGCTGACCAAGATATGTTAGACATGCAAAACGTTGATCGGTTTTTACTTTGATATGCGGGTATATTAAATTTAGAGTTTTCTTGTTTTGTTTTTGTTTAAGCAGTCTATCTATAATTGATGTTTCATATCCATTATTTACGGCGATTTATTTAATTCTGTTTCTCACACTTGAAATCTAAATCGCTTTGAGGAATATTTACCAGTCTATGAATCATAGAATGATATGCTGCCAGTTTGTGTGATTGTGGGTGCATGGAGTGTTTATGTATTGTAGTGTCTGTATGTGTGGGTTTGTGATATATAGAGAAGCCGCGCGTGTTATTTTTACGGGAGATAGATCTAAGAAGTTTAGTGAATTGTTATCATCCTCTATTTCTGATGTGAATTCTATGTTAGGATTGAGACCGTTCAAATAATTAAGAAAAATATTTAATTGACGTACCGTTCCAACCCAGCAAACGAAAATATCATCTACATATCGATACCAATATTTGAACAAATGTTCAAAGCGATTTAGATTTCAAGTGTGAGTTAAACAGAATTAAACAAATCGCCGTAAATAATGGATATGAAACATCAATTATAGATAGACTGCTTAAACAAAAACAAAACAAGAAAACTCTAAATTTAATATACCCGCATATCAAAGTAAAAACCGATCAACGTTTTGCATGTCTAACATATTTTGGTCAGCATACGAACAAAATATCCCGTTTCCTTCAGAAACGGAATATAAATGTTGCATTCAAAACCAACAATAACTTATATTCTTTTATTAACAACGCAAAGTCTGTACGGGATAAATTCAAGAAGTCGGGGGTTTACAAACTTGAGTGTGAGGATTGCAATGCATTATATATAGGCCAGACAGGCCGTAGTTTTAATCAAAGATTCGGTGAGCATTTGAGAAGTTACAGATTAAATAAACAGGACTCAAACTATGCCAACCACCTTATTGACAATAACCATAACTTCACACAAAATCCTGAAATTTTGCATATTCAACCTAAAGGTCAAAAATTAAACATATTAGAATCCATAGAAATCAAGAAACATTTACGTAACAATAGCAATTCAGTTCTCAATGACCAAATTGACCTGTACAATTCACCTATAATTAATTATCTCACTAGTAACTACTCAAATGCTCCCTAATCCAAGCTATAGGTCATTAGGAAATTTCATACCTGTAATTGTCATTAGTGAAATTTCATGCATGTTATTTTAATATTTAAGAAGGTGATTTTGACGTTTCTTTAGTTGATAACTCGCTTAGATGATGACACCGTGTGTCGAAACAATTGTAAGCACGTTACAAGTATATATTTTTTGTGTAAATTGGAAGATTTTATTTTCTCTTTATTTATCATTCATGATGAATTTACACATATTAAATGCCACCACGATAGAACACTTATTTATCGCCTTGTCGAATCAAACCATGGGCGTCGCAGCAAGGTAATCTGGCATAAACCATATTTAATTGGCATTCCGTATCGACCTTTTTAGTGGTATTAAATGAGCTGACTTTTAATGAATTTTTATCCCCATTTTGGGGCAAAAATACACTATAAATTGAAATAGCTGTAAAATAACTTTGTTACTATGTAAGTCAACAAAAAACGATTACATATCAGTAATTAGGAAAAACTTGTTGCAGTGTAGGCACACTAAAAAGTATGTAAGTATAAGTAAGCAAACTCAACTATTCATAACCAAATTCAAATTATAAGCCACTAGCTATTATAGACTCAATCTGATGGGTACTGGATTATCACGTAAGTAAAGGTTCATCAGAAGTTTTCGATGTTCCTAATTGAATAAAATTTTACTAATAATAAATATGGATCAAGCAATCCAGACTTCTTCCTTAACCTATACAATAGGTATGATCGTCGGCAAGTCTCCAACAGAAAACAACTACTGCCCCCTACGGCTATTGAATTATACCTGTAAGGTTCTTGGCGAAGTATGCTACAAGAACTACTATGCCATATTCTTCCAATCTCAACGCCAAAACATGTCTCAACCCACATGGGGGAACACCTACGGACCGGTTTCATGGTTCCTTGCCAATCATCAGTGCAGGACAGCCCAACCAACGCAATCGAAAATATTTTGACCAGAATACTTTGCCAAGAATCTTACAGATATAATTCAATACTCGTATGGGGCAGTAGTTGTTTTCTGTTGGAGACTTTTTACCTGTTGTATAGGTTAAGTCAGAAGTCTGGATTGCCTAATCCAGTTTTATTATTAGTTCAATGGGCTTCTGCCAAGTAGGTAGTGTCATAAAATATTTTCTTCGAAAAGAGTATAAAATTTTGTATACAGGGTGTATCACATATATCAACATGAATAATCGAGCTGGAATGTTTTCAGTGGCGTAGCGCTTCCGGTTAAATCGGACGTGGACACAAACTTCTTTATTGTAAATTAGAAAATCAGAAGCAGGGTTCCTTGATAGGGGGGTTATGAAATGTCATCGATTTTGTCGGGCATATTGTTTTAGTCATTGGAGGGAAATTAGGGTGGCTATCCTGAAATTGGAGGCGCCAAATTTGAATTACACTAAAATATCCCATTTTGTTGGATTGAATTCGAAACCAATCGGTGGGAGTAAATTGAAAAACGTGCGAGTGATTAATACATATTTGTTATTAATGTATTCCCTAGTTCGCACAAGTATCTCGAAGACTTCTGAGAGTTTCAAAGTTGATGAAAATAACAAATTTTTAACATTTTTTATAGATTCTGAATGTTGGGCGTAGTTGATAATAATTATCAAATTGAATGAACTGATGAGAAATTAAATTATATACAAAGTATTGAGCCTTTAAAAAAAAAAGAAAACATGGACGAATCACATAATCTGAGATTTGAAACATATTTCAAAGATTCAAAGACTAATCTCAATATATCTGTTGTAACACTTGTTGAGTAAATCGCACTCCTCAAAGAGAAATTCATTTCAAGTCTAATAAAATAAATCAAAACAACTCTCTGATATTATTCCAGAACCTCAGGTGCAAGAAGAAAGTGTGATTTGTAATATGCTTGATTTTATTCTGAAATGTGTGAATGTGAAATGCGGTAAATGATTAAAATGATATTTATTCATCCCTGAAGTTTACTCAAATACATATAAAAACTTATCAGACTAGTCAGTGTCATTCACTCTGCCTTGTTCACAAAATTAAAACTCACATTTCATCAACATTTATAATACTTTCGGAGATAATTTATGAGTAGGTAGTCAAATACTGTTATTTATGATATGAATCAATGTTTTATTTTATAAATTTCGGTATCATTTATACATTGTTTCATAAATAGTAATTTACAATTTCTTTTTCTAGGAAAAATTTAACATTTCTATATATCTACCTAAAATTCTAATTAAATGACGAGTAGTAAAATTGTGCATATCTAATATCTTAAATAAAAAATATCATTTGTTTTTGCAACGTTCCATGTTCCATAATGATTTTGATAGTTAATTTCGAGTTAGGATAGTTCTTACAGTTGGTAATGGGAACTCTTCTTTTAATTTTATTTCTTCCTTCTGATAATTGTTGTACAATAGTGTTATTGCACAGAACTATTCAATGAGTTTTTCTCATTCTTTGTAACATTGTTGTAAACAACGGGTGGAAGGAGACTGTGAATCCTCATCCGAAATGGCATAAAGACCTATCAATATCAATCATTTCATAGCACCAGGAATAGGATATAATGAACAAACCATTATTTGATGGTAAACGATCGGCCATGGGTACAGATTCTAGCAAACATCTCTCTATCTCCAAGGAATAACTAAAAAGGAACACCAACATTATATCCTACTGGCATAGCAAAAATATTGACTTTCAACAGTTTCTATCCAAAACCAAATCGAGTTCTGTTTCTCATTAGAACAGTGTTTAATCTCACCGTTTTTCCTAAGCCTTTGTCTTGACTTCACTTTTATTAAAATGGTTTGAACAAATCCTGGAAAAATCAATAGGTAGTTACCCATACTACCAAAATTGATTCCATAGCTGCTTTACTGTTTTATTCTTGGGGAATATTTGGAAAGACAATGTATCATCATGGTATGATGTAGGAGTATTGTTACAATATCAAACAAGTAGTTAACAACTACAAAATACAAGAAATGCATATGATTTTATTGTGATTCATTCGAGCCACGAGCTTTAGTAACTTCATTTATTCGCAAATTGACGTAAATATAACCAAAATTACCAATTTCAGGATAGCCACCTTAATTTCTCTCCAATGACGTATTCTCTCCCTTTCCTCAGTCTTCCCTTTGTCTAAATGCTCACTTATTTCATAACCCCTTCCTATCATAAGAACCCTGATCAGAAGACACAATGATGAAAAAATTGTAATGCCATCGGTCTCTTCACGTTTTGAAGCCGTTTAAAAATATTCTCTCAGCTGATTTTCCTTGCTGATTAGATCACATCGGTAATACATCTCTCTTTGCATTTATCGGTCATTATGCTGGAGTTAGAAAATGGGAAAATCGGAAAATTGCGAAATTTTAATAATAATTAACATTTTCGAATTACGTGGACATTAAAAATTAATACCTGTGAAATATTCATGCCAGTCAATTCATACGAGTCGAATATGATGTGATTCATCTCCGTATCACTATTTTAGATGATTGTGCTAGAGTTAGAAAAAATTGTAATCCTATCGGTCTCATCACGTTTTGAAGCCGTTTAAAAATATTTTCTCATCTGATTTTCCTTGTTGATCAGATCACATGGGTGGAAAATTGAACAATACATCACCTCTTTGCATTTATCGGTCATTGTGCTGGAGTTAGAAAATGGGAGAATCGGAAAATTGCGAAATTTCAATAATAATCAATGTTTTCGAATTACGTGGACATTAAAAATTAATATCAATTAAATATTCATGCCAGTCAATTCATACGAGTCGAATATAATGTGTTTCATCCCCTTATCACTATTTTGCTAGAGTTAGAAAAAATTGTAATCCTATCGGTCTCATCACGTTCTGAAGCCATTTAAAAATATTTTCTCAGATGATTTTCCTTGCTGCTCAGATCACATGGGTGGAAAATTGAAGAATACATCACCTCATTGTATTTATCGGTCATTGTGCAGGAGTTAGAAAATGGGAGAATCGGAAAATTGCGAAATTTTAATAATAATCAATGTTTTCGAATTACGAGGACATTAAAAATTAATACCAGTGAAATATTCATGCCAGTCAATTCATACGAGTCGAAAATGATGTTTTTCATCCCCGTATCACTATTTTAGATGATTGTGCTGGAGTTAGAAAATCAGAGGGCACAATAATGAAAAAATTGTAATGCTATCGGTCACATCACGTTCTGAAGCCATTTAAAAATATTTTCTCAGATGATTTTCCTTGCTGCTCAGATCACATGGGAGGAAAATTGAAGAATGCATCACCTCTTTGCATTTATTTGTCATTGTGCTGGAGTTAGAAAATGGGAGAATCGGAAAATTGCGAAATTTTAATAATAATCAATGTTTCCGAATTACGTGGACATTAAAAATTGATACCAGTGAAATTTTGATGCCAGTCAATTCATACGAGTCGAAAATGATGTTTTTCATCCCCGTATCACTATTTTAGATGATTGTGCTGGAGTTAGAAAATCAGAGGACACAATAATGAAAAAATTGTAATGCTATCGGTCTCATCACGTTCTGAAGCCATTTAAAAATATTTTCTCAGATGATTTTCCTTGCTGCTCAGATCACATGGGTGGAAAATTGAAGAATGCATCACCTCTTTGCATTTATTTGTCATTGTGCTGGAGTTAGAAAATGGGAGAATCGGAAAATTGCGAAATTTTAATAATAATCAATGTTTTCGAATTACGAGGACATTAAAAATTAATACCAGTGAAATATTCATGCCAGTCAATTCATACGAGTCGAAAATGATGTTTTTCATCCCCGTATCACTATTTTAGATGATTGTGCTGGAGTTAGAAAATCAGAGGGCACAATAATGAAAAAATTGTAATGCTATCGGTCTCATCACGTTCTGAAGCCATTTAAAAATATTTTCTCAGATGATTTTCCTTGCTGCTCAGATCACATGGGTGGAAAATTGAAGAATGCATCACCTCTTTGCATTTATTTGTCATTGTGCTGGAGTTTGAAAATGGGAGAATCGGAAAATTGCAAAATTTTAATGTTTAATTGATTACTATGGTCCTCTTGCGTCTTTCATTCAGTGGGGGAAAAATCCCTATAGCTTGGTGAAAGAAGGATTAAGATCCATTCTGATTCTTAAGAGCACAATAATACAGTATTTTCATGGAAGTTCATTGTAACAATGACTTGTTTAATTCAAGTTGCGAAGGTGAAGTATAAAACCGCATCATCCCCTTTCCCCTCTCTTCCCTACCGCCGCGGCTCCATGAGCACCCCTGAAAACTTGAAAGCTCTCATCTCTGCCTGTGAACATTGTCAGTCTGATGCTGGATCCTCTTCTCGCCTGCAACGCGAATCGGGAAAGTGGAAAGCGCGGGAATTGGCGGAAATCTCGGGACTGTTTGTGTATCTAGTGGCAGTTTCTGAACATTTCTATTATTCACGTGAATTTTATGCGGGATTTGCTCGAATCATGAAATATTCATGAGGTAATTTTTGATGGACAAATACTGTTTATGGGGTTTTACCCCTGTGACGAGAAAGATTGGGGGTCTTTGAGGTAGTAGTCAAATACAAACTGGGCTCTGAAAAATTTCGATCACTGCACATTTTCGAACTATATGATTTTTAATAATAAAAATGGATTATGCAGTCTAGACTTATGCATTAAAACCTATACGATAGGTATAATCGGCGGCAAGTCTCCAACAGACAACAGCTAGCTGCCCTGCGCTGATGATGATTATAATAATAATAATATTAAACAACAAAGGATACCACACTTCCATAGGGAACTGTCGAATTACCTGAATTTTTGATATGTTATAGTCCAAATCATTCCAAACAAAAAGTCCGGTGGGCATAACTTTTTCTATAGGCTAGTTTTGACGCTACAGGCCGCTGAGAACTCATTTTTTCTCCATTGTTAAACTGTGAATAATTTTCACTATTCTGAGTAATTATTAATATGAGATACTATTAAAAGTAATGTTCATTGGTGTCATTATACAGTATGTTCCAGCTAGTTTGGTCAAATTAATACTTCAGTTGATGATGCGACTCAAGGAAGATATAACAAAAAGATTATTTCATTGGCGCTCAGGAAATGTGGCGGAGAAACTCCTGGCGGGTCAACCAAGCCTCCATTCGCACATTTAGTATATATATATATATATATATATATATATATATATATATATATATATATATATATATATATATATATATATATATATATACAGGGCAATTCAAATTCGACCCCCACCATTGGGATCTCCTAAACTACAGGAGATACGTCGAAGCTTAAATTGGGGCAAAGTTGCGTATTCTGGTGCTTAACAAAATACTGTTTTGAAACTTGGAAAATTCCGAGTATTTCCTGAATTATCGGGAAAAAACTGAAAATCGAAATTTTCGTTTTTATTTTCTTCTATCGTTATTTGACAACATAGCTCAAAACCAAAAGTACATTTTCATTGATACTTTTTTTCAGCTACACGTTTTCATGTTCAGATTTACTATCCGACGTTTCGTCTTATGGCATTCATCATCAACTTTTTTTTCTGTTATGGGCGCCATATTGTTTTTTTATACAGAAAAATAGTGATTTTCATTCTGATTTCAGTGATGTATAATTTGTTATGATTTGCATTTCTGAAATCACAGATATTTAAAAAAACAACTTCATCTGAGATGGTCATGACTCCATCGAAAAAATTTGTTTAATAAACACCAGTACTCATTAAATATCATAAGTTTGCACAAATACTTCAGTCGAAATGTCCTCATTCTCAAATGAAGAAAAACGAGATATGTTGAAACTTTATTAAAAATTTGATAGGAATAGTACGAAAACAACACAAATTTATTTTGAATTATATCCAGAAAGACAACAGCCGGATTGAACGTTATTCGGAATTTTGGGCAAACACTTGGCTGAGTACGGTGCGTTTCAAAAAACAAGAATGAAATATGGAAGCAGAATGGAACAAAATATTAGACGTAACTTATTAGCCGAGGTAAAATAATTGTTCATTCGAAGAAGTATAATTATTTTTGGTACTTTTTTAGATAAATGCAGATCCTTCCAAATCAACACATCAAGTTTCGGCAGAAATGGATGTGCCTCAGACGAGCGTTTGGTGGAAATTCAAATTCAATTAAGAACAGCCCTAACAATATCCCTTCTTCTGATAGACCTGAATTGCGTGATATTGTCTCTAAGTTCATCTACTGTGTCACATTCTTGCTCTCCATAGATTCTGTTCTTTAAAGTGACCCACAAGATAGTATACAAAACTGTAAGGTCAGGTGACTTTGCCGGCCACCTCACAGGTCCAGAATTTCCTAACCACCTATTAGGAAATCTTTGATTTAAATATTCGCAAACTGCTCTTTTATTGTGTGGAGGAGCCCCGTCATGCTGACACCAGCAGCTGTTATAATTAACAAGGGGAAACGTATCCATATATCATTCGAATTCGTTTCTTAAGAACCGAAGATAGGTTTCCCCGTTCAAAGTATTAGAGAAGAAATGAGGTCCAAGTATTCAGTCGTCATAAATTTCAGCCCACACATTCATACGAAACCGAACTTGTGGTCTGACTTCTCTGAAGTGTCGTGGATTATTTTCACTCCAAATGTGATCATTATTTCTATTAAAAACACCACAGTTCAAAAAAGTACTTTCGTCGGTCCAAATAATGTTTTTCAAGAAGTTTGTAGGGTCTACCCTATTCGAGAGCCAGCTACAAAATTCCATCCTTCTCTCAGGATCACCTGGATGTAATTTTTGTGAAATATGTATCTTATAACACTTCAAACCACTTTTTTTGAATTTCCTCCAAATGCTCGTCTGAGGCACATCCATTTCTGCCGAGACTTGATGTGTTGATTTGGAAGGATCTGCATTTATCTAAAAAAGTACCAAAAATAATTATACTTCTTCGAATATGGAATGAACTATTATTTTACCTCGGCTAATAAGTTACGTCTTTCCGGATATAATTCAAAATAAATTTGTGATGTTTTCGTACTATTCCTATCAAATGTATAATAAAGTTTCAACATATCTCGTTTTTCTTCATTTGAAAATGAGGACATTTCGACTGAAGTATTTGTGCAAACTTATGATATTTAATGAGTTCTGACAACTAGTGTTTATTAAACAAAATTTTTCATGACCATCTCAGATGAAGTTGATTTTTTTTTAATATCTGTGGTTTCAGAAGTGCAAATCATAACAAATTACACATCAATGAAATCAGAATGAGAATCACTATTTTTCTGTATATAAAAACAATATGGCGCCCATAACAGAAAAAAAGTTGATGATGAATGCCAGAAGACGAAACGTCGGATAGTAAATCTGAACATGAAAACGTGTAGCTGAAAAGAAGTATCAATGAAAATGTACTTTTGGTTTTGAGCTATGTTGTCAAATAACGATAGAAAAAAATATAAACGAAAATTCCGATTTTCAGTTTTTGCCCGATATTTCCGGAAATACTCGAAATTTTCCAAGTTTCAAAACAGTATTTTGTTAAGCACCAGAATACGCAACTGGCCCCAATTTGAGCTTCGACGAATCTCCTGTAGTTTAGGAGATCCCAATGGTGGGGGTCGAATTTGAATTGCCCTGTATATATATATATATATATATATATATATATATATATATATATATATATATATATATATATATATATATATATATATATATATATATATATATATATAGAAAGGGTAGTCGTTGCTGACTAGTTAAGAATAAAACCAGTTAATATTGGGGATTGCAGCAAAGTCAAAAGTGTACTCTTTTATAGAGTTTATTCCAAGCTTTCGTAAATTTTATTTACATCTTCAGGGAACTACAAAGAATTATCATGTCAATTTTACATTTTGATGTTATTAAAATTTTACTTACAACTATAGTGAGGTTAGTTGACATGTTCTTAGTTCTTTGGATAGTGACATTACAGCTTAAAATTGTAAATAATATGGAAAAAAGACTTTACGAATATAAATAACAGAAAATTTAGAAATTTCAGTCGAAAAACAAAAGACTTGTTGATTGTATCCAAGGGACACAAATCAGTTGTCAATAGAAAAGAAATCTGTAATTTTCAAGTCAATGTTACCAACTGTAATCTTGTACCATCTGTTGAAAATTGAAATAAGTATAGGAAAAAATTACATTTCCAATTGAGTAGTTATGGAGATATTATTATTCATAGGGAGAGTGTATATATATATATATATATGTTTATTGTACATAAGAATAAATTCTTGTTGACAAACACAGGTAAAATTATAAATAACATGTAATATACAAACTCTTAAAATTTTAAACATAGCCAAATAATAACAATGTAGGCATGATAAAGATATGTTACGGTTAAAATAAGAAATGTGTTAAGTAAAAAGTTCATTATTTTAAAATTACAAAAAAAACATCAAAATGAATAGTCATGAAACTCTGCCAAATTATAATATGCCTTATCACTAAGTAGTTTTTTTGTCAGGTTTCTGAAAATATTGTACCTTTTTTCCTTAATTTCACAAGGTAATTTGTTATACATCTTCACCCCATTATAGATCAGAGAGCCGTTTATTACATTTGTCATAGAAATGGGGAGCTTTAAACTATTTTCCTTTACATCCTTTACTTCGTAATCTAATCTATTTTTGTGGATCAATGAATCCGTTTCCAGTATAAAAACTGAAACAAGGGTCAGGATCCCATGGTCAATAAAAAGTGGTTACATGAGTCCCTGAATTTTATTTTACACAGGTATCTAATTGCTCTCTTCTGTAGTATAAACACTGACTGAAATAATTGGTTGTTACAAACTCCCCAAAATGATATACCATAACGAAAATGGGATTCCACAATTGCGTAATAAACTGATTTTGCAGCAGCAAATCCCAACTCATTAGAAACCACCCTCAAAACATAACAACCAGATGCCAATTTTTTATTCAAGTTTCTTATGTGCTCTTCAAATTTCAGATTCGTGTCCAAGTCAATTTCCAAAAATTTGTTCACATTCGGTATCACAGTTTTGAAAGAAGTGGCACTTGTTTTTTTTGGTATTTAGTGAAAGTAAATTAGAATCACACCAGTCTTTGATTAACACTATGTCATCACACATTATTTCGTGGAGTCTTTCTTTATCTTTATGGTGCCATAATATGGTTGTATCATCTGCAAATAACGTTAAATTTCCCGAAATTGGTAGAATTGTAAGGTCATCTATATACAATAGAAAAAGTATAGGACCCAGTACAGAGCCCTTGGGCACTCCATACCTTGTTCCAATTGTATCAGAAGTACTGGATAATTTCACACACTGCGTTCTATCAGAGTGATAAGATCTGAAACAGTTCAGAGTAGTGACACCCCCCGAATCCATATCGATTAAGCTTCCGCAGCAACATCTCATTATCTACACAATCGAATGCTTTCGAAAGATCACACAGCACCGCCGCGACAGCTTCTTTACCATGTATGCTTTTATTAATCATTGATATCAGTCTGTGGATGGCATCATTTGTGCTTTTTGAATTCTGAAAACCAAACTGCTAAAAAATTCCATAATTCTTTTCCTTACTAGTTTTTCGATAATTTTTGCAAGTGTGGGAATTAAAGAAATCGGTCTAGAGTTGGAGGGATCTTCTCTGTTACCTCCTTTATGAAGAGGAATTAAAACAGAGGTTTTCAGGAATGTCGGACAAATTCCAGTTTCAAATGAGTCATTTATGACCTGTGCAAGAGCGCCGAGCCCACCATTAGGAAGGTTTGTAAATATCCTTATAGAGATAGCATCTAAACCAGCTGCGTTCTTATTTTTGATAAAAAAAATTACTGCTTTCAATTCAGATGCATTAGTAGCATGGAGTATTAGATTTTCATAAACGTGGATGTTCCTCAGGTAGTCTAATGGATCATATCTTGGAAATATATTTTCTGCAAGCTTTTCAGCAACTGTACAGTGCATCCCATTTTGGGTGAGACAGCCAGGTTTCTCGCTTGTTATTTAAGATAGAGCCTTGCGGTTTTCACGTTCCTGTCCTTTTTTTTGTGAAACTCAAGTTGGCCTAATCAGATTTTGCATAACTGTTTTCGTTTATGAGATACAGGGTGATTTTGGAAATTGATACTTTTCGGACCCCTTCCTTATCTCCGAAGTTATTAGAAATAATGCTGAGCTAAAAACTACATCTGATACAGAATTCTGCGTAGAATCCAGTGGCGTACTTATTTTTTTTACGGGGTATGGTTTTGAAGATACGACGCAAACCTATATTTTTTTCAAAGGAACACCCTGTATTTTATTACTTCGTTGAATTCGCTATTTTTTTCCCTTCAAAATTATGTATAACACTATATAGGTAGGATGTTCAGAAATGCTATAAAACACTAAAACATCACTTAATGATAATGTTTTGTTAGTGGGCCATGGATTTCCCATATAAAAGAAGAATTAATTGAATAATTTTCATTTGTTTTTTTTATAGGAGAGTAAGCAAATAAAGATAATACACTAACATGAAAAACAAAACGTAGGTACCTACCTAATAGCAAAATATAAATAATATAACAATTCATAATACAAATTAGATACAAAAGAAATACCCAATAAAATATTTATCATTAATAAAAATTTTCAACATTACATAATATCTTACTGATTAAACTGTTCAAATTGCTGTCCATTTTCCCTAATACATAATTGACAAACTTTTTCAATTCGCCTGAGTGCATTTAATATTATAAAAGGGCGGTTTTGTAAATTTCGGAAAGCTGCCGCTGTTGATGCACGAAGTTCTTCGGGACTGTTGTGTCTGTTACTGTATATTTTATTTTTCAAATAGCCCCACAAGAAAAAGTCTAATATAGACAGATCAGGTGACCTTGGAGGCCACATGATGGGTCCATGAGTTCCAATCCAACAACCCTGAAAATTATTTTCTAAAAACCGCCCGATCAATTTTGAATTATGGGCAGGGCCGCCGTCCTGTTGGAAATGTATGGAATGAAGAAAGGCGAGGGGAACATCTTCCAGTAGTTCCGGTAACACGTCTTCTAAAATTGTCAAGTACCTAGTTGCGGTAAGAGATCCTTCAAAAATGCGGTATATGATTTTTGTCCCCAATATGAAACATGCCACATTAAAACCAAATCTACCCTGTTGTTGTCGTTCAAAAATCAAGTGCTGGTTTTCATCATACCAATGCCTTGTACTTTGCCTGTTAAATATACCAGCACTGCTTATGTGTAATTCGTCTGACCAAATAACTTTTTTTGCGAAATCAACGTCTCTCCGAGTATGGTTCAAAAACCAATTGCAGAAATTCACACGTCTTGCTGCATCACCAGGATATAAGTGTTGGACAATATTGACTTTGTAGGGTTTTAACTTATACTTTTTTAAAATTCTGTGTACCCGTGATCTGGAAATAGCAGTATCATTCTCTAATTTTGCACAAGAAGTCTGATGATAGGCATGAACGCTAGCTAACACATTTATTTCATCTACTTCTTGATTCTCTTTATTATATACCTTGGGTCGAGGTTTAGAATATGCACAATAATTCAGTAAATTATACTTTAGTCTGAATATAGTTGCTCGACTAGGTTGATGCCTCTCAGGATATCTGAAAGTTTTTAAATCACGATGTAAGGAAATGTCTTGTGGTAAAATTCTCGACGTCATACCTGTTCAAATAAAGTTCCAAAGCTTCGCCAACGTTTTCATTGGATTGATTCAAACATTGTATAATGTCATATTTTTCATTGTTTTGAAAAACCAAATCTCTTCCAGCCATTATCAGTTCTCAATCAACAAATTCACAAACAATTATTTCTACAATACTCAATATTCCTTCAAACCCAAACACGATGAAACAATAATAATTCGTAGCGATGACAGCTAGATCAGATTTGTTTTTTTTTTCTCTTCAATGCCTATTTGATAAAACAATGCTTCCAAATGCATAGTAGCCATAATAACAACAAGGATGTTCGTATCATCCATGACCTACTAATGTTAATAATCAAAAGTAATAATCCTCTTATTGAAACTTGGAAAATCCATGGCTTACTAACGAAAAATTATCATTATGTGATGTTTTAGTGTTTTTTAGAATTTCTGAACATCCTACCTATATAGTGTTATACATAATTTTGAAGGGAAAAAAGTAGCGAATTCAACGAAGTAATAAAATACAGGTTGTTCCATTGAAAAAAATATAGGTTTGCGTCGTATCTTCAAAACCACACCCCGAAAAAAAAAAAGTACGCCACTGGATTCTACGCAGAATTCTGTATCAGATGTAGTTTTTAGCTCAGCATTATTTCTAATAACTTCGAAGATAAAGAAGGGGTCCGAAAAGTATCAATTTCCAAAATCGCCCTGTATCTCATAAACGGAAACAGTTATGCAAAATCTGATTAGGCCAACTTGAGTTTCACAAAAAAAAAGGACAGGAACGTGAAAACCGCAAGGCTCTATCTTAAATAACAAGCGATAAACCTGGCTGTCTCACCCAAAATGGGATGCACTGTACTGTATCCATAGGTTTCGAGGTTCGTGGTTTACCCCTGAGCTCATTCACTATGGTCCAGCTTTCTTTCACTTTGTTTTTTGCTTTGCAATTCTGTTATTGTAATACATATCCTTCGCGGCTCTGATTACTTTTCTATATGTTTTTCTGTACAAGTTGTAGTGATTGTAAAAGTAATGTTTGTTGTAAAGAACCCCGCACACACCTTATGGGAATCTGGCCATCTGTCGAATTGGCTGTAACTTTGGGAAAACGAAGTTCTCGGCATCCCGAACAAAAGTCCCCACGGGCACAATCAGATCCTATGAGTAATTTCGGAGGTATGTTACCTACAAGTCCAAGACTTTTAATGATGTTGCATCTGTAAGTAGACTTTGCTGGGAGTCAAAATAAACGTCAACTTGAGCTAAGGCTGTTGAAAAATAGTATTTTTGAATCCTACCGTTTAAATGCAAGTGATGGAAATGTCAAAATATCGGGGAAAACCTGAAAAATCGTGGAAAATTTGCTTAAAATCTACATATTTCGCTGTCGTTGTGAAGTTATGAAGTTTCGTCTGTCTAACTGTCAACTGTCTAACTGACAATTCTATTTACATTACAAGGTGATCTATTCGTATGGACATATTATAGCGTCTATAGAAAGATTTTGCGTAGTAGCAAATGCCATTTCTTTTGTATAAGTATGTAACTATTGCTCGCGCGAATTTTTTTCTCATCTTATTGATAAACAAAAAAATTCAAATACAGTTATCAAACGTATTGTCTCGGGTTAGCAACCTGCATCCGAGTCTGGCACAACGTGTGTACAGGCATTTTCTTCCTCTTGAATAAATCGTTTTCCAAGCTTTTCTGTATTTTCTTGGATTTTCCGATTCTCCCACACTTTATTATTAAGCAAGAGGTTTGAAGTTCTGAAAATAAAATATTTCTTGATAAAATCTAGACTGTTTACATCTCGACAGCGAAAAATGTAGATTTTAAGCGAGTTTTCTACGTTTTTTCAGGTTTTCCCCGATTTTCCGACATTTCAATCACTTGCTTTCAAACGGTAGCATTCAAAAATACTATTTTTCAACAGCCTTAGCTCAAGTTCACGGTTATTTTGACTCCCAGCCAAGTCTACTTACAGGTGCAACATCATTAAAAGTCTTGGACTTGTAGGTCCCATACCTCCGAAACTACTCATAGGATCATTTTGTGCCCGTGGAGACTTTTGTTCGGGATGCCGAGAACTTCGTTTCTTCAAAGTTACAGCCCATTCGACAGAGGGCCAGTTTCCATAAGGTTTGTGCGGGGTTGGTTCTTTCCTAATATAATGAAGAGATCGTATATTTTTGGAGGATATTCTAATTCCCTTCGTAACCCACGGACTGTCTTTCATGTGATGGCACAGTCGGTTTTCTACTAGTATTTTTGTTAAAAACCCACTCATTTTATGCTCTATCGATTGGTGTATAGAAAAACCTTGAAAAATTATGACAGGATGTGAATTTTTCGGAATAACTGATATACTATCTCCGTACAATAAATATATCATTTCATTTGAAGTGAACTAGAAAATTAACTCGGTGGGATGAAGCACGCTGAAAAATATGCCAATCAATGCTAACGGCAGCGAATACGAGGGCTGACAATAAAGTAAGGTCTCCAACGCTGCAACTTCGCCGGATCACGCGCTAGGCGAAATCTGGCAACACCGCCGTGTTCCTTGGTTCCCCCACTACCACTTTGCTGCTGGGTGAGGCTTCCCCGACCGCTCAGTCTTGGCTGAGCAGCCGTCAACGATGGAGGTACCACTCGCGTCAGCGTCCAAGTGCGAATTGCGTTCTGTAATACGTTTTTTGAGTGCGAAAAAGGTGACACCTATTGAAATCCATCGTCAACTAGTTGAAGTTTACGGGGAAAAGTGTATGGACATATAAAACGTGCGTAAGTGGAGCCGCGAGTTCAATTCCGGGCGCACTAATGTTCACGACGAGGAGAGAAGTGGCCGACCGTCGGTCTCGGATGCGATTGTTCAAGCAGTGGAGGCATAAATGCTCAAAAACCGCCGTGCGACAATTAGGGACTTGGAAGAGAAGCTTGGAGGAGTGTGTAGCAGCGAAACAATCCGTCATATCCTTGTGAACAAGTTGCAGTACCACAAAGTTTCTGCCCGATGGGTGCCGAAACAGCTGACCGAAGACCACATGAAGCGGCGCGTGGAATGTGCGACCAAAGTTGTGGCCCGTTTTGAAGAGGAAGGCGATGATTTTTTGGAAGGGTTTGTTACGGGGGATGAAACGTGGGCTCATCACTACACACCCGAAACAAAGGAGTCGTCCAAACAATGGCGCCATAGCGATTCTCCGAAACCCAAAAAGTTTAAGGCGACACTGTCAGCCGGCAAGGTGATGGCTACGGTGTTTTGGGATCGCCACGGGGTATTGTTGGTGGATTTCATGCCAAGAGGAACCACTATCAATGCAGCAAGGTACTGTGAGACCCTGGAAAAGCTTCGTCGTGCCATAAAAAACAAACGCCCGGGATTGCTGAGCAAAGGAGTGAAATTTCACCACGACAACGCGCGCCCGCACACAGCCAACGTTACCCTTGACCTGCTCAAGACATTTGGCTGGGAAATCATCGATCACCCTCCCTATAGTCCCGACGTGGCCCCCAGTGACTACCACATGTTCCCCGCCCTGAAAAAACATCTCGGAGGGAAGAAGTTTGATAGTGACGCGGAGGTTCAGAAAGAGGTCAACACCTGGCTGCGCGAGGCGGACGGAGAGTGGTATTCTACCGGCATAGACAAGTTCATCGTGCGGATGCGCAAGGTGTTGGAAAAAAATGGCGATTATGTAGAAAAGTAGCCAAGACCTTGGCCTTTCCAACGGTGTATCGCTTTTTGTAAATAAATGTCATTTTCTATGAAAAAAAAAATTGGAGACCTTACTTTATTGTCAGCCCTCGTACAAAAATCCTGTTCACTCCCGGGAACAATTTGATGAACGAGCAATTATTTAGACTGCAGTGATGCATGCCTCGTCGATGCTTATAATTATTTATGAAAGGGATATTTAATTAAAAACGTGCCTAGATGGCGATCATTGAATGCGGATTAAAATGGAAATTCAGTTTTTAGCTTTCGAGGCGAAAGTCAATCATGATCTGTCATTAGTTCGGACAGGCCAATAAAATATTGATTGCGTCTTAATGAGCTATTACACATAGAGCATAAGCAATAGCGTAGTTGTCTAAGGCACATTGCCGGACACAATGAGACTTGGGTTCGAATCCCGGTTGATTCACATTTTTCCGTCTGATATGCCATGAACTTATTTTTGAATTTAATTTATCTACAGACATGAAAACACGAATAATTTTGGTTTGTATAACATTTCTTGTTGAAACTATCAAAGGTTTAGTTGTATGTCCAGACTCTAGTTGTTGGACCAATATCAACTACTCAATTAGAACTCTAGCGGGGGGGGGGGGGGCATACTTCCATGCCCCTTCCCCCCACTCAGAACCGCCAGTGCTATATTATACTTCCTATTATGATCAGATTTTGATTCTCAATATTAATTATTTAGGCATATTCCAACACGCAATACAGGGTGAGAGACCCGATACGACATGGTCCCTGTGAGCCAAACCAATACATTTTTCGGGAATTCCTCCATTTCATTATATTTACGAGGATGTATTGATATCTAGTTAGCCTAGACCAGTTCCTTGCATAAACAAAATATTGCGTTACCATAGCAACGAACAATAACTTATCAGAAGTGTCAGTGTAAAGTTTGAAGTCAAAAAAGTAAACCAGAGTTACGCAATGAATTAAAAGAAAAAATATGTCCACCGAAATTGTGAAAATCGAAAAATTGGAGTATCGAGTACCTGTATTTAAAAGGGTTAATAGGTAAGCAGATTTACAAAGATATGCTAATACCCTTGGTGATCAATGTTCTTCGTATGCGACCGTGAAAAATTGGACTGCAAGCTTCAAAAGAGGTAAATTTTCCATTGAAGATGATGACCGATCGGGAAGGCCGGTTTTTGTGTCAGTCCCCGGAAATATCGATGCAGTTCATGACATGATTTTAACAGACCGTCGAATTGGGCTAAAACGGATATCTGAAGCACTGAATATTTCATACGAACGCGTTCATCATATAGTTCACGTCAATTTGGACATGAGAAAAATTGCTGCAAAATGGATCCCCAAATGTTTGAATGTTGACCAAAGGCGTGCAAGGGTAGTAGCATCGCGTTCGATCTGTGCTCGATTTGAAAACGATGTAGACTTCTTAAACCTTGGGTACATATCTACATCCAGAAACAAAGCAACAATCGATGGAATGGCGGCACTCCGGTTCTCCCAGACCTAAGAAGTTTCGTGTCCAAAAATCTTCTGGAAAAGTTCTTGCTTCAGTTTTTTGGGAATGCCATGGAGTAATCATGATTGATTTTTTGGATAAGGGTAGAACAATAACTGGAGATTACTATTCGACATTACTGACCACTCTACGGGAAAAAATTAAAGAGAAAAGGCGCGGAAAGCTACCCAAAGGTGGATTGTTTTTGCAGGACAACGCCCCTGCACACAAATCTCATGTTGCCATGCAAAAAATTCGTGATTTAGGGTTTGAATTACTAGAACACCCCCCTTATTCACCAGATTTGGCTCTGTCCGACTATCATCTCTTTCCCCAACTGAAAAAAAGTTTAAAAGGTCGTAAATTTTCTTCCAACGAGGAGGTAATAAAAGCTGTGTTTTTTTTGAAAGGCCTAGAGATGTTGCAGGTTTGCTGTAATAAATGTATCCGATGAAGAGGAGAATATGTTGAATAATAAAATATTTTGACATTGAAATTTTGTTTGGTTCTATGGTAGGCTGATAATTTTTCAGTATATCATCGTAAACGTAACTTTAGCATAAGCACTGACATAAACATAACCTTGAAAATAATTTTTTATGAGACCTAATATTACACGAGTTTTAGATTCAGGCATACATTTAAGAATGAGAGATACATTTTAGGACATGAAACTTTAGATACACGTGAATTATGGACAATATTTTTATCGTAAAAGTAAGATTCTTATAAAGTTGGGATTTTCAAAGTGACATGTTTTTAGCATAAACTTAATATTGTTGTATAGTAAGGCTTTTAACAGTGTAAACCATGACCTTCTACTAGATAAACTGGAATATTATGGTATGCGTGGCACAGCTTTAGAGTTAATGAAAATTCTTATGTGGGAGAAAGCAAGTTGTTCATACATCTGGAAATTCTAGCACATGTAAATCCATTTCGCACGGTGTACCACAAGGTTCCATACTGGGATCAACTCTTTTTGTGGTATATATTAACGAAATTTTCAATTTCTTACTTCCAAGCTCATCATTTTGCTATGCAGATGATGTATCAACTGTAGAAGCGGACTCAAGTGTTAACGACTTAATGGACCTACGAGGATAAATTGAAAAATTTTTAGCCTACTATAGAACCAAACAAAATTACAATGTCAAAATATTTTATTACTCAACATATTCTCCTCTTAATTGGATACATTTATCACAGCGAACCTGCAACGTTTCAAAAAAAATATTTTTTTTCTTGCTCTGCAAACCAGACTTCCACAGCTTTCATTACCTCCTCGTTGGAAGAAAATTTACGACCTTTTAAACTTTTTTTCAGTTGAGAAATGAGATGATAGTCGGACGGAGCCAAATCTGGTGAATAAGGAGGGTGAAAAATTTGAAAGAGATAGAAATCTTTCAACCATTAAGATGATGGACGTCCGAAATATAAGTAATCGTCTAAAACATTCAAACAAAGAGGGTGTTCTAGTAATTCAAAACCTAAATCACGAACTTTTTTAATGGCAACATGAGATTTGTGTGCAGGGGCGTTGTCCTGCATAAACAAAACACCTTTGGAGAGCTGTCCGCGTCTTTTCTCTTCGTTTTTTCAGTAATGTCGAACAGTAATCTCCAGTTGCAGTTATGTTTCTAACCTTACTTAAAAAATCAATTATGATTACTCCATGGCAATCCCAAAAAACTGAAGCAAGAACTTTTCCAGCAGATTTTTGGACACGAAACTTCTTAGGTCTTGGAGAACCGGAGTGTCGCCATTCCATCGATTGTTGCTTTTTTCTGGATCGTAGAAATGTACCCAAGTCTCATCCATAGTAACAATTCGGTTTAAGAGGTCTACATCGTTTTCAAATCGAGCACAGATCGAACGCGATGCTACTACCCTTGCACGCTTTTGGTCAACATTCAAACATTTGGGGATCCATTTTGCAGCAATTTTTCTCATGTCCAAATTGACGTGAACTATATGATGAACGCGTTCGTATGAAATATTCAGTGCTTCAGATATCCGTTTTAGCCCAATTCGACGGTCTGTTAAAATCATGTCATGAACTGCATCGATATTTTCGGGGACTGACACAGAAACTGGCCTTCCCGATCGTCAATGGAAAATTTTACTCTTTTGAAGCTTGCAGTCCAATTTATCACGGTCGCTATTGAAGGACATTGATCACCAAGGGTATAAAGCATATCTTCGCTCAAGATTCCTAGGTATTTTAGGTGAGTGAGTGTTCAGATTTTCAAAGGAAGGAGAGTTTCGAGCATTTGTATATACAGGTAGGTAATAAGTTTTATCAAAATTGATAGTTAAAAGTTTATAGGAGAACCATTCCTTAATAATCAAAAGATCGTCTTCTACTTTTTTTTTTCAAGGAGATCCAAGAGGAGTGTTCATAAAAGATGGCTGTATCATCAGCATTTATGTAAAAAAAATTCCACAGGTCGGTAAGAAATAAGTCGTTTATATAAATATTAAATAATATTGGACCTAAGATGGTGCCTTGAGGTACACCGTATTCAATTTTTATTTAAAATAACTTTGGAAATAATTTTTTTTCACCCGCTGTTCTCTGTTTGACAGGTAACTACTGAACATGTGAATGTAAATGACATACTGACTTAATTTTAGTGAACAATAATTATTTTTGATGAAGTGAAGTATAAAAAGTGTCAATAAGAATTCTGTGAGCAAATCAAATAAATGTCGATTCAAAGCTATCTTGATTCAAAAAATACATTGAAATAAGAACTACTATTTGAAAAAACCAATATCTGAAAAACTATTAAGATTAGGTATAGGGAACCACATTATGAAATGAAAGATAATCAAATATTCTATTCCCCAGAGAAAAAAAATACAGGGGGTTCCATTTGAAATTCTAAATTATAAAAAAGTGACAATGATTTTTGAACATTCTGTATAATATTGAGAAACGGGTTTTATCGAAATCAGGAGCCCAAAACCTCTTCAATGCATGGTCAATGTTGTTTAGTTTGCAATTGTTTCTAGCATTTTCATAAAAAAATCAATGACTCGAGAACGGTTATAGTTGGTACATATTATACACATTATATGAAATCATATTATATTTTCCTGTCCTATTCAAAATTGTAACGGAATACAGGGTGTTCCATTTAGAAAACATAACTTTGATATGTCACACTTTTTTGAGCAACCCTGTAGACTCCAAAATAATTTACGATTGAAGCCTTAATCAATATACATACCGTGTCCATAAAGTAACCCCCCTGTTAACTTTTGAACGGCTTGGAATTTTCGCATGAAATTTTTTTTGGAAGAATGGCAGTTCATAAGCTACTTTCTGATGACAAAAAATCTTTCAAAATGGCGGCCCGACGCCATTTTGAAATTATTTTTTAAATGGCATGAGGGGTTGAGTGATACCTCATTCGAAACGTCTTACAATTCTCTATACGTCCCCAAGATTTCAAACAAATATTTACATCCAAAACAAAATGGCGGTACATAATGTTAGAGCTCTGCCATATGAGGATCTTTTCGATTGCTATATGAGCTCTAGTAAAATCATTAAATCTTTTTTGGTATCATTGAATGAAAGTTTTTTTGTTGTCAAAAAGAAGCTTATGAACTATCAATGAACCAAAAAAAATTCAAAACAGAATTCCAATCCGTTCAAAAGTTAACATGGGTGGGGTTACTCTAAGAGAGTTCTCACATTATGTACCGCCATTTTGTTTTGGAAATATATTTTTGTTTGAAATTTTGGGGACGTATAGAGCATTGTAAGACGTTTCGAATGAGGTATCACTCGACCCCCCATGCCATTTAAAAAATTCTTTCAAAATGGCATCGGGCGATGGACAAAGAGAGTTACCGTAGCAGTCTAGTCTACAAGAATTATTTTGTTGAATTTTTCTTCAAGTGGACCGAAAATAATGATCCAGAGCTCATTCGATTCGGAATGAGCTCTAGAAACTTTTTGAAAAATTTGAAGGTTCGCCGGCAAAAATTGCAAAAGTTATAAAGAATTTAGTAATAAAAAGGGGACGGGGTTGGTTTTTTGCAAATATCTCGGAAACTATTGAAGATATCCAAAATTTGAAAAAAGATCCTTAAAGAGGAGGAAATTTCATAAAAAAGTCCTACCTTCCGGAACTCTACCACCAATATTTAGAATTTTAATTTACAGGCGAAAATAGTGTCAGAGAGTGACAGATTTAGGTGCCCCATTTTCGCATACAAGCCTCGAAGGGTTGAAAAGTACATCGATGTTGAGTAAAATGAAGGGAAATTTAAGTGTGGCTCCTGGGGAGAAAATTTTTTTTTTTTAAATTGTTAAAATTGTTTTTTCCGTTAACCAGCTGTCGTCCCCTTACGAACGGCAGCCCTCAAAAGTCGAAACTTGTACGAGCCAAGGATTAACGAGGTCTTACCTTTTTACGTGCGATTCCTAGCACTTTCTCGGGCCATCAGAAAAAATTCTGCAGTCGCCATGGTTTGAACCACCGCCGACCGGCAGCCAGTGACTAAAACACTGTCGCTTTAACCACTCGGCTACCTGGCCCCATATGGAACATATGGAAAATGCGATTTTCCATGGAAAATTCGATATTCCATATTTTAACGCGAGCCGTGTTCACCTAATCATTAATTAATAGAACCTGGCTTCGGAATACCAAAGGCTTGAGTGTTGCAGGTGGCTAAAGGGTTAAAATGAGGGCATAATCTTGTAAGGAAAAATCGAGATTTTAACAGAGTTTCCCACACAAGCCCAGCGAAGTGGTCGAGGTGTTAGAGCGTTTGGCTTCCACGCAGACGGTCCGGGTTCGATCCCCGGTCGTGTGTCACTGAGCTGAAGTGGTTCGGATTCCACTTTTATTTAAACTGTAGGTCCCGAATCTCCCTTGCTCGCACAAGCTCTGCTTTTGAGGGGTTTTCTCCGAAAACCTGGGAATTTCGTAAAAACAAATTAAAAAAAAAACTATGAGAACTAACATCGTCACTAGACCGAAAAACATGTTGGCTTGAGTGGCGCGAATGGATAAGTATATTTTGTCGTCGGAAAATTGAATGGAAATTCTTTTTGAGTTTTCCATATGTTCTCCCCAGGAGCCACTCGTGAATTTCCCTCCATTTTACTCAACATCGATGTACTTTTCTACCCTATTCGAGGCTTGCATGCGAAAATGGAGCACCTAAATCTGTCACTACCTGACGGTCTACGGACCCTTGAACAATAAAAATGATTTTAACCCATTAAATATTGATATTAAGAAATATAAAAATTCACTTACCTTTTAGACACTTGAATAAACGAAAATCCATGGAAAAAAATTTTTTCCCGTAATTATTTTATTACATATGCTTTGTTAATTAACTAGTTTTTCTATGTTTCAAATTTACATACAAACCCTGATAATTGTTATACTAAAAACCTCTGATTTTTGTTTCACTTCTTGGAGCCATTCATGAAAGGATTTGAAAAAGATCCCTATTGGAAAAATAAAAAAATATTGATTTTCCACTTTGTTATTAACAATCCAAGAGACTAAAAAGTAAAAAATGCGAATAAAGCTATGATTTTTTTTTAATTTAAATTTTTTCGTATTTTAATTATTTAAAATGACGTAAGAATGATTTCTTAAAATTTCTTACTCTGATTGTTTGAAAAATTGTTATAAACAAATGCATTGCTTATAAGATATTTGAATTTTTGTGATTGGAATTTTAATCAGCAATAAATATCATGACCTTTAAGAACAAAATCATTTCTAAAAAAAATGTATTGCTTGAAAACGCATTTATTGATTAACAATTTACTTTGCTACCAAATATTAATATCAAGGAACCATTTTTTAAAATCATAATTTTCATTGCTTTTTGATATTCTAATAAAAAATATTTGTTTATATTTTCTTTGTTTATTTGATAAACAATTTGTTATAAACAAATGAATTTTCACGATACAATTTTTTTTAAATACTGCAAAAAATATCGAAAACAACCATGTGTCATTTGTTGTGTAAAAAAAATGTTCTATTTTCTACTTAGTAACAATTGCTAAAAAATTTGATTAATGATAGGAGTACAGCTTTGGTGTCTTTGTCTTATCTCCAATTGTTTATAAGTTATTTAAATAACAATAATTGAGAGCTACAAGGAAACGCCAAACGTAAAAATAGAAAAATATTTAAAATTATATAGAAAATAGAACAAAATTTCTTTACACAGCAAATGACACATGGTCGTTTTTGATATTTTTTGCAGTACTTAAAAAAAGTATCGTGAAAATTCATTTGTTTATAACAAATTGTTTATTAAATAAACAAAGAAAATATAAATAAATATTTTTTTTAGAATATCAAAGAGCAATGGAAATTACGATTAAAAAAATTGGTTCCTTGATAATAATATTTGGTAGCAAAAAAATAGTTAACCAACAAATGCGTTTTTAAGCAATTTTTTTTAAGAAATGATTTTGTTCTTAAAGATCATAATATTTATTGCTGATTAAAATTCCAAACACAAAAATTCAACTATCTTATAAACAACGCATTTGTTTATACAATTATTTAAATAATCAAAGTAAGCGTTTTTTCAATATTTTCGCTCTAGAGCGAAAAAGCTATCACAAAATGACATTTCTTGGAAAAAGTCAACTTTCTGTTGAGATGTGAAAGCGTCAAAGGCTACATTGGTAAGCGGTAGTAGAAAAAAGCTTTTTTGGGCAACCATCCGGAAAGTGTTCACTTCCCAGACACTTTTTCTTTGGAAAAGTAGCACTTCCCGGCCTAGTCCGGGAAATACGTACTTCCCAGACTAGTCCGGGAAGTGCTTGAATTTTAATATAAATAAGAATTGGAATGTTTCTGTTGGTACCTATCTTCTGTTTCAATAAATAATACAAATAAGAACTAAAATGTTCGAAATATTCAAATTTGGAATCGCACCCAGGGTAGTTTACTCTTGATCAAAATTCTGTTTTTTGTTCCCCCCTATACACCGTTTGAAAATTTTGAATTGATAACTCAAATACAAGTATTCTGTAATGCACCAATTTTTATGAAAAATAAATTTTTTGACAAATTGATAATAAAAAAGGTTCCATATGGTGCAAATATTTGAAATTCACTGTATATAGTCATGACCACCTTTTGATAGGCAACCCATTTTAGGCGTATTCGTCTGTTTATGTAACTTCATAAAAAGTATTTTTGAACCATTAACAGATGGGTGAAGGTCGACCTCTCTTCGTTTCTTAGACTAAATACGCCTCATTGATTTGTGACTATACATGGTTGTCGAAAAAATAGTGTACGCAACACGTCCGAAAACAGTTTTTTGGACTCGCAGAATTTGGTCTACTCGTCCAAAAAACAGTATTTTCTTGACTTGTTACGTAATTTGCTATTATGAAGGAGTAATGAACGATCTTTTTCAGTATATCTACCTGAAAACCACAGATTGTTAAGAAACATTTATTTTCAATGACGAAGGAACAAAAACATGTATTATTATTTGAAATATTTATGGCACAAAAATATCCAGAAATTGCCACAAAACAAGCGTTATTTACCCTGTTAGTAAGGAAATATTCAAACAATTTGCGATTTCTAGAGAACTGTCAACAAACAACATACGAGGGTTGCTATTTATATATTGAGAATTGGCAATACTGGTGTTGCTAGGCGCGATCCAACTGCGCTATCGCAAAGTTTGACATTTTTAACAGTATACATAATCAGAACTTTTTGTCATACATACGCTATTTGTATTGTTAATAGACATTTGAAAATTTTATCTCAGCCAACAAATGGAGCTAAATCGTGAACATTTTCGTGCCATGATTTTTTACGATTTTCGACGTGGAATATCTCAACAGCAGTGTGCCGATCAACTTACTGCGATTTTTGCTGATGGAGCATCATCCAAGGCCACAGTATATCAGTGGTTTAGTGACTTCAAACGTAGCCGTACTTCGTTGGCGGACGAACTTAAAGATGGACGTCCAAAATCGGTTGTTGTGCGAGAAAACATTGATGATGTGTCCGAACTGATAATGCAGGATCGTCATGTGACATATCGCGAGATCGAGGCATCCCTGGGTATTAGTATGACAAGTATACATAAGATATTACATGAACATTTGGCAGTCAGAAAGATTTGTTCTCGTTGGATTCCGCACAATTTGACAATCGATCAAAAAAAGACTCGTGTAAATTGGTGATTACAAAATATGACCGCGGTGCATCAAATGCAGTTTATAACATATACACAGGTGACGAATCTTGGATTTATTGTTATGAGCACGAAACTAAACAGCAGTCGACTGTGTGGGTCTTTCAAAATGAACCAAATCCAACAAAAGTTGTTCGTGCTCGCAGCACTCCGAAGCAAATGGTGGCCTGTTTCTTCGGTATGAACGGTCATGTGGCAACCGTGCCTTCAGAGCAACGTAGAACGGTATACTCTGAATGGTACACTATACTATTTGTTTGCCAGAAGTCATCAATGAAATAAGGAAAACGAACCGTCGACGAAGGATAATTCTCTATCATGACAATGCAAGCTCACACACATCGGCTCAAACAACCCGCTATTTGAGCACTCAAAACGTTGAATTGATGGGTCATCCGCCGTACAGCCCTGATTTAGCACCCAATGATTTCTATTTGTTCCCTCAAGTGAAGAACAAATTACGTGGTCAACGCTTTTCGACGCCACAAGATGCTGTTTATGCATTCAAAAACCATGTTTTGGAGATACCTACTTTGGAGTGGAAAAACTGCTTTGCCAATTGGTTTAACCGAATGCAAAAATGTGTAGATTTGAAAGGAGAGTATTTTGAAAAACAATAAAGAAGTTTCTACACCCCAGTTATTGTTTTAGTTCTTCATTCTCAATACATAAATAGCTACCCTCGTACCTCGTACCCTCATTCTGACATGTAAATAAACAAACAGCTATAATGTCACCATCGCACCGTAAAATTTTCCGTGCGGGCGCACGGAAAAAACCCATTTTCGGTATGCTAAATAAGCATGTAAATGTAGTGATTTCAGATAGGTATAATGAAAACATTTTTAATTCTATTGGTAAATTAGTAAATTTAAATTCAAGAATCAATCATTCGTTTTCTGACTCAATTCTCCACTGAAACTGAAAATAATGAAATTGCAGTTAAACGTCAACCGATAAAACCTGAAAAAAATTTTGATGATAAAAATTTTACATTAATTTCTATGGTGGAAAAAATCGGATTTCTCTAAATGAAATCGAACACAGACAGAAGTGACTCATCTACATTACAAAAAATACCGCAGTAAATTACACTTAACCAGTCAATTATGTTCCCGAGTTTCAATCCTGGGATCATTTCCGTCAGCAACAGCTCCACTGATCAAGTGCCAAAAGTGAAAACCGTTTCCACGAATTGCCGAAAAGACAGTTATCGATTTGGGAAGTTTTGCGATGGTCTGGAGCCGTTCACGACATTTTGGGGACTTCTGACTGCCATAGGTGAGTTGACGTTTAGTTTTTCTTACACGACATGATTAGTAACCTACGACGGCATACCATAGAAATATACCGGGTGTAACAGGATCATGGTACACCCCCCGTATCTTAGTTAGTTTTGAAGGTAATACATTGAAGTTTGGAAAATCCCTTATACTTAATAAGCGGCACTTTTTGACCAATAAATGTTTTTTTTTCACTTCCGGTTTCACCGGAAGCGATACCAACTTTCGATTTTCAAATGGAACACCCTGTATATTATTACCACATGAGTGATATTCCAAACGTCTTTTAATTCAACATTTAGTTTTCCATTTAAGTGTGCCATGATGGTCCAGATTTATTCCAATTGACCGGTCTGATACTAGAAAAATCGAAATTCCGTCAAATATACTAAATTGCGTTTTTTTATGAGCAAATAGTTCATCGTAATCGTTTTTGGGATAAAAATCAATTTTTTCAAATGGAACCATATCGGTACCGTGGTACCATTTATTAGTACTAATAATACGGAATTTTTCCATACCTGTTAATGAAATGTGCGATCAATACAATCAAAATTACAGCTAAAAGAAAATTAGAAAATACAATTATTTTGTTTTACTTTAATACTAAGAAGTTACTAAGGTGGCTTTGAAATTCAAAAAATTAACACAAAACATTACAACAATTGTTCGAAATGCTGTCCATAACCGTCAATGCACTTCTGAACTCGCTTAGCTGTTTCTTGAAGAACGTTTGCTAATTGCTGGGCCGTTATACTATTAATTGCGCGTCTTACTCGCAACTCCAGGTCTTCGCGGGTTGTAACGGCGGTTGCATAGACAATGTTTTTTGAATGGCCCCAAACGAAGAAATCAAGAGGAGTCAAATCAGGTGACCTTCGAGGCCATCGCACAGGACCATTCGTCGATATTACGTTTTCTTCGAATGCCTGTTCAAGGTGATCACTTACTGTTATTTAATTATGGGGAGGAGCTCCATCTTGTTGGAAATACATTCCCTGTCGTGAATGGACATGTAATTCAGTTAAACTGCCCTCAATTTCATTTTGCAGAAATCCTAAGTATCTAGCTCCATTCAAGGGTCCTTCAAATATTATTGGACCAATGATTCTACGACCGAGTATTCCAAGCCAAACATTGAAACCGAACCGCACTTGGAAGTTACCCTCCCGCAATAAATTTTGATTTTCTTGTGACCAATACCTTGTATGTTGTCGGTTAAATAATCCCATATTTGTAAACCTAGACTCGTCCGAAAATAAAATTCTTCCCAAAAAAGCATTGTTTGACTGCACATTATTCTGCAAGATCCAATTGCAATATTCCATCCTACGTTCATAATCATTTTCGTACGGTGCTGGTGCAATTGATATTTGAAAGATTTATAATTATGTTTGTGCAAGATTCGGCTTACCGTTTGGTGACTAATTTCCAATTCAAACCCAATTTGCCTTAGAGAAACAGTCTTATCAATTTACAGTCGAGCTAAAACATTAATTTCCGTTCCTTCGTCAATGATAACGTTTTCCTCGGGATCATGGTTAGGCTCTCTTCGGAATTGATTTTCAAGACGATTAAAATAATTTCTCGCTGGACATTGTCTATCAGGGTATCGGTCGGCATAAAGGTTTCTAGCCGCAACGGCATTTTCCCTACAGTCTCCATAAATAATTAACATGTCCACTTTTTCATCCCTTGTATAAATGTGCGGCATTTTGAACAAAAATAACAACAAATGTAAAGACTTTTCAATAGGTATACAATCAAAACACCGATTAACCAACAAATATTTATTTGACAATCTGAAGAAATAATTCCATTGTTTTCAAAGCCACCTTAGTAACTTCTTAGTATTAAAGTAGAACAAAATAATTGTATTTTCTTATTTTCCATTAGCTGTAATTTTGATTGTATTGATCGCACATTTTATTATCAGGTATGGATAAATTCCTTATTAATAGTACTAATGAATGGTACCACGGTACCAATATGGTTCCATTTGAAAAAATTGATTTTTACCCCAAAAACGATTACGATGAACCTTATTTGCTCAAAGAAAACGCAATTTAGTATTTTTGACGGGATTTCTATTTTTCTAGTAGTAGACGGGTCGGAACTGTCATGGCATACTTAAATGGAAAACTAAAAATTACATTATAAAAAATTTTGACGTTTGAAATGTCACTTATGTGTCGAAGCCAGAAGTGAAAAAAAATTATTTATAGGTCAAAAACTGCCGTTTATTATGTATATGGGATATCCCAAATTTCAATCTATCACCTTTAAAACTAACGGAGATGCGGGGAGTGTACCATAACCCTGTTTCATCCTGTATATATTATATATCAGTACAAATTTTCGACTTTTAGGTAGGAAAAATTCAATTCCAACCTTAAAGTCGGAAATTCCAAGTTCATAGACGGAAGAATAAAAAAAAACTTTGTGGCCCTTATAATACGCTTTCGTAGTTTGCGAACCTTTTTTTGAAAGTACCCAGTGCATTGTGAAATGAGCACAGATGTGGGATTAGCTATAAAGTTACACCGGACACGCTATCCAATCTCATCGCCTGGAGTCACGTAAACGTTTTTACTTTGTAACTCATATTATCATTTTACTGAAACAAACTTAATTGAGTTCCGTTGATGTGCATGCTCTCTCCCGAGTGTAAATGGAAAATATAAAATACGCCAACACACATTTTCTCGACAAGCTTGATAAAAAAGCGCTGTGATCCAGTGAGCTATTTTTCTTTCTCTACAAAGTCATATAAATATCGCAGGATCATCATTTTCCAGTTCTGCGAGACTATAATTTCTTTGATATATGGAAAGTTTTCCTCGGACAGGCGAGAATAATGAGATACAATTCTCTCCATACTTTCACCCCGAGAATCTCCTACAAAGGAATACAGTCAAACAGATTATTTCTCTTTTAATTATTTTACTTATGATTTATTTTCAGAACTTAATCTTTGGATGTTTCTTAGAGTTTCCATCCAGCATCCACAGATTATATCGCTCTTTTCCTTATCTTCTTTCGTGAAATCATGTTATGGAATATAGGAACCACCCAACTAGCAAAATGGACCCCTAAAAGAACGAAATTATTTCATAATTATCGTATAGCGTCGCTAGAAAATATAAAATATTTTTTAATGCGTCTCAATACTACAATTTTATCATAAGATAGAGAGATTTTTATAATGCTGTTCTTACAACTCATATCATAGGACAAAGAAATAGTATAATTACACAAATTTTATAACAGTTACATAATGTACTATAAAATTCCTATGAAATAATTTCAAAACAGTGTTTTACAGATTATAATACGGTTGCATAGCTATTGTATTACTTATACTAGCGACAGTGTTTATAGAGAGAAGATAGTTAGCCAATCTTACGTACTTTCAGTTGGATTCAAATGGAGACCATCACTAGAGGTCGCTAGTCCTCGAGTCTCCAGTCACGTCTGTTCTTGATTTTAACGTATGTATTTGATCAGTTCGTAAAATATGATTCATTGAATAATCCGATAGATGGCTATGAAATATAATTTTGACACGTGCATCCTATCCAGCGTTGTACTGGACACTGGTGTAAACTCGAGATTCCATTCATTTCAGTTTCAGTGTTTCTATTTAACCTGGAACTTGATGTTATCAAGACCATTCCCAGTGAATTTTGTGTTTATTTGTTTTGTGCCGTTATCATTTGTGAAATAGTCACGTTACCCTTCGTATATTTTTGAATATTATATTTGTTCAACACTTGCTATTAATATACAGGGTGTGGCACCGAAAACGAAACAGATCGAATATCTTCGAAACGCAATAAACGCATGTGTTGTGAATAAAATGCAGAAACACGTCGATTTTTAATCCAAGGGGGCAACTTTCTATCATAACCTCAACTGTCATACCTCTCCCCCCACCCCTTGGGCACTATCACCCAAACAATTTGAATAGGGAAAGTAGTAAGTGTGTAAGAAATTCAGCCATGTCAATTTTTGCCACCTAACTTTTCATTTTGGCGCCCTCTTGCGGGACAAACAACTGTTCTGTATTCCAAATTATGATACTGCATTTGCAAGCTATTCTGACATAAATTAGGTGACGATGCATTATGGAATTTTTCGAAATGAAAAAACAAAATGGCGGCTCAAAATGGCGGACATGATTTGCAATTATGGTCCGATTCGATTCAAAATTGATATGTGTTGGTTCCAAGGTCGGAAATTATGATTTGTTTGTCAATACGAAAAAATAAGATGGTGGCTTCAAGATGGCGGACGAAATTTGTAATTCTGGTCTGATTCGAATCAAAATTAGTATGTGGGGATTTTCAGGGTGAAAGATTATGATGTTTTTGTCAATGCAAAAAACCAAGATGGTGGACGAAATTTGTAATTGTGGTTCGATTCGATTCAAAATTGGCATATGGGGGTTTTACAAGTTTTCAGTATGACTAAAATGAAATGATTAAATTGATAAAAAAATTAAACAAATGCGCTAAAAAGGAAATTATAATTTTTTTCAGATGTGTGACTGAGGTTATTCTATACGTAACAGAATCAAAATTTTACCTCGCAAAAATACCTATTTTGTACTCGCGGCAAGCTTTCGAATCTGTTATGCACAGAGTAACCTACGTCACACATCTAAAAAAAATATGAATACCTTTTCTCTCTTTTTCGTTTATTTGCCGTTATCTCCTTTTAGCGCATTTGTATAAAAGCTTTTGTTTATCAATTTAAATAATTCATTTTAATCATACCGAAAACCCCCATATGCTAATTTTGACTCTAATCGAACCACAATTACAAATTTCGCCCGCCATCTTGTTATTTGCACCGACAAAAATATCCAAATTTCTAACCCTGAAAATCCCCACATACTAACTTTGATTCGAATTGGACCAGAATTACAAATTCCGTCCGCCATCTTGGACCACCATCTGGTTTTTTTGCATTGATAAACAAATCATAATTTCCGACCTTGCAAACCACCACATATCAATTTTGAATCGAATCGGACCATAATTGCAAATCATGTCCGCCATTTTGGAGCCACCATTTTGTTTTTTCTCTTAGAAATATTCCATAATGCATTGTCACCGAATTTATGTCAAAATAGCTTGCAAATGCAGTATCATAATTTGGAATACGGAACAGTTGTTTTTCCCGCAAGAGGGCGCCAAAATAAAAATTTAGGTGGCAAAAATTGACATGGCTGAATTCCTTATGAAATTACCTTTTCAATGATGTGTCACACTTACTACTTTCCCTATTCAAATTGTTTCGGTGATGATGCCCAAGGGGTAGGGGGAGAGGTATGACAGTTGAGGTTATGATAGGAAGATTCCCCCCTTGTATTGAAAATCGACGTGTTTTTGCATTTTATTCCCAACACATGCGTTTTGAAGATATTCGATCTGTTTCGTTTTCGGTGCCCCACCCTGTATATATTATTGTACTCAGTATAGATAACAATTTAGTTGGTAAACACATTCAATCTCTTCATTCAATAATCGTTGTCTTTATAACACTTCGAACCTGTTCTGATTTCTGACAGCATATATGGGAGCCCCATTTCGAAGAAATAAATTCATTTTGAGTAAATGAGCACAGGTGTAAAATGTACACACTAGTTAAATGATATCTTCAAGGTGAATACAGAAACTAAATAAACTGATGATTACAAACATACTATTTGTTCCATTGTGTCACCACCTTTTCACTAGTGAAGTGTGCGACACAAATGTCACCCACCTACTGATTAAAATGAGTCGCCCAGTGATTGAAATTAAATAACAAACAATAACAAACACAAAGCAGTTTTCCCCGAAAATAATAAGGCAAAGGTGCTGTTCACCTGTAGTGTATTATGAGCTTCGTCCCAGTGATTTTGGCTTGAAAAATACACTGGACACCACATGTAGGTGAAAAGATATATTTCACTGAAATTCCACACTCATTTTTCAATTGAACCAGCCACAGTATTGTTCATGATGATTGAAGTCAAAATGACAAAACTGATATTAAGTTCACGTTTATTACATTTATGAATAGTTCATTCAATTTATATCAAATAATAAACAAAAAAGTATGCACTTGTATTGAATGACATTGAATTTGTGAATAAAATATGCTATTCTGTTAAAAACTATCATTAGAAAATTTCAAGTACGTCCCTGTCAGGGCGAACGATTCACTACTAGGATTCCTTGACGAAAATAAAAATCCTCAAGTATACCTCAAAAAATGCAAGTTGATTGTAGGGGGCGCATTCGTACGGGAGTATTTTCTGCCTCGGTTCGTCGTTATCGCGCTAGATGTCGCGCGCGATTGTATCAAACGCGATTTCCACAGGCATTGACTAATCTTCTTTCTCTATAAACAATGCTAGCGACGTTAAAAGTTGCATTAGAGTTCCGTAAGAAAAGTAATAAGATTGTTTCTTTACGCTTAACTGATAGCGAATTCCATTGGTAAAACTGGTGCAAATTCTTCAATGAACGCGATCTCTTTTTCAATACAGATAAAACGAAAATGATCAGGATTCGGAATCGACAGAGAGTTGTGGAGAATTTGCAGTTTCCAATAGAGAAAGCATTTCTGATAAATTCACACCAACCAGTGAAAATTTCAGAAATTTATCTGGATGAATTTTTGAATTGGAAACCTCAGTGCCAGCAATTGATTTCAAGATTGCGTTCACTGAAATATATGTTCTTCAATCTACGTACTGTATTGGAGAAGCATGAGCTTTCAAATGTTACTATGCTCAAATTAAATCTAGACTAAAACATGGTAAGTGAAAATTGTCCAGCTGTATGCACGTTCCAATGTAATTGAATGAAGAAAAGTTGTATTCCGTGCAGAAATTTATTTATAAAATCATAGCAAAGCGCTTTCAACTATAAAGTCATCATCAGTGCGTACCTGTAAGTTACATTGAATTGAATTTAAGAAATTTTGATAAGGAGAATTTTGAAAATTGTAAAATTACTTATTCGTCAGGTGTACAAGATCCATGTAAAATTTCAAAACGGGACATCATATGAATAACAGTTTAAAAAGTCCTTATTTCAGGATTAACCTGGATAAAAGTTTCAACAGGCAGAGTAACACATGCCTGTTGGAGCTTAGTCTACTGTTAAACTAAATGAATAAAATTGACATTGTGTCAAAAGTTGACAATGGCAATGACGTTTGGCTTAGATCATTAACTTCTAGAAACACTGATCTGTGTTTTGAAAAGGGATGAATGACCAATTAGTCAAATTGATCTGTAAATCTATTTATAGTTCTGTTAATCTAAACTTAAGGAAATGTGACAAACCGGGAGAAAAGTCTAACGAGAACCTCAACCCGATGTGCACTGAACCAGGTTCAAGAAACAGTCTCTTGGGAATTTGTGAAACCAATTCTAAGCTCAGGATCATGGGATAGGTCTAATGAGAACCTTCACACTTCCCAAAGCGTCAAAAAGGTAACCCAAAAACAAGAGGCACCATTAACATAAAAGATTTAAGAAAGTTACACAAGTCTGCTGAAGCTTAGTCTACTGTCTAACTAAATGAATGAAAATTGACATTGTGTCGAAAGTTGTCAATGACAATGAAGTTATGGTATAGAAAATGACCTATAATAAAAATATTGATCTGTGTTTTGAAATTGATAAATTATTATTATTAGTTCAGCATCCTGGGAAACCAGGTTGGAACATAAGATCATGAGATAAGTCTAATGAGAACTTTCACAATCTCAATAGTAACTGTTGCATACTGGGGTAATGGCCACTTTGTTGCATACTTGGGTAATTTGGGTAAAAATAACGAGACTTGTAAATGAAAATATTTATTTAAAAAGGGTCCCATATAATCTATGTGAAGACGAGAGAAAACTTCTTCTGGCCATTTCCAAGGGTTTAATGTAGTTTTTGGGGGACTATTTTTATTCACTGAACAGTTTTCACAACTATTACATAAAAATTCGATGTCCTTATTGATACCCGGCCAGAAAAAAAATGCTCTTGCAATAGATTTCATTTTTACTATCCCGAGATGGGACAAATGCAACTGATTCAACATCTGATTTCTTA
This sequence comes from Chrysolina oricalcia, assembly GCA_944452925.2. Lineage (NCBI taxonomy): Eukaryota > Metazoa > Arthropoda > Insecta > Coleoptera > Chrysomelidae > Chrysolina > Chrysolina oricalcia. Next base: position 60,703,812 of record OX101823.2, read on the forward strand.
GTTTCTCTGGAATAACAATTCTGTTATTCCAAAGCAAAACTTCATTTTCAATTGTCAGTTCATTTCGAATCATATAAAATTGTTTATATTTAATATCTGTTTTCGTGTATTTCGGCCATTCATTTTTCAAAAATTTCGTTAAAATCTCATCAATTTTTGTAAATTCTTTAATATTATCAAAATTCGTAGATATCAACTCACTTTGTGAAAAATAATTAATATAATCAACATCCACAGATTCCCAAATTTCGTTTTCATTATTTTCGATTGGCAATCGAGATAAAAAATCAGCATTGTTTTTTTCAGATTGAATATATTCAATTTTGTATCTATAATTCGATAATATAACAGCCCATCGCCTTAAACGATTAGCAGAATATTGAGGAATGCCCTTTTTGGGGCTAAAAATTGCAAGTAGTGGTTTATTATCGCAAACAAGTGTAAATTCCCTACCATATAAATATTGGTTGAACTTGCATAGCGCGAAAATAATTGACAAACCTTCTCTTTCAAACTGCGGGTAATTTTTTTCAGCTGGCGAAAGAGTTCGCGAGGCATATGCGATTGGATGATCCCTTCCTTCAATAACATGGGAAAGAAAACATCCAACCCCATAGGGACTCGCATCGGTCGTTAATTTCAATACATAATCAGGGTTATAATGAACCAGAATTTTTGTAGACATCAAAATTTCTTTAACGCTGTTGAAGGCTTCTTCACAATTTTTAGACCAGGTCCATTTAACATTTTTTTGAAGAAGTTCATATAATGGATGTAATAGGGTTGCTAAGTTGGGAATGAATTTCCCATAATAATTTATCATCCCTAATACTGACTGTAATTGTTTCACATTTGTGGGCGATGGCGCATTTTTTATTGCGAGAATCTTCTCAGGTGAAGTATGTAGACCGTCTTTATTGATTATGTAACCAAGGTAACTAATTTTATCTTGCAAAAAACTGCATTTGTCAGGGCTAACTTTCAACCCTACATCCTGTAATCTGCTAAAAAGACGTTCTAATCTTTCAAGGTGCTCCTTACAATTTCTTCCACATATGAGTATGTCGTCCAAAAAACAAACGCATCCCTCAATATCGTGAGTCAAGGATTCCATGATTTTTTGAAACATTGAAGGGACTGAAGCCACCCCATAAGGTAATCTCTGATACTGAAACAGACCCCTATGAGTTGAAATTGTAACCAGAACCTTTGAAGCTTCATCGAGACATATCTGCGCGTACGCCTGTGAAAGGTCAATTTTGGAGAAAATTACCCCACCCTGTAATCTTGAAAAAAGGTCATCTATCCGCGGTAACGGAAATTGGTCAATCTCTAATACTGGATTCAATGTAATTTTGAAATCACCACATATTCTTACGGCACCATTCTTTTTCAATACTGGCACGACAGGAGTCGCCCAGGGCGAATAATCTACAGGTTTGATAATACCTAAATTTTCCAAATTTTTCAATTCTGACTCAACTTTATCACGAATACCAAAAGGCAACGGCCTTGCTCTAATAAATTTTGGAATAACCGATTCGTCTCTTAATTTCAGGGATACCGTACCTTTATTGAAAGTTCCTATTCCTGGAGAAAAAACCGGATTGTACTTTTTTATTAAAACTTGTATATTCAGCGAATCTGTTGAAAAATTTATCTGATTGATACTAAGATCGTATAGAGACATAAAGTCTCTACCGAGAATAGGAGTACCACCATTTTTTATAACAAAAATATTCAGCACCTTCTGAATATCATTATAGCTGACAGTAAATCTACACATTCCTAAAGCAAACATTTTTTCTCCCGTATAAACACTCAAACTTTTATTCGGGGGCAATAATTCATAATTTGAAAAATTTTGTTTCCAAAAAATATCAGACATAGCTGAAATACTTGCACCTGTATCTAGTTGAAAAGAATAATTTTTACCATCAATTAAAACTTGAATAATATATGGATTGTTTACGACCTTTTTATCCGTAATTGAGAACAACTCTTCACATTCAACAAAATTTTGAATGGATCTTGGGTATGAAGTTCCTCTTGAATTTTCTTTCTTCTTCGGACACATAGGAGCCATATGCCCTTTGCACTTGCACAGATTACACGAATGATTACGTAACCGGCAATTTTGGGTTATATGATTGATTCTACCACAACACGCGCACTTTTCCTTGGGTCTCGAACTCTGTGAAGGCTGAGATGATGAAGATGGAGTCTGACGATCTCTTCTTGACGAAACATGATGCACTCCTTGTTCGGTTTTGATGAAAGGTTGTTTGCTACTAAAATTTTCCTCCGATGCCATTTCTGCCATTGCAGTTTCAATCACATCCGCAAATTTGGAGGTAGACTTTTCTTTGAAAAGTCGAGACTGAATTGATCCTTTATCAAATCCCACGATGAATCGATCACGCAGCATCATATCTATAACTGCTTCCTCAAACTCACAGTTGAGAGCTAAATTTCTCACTCTTGCCGTCCACTCATTGGCACTTTCATGATGATTCTTGAAGGCAGCAAAAAACTTTGATCTTGCCACAAACAAAGACTCGGACACTTTGAAATATTGGTCAAACAGTTCTGTGAGCTGTTGGTTACTTTTTTCCTCCGGTAACCTCGGAAGACACAGATTGTACATTAGCTTGTAAGCATCTTCATCCAAAGCATTTAACAAAATCGCTTTCTTCTTTCCATCGGCGATCTCATTTACTTGAAAGTAATTATCAAGTCTACGCTTGTATATCACCCAATCACTATCCTGAGCACTAAATTCCCGTACTTGTCCATAATATGATGGATTTGCAACTGCCATTTGTTCCGAATTATGTCGCGAACAAAAAATGAAAAATCCAACGTTTTCACTATATACCAGTAGGTTCTACACTTATTATGAAGTGTTAAAACTCCTCGTCGCCACTTTGTTGCATACTGGGGTAATTTGGGTAAAAATAACGAGACTTGTAAATGAAAATATAAAACTTCTATTCACTTTCAAATTTCCAATAATAATGTCGTGAGAAATATATTCATATCGAGCTCCGATAGATGTAAAAAGAAGACAACATAAAAACCAGTCGACAGTAATACAAAAACAATGGTAGGTATTTCTATCTGCGATAAAGTACAGAGACTGGACAATCGTATTAATAAATGATATACTGAGTGATCATATATTAGGATATCAATATATCACAGTAACAAAGAGGGTAACCAAAATGATGAGCCCATACCAGAAAATTTTTAAGAAATTTTCCAAAAATTGATCTGTGAATCTATTTATAGTTCTGTTGATCCAAACCCAAGGAAACAAGACCAACCGGGAGAAAAGTCTAATGAGAACCTCAACCCGATGTACACAGTCTCTTGGGAATTTGAGAAACCAATTTGCTGTGTTAGGTCCTGAATTCTTTAATAAATAAAACACTGGATGAACTAAATACTGTTTACTCGTGCTCAGTCATAAAAAATACCCAACCTCTCGTTATTAACGAGCCCGCCAAAAACTCCCCTCGCCCTCTGTGGTGTTTTCAAGAACTAGGGAATAACAGGGCCGTATCTGGACCTAACAGAACACAATTCTATGCTGTAGATCATGGGACAGGTCTAATGAGAACCTTCCCAATTCCAAGGCGCCAAAAGGGTTGCCCAAAACCAAGAGGTACTTACAAACCGAAAAGATTTGAGAAATTTTCAAATTACATGGTGGTTCTTCGGGTAGTAAGGCCGACGTGTTTTCAGAGAAGAACTCGACGTTTCGCCAACACGAGTTGAAAATGCTAACCACTCGTGTTGACGAAACGTCGAGTTCTTCTCTGAAAACACGTCGGCCTTACTACCCGAAGAACCACCATGTAATTGACGATGGCCGCGAAAGCCTTTCACAATTTTCAAATTGTTTCAGATTTAATCAGTTCATTAATTCTATTAATCAAAACCACGGAAATTGCTGAACCAAGAGAAAGTCTATTGAGAACTTGACACGGCACATGCAAAAACCCAAGTTATAGAAAAAAAGGTTTCAAAAAAAAATCTGACTTCCGTTACCTGTATTTTTTGACGGCACTGGGTTAAAGAGCATTCTTTTTTCATTGCCTCTTTAACGAGAATAGTGCCGTCATGTATGATGTAATCAAAAAGTACCCCCATTTCAACTCACCAGTGCACTCCCCTGTACCGCGTAAAATTGACGGCATAGTGCCTAAAGTTAGATTCTCGACCAGGGGCCCTAATCTCAAATGTCGACTATCATATGTCGCATGCGACAAAATATGTCCATCATCTTTCTCGAATATGCATTGGAAAGAGATGGAGATATTTTTTCGCATGCGACAAAGGCTAGTAGACATTTGAGAATCGCAACCCAGTACTTCAACATTATACAGTGCGTTCATATTATCTTACGAGTTGATTATTTTCGGAGGAAAAGCTCGGACAGGTCGATTTTGTATTTTAGTTCTCCACCTTTTTTTAGAAAAAAATAATTTTTTTTCCTACCACCTTTCAAGATATGACGTCATCGATATTTTTTTAAAATTGAAAGTGTATATTTTTATGTCAAAAATTGAATGCCCATATTTTTCTGAGTTCAACCATACCACATACGTCATATCTTACACTTCGAATCACAGTATTCTGAGTATAAAGGAAACCAGTGTTCATATTTCTCAACATTCATTTCATTATTCATTTTGCAACGCAAACCTAAGAACTACTCAGTAGTTAGTAGGAGTATATTGCTACACTTGAATAGTAGGCTGAGCAAACATATGAAAGCCCTTAGCAACCAGACAATAAGTTCTTAGTTACCATTGCATCTGTCACACTGGTTTTCTTTATACTCAGTATACTGTGATTCGAACTGTAAGATATGACGTATGTGGTATGGTTGAACTCAGAAAAATATGGGCATTCAATTTTTGACATAAAAATATACCCTTTCAATTTAAAAAAAATATCGATGACGTCATATCTTGAAAGGTGGTAGGGGAAAAATTATTTTTTTCTAAAAAATGGTGGAAAACTAAAATACAAAATCGACCTGTCCGAGCTTTTCCTCCGAAAATAATCAACTCGTAAGATAATAGAGCGTTTCCACACTTTATGAACGCACTGTATATGACTCGTGTATAAAATCACCCACTGAAAATTTGCCTGGGCTTGTGGTCTAACATTCTACAGCGTTGTTATCAGTCGATTGAGGCTTATAACGGATTGTTCAGAGGACTTTTTCAAACCTAACCTGTGCAGACTAGTTCGAACAATAACTAAATTACTAAATACTCCAACAAACTCTCTTTGGTACATCGCAACAGGAATTCTCTACAAATAAACCAAGTGCATCGGGAAAACACTACTTCACTGCGGTTTCGGAGTTTAATTGTCACCAATTGATTGAAGTAGAAGTTGTCGCTGGAAATTTGCGGTAACGAGTGAGTTCTCGTCTGTTTCTGAAGTTATAGTGTTCCAGCCTCAACACCTTACTCGAGAACTACGTCTTTGTCGATCTGGTTGGAGAAACCCGCGCATTTTCTTATTAGGTACAGTTGTGTGCATAAATAAGTCTTACAGCAGTTATAGAATATTGTGAGCGAGGCTCGTCAATCTTAATTATTTAACTTCTTATCGACTTTGACAAGTAGCGTCGAAATACAAACTATTTTTGTCAGTACTTAACGCGCTTTTAACATTTTTTAGTGCAATGACTCAATAAGTGTCGTACCGTGTACGACTTTTTTATGCGCACAACTGTACATTCAACGAGTTCCAAGTTGTTTAAAAAAAGTGGAGTTGTTGTGGATGTAGTTGTTGTATTTTAGGCCGAACTGTAAATAAAAATAACAGGCTCTTTTTTACACAAAATAAAAAACACAAACGGCCTATATAGACCAGGATCCAACGACTTTTTTCAAAAATCATTAATAACAGGCTTAATCTTCCTGAGTAGCTTCATTTTGCCGAGACGCCCAACTTTTTCCTTTACGAAAGTTCTCGATAGTAGTAGCTAATAAAATGCGCAGTCGATTTGGGAGTGCAAAAAAGTCATTAATAACAGTTTTTTAGTTGAACTTCGAGATAATTCGATAAAGTACTCGAAAAAGCTTTTGTCCTACAAAATGGATGGTAGGACTGAAGAGTCCATCACTCCCAACATGTACCAATGACGTAGTCATAAGAAATCATTAGAAACCAGCAGATTTTTTTACCGTTGCTTGGTTAATATTTGTATAATTGAATGGTCATATTGTCCTACAAATTGAATGGTAGGTGTCCCCAGTCCTACGCTCTGAAATTGTCAATTCCTTGATAAAAAAAATTATTAGTAACAGGCTGAATCTTCGTGAGTAGCTTCGTTTTTATGAGATTCTCAACTATCTCCTCTACGAAAATTCTCGATAGTGGTAGCTAATAAAAGGCGCAGGCGTCAATCATGTCTATTTGGTGAGTGCAAAAAAGTCATTAATAACAGTTAGTATGTCGGGGCGTGGCGCAGTGGTTAGAGCGTCTGACTTTGGGTCGAAAGGTCCGGAGTTCGAGCCCCAGTTGCGGCTGGGATTTTTTAATTCAATTTGACGGATTAAATTATTCAAATCTCGTGGCTGGACTGGGGTGAGTCCTGCATGATTCACTGAATCGCGTGAACAACTTTTAGAAATGACGGAAATGGTATACACTAAAGTAGGTGAGTGGTCTACAAAGAACAGCCTAAAACTGAATACGCAAAAAACAACTGTAATGAAATTTAATCTCAGTGGAAAACTAGACAATTTCATTATTTTTAGTGAAGATGAAAGAAGAGTAGATCCATCTGAGACAACTAAGTTGCTAGGAATAATCTTGGACTATAAAGTCACTTGGGAACCCCATATTGTTTCACTTTGTAGTAAACTACGGAAAAATTGTTATGCTTTGAAATTTCTTTCGAGTCACTGTCACTCTGGAGTACTGTTAACTCTTTACTATGCAAATATACACTGTCACCTGAGATATGGCATACTGAACTGGGTTTTATCTACTGGTTTCAATAGATTATTTGTTCTTCGAAAATTCGCAGTGAGGACTATTGCTGGTTTGAGGTGGAAAGATTCATGTAGAAATGCTTTCAAAGAGTTTCATATACTAACACTCATAAGTGTATATATCTATGAATTGTGCATATATGTTTACAAAAATCATGATAAATTCAAGAGTAATCCACAATCTACCTTTAACACAAGAAATGGGAGTATTCTTGTACCAGATGCACATCGTACAACATCATATCAAAAGTCGCATCTTTTTATGGGTTGTAAGGTGTATAATAAGATTGACAAGTATATTAAGGAAGCCTCCAATATACACATTTTCAAGTCTCGCTTGAAGAAACACCTTATTGATAAAACTTTTTACACTCTTGATGAGTTTTTTGTATAATATTCTATATGTTGAATGTATTTTATTTTTATTGGAAATTACTGTATTTTTTGTATTTTCCTTCGTGTACGTTTCAGGATTATCTTTTTTGGAAAGTAATGTATTGTGCATTTCTGTTTTCTTTTTTTATCTATACTTTATGATGACGTTTTCTTTGTTACATTTCCATTGTGTAATGTCCTTATACTCTGTGTATGTTGAACAAAGAAATAAATTTATTATTATTATTACTGTTGCGTTCCAATTAACAGTGCTGCTCCTAAGGTGGCGCATGGAGTTAGTAACAAGGCCTATCCAGAACACGTGGCTAATGATCATAGCAGTCGATGCCAAGACACCAAAGAAAAAAAAATAACAGTTAGTTTTTCAGTTGAACCTCGAGATAATGCGATAAAGTAATCAAAAAAACTTTTGTCCTACAAAATGGATGGTAAGACGAAGAGTCCCCTATGATAACACATGAAAGGTTAGTGGATTCCCCACCTAAATGATACAGTGTCCTACAAAAAAACGGGTATGAATCGCTAGTCCTACAAAAATTATTCAAAATAACGAATTATTTTGAAATTGTGGTTTAGCTAATTTAATATACTTTTATTCGTAAAGTATTGTTACTTTCAATTCATAGTTATTTGTTCAATTCAAAAATATCGAAATTTACGTGAAAAATTTATGAAAAAAGTGGAAAATTTTGTTTAGCGTTAATAATTTTTGTAAACACATTGAAAACAAGAATAACAAAGTAAAAACATTGAAATAATCAATCTGCCCTCCGGGGCGGCTTAAATGATGGCGCATTCGCTTTCACAGATGCAGGGAAACCCGGAAAAACCTGCAACACCACATCATCTGAAGAGCTGAAATTTATAATTGAAAAGTTTCAAAGAGGTCAGACGAATTGTGAAAATCTGCTCTACGGTAAAATAGGAAATATGGTATCTCCAGAGACCTCAAAAAGAACTGTGTTTTTTTGAGAAGCGCATTCAAAAATTGGTATTCATTTTTATGTCAAACGTAGAAGGCCCTGTGTTCGCTATCATTATTTATTTTAATTTGTCCTAAACTTCTGACAGTAAACTTTTGAGATTTTTTATGTTCAAGTCTCATTTCTACACCTTTTCTGAACCAAAGAAGTATGCTTGTTCAACAACGCTATATAGGCAACCGTTTTTGAGAAATATTCAAATTTCTTCATCGATGTAGGTTACAGGAACACTTATTAGGCGCCTGACAAAGTTGTTCAGAACTTTTTAAAACTGAATATGTGATAGATTTCGCTAAAATGAACAACTTTTTTGCTACAAAGATGAATCGAGAAATAATTCTCATGATACAAAATGTTGAAGAACCAATATTTTTTCAAAATTTAGCACTCTGTATTTTGACAACGAATCACTTTCTCTATGTACCTTGATGAAAAAAAAAGTTGTTTCTTTTAGAGAGATCTATCACATACTCATATTTTGTGAAGTTCTGAGCAAGTTCATTTGGCACCTAGGTGACCCCATAACCTGCATCGATGCAGAAATTTGCAAATCTCTCAAAAACGGTTGCCCCTAGCGTTGTTGAACAACTATACCTTTTTTGTTGAGAAAAAGCGTCTGATTAGGATTTCGATTTGAAGGGTCTCTAAAGTTCAGTGTAAGAAAAGTTAAGGAAAATTAAAATAAATAATGAGAGCGTATACAGTGCCCTCTGAGTTCTACATAAAAATTGATAGCAAATTTCGATTTCCACCTCAAATAATCCCCGTTCACCAAATTTTATTCAAAAAGTTATTCAAAATAATTGAATTTAACATTTCAACTTCAATACCCTGTATCACCTATACGAAACAATTGCGGACTCATATTCATATGAACTTTTCATTCTGTAATTAGTCAAAGATTCATCATTTGAAGTTTGTAAAAGAACATAATGGAGCACCCTGTATACTACGGCTTTTGCACGTAGGACTGGGAAAACCTACATAGGACATTTAATTACACAAATATAAAGCAAGCAACGGTAGAAAAATCCACTGGGAACTGATGATTTTTTATGACCACGTGATTGGTACATGTTGGGGCATCCAATTTGTAGGACAAAAGTTTTTTCGAGTACTTTATTTAATTTTCTCGAGGTTCAACTGAAAAACTAACTGTTATTAATGACTTTTTTGCACACCAAATCGACATGATTGACCCCTGCGCATTTTATCAGCTACCACTTTCGAGAATTTTCGTAGAGGAAAAAGTTGGGAGTCTCATCAAAACGAAGCTACTCACGAAGATTCAGCCTGTTACTAATAATTTTTTTTATCATTGACAATTTCGGAGCATAGGACTGAAAATACCTACCATTGAATTTGTAAGATAATACCAAGTATCGGTAAAAAATCCACTGGTTACTAATGATTTCTTATGTCCACGTCATTGGTACATGTTGGGAGTGGTGGACTCTTCAGTCCTACCATCCAATTTGTAGGACAAAAGTTTTTTTGAGTACTTTATCAAATTATCTCGAGGTTCAACTGAAAAAATAACTGTTATTAATGACTGACGCCTGCGCATTTTATTAGTTACCACTATCGAGAATTTTCGAAGAGGAAAAAGTTGGGCGTCTCGACAAAAAAAGCTACTCAAGAAGATTCGAAAATAGGCGTGGGATCCTGGGCTATTTTAATTTGTCATTTCAAAATGAAATTCCAAAAATTTCAGTGGAAAGTATTCTATTCCATTCTCAGTAATTTTTTTTCTAAAACAAACAACAAACATTCGTTCTTTGTTTCTGATATTCAGAACTTCAACAATATAAATACAGCTAGGCAAACATAGCTGCAAATTGTGAAAATATTCACGCCCGCGCTATCTAGTGATATTCACGTGATTGTTCGCGGAAGATGTGGGGATTTCACAATCTCACCTATGTTTGCCAAACTGTACGGTGCCAAACGAATTACGTGCTTCCAAAAACAAGCCACTGACCCTTCCATTGTGAGGATGTCAAATGATGTACCTCTGGAAATCTTTGGGGACGTCACATATAACTTCTAGTCGTGATCATTTGTTACGTTTTTTTCTCATTTCTGGGCGGAATTACAGCAGGACATAATTTTCTCCATGATATATCGGTCGGATCCGTTATAATGACTTGAACAAAGAAAGACAAATTGATGTCCGTTGGTTTTTATTTACGTAGGGACAACATTAATGGCGTGTATAGTCGCTTATGTTAGTTCTTTGAGTACAATATAATAATAATCTTTATTCACAAAAAATATCACAAAATATTCGTAATTCAAAATGCTTGCGTGAATAAAGTAGCAGAAGCTGATAAGTGCTGGAGCACTTGTTTCAGCATTGAACTAGTTAAATCTTATAAGGTACTAATAATATTAAATAAAAATTATGACTAGTTAGAATACATATATCTAACAAGGTTGATAAAAAAAGATTGGCGATACAGTATAAAATTATAAGTATTAAAATAAAGGATATACCTACCTATTAATAAGATAATAATAATAAAATGTATTCAAAATTCAAAAAGTAAAATAAAATCATTTATATATGTATCAAAGAATGTGTAAAAATAAAAGGTGAATAAACGCCTCAGTTAAAATGAAATAGACACATACTAGATGGGTGAAAAACACTTGTTAAGAGACTGGTAAGAAATGTGTGGCCTAGATATCTGATAAGTAAAAACTTTCAGTAAGTTATACAATTATTTGGAACGAAACATATTTAAAAAATCAGTATAAATACAAAGGTACTAAATTAGTAACCATTGCGTTTTGGGATAGATACAATATATTATATGAATACAAAAATACACCCATTCTGTTCCCTTAAAACAAATGAATTGGAATAAACGCAAAAAAGTATTTTTTTTATGAGGAGAATGCCAGTTATAAATCATTAAAAATTTCTCCTATCAATAAGATCAGCGATTTTCTGCCTTGTCTGACTGGAAACGAAGGATTTAAGGGCTTTTTTGAATGAATTGAGTGAATTAATATCATGCAGTGCATCTGGAATGGTATTGTATAGTTTGGGAACTTGATAATGAGCGCTGGCATATTAATTTATGGAATTGAGGAATAATGTGTTGATTTTTTTGTCGTGTATTATAAATATGGATGAGTTATAAATAGTATATTGTACAATGAGCATGAAATGACATACATTTCCCACGAGTAGGTATATGAAAATGTAGTACGAGCGTAGCGAGTACTAAAGAATTGAGGCATAAGATGTCCGGAGGACTGCTCATTGCTATCCTATACAATAGGAAAAGTTGGGTCGAAAATCCATCAGAAAACAACTACTTTCCTGGCTAATGCCACGACGAACATTGAATTACATCTGATGAAATTTCCGTGCAGAGTTCCTACAAGGTTATCTCTGCAATTGCTTGTTGCATGGAAATGTTCATCGAAACATTAGGACCACCTATATATCGATTTCGGGGTGTTGCCCCTCATCAGTATAGGGTAGGTCTAGCAGTCAATAACTAATGACTGCAACGAATGAATCGACAACCAAATCCATTTCAAGACCGAAACTGAGATCGCGCCCGCACAGTGGATAACTCCAAACTGCGAGCGCCATCCCAGCGCCGGCCATCCAACTAAGCAATACCCATAAACCACGATTGTGAAGACCGTATAAAACGGAAAAGAAAACTGTAGTTCACAAACAATGAGCTTATGACTTTAGGCATAAGATGTCCGGAGGACTGCTCATTGCTAATATCCTATACAATAGGAATAGGAATAGTTGGGTGGCCGGCGCTGGGATGGCGCTCGCAGTTTGGAGTTATCCACTGTGCGGGCGCGATCTCAGTTTCGGTCTTGAAATGGATTTGGTTATCGATTCATTCATTGCAGTCATTAGTTACTGACTGCTAGACCTACCCTATACTGATGAGGGGCAACACCCCGAAATCGATATATAGGTGGTTCGAATGTTTCGATGAACATTTCCATGCAACAAGCAATTGCAGAGATAACCTTGTAGGAACTCTGCACGGAAAGTAGTTGTTTTCTGACGGACTTTGTATAGGATATTAGCAATGAGCAGTCCTCCGGACATCTTATGCCGCAAGTCGTAAGCTCATTGTTTGTGAACTACAGTTTTCTTCTCCGAGAACTACAGAATTTCATATACCTACGAGTGGGAAATGGGTCGTTTCATGCTCATTGTACACTATACTTTTTCTACGACCATCTGAATCATTAACAAATCTGTAATATTTTTAATAATCCTTTTTATCATAAACTCTCCTGCCGTCATTTTTACACGGTTTAGATAATTTTTGTTTCTTCACCCGTTGAATGAAACATCTATTTTTTCTTTTTGTACACGTACCTACTAAAACTAACTAAAACTAAAACTGCAAATCCCTAACCTAATTATTAACTGTCAATAGTGTCAATGGCCATAACTATGGAAAGGCTTGTTCAATGAAGACTGCTCTGGTTGATCGAGATCACTTTCACATATGTTCATCTCTCTCTCTAACACTTGTTTTGCATTTGTCTTACTCTTTTATAAAATATCAATTTCAAGCAAATAGAGCAATGAGAGTACTTCTCAACGAACGACACTGAAGAAGAACAACACTGATCGCGCCATGTGACGTCATCCACAGCGCGCGAAAATGGAGGCGTTCAAATAGGTCAAATTCAATCGGTATTGTATATATTATTTTAAAAATTAATTCCAAGACTTTCAACCGTATTTATATTTTTTACTATGTGGTAACGAAGTGAAAAATTGGTTAAACAAATAAAAAAAATATGCATATTCTCTATTGAATTCATTTGCAATATCCTGTTTATTCGTTATCAGATTTCCTGTTTCGCCTTTTATTGATGTGATTGTTCGTTTGGCATTTCTTGCATTGCTTACATCTTTTATTACTTTCGATAAATTATTTGTGTTAGAAGAGTTTGAGTCAATTTGTTTTTGATATTTGGTATTTGGTTTTCCGTATCAAATTAGTTAATTCATTTTGAAATATTTTAAGTTGATTTTTTATTTCTAAGTTTGTAGGACCATTACGAGATCTTTTGTATAATTTATTTTTCGCTTCACTCTTTTTTTAAATGTGCGGTTTTCCAGAGTGTCATGAAGAATTTTCAGGAATTCAGTCATGGCAGAATCAGTATTTTGTTTATTCAAGATGGTATCCCAAGAGATGTTGCGCAATTATGATATTTTGCATAGTCAATCTGTGTAATGAATCCTTCAGTATTTTCATGTTCTTCTCTTTCATTTTCTAGAATTATTTGAAGTGCAATTGTGAAATGATCAGTAATATTACTTTGTATGATTACAGGTAATATTTTATCAGTAAAATTATGTTTTGTGGATTTGTGAAAAATATGGTCGATGCATGAACCGTTTCCACCTTGAATTCTTGTTGGGTTGTTTATTACCGAATAGTTTCCAAACTCAGAGGGTGTCTTGGTATTAATTGCAAAATAAATCGTTTTTCAGAATATCTATATTCAGATCACAGATAAGTATCGAATATGTGGCAGTATTTGAATGATTGAGTTGACAATGCTCTTGCAGATGTCTATTAAATTCAGTTGGGTGTGTGGACGGTGGTCTATAGATTGCAAAAATGTCTATGAATTTGTTATCAACTTTCACTTTTCTCAATTGCTTTGATTTTATTAATTCTAACTATTTTGTAATCATAATCATATACATGTTATATCTGGGTTTTCACTTTGAACTTTTTAAAAATTGTATTCGGGTGGTTCGAACCACCGTTTAATAATTACAGAATATTGAAAATACTAAGATGACTTTATTCTACTACATGAAATGAATAAGTGACAATCTATATTTGTAAACGTGAATTTATAACATCTGAGATGCTGACGATGCTGCTCGATAGTTAGAATTGGATATCCATCGCTTGAGACTGTCGAGTCGGCGGTTTTCCTGGAATGTAACCTGATATGCCTGGGACGGTTACTGTAGATGTTGGATATAACATACATGACCCAGGGGTGTGTGCATGGTCCATAACTTTTTTTCTATGCAAGCAATCGACTTGATTATTTTTTTCAATCGATAGGTTCAACAATGAGCACATTCTGAAAATATGTTCATCGATATACAAGATGTTTCAAAATAAAATACACGACTGCGTTCAATTATTTTAAATGGCAACCCTCCTTTTTTATTCCATTTTTGGTTTCCACTAAATTGTCAACATAACGCACCCTGGATTCATATACCTATCTGCAATAGTTTTTGTCTTATGCCAATTTATGTGTCAAAATCGCGTCGTGCATGGACCCACAGAAAAATTCATAAATTCAGAACCTTTCAAGATAACTCAACCTACTTTTTCCTGGACTATTCCTCAAGCTTCAGAGCATCTTTTGAAATGCTGGCGAAGTTGAAGTCAATGTTCCATCGCCTACTACGATTTTTTTCAAATGACGGTTTACAAATGGCAATAACTCGATTTTTTCGAATGCAACACCCTGTATTTTATTACACCATTACATGGCATTATCTAAGAGCTTTTCGTCAATATAGCATTTGTGGGGTCTACTTTGTGTAGTTTGCGAAATATGTTGAAAATAAGAAATGTGGATGATTTTTGAGGAATCTAGTAGGCTGCTTTCGTAAAATTTGACACATTCTTAAAATTATGGAGAGAATATGTTTTTAAAATTGTAATATAAACAGGAGTACATTACAAAGAAAATAATTCTAGTAATAGTTACAATAACAGGAAAGAGTGATTAACAATAAACCATGTAAAAATTTTGGGGAAAGGCCACTTATAAATGCTCAAATTAGTCCCCATCATGTTCCACACAAGCTGCTAGTCTTCTTGTGAATGAGTCCCGAACTCTAGCAAGCATTGCTCCATTAGTTGAACGGAAGGCTTCCGTGATCCTATTTTTAATATCATCTGTAGTTGTCGGATGATCTCCGAAAACTCTTTCTTTCACGTACCCCCAAAGAAAGAAATGTAGAGGAGTAAGGTCTGGGGATCGCGCGGGCCAAAGAATAGTACCTCCTCGGCCTATCCAACGATTAGGATAGGATTGATCTGATAATTCTCGAACTATACTATGGTTATGCACCGGCGCACCTTCGTGCTGCAACCACATGGTTCTTCTGCTATTCAAATCCACTTCTTCCAACATTCTCGGAAGATATTCGCGGAGGAAACGTAAATATCTTTCACCATTTAACACATTGTCGAAGAAGTAGGGACCAATAATGTGATTTCCAATAATTCCTCCCCAAACATTAAGTGACCTTCGCTGTTGGTGGTCAAGGGTCCTCAACCAGTGAGGATTTTCGACTGCATAATAATGCGTGTTGTGTTTGTTGACCGAACCGTTGTTCTTGAAAGTTGCTTCATCAGAAAACAGAATTTTATTTAAAGTATTATAATCCTCATCAATCATGCCATTCATTTGAATACAGAACGCAACTCTATTGGCAAAATCATCACCATACAATTCTTGATGTAGGTTCAGATGAAACGGGTGGAACTTATGTTTCAATATTATTCTGTTCACACTACTTTGTGAAATATCCGTTTCCGCTGCTATTTTCCTAGTGCTTACGTGAGGATTTTCCTGTAGCATCAATAAAACTTGCAACTCATTTTCCTCATCAATTCGACCACCAACAATTTCCTTGAGTATAAGACACACTACCACTGAGTTTCTGTCAGATTCGCCAATACTGTAGACCATATTCACTAATTCTTCGCGAGTGAAATTAATTTTCAACAATTTTACGTGTACAATTATTGGCAGTACAAGGATGTCAAATTTTACGAAAGCAGCCTACTAGATTCCTCAAAAATCATCCACATTTCTTATTTTCAACATATTTCGCAAACTACACAAAGTAGACCCCACAAGTGCTATATTGACGAAAAGCTCTTAGAAAATGCCATGTAATGGTGTTGCATTTGAAAAAATCGAGTTATTGCCATTTGTAAACCGTCATTTGAAAAAAATCGTAATAGGCGATGGAACATTGACTTCAAGTTCACCAGCATTTCAAAAGATGCTCTGAAGCTTGAGGAATAGTCTGGGAAAAAGTAGGTTGAGTTATCTTGAAAGGTACTGAAGTTATGAATTTTTCTGTGGGTCCATGCACGACGCGATTTTGACACATAAATTGGCATAAGTCAAAAACTATTGCAGATAGGTTTATGAAACCAGGGTGCGTTATGTTGACAATTTAGTGGCGAATCCAAAAATGGAATAAAAAAGGAGGGTTGCCATTTAAAAAAATTGAACGTGGTTGTGTATTTTATTTTGAAACATCTTGTATAATAATGAAAATATTTTCAGAATGTACTCATTGTTGAACCTATCGATTGAAAAAAGAATCAAGTCGATTGCATGTATAGAAAAAAAGTTATGGACCATGCTCACACCCCTGGGTCACCCTGTATATAATAATTTATGAATATTTATAAGATATATGAACGAAGACTTTGGAATTCCTGACGAAATTATTTCTCTTTATGCCCGCGCAGGCCCTAAAGTGAACTTTATGCCCGCACGGGCATAAAGTACGACATTAGATGGTTGGTAACTAAGCAATAAAAACACAATAATGAACTAGTTTGACATGAAAACTATTTTGTAGGTTTAATAAATTTCTACAAAAGTTCCATCGACTGTAAAACGATTCCTTCAAAAATCTCTCAGATATTTCCAATAAACCAAAAAAGTTGTAATTTTTTTCTCCAGTTCTGTTTTGAAAAATTCCACAAAGCGATTTTGCTAGGGCAATAACTGGGGTTTTCATTCACGAACTATCTTATAAAAATTAGTATAGTCCGTTTGCGTCTTTTATTTTATGCGAAAAGAGCCTCTTATTTTTATCTACAGCTTGGCCTATTTTGAAATCTCCATATCTCGAAAACTGTCCATTTTTGAGCTTTGTGGCTATGGACACTTTTGATCAGCTCATGCATCAAAAGCTACAAGATCCCAAAAATTCAGCCACATTCACGGAATGCCATTTCTCATAATAAATGTGCCGGGACCTTTGGCCACTAGAAGTGGTATCGCTTGTCCCCTATAATGAAATACTCGACTGTTTTACAAACTCTGCCAGAAAATGGAAGACAAACTAAAGGAAAACTCCTCAACTTATGAGTGTTCCTTCTACAACTTTTCTCATAAATATCCAAATCTTTGCTATCTTTCAGACTGTGAAGTGGCAAAAAGACACATGCAATAAAAGACGTCTTCCAATTAAATGGATCCACCCTGGTGAATGCATTAATTTCGAATGTTCAAACTTTTAATTGAGTTGACGAAGTTGTATATACGGTTGCAGAGCTTGTTTCTAATCGAAAAGCTTTTATAGCTGTTGAAATGAAGTGTACCTGTTTTAGTCTAGTCTACAAGAACTATTTTGGAGAATTTCTCTTCAAGGGCACAGAAAATTATGATCCATGGCTCATTCGATTCGGAATGACCTCTAGAAGCTTTCTGAAAAGTTTGAAGGTGCGCCGGCAAAAATTGCAAAAGTTATTAAGCAATTTGGTAAAAAACAAGGAAGTGGTTTGGGTTTTTGCAAATATCTCGGAAACTATTGAAGATATCCAAAATTTGAAAAAAGATCCTTAAAGAGGAGGAAATTTCCTAAGACAAGTCGGAAAAGTCGGAACTCTACCACCAATATTTAGAATTTTAATTTAGAGGTGAAAATGGCGCTAAAAGCGGATGATGCGAATCCAGCGTGCGCTGACTGAAACGGACCCTTGAAAAAAAAATATGAATATTAAGAAAAAAATTCACTCACCTTTTTGACACTTGAATAAACTGAAATCCACAGAATAAAATTTTCCCGTAATTATTTTATTACATATGCTTTTGTTAATTAACTAGTTTTTACAAGTTTCAAATTTACATGCAAACCCTGATAATTGTTATACTAAAAACCTCAAATTTGTTTCACTTCTTGGAGCTATTCTTTAAAGGATTTACAAAAGACCACCATTGGAAAAATAAAAAAAATTGATTTTCCACTTTGTTATTAACAACCTAAGGACTAAAAAATGAAAAATGCAAAAAGACCTATGAAAAATTATTTTTATTTTTTATATTCCAATTTGTTCGTATTTTAATTATTTGAAGTTATATAAAAATGATTTTTTTAAATTTCTTACTGATTGTTTGAATGATTGTTTATAAGATATTTGAGTTTTTGTTTTTGGAATTTCAATCAGCAATAAATATTATGATCTTTAAGTACAAAATCATTTCTTGAAATAAAAAAATGTATTGCTTCAAAAACGCATTTGTTGATTAACTGTATTTTTTTGCTACAAAATATGAATATCGAGGAACCATTTTTTTTCAATCATAAATTCCATTGCTCTTTGATATTCTAAAAAAAATGTTCATTTATGTTTTGTTTGTTTATTTAATGAACAATTTGTTATAAAAAATTGTTCTATGTTAATAAAACAAATTTAAAAAAATTGTATCGTGAAAATTGATTTGCTTATAACAAATTGCTCATTGAATAAACAAAGAAAATATACATGGTGGTTCTTCGGGTTGTAAGGCCGACGAATGTTTATAGAAGATCTCGACGTTTCGCCAACACGAGTGGTTAGGATTTTCAAGAGATATTTTCAAGTTTCTGATTTCTTAGTTCGCTGTCAAATGCTTGAAATTTGTTATGCGTTGTCTCAATAAATACCTGTGATTTGACGTTCTTACATCTGATTGATCCATAGCGTTAGCTGACATCATAGAATCGT
The DNA here is from genome assembly GCA_944452925.2 of Chrysolina oricalcia. Classification (NCBI taxonomy): domain Eukaryota; kingdom Metazoa; phylum Arthropoda; class Insecta; order Coleoptera; family Chrysomelidae; genus Chrysolina; species Chrysolina oricalcia. The sequence continues at coordinate 60,723,006 of OX101823.2, forward strand.
TCGTACCGTTATTTTGCGGGTAGGGAGCTAATTGAGAATATTTGAGAACTGGAAGCCAAACCTTGTTCAATTGTAGTCCTTCTTCGGTTCTGTTGAAGTTGTGGTGTTTCTGAATTTCAATTGCTTCCCGGAAGAGTCTTGGGTAATAGGCAGATGTTGAAGAGGTGACTTGGGTTTCTTCAAATTTCACTCTATGGTTATCGTTGTTGAGAGTACGTTCTGCGACAGCGGATTTCTGTGTGTGCCCTAACCGACAGCAAGCCTTGTGCTCTCTGATTCTTGTTTTAACGGAGCGTTTCGTGTTTCCGATATAAACGCTGCCACAGGAACATGGAATGCGATAAACCTCAGAAGAGCATAGTACGTTTCGTTTGTCCTTCGCTGATCTAAAGTGGTCTTTCAGTTTTTTTGAAGGTTTATAAACGGTTTTAATCTCATATTTTCGAAGAATACGGCCAATACGATCTGTAACTCTGGGAACATATGGTAAGAATGCTTTTCTTTTTTCGGTGTTGGTTTGACTACTACTTGGTTCACTGGATGGACAGTCATTTGGTCTACTATTGATTCTTTCGTCTCTGATTTCTCTTCAGAATGTAGATGCACGCTAATGTCAATATACCCTTTTGTTTAAATACTTCCCGACATGTGTCCGTGGGTTTCATATTGTATATAATTCTTATAATGCGTTTTTGAAGAACGAAAACTCGAGTCCATTCTGTTGCTAGGCCCCAACTGATTATGTTGAATGATAAGTAGACTACGGAATAATATACTTTCAAGTGACATGATTCATGTAGGGATTTTTTCAGTATGAGGAAGGCAAAGCAACTATTTTTGAGTTTATTGCATGTGTTATCTATTTGTTCAATCCACGTTATGTTTTTATCGAGATGAATGCCCAAGAATTTTGTTGAACTTTATATTTCATGTTGATTGTTATTTATATTTATATATATATATATATATATATATATATATATATATATATATATATATATATATATAACTAGTGTTAGTAAAAGACTGCTTTGCCCATACAGAGGCGCCATCTGTGAGTTACTTAGCGCAACCGCAAGACCTCGCGCGCAGTCCCCCTTCCTTCATCACACTCACTCTTGCCGATAGCTTTATAGGGAGAGCACGTTCCTTATAAAGGTAGCATTCTGTGTTGTGTACTTGATAAATAAACCGGTAACTATATTAGATGAACTTATCTACGAGTGTTATTTATACAAAGCCATCCTTCCTGAAATTCCACATATAATTACGATCCTTCAACTAGATTTGGTTTAGTACTACGTGCGCAGTTAAATTGAATGAACATAGTTTTTTGAAGGTTCACCACAAGATGGTTTCTTGTACACCATTCATAGAATTGGTTCACCACAGAGGTGGACTATTATTGTTGTATCGTTTGCATACATAAACACCTTCCCCCCTTCTATGGAGTCAGGCAGGTCATTTATATTCCACCAAAATAGGAGTGGTCCCAATATACTTCCCTGTGGGGTACCAATCCCTACATCATATTGGCTAGAGACATCATTCCCAAGTTTAACGTATAATTGTCTTTTGGTAACATAGAAAACTTTCCAATCTTTTATAGACCCCGCAGTCCTAATCGTTCCAGTTTTCTTTCTAGTATGTTCGGGTATCTCACTTCAAGTTAAAATTTAGAAATTCTTGAAATAACTAAATGATGCGAAACAACGTTGAAATGCTCAAGTTCTGAATTCTCAATCACAATTTCACAAATTATCATACTACTTACAGCTCACCGACTATAAATGGTCAGGAGTTTGACATCAACTTCATTTCCATGGAAACAAAAGTTACAGCGTGTCTCTTTATGCTGGTAGTTTATAAAATGCGAGCGCAGCGAGCATCTGCTGTGATTTCACCTTTTCATACTAATCAGTGATCGAATTACCAGCAACTTGGATAGCTAGGTTAGTTCGGTTAGGTTAGTTTTTGTCCCTTTTTTTAAGTTCAGAAATTCGGTCCATGGTAATTTCTTCTGGTAATTTATAACAGCGCATTTCCTCAAAACAAAAATGACACCATTAGAACCGGCTGAAAATTTTTATTAATACTCTCCATTACAACTTGGCAACAGCGCAATTTTTTGGATAACAGTTTCTATACGAGCATGGTAATCCTTTCGAAACGATTCCGAAGTGGAAGAAAAAACTCCACTCCCGTGGAAGCCTAACAAACCATTTTCTGTCAGTAATGTCGCTCAATATTTTTTGTGCTCGGTTCCTAACAAAGTTCAGACTTTTCTTCCAGTCCAGTTCAAGCAAGTCCGTTGAGAAAACGGGAAATCGAGTTAAATGTGATTGCTTTTTATCAAATTACAGGGCCAAAAACATGGAAACGGATAAAATGGACGGGAAATTGGTCCAAGGGATGAAAGTATTTCGCTGTTAAAGTCCGACTAAAAGAAATATTTGTGGGAATGAGTTTCTGTTAGGTCTGCGTTTAGATAATTTCATTGAATTGTGTTGGGCAGGTGTACGGACCCAGAATCTAAAAAAACATTCCCAATAATCTGATGAATTTGATGATCAAATAAGAGTTCATTTCGGAGGTTAATTAGGATTGGCATCAATATAAAGTTGAATAAAAACATACAGGGTGTTCCAAAGTCTATGGCCTATCACACGTTTCTGGAAAAAGGGACGTAGAATTATTTTGACTATCCTACTCTTCTTAAGATATTCACATAAACTGACCAATTACAAATCAAAGACAACTTGTATTATCGCGAAAACACCAGCTGTCTCTCCTTGACATTTTGACAAATCATAATTGTTGGCGAAAACGTCAAAATCGTAACTATATAATAAATTATTGATAGGTATAATACATTTTTTATGATTATAGTTAATGGACCTTTCCACAACATATGAGAGAACACTGTAATTAGTTTCTCTATAATCAGAAGAAAAGTGGATTCGTGACGTCACGTTCATCAAAACTAGACTTGGCAACGTTGTAAAAGTTGTGCCCCGTGGAATGTCAAATTCTCATTTGAATATAATGTGTCCTATGACATTTGTCATTTGATACCAGATGGGTTCGTTCGTCTGTTTCACGGAGCATCAATAAGAATCGTTTTTGTAAACCTAGACTCGTCCGAAAATAAAATCCTTCCCAAAAAAGCATTGTTTGGCTCCACATTATTCTGCAAGATCCAATTGCAATATTCCATCCTACGTTCATAATCATTTTCGTACAGGTGCTGGTGCAATTGATATTTGAAAGATTTATAATTATGTTTGTGCAAGATTCGGCTTACCGTTTGGTGACTAATTTCCAATTCAAACCCAATTTGCCTTAAAGAAACAGTCTTATCAACTTCTATTCGAGCTAAAACATTAATTTCCGTTCCTTCGTCAATGATAACGTTTTCCTCAGGATCATGGTTAGGCTCTCTTCGGAATTGAATTTCAAGACGAATAAAATAATTTCTCGCTGGACATTGTCTATCAGGATATCGGTCGGCATAAAGGTTTCTAGCCACAACGGCATTTTTCCTACATTCTCCATAAATAATTAACATGTCCACTTTTTCATCCCTTGTATAAATGTGCGGCATTTTGAACAAAACTAACAACAAATGTAAAGACTTTCCTATAAGTATACAATAAAAACACCGATTAACCAACAAATATTCATTTGACAATCTGAAGAAATAATTTCATTGTTTTCAAAGCCACCTTAGTAACTTCTTAGTATTAAAGTAGAACAAAATAATTGTATTTTCTTATTTTCTTTTAGCTGTAATTTTGATTGTATTGATCGCACATTTTATTACCAGGTATGGATAAATTCCTTATCAATAGTACTAATAAATGGTACCACGGTACCAATATGGTTCCATTTGAAAAAATTGATTTTTACCCCAAAAACGATTACGATGAACTTTATTTGCTCATAAAAAACGCAATTTAGTATTTTTGACGGGATTTCGATTTTTCTAGTATCAGACGGGTCAATTGGAATAAATCGGAGCCATCATGGCACACTTAAATGGAAAACTAAAAATTAAAATATAAAAAATTTCGAAGTTTGAAATGTCACTTATGTGATATCATTGGATTCAGAAAATTATGCAGAAATGTAGTAATATACAGGGTGTTCCATTTGAAAATCGAAAGTTGGTATCACTTCCGGCAAAGCCGGAAGTAAAAAAAAAATATTTATAGGTTTATAAGGGTATATGGGATATCCCAAATTTCAATCTATAATCTTTGAAACTAACGGAGAGACGGGGGGTGTACCATGATCCTGCTACACCCGGTATACAGCTTGGCCTATTTAGTTGAGTAATTTCTTTTATTTATTGCAGAATTCCCATCCGATTACAATATATTTCGCTCGTTATAAACTTTCCCCAACAACATTTCTCATCAATTCGGCCCATTCGCAAAAGATCCATTCGATAATCTTCTCGACTCCTATAAATATCAGGCAAACCAGAGGGAAGTCACTGCTACTATTGGAACTTCGACACTAGTGCCAAATCTTATCCAGAAATTATGAACGCGAGAGGAAAAGGGGATTAATAAAAGCCATTCCAAGAGAACGATATTACTTTTTGATGCAAATCTTGTCCATTTGTCACTTAACAATCCCACTTTCGAGAATCTTTATTGGAATCATCCATCTGGAACTCAATAGATATTCCTCTATCTAGGCCAGGAAATGTCGAGAAATTGCCGTTTCAACGAATTTTTCCATATAATTCTATAACTAATTCACAGGAAGGAAAATTAATGGCAGTATTTACTGGGATTTGATTTATACTTTCGAACTCTTTGGAGTGGTTGTCAAAAACGAGAAAATTTCACTTATGATCTCCCTAGAGCATGAATTATAGCCGGAAATATTTCGAGTACAGGAATTTTCCTAAAAAAATTAATTGTAGATATCTTTACCATCATGGTATATCGATTTTTTTCCAAAATTACTTCTGAAATTGCTGAGCTTTAGACAGTTTGCTTGTCTTGTTTTGTGATCATGTATGGTATTGATTTCAATGAAATTTAAATTAGAAACTTTCTGTTTCAATCGAATAAAGTAAATAAATGAACAAATTTTTAATTTATAAAGGGAATTCAAATTTAGTAAACTCTTAGGTTTATATAAGTTTGCTGTTGGTTATGAAAATAGTAAGTTGTAAATACATTTCAAAGATTAATTTTGAAATTTTTTTAGAGGTTTCAAAACTGAATGATTAGCGGTTCCCCAGATTGATATCAAATACTGTAGGTTAGAATAGATAAGACAAAAGTAAATATTTTTAAGGTATTTGATCGGCACAGATTTTCTCATTTTGAACAGTATACCAATGACTGGATTGATTTTTTTCTCAATTTATCAATATGTTTGTTCCATGATAGTTTTTCGTCAATAATAAGACCTAAAAATTTTGTAACTTTAGTATATTTTAAAGAGTTAGATCCAAATAATAGCGGATGAATGAAATTGTTAGTGGTTTTTTTTAGAAACAAACATAAAGGTTGATTTATCAAAGTTCAGAGTGAGTTTGAAATGTTGTAACCATGTTGAAATTACACTTAGATTACTCTCCATATTTACACGTATCTCGATGAGGTCAGTGGCAAAATATATCATTGGCAAATAGTTTCCTTTCAATTTCAAATTTGTAATGGAGTTAATATAAATCAAAAATAAAACAGGTCCTAAAATTGATCCTTGCGGTACCCCACATTTGATATTCATCAAAGAACTGCTAACACCATTAACTAACACGTACTGCTTCCTATTTATCAGATAATTTTGAAACCATTCATGAATTTTTCCTCCTATACCTATTGAGTATAATTTTACAAATAAAATTTCGTGGTCATTCGTATCAAATGCCTTACACTGTATATCTGAATCTGGATATGCGAAACTACATCCTCAATAAATTGTTTTTCTCAAGAAAATTAAAAAGTCTGACATTCACTATTTTTAGAAAATTTTTTGAAAACGATGAAGCTGATATAAAATTGTTAAAATTTGTTAAAATTGTTAAATTGTTAAAATTGTTTTTTCCGTTAACCAGCTGTCGTCCCCTTACGAACGGCAGCCCTCAAAAGACGAAACTTGTCCGAGCCAAGGATTAACGAGGTCTTACCTTTTTACGTGCAATTCCTAGCACTTTCTCGGTAATTATTTATTTACATTATCTTTCCGGCCGCTTTTAAATATTGGTGAAACTTTGGCAATCTTTATTTTATCTGGGACACATCCTGTTTTTAATGACTTGGATATTATATCAAGTAAAATGGGAGACATCTCATTTTTTATAACTTTTACAATTCCAGCAGTAATTTCATCAAATCCAGAAGATTTATGGATATCCAAATTATAAATAATTTCCTCAATTTCATTAATATATACTGGTGTTGAAAACATAGACAGAACACTTGATTTATCTCCAATAACATCATTTCGAGTGTTGATTGCTGAAGATAGTTTTGGTCCAATGGTTACAAAATGCTTATTAACTCAACATATTCTCCTCTTAATTGGATACATTTATTACAGCGAACCTGCAACGTCTCTAGACCTTTCAAAAAAAATATTTCTTCTTGCTCTACAAACCACAGCGTTTATTACCTCCTCGTTGGAAGAAAATATACGACCTTTTAAACTTTTTTTTCAGTTGAGGAAAGAGATTATATTCGGACGGAGCCAAATCTGGTGAATAAGGAGGGTTTTCTAGTAATTCAAACCCTAAAACACGGATTTTTTGCATGGCAACATTAGATTTATGTGCAGGGGCGTTGTCCTGCAAAAACAAAACACGTTTGGATAGCTTTACGCGTCTTTTCTCTTTAATTTTTTTCCGTAGAGTGGTCAGTAATGTCGAATAGTAATCTCCAGTTATTGTTCTACCCTTATCCAAAAAATCAATCATGATTACTCCATGGCAATCCCAAAAAACTGAAGCAAGAACTTTTCCAGCAGATTTTTGGACACGAAACTTCTTAGGTCTTGGAGAACCGGAGTGTCGCCATTCCATCGATTGTTGCTTTGTTTCTGGATCGTAGACATGTACCCAAGTCTCATCCATAGTAACAATTCGGTTTGAGAAGTCTACATCGATTTCAAATCGAGCACAGATCGAAAGCGATGCTACTACCCTTGCACGCTTTTAGTCAACATTCAAACATTTGGGGATCCATTTTGCAGCAATTTTTCTCATGTCCAAATTGACGTGAACTATATGATGAACGAGTTCGTATGAAATATTCAGTGCTTCAGATATCCGTTTTAGCCCAATTCGACAGTCTGTTAAAATCATGTCATGAACTACATCGATATTTTCGGGGACTGACACAGAAACCGGGCTTCCCGATCGGTCATCATCTACAATGGAAAATTTACCTATTTTGAAGCTTGCAGTCGAATTTTTCACGGTCGCATACGAAGGACATTGATCACCAAGGGTATTAAGCATTTCTTCGTAAATCTGCTTACCTCTTTAACCCTTTGAAATACAGGTACTTGATGATGGCGCTATACTCCAATTTTTCGATTTTCACAATTTCGGTGGACATATTTATTCTTTTAATTTATTACGTAACTCTGGTTTACTTTTTTGACGTCAAACTTTACACTGACATTTATAATAAGTTATTGTTCGTTGCTATGGTAAAGCAATATTTTGTTTATGCAGGGAACTGGTCTAGGCTAACAAGATGTCAATACATCCTCGTATATCCTGAGGATCACCAACTTTTACTTTATTGGTGATACTGTGTTTAATTTCTTTTTTGGTGCTATTTGAATTATACAGGGTGTCCGGTAAACCTTGTACAATATTGAAACTGGTGATAGACCAGGTCAGAATATCCGAATTTCACCTCAGTAAAAATATCACCGTTTTCGAGATAATGGGCATTTTGAGAATTTCTGGAAAATCGCTACCTAACCTTGGATTTTTGAGTACCATGTATACAAATTGGGACGAATCCAAATATCTTTGCTGCTGAAGATTACTGATGAGTGATGCTTCTAGACGTACAGAACAGTTTCTCAGAAAGTGAAAACATTTTTCAAGAAATGAGGGTAAAATGACAGATTTGAGTTTCATCAATTTTTTTTTTTAAAGTTTGACATTATTATCTGAAAGAAACATAACCAATTAGAAGTAGATACTCATTTCAAAAGAATGATCATTTTGTCCAGACTCTACCATTATATAAAACAAACTATAATTATTTTTGGATGATGTGATTTCCTTTGAATTAGGCGTGGTTTTAATCTAGGCTTCCATCAACTTTTATTCAAGAAGAAAAGGAAACTACCCAAACACCAAAACTACGTCACAATCACACTCGAAGCGCGTTTCGCCAACAAAGTTAGCATCTTCAGGAGCTAAAAGTAAGCTTTTAAGATTTTAAGATTGTGACGTAGTTTTGGTGTTTGGGTATTTTATTTTTTTCTTGAATTGTATTCACACCAAAGGTTCCAAAATATTCATTTATTTGATCAACTTTTATACTTATGCCCAAAAATTATTTTATTTAGATTTTATCAAGATAAAATGGGGAAATAATCATTAATAATAAAGGATGGACTACTTGGTAGCATTAAATAGTATGTCAGTAAAATTAACTTTTCATGTAATTAGGCCTAATAAAATTATTGAAATGAAATGTCGATTATCTGACATGGCACCGATTAATACGAATTCTTATGATAAATGTCGCAATTGTCCAACATCAAGATTCCAACGAAGTTTCTGAGACCGACAGATATACAGGGTGTAACCAAATAAGTTCAAACTTTTTTAAGAGATGAATCCTTGTCGAAAATTAAAAACTTTTGTTTGAACAACTTGTGACTTCTATCGTAGTTTTTTGAAATTATTCCGCTTGTTTCATTCAGTGGTATTTATTTCTTTGTCATGCCGTACATACGTTATACTCCCCGAGAATATGCGCATATGCACTACATTTATGGTGAATGCAGGGCTTTATGCAGAACTATATCCGATTGCACAATGCCGCTCATAGAATCGCTGATTTGGGGGCTATAACCTATAACGCATTTGAAAAGGTTCTTCTTGAAAATATGTCGTCTCTGCGTACGAGTGGATGAAAAATACTATTTTTGTAATATTATTCAGTGCGATATTGAATAATCGTTATTGTGGCGTATAGTGTATGTTGATTAAAAAAAACGTTGAATTAGTATATACTTCATTACATCTCATTGAATGCTTGTAAGCAGTTGATTCGTTATTACTCATAACTATTTAATGATTTCATCTTGATGGGATAAAAATAAAAGACATTACTGACAAAGTCTAATGAAGTTGATTTTAGCTCAGAATAGCATCACCCTCTAATATCAAAATTCTACTCCTTCCAAAAATAATCATCGTATGTTTTATACCATAGTAGAACCTGGACGAAAGGGGCATTCTTTTATAATGAATATCCAGTTCCACTTGGTTATGCTTTTTCAAACAATAATGACAAACTGTTGTTAAAAAAATTGGTGAAACTCAAATCCGTCATTTTACCCTCATTTCTTGAAAAATTGTATTGTTCTCTGAAAAACTGTTTCGTACATCTGAAAGCATCACTCATCAGTAATCTTCACCACCAAAGATATTTGAATTTGTCCCAATTTGTATACATGGCATTAAAAAATCCAAGGTGAGGTAGTGATTTTCCAGAAATTAAAAAAATGCTCATTATTTCGAAAACAGTGAGATTTTTACTAAGGTAAAATTTCGATATTCTGAACAGTCATGACCTGGTCCGTCACCAGTTTAAATATTGTACAAGGTTTACCAGACACCCTTTATAGTAAGGCATTTATGTCCTTCCAAATTTTTTTTGGGTTAGCATAGACGAATTTATTCTCATGGACTTTTTTCATTGTTTCTCTAATTGATTTTTTTACTAATCTGTTATGACGATCATACTCTTTTTTGTAGAAATCTGAATATAGATTTTTTTATAAAAGAACTTATCGCGAATTTTAATAAGGTTTGCAACACGTTCATTGAACCAAGGTTTAGAATCATGTTTTTTTGTGAAAGTTTTCATAAACGAGTTGTTTTCAAAAAATTTGAGTAAATCCTCATATTCTTCATTTGGATTTTCATAACCAAAAAGGTTATTGCCAAATTCATGAAGTTCACTTTTTAATTTATCTATTTCGTAAAACTTGATTTTATTCGCAACTTGTTGGATTGTGTTTTTTTTTAGTTCTATCGTTGATACATCGCTTAATGCAGTATTGAATTTCTATATTAAAAGTCGCATTTGATTTAATTCGACTAGCCATTTTTCACAAAATAAACGGGTGACTGGATGTTCGCGACAGCTCAATAGAATGTTGGTCGACGAATTGTCATTTTAAATGTTTACTCTGGATTTATTAGCGCATTCATGAAATTCCAGCTGATGTATGTTCACAATGCAATGAATGGGAGGATAGTTGTTAATGGTATTGAAGAAATTCAGCCTTCAGTGCTATTTATTCGTATGTTATAATCACATGACCCATAAATTTAATCGATTAAACTATCAAAATATGTTTAGCATGATTTTGCTTGGAAAATAGTTGAAAGCACAATAATGCGGAAAGTGCGGAAAGTGGCTTTTTCACACGAGTGGGAAATATTGTGGCACGAGGCGTAAGCCGAGTGCGGCAAACACACGAGTATGAAAAATCACTTTCGCACGAGTAATGTACACTATTTTTCCTACGACCACATAATAATTTATCTATGCATGTGTCCAAGAAAATCGAATGAATAGTCCGACTGAGAACCATTCTGACTTCATTCATTTTTAATAATTAATTTAAATACAAAATATTTTCTTTATGATATAATACCGACGAGATCAAAATCATAATTAGACATCTTTTATTTTTAATAATCAAGATACACTCTAATACAATATATTTTCTTGTCATAATATGTGTCCAATACCTCAGTTGGTAAGCAGCGGGACTCTTCTGACGAAGAGTACCCGGGTTCGATCCTCGTCCGCGGAAACTTTTTTTTTTAAGAAGATGAAAAAAATTACACTTCTCAAATAGATTGCTTCAAGATTTTGTTGATGGGATTTTAGATAGTATATATACTGATTTTTAGATAGTATCAGTTGGTAGAGTTTCGGTCTTCTGAATGAAAAAAAAAATCTTTTCTAGAAATAGATTTCTTCAAATTTACATATTAAATAAGTAAATCTAAATTGAAATTATATATTTGACAACTTGACTTCGGTAAATCTTAACATGCTTGCGGAAAGTATTTCGCACGATTGTGGAGATGAGCCACTTTCCGCGGGACTGTACGGTGCGATATACGTTACTTTCCTATGTGGTCGTAGGAAAAGATTATTTCTTGCATGAGGTAGATTAAAACCAACAAAAAATTTTATTGGTAATGAACACCGACATTTTCTAACAATTTCTTTATTATAAGTACATTGAAATAATTATTATTTTCATTTTGTATCCGTACAGTTGTAATGAAAATTGCAATTTGTGTAGGTCACAAATGTTTGTTTTTCATTGCTATTTATATCAGATGAGACATTGGTATACAATGAAGACGATTGGGCAGATGAAGCTGGAACAGAGGCTGACAGATTGTTGGCAGTTGTTGACAGACCGGTTGTTTCAATATCATACATGATTCTCATTTTGTTAATTATATCCAGATGATGAGTGGGGTCCATTTGAAGATATGGTTTGAAAGAAGATGCTCTGTTATGTTCTGTGATTCTGATTAGTTGCTGTTCTTGAACTCCACTTTTAGCTAGCTTACTAACTGCTGTTGATCGGTTAGAATGTTTAGTTATTTCTGCATATTTGATTCCGACTGTCTGTGCTGCTTCTCGGGTCCATTCCGATATTTGATTTATTCCTATCGGGCAATTTTTGTACCAGGTAATAGATTCGGGTCTTTTCCAAAAAGGATTCGTAGTTAAGAATTACCTATCTGATTTAATATTATTGCCTCTTTTGCTGAGAAGCTTTTTAAATAATCTTACAGGGCACATTTTTGTTTCTGTAGTATTCTGAACCAACCATTTGCTATCCGTAAACTTGTGCAGTTTTAGTGAATATGGGGTTGAATTCTATTCTACCTACAACAAGAAAAAAATTATACTTCTAGACAGAAATGCTTTTCAATATTTTACCTGTAGAATTTCCTTTATGGTCGACTTTTTCTTAAAAGTAACTTATTAGACAGAAAGTCGCTTCGCCACCTCTCGACGCTAATTCAATGGCTATTATTTGGTAGAGTTTTTCTTGCAATCCCTCAGGAGTATTCTCGTCCCATTACTCAATTATTTTCAGATGTTCTTCATGACCTAAAGCAGAAGAACTTTCCTTTCTTTTATTTGGGTTTTGTTGAAGAATTCTGCGTTTCGCATTTCTTGCACCTCTGGCAGTTTTGAAAACTATATCTTTAAATGGATCGAAAATTACATTATATTGAACGTGGTACTTTTCTTGCAGTTTTTTTGATACGATATTCCACATTGTCTTCACCAAACCTTCAAGGTGATAGGGTATCGTTTTTACAAAACCAATCAAAACGTTAAAAAAAACTAATTTAGGACCTGTAATATCATTCTTTCAATCGAGTAAGTAATACTTACAATGTTCACTGGACCAGAATCGGTAATCGGTTTAATATCATTCTTTCAATCGAGTAAGTAATACTTACAATGTTCACTGGACCAGAATCGGTAATCGGTTTAGCATATAGCACTGCCAAGAATGTCTAACAGCTTGGGCAGACAATAAAAGACTCGAGTACTGGCGTAGTCTACCGAGCCTAGCCCATTCCAAACCATTTATTGCTTGAACAAGAAAAAAACAGACAACTCTGACAAACTGCTAGAATTCAGTAGAGCACATCTCAGAGTTATACTAGGTTTGCTTACTGGCCACTGCAAACTCAAACATCACATGCATAGAATCTGACTTGCACAAGAAATGCATGGAGGATGATAAGACGGCTAAACACATTCTGTGTACATGCCCTGCAGCGGCCAGAACCAGATTCTCAATATTTGGCGATACGACAGTAAGGCCAGAAAACCTGGTAAATTCTTCTCCCATTACAATAGGCCATTGGCCGCAGTGGAGGGCCTGATACGGGCCCACTCACGTTCAAACCTAATACTTTCCTAACGACTTCATTCTATATGAATGTTTTTGCCGATGGAGTACTATATTAGCCAAAGCGAGAAAAACATACATTTGCACTGTTTTCAAAAGTAAAAGTTTTTTCTATGCTAAAAAGGTATTTTTTTATTTCGGTTAGTATCATCTGCTTTGACGTGGCAGAAAGAAAATTTGTTCAACCCGCTTTTCAGGGTGCTGTTTTTACAGGATCAATAAAAACGCAAAAAATAAGGTCCTGGAATTTCAACGGTTGATTGAATAATACTGTATCTCGAGTATCATGAACTTTCCTTATGATTTTTGTTGAAAAATGATGATGTGCTATCGATGTTGTGCCGAATCAGTCATAAGCAGAATATGAATCAATTTAAATTATACTATATTTTTAAGTTTTATTTTTTTGTGCAGAAAACAAAAACTTCCGCGTTGAATTTTTTTCAACAGTTGCTTAGTATTGTCCTCAAGCTTTGATGTGAGAAAAATAAAAATTGTCCGATCTGGCTTACAGGGCGTTGTTTTCAAAAAAAACAATAAAAATCTTCCGGACCTGAAATTGAATTTTTTTAAACCCTATTTTATTGAGCTCAGGAAGTATTCTCAGTGTGCCATATTTCATGTATAAGTTTTTCACTTTCAGAGATATTTAACGTAGACTAATTCACGTATTTTCAAATATCGCCCTGTATATCCGTCAAAAACGCATTTTTCAATACCAGATATGAAATGGCCTTGGTCTATAGTAATTATGGTTGAACTATGTACAATTCGTCGTAAATCACCCTGTATAGTTCCGGAAAGTTTAGGTTATCAAGCAATTTTTTACTTTGGACGCAGACAAGAAACTTTTCAAGGTGTACCGTCTTCGTTATGAAAATTATAAAAAGACTATAAAAAAACTACTTCATAACGTTATGGGAGATTCACAAGAACTCACTTAACTGTCAAAGTAGAATTACATTAAACTAACCATATTACTATTTCAGAATTTTCCCAGAAATTATGTTACTGAAAGTTGGAAGCAATTCCAAAGTGGAAATAGGTAATTCGATTATAGGGAGTTCATTCAGCTGGCAAGTATTTGGATTTCGCGGAGAAAATGTAATTCAGTTTCCGAGTATTTCAAATTTAATATTATTCGTAAACAAATACACAGGAAACCACGAAGTCAAAGACTGTAGAGTGAGTATGAATGACTGATATAGATTCAACATTTGCTGAAATTGTACCAGGATCTTGGGGTGAATAAAATGAATAGAAAATAACAACAATTGAAATCATATTGTATATAAATTGCAGGAAAAGATACAGTGTGTCACTTCTCGTGGAAACACCCCCGTATCTTCCGTAATAATTGAGGTAGAATGATGAAACTCTCAGGACTGATGGAAATTCTTGCAATGCATCTACCACCTGAATAAGGTTGGCTTAAGTGATATACACTGCCCGCCACTCGCAATGGAACAGCCCATTTTTACGATAAAACATACTAGGGAGCAAAATAGGTTTAAAATTCGTTCAGATTCGTGATCAGAACTACCAACTTAGTAAAGATAAACTCTTTCCCTGAAAAAATTTCAGTCCTGAAAAATCCGAATTTGTCTCACTTCTCATGGACACCCCTGTATTCTCCGTAATAATGGAGGTAGAATGATGAAACTCTCAGGACTGATGGAAATGCTCAAAATGCACCTACCACCTGAATGGGGTTGGCCTAAGTGATATACACTGCCCGCCACTCGCAATGGAACAGCCCATTTTTACGATAAAACATACTAGGGAGCAAAATAGGTTTAAAATTCGTTCAGATTCGTGATCAGAACTACCAACTTAGTAAAGATAAACTCTTTCCCTGAAAAAATTTCAGTCCTGAAAAATCCGAATTTGTCTCACTTCTCATGGACACCCCTGTATTCTCCGTAATAATGGAGGTAGAATGATGAAACTCTCAGGACTGATGGAAATGCTCAAAATGCACCCACCACCTGAATGGGCTTGGCCTAAGTGATATACACTGCCCTCCACTCGCGATGGAACAACCCATTTTCACGGTAAAACATACTAGGGGCAGAATAGGCTCAAAATTCCTACAGATTCGTGATCAGGACCACCAACACACTACAGATACTCTTTCCCTGAAAAAATTTCAGTCCTGAAAAATCCGAATTTGTCTCACTTCTCATGGAAACACCCCTGTATCTTCCGTAATAATTGAGGTAGAATGATGAAACTCTCAGGACTGATGGAAATTCTCAAAATACATCTACCACCTTAATGAGGTTGGCCTAAGTGATATACACTGCCCGCCACTCGCGATGGAACAACCCATTTTCACGGTAAAACATACTAGAGGGCAAAATAGGCACAAAATTCCTTCAGATTCGTGATCAGGACTACCAACTCACTACAAATACATTTTTTCCCTGACAAAATTTCAGTCCTGAAAAATTCGAATTTGTCTCACTTCTCATGGAAACACCCGCGTATCTTCCGTAATGATGAAACTCTTAGGACTGATGAAAATGCTCAAAATGCACCTTCCACTTGAATGAGGTTGGCTTAAGTGATATACACTGCCCGCCACTCGCGATGGAACAACCCATTTTTACAATTGTCTTGATATTTTTTTTAACTTCGAAGGTCTATAAGTAAACATTTCAATTGTTGAAATATCTTCTTTCAAGTGGTCTATGTAACTTGGTGGTTTGTTGATCTTTAAACCGCTTAAAATTTAATATAGATTTATCAATCTTTTCAATGATTTTCGACTTTCTTCATTATATTTATAACAAAGAGTAATTTATATTAAATTCATTGCATTGAAATATTTGAATACATGATTACACTACAAAATTATTTCATAAAAATAATTTTTATTCTTTTTTACATCTATTGAAAATATTGAGAAAATTATGATTCAGAGAGACACCAGAACAATTGTTCTTGGAAGATAAGGGTATTTTTTTAGAAAAATGTACATAACTCAAAAATTGGAGAAAAAATCATGATCATTCGACACCAAAAAAGACATATGCCCATATATTTTTATATGAAATAAATAGTTGACGCGAGAAAAAAATTAAATAATGAAACATCGGTTTTTCGCCATTTTGACAGATAATTTGAGGTTATGCCGAAAAGTGTTCAAAACAAAAGTTGTAAATTTTTTTATTATCTACAACTTTGCTCCTAAATATTTTCCGCTAAGAGGTCACGTTTCGCCGCAAATCACGAAAAAAGCTTTCCTCCCCTAAACCACATCCCCATTCCACCATTTTGAGTGTTTTCGTGTTTAATTTTGTTTTTTCCACAAAGTTGGAACCTCAAAAACATTTACATGCATTTTTTATTCCTTAATATTATTATTTAATAAGTTAAAATATATTTTTTTGTTTTTGTGTGCAACGCACGCGGAATCCAGCCTAACCGTTTTTAGGTCTATTTTCCGGGATCTGTAAAAATTTATAAATACAGTACAGTTTCGGTAGTCGGACCTTCTTTTCAGAAAATTTCCTTATCTTTTTAGATCTTTTTTAACATTTCGAAAATCTTTGAAATTTTTCGAGATAATCAAAAAAAACCAAAGCCCCACTTTTTTTTCACTTAACTGTTTCTAACTTTTGCAATTTTTTTCGGCCCCTTTTGGAACCTTTCCTCAAACTTTCTTCATGATATTACGAATCAAATGGCCATAATTTTCGGGGTGTGTGTGTTGAATAGTTATTTTGACTGCAGTGGGAGTGTGGTGAGGCATCGTTTGAGCAATTACTCTCAATTCAGGAGGGGTGCTGATTGTATGTAGGGGGGTCGTACAGGCTGTTCAGCCTCACAAGCACTTCGACCTATAAGTTCTTTTGTGCGTGACCCTTGGTCAATTCGAGGCCCGGGATTCCGAGACTTCTTGTGAAGTTTATCAGTTTCCTGGGAGCTAAGTTCCTGATTGTCGGAGGGCGTTAAAAAGGCCCCTTCCAGGAACTTAAGCCTCTTGCAGAAAAGCGCTGGGCATTCGCAAAGCAAAGTTCTGCAGTTTCCGCGAAGTTCTCGCAGTAGCGGCAACTATCACTCTCTGATTTACCCATCTTTTTGAGGTGGTACCCCAGAGGGCAGTGTCCAGTGAGGAGTCCCGTTACCATCTTCAAGTATTTCTTGTCTAACTCGAGAAGCTGTTTAGCTTTCTTTGGCGATAGGCACACTAGTCTTTTCGCTTGTCTTTGTCCTGGCACTTTATTCCAGTGAGATTTCATTTCATCGGTTTCCCAGCGTCGGAACTCCTCTTTCAAGTGGGCTTTGGAGAGTCCACAGAAGGGTTCTGGGCCGGGAAATTGTGTGTTTGCCCCTTCTTTGGCAAGGCAATCTGCTTCTTCGTTACCTTTAATTGCTTTGTGACCTGGCACCCACATCAGGGTGACCTGATTGTTTGTTGCCAGTTGTCTCAGAGATTTTTTACAGTCCCAAGTCAGCTTAGACTCACAGGTGTATGACCTCAGAGCTTTTAGTGCTGCTTGGCTATCTGATAGTATATAGATTTCTGCCCTTCGAGTGCCTCTTTCAAGGCATTCCTGGGCACATAATTCTACAGCATGTACTTCTGCTTGGAAGATGATTGGGGTGTTACCAAGGGGTTTTGAGAGCCTAAAATTTGGTCCTGTAACGCCCACTCCAACCCTTTCATCCATCTTAGATCCATCTGTGAACCACAGTGATGCAGGGATGCAACTTGAGTTTTCTTCATCAGTCATTTTGAAAAAGGTAATTTACTGATATTTGCATTCAAGATTTAAACAATTCATGTGACAGCATCCTTCAAATTTTAAATATGTTATCAATGTTACCAACCCTATATTAATATTAAATCCAATTTTTTCTGATAAAAAACTACAAAAAATGCCAAATAGAAAAAATAGTATATGAAACACGTTTTATAAGACACATTTTCGCACTTGTTCTCTTAATAACAAAAATGGTAAATGTTGACTAGACCAATTTATGTGTAGGGAGCCACCATTACATTAACGTTGCTTTAAAACACTAATTAACCCATTGAAGTAGCTCCTTTTATACGAACTACTTTCAATTGATTTTCCAGAGTATTCGTACGCCGTAATGTTTCTTGAATTATCCATTTGAGAATTTGTTTCCGGCTGTAACCATCAATTCGCAATTGAACGAGCGCTGAATGGAATTTGTTTGGTTTCCCTTCAACACTACAAAAGCGATGAAAGGAATAGAATTCAAATCAATAAAATTATTCAGGAAATGTATTCCGGCTTCGTTGGGTCTTGATTGGAGGTTCAACGCGAAATTAATAAAATAGGAATATTTGCGTTTTCCTTGGAAATTCCATTCAATGAGCATCAGAAGAATGTGGCGAAGCTGTATAGCCACATTATTCGTTACCGTGAAAACGATCTTTATAGAATGCGAAACATGAAAACCCTCAAGACATTTCAATTAACAAATTCTTGAAAATGGGTTTGAGATAGACTTCTGTGCGTACTTTTTTTTCACCTAAAACTGTAGCATGTAAATTTTTGCTACCATATTTCGTTAATTTTTGGAAAGCTTTAGTGCAATATACATTCTACATTACTAAGAAATCTTTTATTTTTTCTATTATTATAGTCTAATATTACTGACAGTCGATGTTGTATGATGATTGCTCTTTACAGGTCCACGGAACAGTCACTCTGTCACTTTGAGTCGTGACGTCTCACTCGACAGATGACAGATTTTATCCTCAATTTTCACTTTCACTTTTCATAACATAACCCTATTGTTTTGCATAAAAAACACGTGCATGGTCACGGTTTAACAAAAGTTTTTGATAAAATGATGATTTATTTAGCGAGATGTAATCATACCCCCTAACAGTTATGCGGTTACTGTCATTTTGACAATTGTTTTAATTTAATTATTCTACATTTATATAGAAGTACTTTTCCCACCACATATGGTATGTTCGAAATTTAATACTGTTATTCTCAATATTGTAACATTTCTCTTTTCTGTAGATCATTAGTTTATAACTTTTTTCGCTGAAGATGAAGGATTAATCCTTCGAAACATGTCCTGCTGCTGATGTAAGTATTCCGACTACATCTCGTAATGTGCTGATGTGTATCCTCTGACTACACTCACACTATCAATAAAGATTTTATTTGGTGGAGTTCGACTGTAAGTTTTTTACCTACCCAGCAATATACAGGGTGTTATGTGAGAAGTGTCCGATATTTCACTGGACGATTCCTCTGTTATTTATAAGGTAAAAAGTTCTTACAAACATGGGTCCGCAAGGCCTTCAGTTTTGAGATATAGGGAGTTGAAAATTTATTTTTATTTTGGTTTTTCGCAAATAATTTTTGAAATAATGTCGCTATTCTGAAGAAGATTGGTATTTTTGGACTTTTTAATATGGGAAATTTAAATTTGATCTTAGTTTGGCACTTGATTGTAAGTGGCGCTACCTACAGGTATTTGTCTTTTTGGGGAGTCACAACTGTATATAATATCGATACCTAAAATAGAATTTAGTTATTAACAATATCCGCTATATTGTAATAGATTTAATCCTGCGGAAACATGTAAATAGGTTTAAGTCCTGTATGTTTCTTAGATAAATAAATAAATAAATAAATAAACTTTGTCGTGCATGTATGAATCACATTTTCTAGAAAAAAATCTATTCCCGATCATTTTTACGTGAAAAAGGTATATTTGTCAAAAGTCGCTACAAGCAGCCGTTTTCTAGATATTTTAATTTAAATTAATTGATGCATGCATTTGTCAAAAAGTGAAAATATATTCAATAACAAATTTCTTTTCACAGAAATAAGAAACATTCATTCAGAACAAACTAGATAAAAAATAATTATTATGTGACTTATTGTATATACAAAATAACAATAATAGGCCAATCAACTTAAATTGCTCCGCCGATAATTTTTTTTTAAATTGTAGAACACAGTGTGCACATTACTTCTGAGAAAAATTATCACCCCCAGGGGGGGTGGAACCCTACTCCAAAAAACGCGTTGAAATTAATTTTTGAGGTAATTTCAAAATATCTCAAAAAATTTACTTCAAATCAAGAAAATAACTTGAAATTCAGAAAGAGCACAAATTTTTACAAAAAAACTGTCCCAACCAAAATTTTGAGAAATAGCACGGTATTCTTGAAAAAAATGTTGAAGTTATATGCTTTCGCAATGAGGCAGGTGTTGCACCGGCTCTCGCTAATGTGCATTTTTTCAACCAGCTCGTGAAGTAAAGTTCTATAACTCCTCATAAAATGTTCAATTCGGATAAATCTTACGTCATTTTGAAGATAAAGATCGCAGCTTTGTATTCTGATATTATTTATATTCATACGCGCAGTTGTCAGATGCAAAATTGCAATTGAATATCTTATAATATTAAAGTTCCTGACTTCGTGTAATAATACTTGTGATTACTGAAATAATGTCTTGTCAATTGTAGCAAGTAAAATGAACAGTTGAGGAATACTTCATTGTCAAATTGCATAACGTTTAACCGTTCCAAATAATGTTGGTTTTAAATACGAGTGTTTTCAATTCTTCGCATAATTTAGGTTACAAAATCTTGAGGCAGTTTATAAATTCAAATGCTAATAACTCAGAGATAAAAGCACGTATCAACATGATGAAACGCCAGTTTGCAGAAAAAAACCCTGCTCTTATTGAAAATATTCATACAAATTTGGTTACTTGTACAAATTTTAAATGCAATCCAGTCAATCTTTCAAGTACTTAAAATAGAAGTTACTCGGCATTTGATCGCATTATTGTTCTATGGAAAGAAAAATAAAATCAGTCCGTGATGGAATATGGGGATTCGACACCAAGGAAGACAGTGCAAAAAGGAAACTGTCCCGAAGTGTACCTGCTTTAAATTCATTGAGATTCTAAAGCCTGAAAAATATCAGCTTGGGACCTTGTCAATGCGGCAGCTAGCGCGCCGCTGTATAGTATACAGCGGCGCGGTTCTGTCGGTGAGCACTGGGCAGCAGTCAACGTTGCTCTATGTAAACGTCAGATAATATAAAAGTTCCTGTGCAGAAAACACTGGATACTGGGATAACATCGATAGTCGGAGACGAGGAGAAATCTCTCAGTGCTTTGTCACTGTTATTAATTGAAAATGGTGAGTTTATTTTTGAAATATTTGTTCAATGTTCAACTCAGCTCTGTTTCAAAACCAGATATGACTTACATTTCCAAAATTCCAAAGGTCCACCTAGGAATTCAGGAGAAAAGCCAGTTTGTTATTAACATTTTATTGAATGGAACTTGCTTAAAATGCATAAATGCTTAGGATTTTATACGCTCATTTAAAAATTTATCTACAGAAAATAAAAGTTTGCCTAGTTGACCAAGTTTTCTCTATTCAATTGAAAGAGCCCAGTGTCAGTGTTGTTTCAGAACTTGGCCATGATGTTACTCAAATTTTTTAAATTTTTAAAGGTCCAAGTGGGAATTTAGGGAAAACTACCAATTTGATATTGACAGATATCTGTAGAAACTTGGCAGTGATTGTTCCGGATTGTGAAGATGAAGACGAGGAGACTGAAGATGAAGTAGATGATGAGTTGTATGAGCGAATATCGTATATTGTGTATCTGGTAGTAAAAGCAATACATTCCCGGACGACAATGTAAATTGTTGGCCGAGGCGTTAAGCCGAGGCCAACAAGCATTGAAGTCTGGGAATGTGCTTTTACTACGAGGTACACATACTATTTTTTCTGAAATCGCAATCAGCATTATCAAAAACTAAGGAGTTCTACATATTGTTTGCGTGAATTCAATAACTGTCTAAAATGTAAACAAGCCGGCAAAAATTTTCCCGTATCGTTTTCAATACGGGAATAGTTATTTTCCTAACAAGTGCGGAAAGTGATACTTCCCCGCACGCGACTGCCGTTGACCCGAACGACGCGAAGCGGAGTTCGGGCAAGCAGTCAATGACGGGAATAGTATATTACGTATCAAGTGTTGTAAAAAGCATATTACGCACGAATGGAAAAATTGCGCACGAGCCGCGTAGCGGTGAGTGCGGTAATTACATGAGTGCGTAATTGCTTTACAACACGCAATACGTACTATACTTTTTCTACGACTCTTATATACTGGATGGTGCGTTTGATTAAGCTTTAAGTAATAAAAAAATGAAGGTAACTAACGCAGTTTATGGTTTAATTTCCAACAACAACAAATTAAATCTAAGAAAATACAATTTTGTACTATATAGCATAGAAATGATGAATTTAAGAATTCAAATTTGAATGTTATTAAATAATTATGAATTACTAATTATTACTATCAGTTGTATTAAAGTTAATAGTAAAATTTTTACAGTTTTTTATTACAATGGGAGCATTTGATTTTTCCAATAAATTATTCATTGTTAAAATATTTGACGAAATCTCAATATCATTATTTATAGCCGACGTGGATGGTAAATTATTGTTGATGGATTGCATTATTCTTTCAGAAGTGGCTCTTTTGTTTACAGTGGATTCGTCTACGTATCCTTCTGCTACGGTAGAAGACTTCCACCCACCGAGTCGTTTCAGCGCCATTAAATCACCCCCTGCGTCGACCAAAATCTCAATCTCAAAAAGTGACAATGTCACTGTCAAATATTTAAAACGCAAGACAGATAAATGTCACGATTTGAGTGGTTCAAGAGGCAACTTGATTGTTACCTATTATACTAGCCATCATATCATGACGCACAGTTGTGCGTTTTTATTCTTTACGCACAGTTGTGCGTAAGAATGGATTTACTTATAGAGTGAACTGTTTGTAAAACAATGTTTACTAACATAGGAGTAGAAAAAGTACTTTCCCGTACCGCTTAGGTCCGAAAACGGTCCGGGAAAGTTCGTTGCTTAGCAACGGACTAAAATACTAGATTAGCGTATTTTGAGTCCTGAAGTAGCTCCGAGAAAGTGGGCATTCTTGAACGATTTCAGAAAAAATATATTTTCCTTTACATTTCTTGATGGTGATTACTTGTGGATTCATTTCTCCATACCCTTCTTCGATATCATTGAAAAACATTCTCATATTTCGTTACCTCCGATCCGCGTTTGATTTATACAATAAGTTGATCTTTTCTCGAATTTGCGAATAATTTTCACAACAATACTTTTAAATCTCAATAACGACAGCTCTCAACGATTATTTACCCACATTTATATCTAAGAGTAGTAGTTTGAGAGTTTTTTCAAATATTTTCCACCTTCCCTCTCACCTCAACGTTTCCGCGATGCGGGGGATATGCCCCGAATGCGGGGGCGGAAAGGGAAACTCGTTTCTAATAAATTATACCTATTATTTTTACAAATTTTCGCTCAGTTTCATTGCTCACGACTGACAGTTTTACATATTCATAGAAAATACGCAAAAAAAACACGATTTCAGGAAGGGGTTGATGCCCCGGGTGGGGGTTCAATTGTTGAAAATAATTCGCCCCCATTATTAATACCGATTTTCACTCATATTCATTGCCCAGAGCTGAAATGTCAAGAAAATACCTTCCAGAAAAAAGTTTTTACGATTTTGGGGAGGTTGAACCCCCCAGGGGGTGATAACTTCATTGCTAATTATTCAACCCTCCGTGACGACCGAATTGTAAAAAAGAAATCGACGGAGCAATTTAAGTTGAATTTTTATGAGAAAAATTGCTCTGTTTATTGGCCTACATAACGCTCCTTCACACCTTGGCCTGCAAATTTTTAACAGGCTTACCGTGCAGAATAAAACACAAAAATGTAATTCTCATGAGTTCAGAAAAAATCCGCAAGAATTTTTACTGGAAAAAAGTTTTTATTCACTGTCCGAAGTCCGAATTTTATACCCAATGTTCAGGTACTTTGTGTACCTGCGTTTAATTTATCATTTTATTATCTATTATGCTCTAGGTTAAGTTAGGTTAAGTTTCAACATTTTACTATTCTTATACAAATTAACATTTGTCTCTAAAGAAAATAAATGCTTCTTACTCACTTAGTTCCATTGACTGTAAAAAGATTCCTTGAATAATCTTGGAGATACTTCCAAAAAACAAAAAAAAGTGAAAGTTTTTTTAAATAAATGAATATTTTGGAACCTTTGGTGTGAATACAATAAAAAAAAAGAAACTACCCAAACACCAAAACTACGTCACAATCACACTCGACGCGCGTTTCGCCAATAAAATTAGCATCTTCAGGAGCTAAAAGCTAACTTTGTTGGCGAAACGCGCGTCGAGTGTGATTGTGACGTGGTTTTGGTGTTTGGGTAGTATCTTTTTTATTAAATTGAAAATTTTTTGTTTAAAAAATTCCACAAAGTGATTTTGCTGGGGCGATATATCTTATAAAAAGTAGTATAGATAGATAGATACAATTTATCAATCCTTTACTACAGGCCATTTGCGTCTTTTATTTTATGTGAAAAGAGCCTCTTATTTTTATCTACAACTTGGCCTATATACTGGTTTTTCTCTAATAATATCCAAAAATATCAAGTGCCGCAAGTAGCGCCACTCCTAATTTCAAGTATTTATATCATAATTAGTATTCTTGCGACAAACACTAGCAAGCACCCTCACTGGGGCTCTAATGAATTGGTGTGAACCCCGAACAAGAGACTTCATTCAACTTCGAAGAAGTTTACGGAGACATGGGTTTGATTTGTGGGTCGTGAGGTTTCCCATTTCCTTCATGAACTGAGCTTCTCAGATTTGTCGCGCGAAAGGGAACAATAAAGGTTAAATGAACACATCTGTTGCGGTTTCTTGGGAAAGCAAGGGCTATTCAGTTGAAAGGTACAGAAAACCTAAGATTAGGAATCTTTGTATTGGAGCAGGAATGTTTCGAGAAGTAAATAATAAATTCGTTGAAAATTCAAAAATAAATATTTTTGCAACCCGTAGGAACCTGCACTTTTGTCATTAGGTCAATCAATGATGGAATAGTGCTGATGCATTTTTGAGATGAAAAAAATGAACAATATGAGACCTACTGGAAGAGAGCAGAATATTGTTCTAATGACTGGAAAAATAAATTGAAGTCGAAAAAGTTGAGAAGGGTTGAAAGGGTTGAAAGAGGTATTTCACTGTTTTTGGCGATTGTCAACGAAAGTTGACCTCCTGTCGAAAAAAGTCAAACTTCTTGGAAATGAAAAGATCTACTACTTTTGTATCGAACAATTTTCCATATTACCTCAAAGGCCAGTCAGCAGCATTACGGAAAAATTGTCTCCAGTTAATTTTTCTGAACTTTTGTTATGTTGTAGAATATGACCTCCTGAACAAGAGTGTCCATGGGCCCAACTCAATCCTCTGACTAGTTTTCCAGATACAGGGTGTCGAAGTTGGATAATGGCCATTTCTTCAAAGTATAATTGCTCGTAGGAAACATCTTGAATGAAAGAGATATGAGCGACAAATATTGCTCATGAGGCAATCATTTTAGAATGATTTTTAGTGAAAAATATTGTTATATACATGGTGAGTCAAGCATTATTCGAAATAAAATTCTCTGGTCTTTCCACATATTTATGTGGAAGAGCACAATGCGTTTTGAAGGACGGTGTGAAATCAAACTTGGAGGAAATTATACATGGGGTCCCTCAGAGTTCTATCTTGGGGCCGACTTTTTTCATTTTATACATGAATCAATCTGTGGTAGAAGTCCATTGTATCTCGAAGTGGAGTAGTATAGTTAAGCGATGCAGCAAGAAAACACAGTCGTCTCCACAATTTAATATTACCAACTGGGTATTGTAATGGTGTACGGCAAGTACTATCAATCAGCTAAACCGTAGTGTTAAAAGGACATGTTTCGAACCTATATAGGCTCATCATCAGCTTATAATAATTCTACAATAAAGGAAACACTATATAACTTAATGTAACAAGGTATGTTGTAATTACTTACATGGAGGGAAAAATTGTTGCAATAAAAATATTATGAAAGTTAAAAATTGTATTTGGCCATCATGAGAAATTTCATTATGAAATCCAAAAAACTTCAACAAAACGGAGAAGAGGGCGGCTATAGAGCCGTAGTGCCCTTTTCTTCCGAAAGGAAAATTGATAGAAAAATAAACTATGGGGCCACATGGGGTGGAATATAAAATTTATGTAGAACGTGCTCATCAGAATAGCCAAGCAACTGAAGCAACGAGGAAGAATGAAGAAGGCCAAAAGGACCTTTGGCAGTTTGAACTGTCAGAAAACACTTAACGTCATTGATGACATAGAACAGTGACGTTAAGTGTTTTCTGACAGTTCAAACTGCCAAAGGTCCTTTTGGCCTTCTTCATTCTTCCTCGTTGCTTCAGTTGCTTGGCTATTCTGATGAGCACGTTCTACATAAATTTTATATTCCGCCCCATGTGGCCCCATAGTTTATTTTTCTATCAATTTTCCTTTCGGAAGAAAAGGGCACTACGGCTCTATAGCCGCCCTCTTCTCCGTTTTGTTGAAGTTTTTTGGATTTCATAATGAAATTTCTCATGATGGCCTATTAGGCAACATGTAGAAATACAATTTTTAACTTTCATAATATTTTTATTGCAACAATTTTTCCTCTCCATGTAAGTAATTACAACATACCTTGTTACATTAAGTTATATTGTGTTTCCTTTATTGTAGAATTGTTATAAGCTGATGATGAGCCTATATAATAATAATATAACTTTATTCAGATAAATAATACAATAATTCGAACTAAATTTAAAATATGCAGTGAATAAAGCATTTAGGGATAAGTGCAAAGCACTTGTTTCCCAAAATTTATAGACATAAAAAAATGATATTGTAAAATATGTAAAACTATGAACTAAAACTATAGATTGTTAAATGTGATAAAATACGATATCAATAAAATTCAATATATAATATAATTAAAAATGTCCCTAAACAAGTCAAAGTTTAAAGACATGTACATACAAATATTCGAATACATACATATAAAAGACAATACACACCTATATATACATATATAAACAAATAAATACCCGTGAGTTATTAGGGTTGACACATATTATTATTATAAGTATTTCCGAGAGGGAGCGGACACTGTTTCGAGTATTATTTAGACATCAGTAATATATCAGTTATCAAGAACTAATTCCAAGAACATTTTCTTTCTGTGTAATATCGAATGCAGATGTTATAATATTGTTTATGGGCCAATAGATTCTTGATAATATATTCGAACATAAAAAGGTCATTGTGAGTTTACTGGAATGGAGAAAGGGGGAATTTTTTTAACATAATCTCGAATAATAAATCATACAAGCAGGGTTTGAGTGATTAGCGCATTAGCGACAATAACAATTTATCTGTTGTCCACATAATCTGCAATTTTTTGTCGTGTTTCACTACGAATAAACGACTTCAGTTCTTTTTTCAGCAGCATTAGGCTACCAATTCTGTGTATATATGGAGGGATGGTGTTATACATTTTGGGAGCTAAGTATCGATAAGACCGTTGCCCAACCAATTTTTGTGTTTGGGGAACTTTGTGGAGATGCTTTTTTCGAGTGGGATAAGAATGAGATGGCAAGATGAATGTGTTTTTATTTTTGTGGTATGTTAGGATTGTATTATAATAATAAAGCTGTCGGAGATCGAAAACATTAGCCTCATTGTAGAGTCTATCTGAGGGATATTTATATTCTTTATAGAGAATCAGTTTCAGTAGTCTTTTCTGCAATATTTCTAGAGGGCGCATATGAGTCTTCAGTGCGCCTCCCCAGCCTACTATACCATATCGTAAGTGACTTTCAAACAAAGCATGATACAGAATTTTCAGCTGATGAAATGTAAGTATATCTTTCAGATATTTAAATTTGTAGATTATCGAACGTAGTTTGTTGCAAACAAAGTTGATATGAGAGTCCCATCTGAGGTGAGTGTCTATATATACACCTAGGTATTTAACTTTTTGTTGGGGTAAAATTGTATTTTGTTGCTCGTTTGTAGTGAAAGTGAGGCAATTAAACGATGGAGAGTTGGATCGGTAGGAGCTAAATGGTAGATAAAACGTTTTGTCAAGGTTCACGGTGAGTAAGTAGTATTCCAGCCAATTTTTGATCGAGGGTAAGTCGCTCTGTACAATGTTTTTCAGTTGTTCCCAATCGTCTGCTTTATAAAATATTGCAGTATCATCGGCAAATCCCAGTATTTTCCCATTGCTTTCTACAGAGAACATCCCATTGATATAAATGTTGAAGAGAAGAGGGCCAAGTACGGTCCCCTGCGGCACTCCATATTCTATTGCCCTTCGTTCACTGATCGTATCATCCACTCTGACGCACTGAAATCTATTGGTGAGGTAACTTCCAAAAAGTTTGAGGCACTGGTTCCTTATACCAATATCTTCCAGTGTTTGCAAGAGCAGACTATGACTCACAGTGTCGAATGCTTTAGACAAATCCATAAAGACGCAGAGGCACGGTTTTTTTTCATCTAGAGCTGACGATATTTTTGTAGTAAGAGCCAGTAGAGCATCTTGAGTGGAAATATTTTCTCTGAAACCATACTGTTTGTCAGATATCAATTTGTACTTGGCAATGTAAGAGGTCAATCGTTTTTTGAGTGCTTTTTCAAAGATTTTGGTTAAATGCGTTATCAGCGATATGGGCCGGTATAGGTTCGAAACCTGTCCTTTTAACACTACGGTTTAGCTGATTGATAGCACTTGCCGTACACCATTACAATACCCAGTTGGCAATATTAAATTGTGGAGATGACTTTGTGTTTTCTTGCTGCATCGCTTAATTATACATGAATGACCTTTTTTGTCATATTTGCCCAAAAATAGTAATTCACATAACAAGTCCGAAAAATACTGTTTTTTTGGACGAGTAGACCAAATTCTAGGACGAGCGTTAGCGAGTCCTGGAAGTCTGCGAGTCCAAAAAAACTGTTTTCGGACGTGTTGCGTACACCATTTTTTCGGCAACCATGTAGAATAACACATCAATGAGACGCATTTAGTCTAAGAGACGAAGAGAGGTCGACTTTCACCCATCTGTCAACCGGATGAAACGATTCCAAATTTGAATATTTCGAACATTTCAGTTCTTATTTGTATTATATATTGAAATTCGAACAGAAGATAGGTACCAACAGAAACATCCTAATTCTTATTTATATTAATATTTGTATTAAAATTCGAGCACTACCCGTCCTAGTCCGGGAAGTACGTACTTTCCCAAAGAAAAAGTGTCCGGGAAGTGAACACTTCCCGAATGGTTGCCGAAAAAAGTATTATTTTTGCTGATGACACAACTTTAATTGACCGAAAGAGGGATATGGTGAAACTGATCGAATCCGCAAAACACACTTTGGAATTAGCAGGGGAATGGTTTGGCACCAACAAGCTTTTGCTGAATTCAGAGAGAAACCAGAATCTCATTATATCTGCCAATGCAAATATATCAGATGGGCATAATGTCAAGTTGCTTGGCATATACATATAACTTCACGTCTAAGATATTGCGTTCAGAAGTCAATAAACGATGTCTAGTAGGTCGAATCAAATTACAATTTCTTGTGCTATAATTGTGAAATGAATTACTACTTTGAAGTTTTTCTTCATTTCTATGAATATCCAACAAACAATTGAGAATGTAAATACAGCTGTCTCTAAAATTGGCTTTAGATATTATTCTTAAAGCTCGTTTCTGGAGTCTGAAGATTATCACAGAGTCTACAGCGTTTCCCCATAGAGTAATACCGTAATTAATGTGGGAGTGAAATAAGCCAAAGTAGGCTGTTTTCAAAACTGTAAGGTTAGCTTAGTTTGAGTACACTATTAGCAAAGCCAGTACTGCGTGACATTGTACAGTGGTATAAAGTGTTTTAACATTCTTCCTGAAATAATAGAAATTGAAAGAAATGAAATACGTTTCAAAAAATAATTGAAAAGTTACTTGATTGAGAAATGTATATATAGCATAAGTGAGTACTTGATTCCTTAACTGTAACTGTATTGTCTGTTAAATTATAACATAGTGTGTCCGAAATTCTAACTGTGAACATTACTCATAAAATAACTGTTATGTATTATGGGTCTGTATACATTTTTCGGGACTTATTTACGGTCTCGTATGAGAATTTTTATGTATATATTAGATTATAAGAGTATAGATGTTCTGTATTCATATTTTGACATGTCCAACACCATGTAATTTGGTCTTAATGGAATAAAATATCATTATATTATTATTAATAGTGCACTCAAACTAATAGTAATGACAAAAAATTGGAAAATTTCACGTACGGAATTTTTAATTACAGGGTGAATTATGAACTGAAAACCTTCTGTCAAGTTTTGTCATCACCTATGAGTTATTTTAATAACACTGATTGAGAGCTACGAGGAAACGCCAAACGTAAAAATAGAAAAATATTTAAAATTATGTAGAACAAATTTTTTTCACACAAATGACACATGGTTGTTTTTGTTATTTTTTGCAGTATTCAAAAAAAATTGTATTGAAAATATGATTTTTTTCAGAAAATCAAAAAGGAATGGAAATAGAATTTAAAAAAATTGGTTCCTCAATATTAATATTTGGTAGCAAAAAAATAGTTAACAAATGCGATTTTAGCAATACATTTTTTTTTAAAGAAATGTTTTATTCTTAATGATCATAATATTTATTGCTGATTAAAATTCCAAAAACAAAAATTCAATTATGTTATAAATAATGCATTTGTTTATAATCATTAATTAAACAATCAGAGTGAGAAATTTAAAATAAAAATAATAAATAATAAATAAAATAAAAAAAAATTTCATAGCTATATTTGCATTTTTTATTTTTTAGTCTCTTGTTAATAACAATGTGGAAAATCAACATTTTTTTATTTTTCCAATGGGGATCTTTTTCAAAGCCTTTCAAAAATAGCTCCAAGAAGTGGAACAAATTTGAGGTTTTTAGTAAAACAATTATCAGGGTTTGTATGTAAATTTGAGACTTGGAAAAACTAGTTAATTATTAACGAAAGCATATGTAATAAAATAATTACGGGAAATTTTTTTTCCATGGATTTTCATTTATTCAAGTGTCTAAAGGGTGAGTGATTTTTTTTATTTCTCAATATTGATATTTAATGGGTTAAAATTATTTTTATTGTTCAAGGGTCCGTATCAGTCAGCGCACGCGGGACTCGCATCACCCGCTTTCAGCGCTATTTTCGCCTCTAAATTAAAATTCTAAATATTGGAGGTAGAGTTCGGGGAGTTGGGACTTTTTTAAGGAAATTTCCCCCTTTTTCAGGATCTTCTTTCAAATTTTGGATATTTTTAATAATTTCCGAATCGAATGAGTCCTGGATCATAATTTTCTGTGCCCTTGAAGAGAAATTCACCAAAATAGTTCTTATAGACTAGACTATTAGTAATGATTTGTTTGTTCACTGGGCTTTAGTTGGAAGAGCCATTCCACGTGTTGGTTCGCTTTAAAATTAATCAAACTTTTCTAATATCTGTGCCTAGAGATCTCACTTGAATAATAATATGGATATTTTAGGATGTTAATTAATCCTCTCGGTGAAATATTCGGATATTGCGTTCTTGATGTTGAGTATCCCGTTGCTTATAATGAACATTTCACATGAAAATTAAACCAGAAGTTTGAACCTTTGACCCTACTGTGCAAAGAGTTCGCCGAGCAGAAAATAGATGGAAATTTGTATTTAATACTCGACGTGTGTAAGAAAAGAAAATATTTTGAATATTACAGTTATATGATGATCACTGGGATATTTATACTTGGATATAAGGCGAAGGCTTTTGACTGTCTCAATCATGGACCTATAATAGATATTTATGCACTAGTGGGCGGTGAAGTACACTTTACCGCCCGGTTTTACAGGCGTAAAGTGCCCATTATGGCCCGCGGGCCGTAAAGTTGGTAATATTCTCAAATTACCCATATTTACACGTCAATTCAAGACCTACCTCGAAACAATCAATCCAGTTCAATTAGGAAATACTCATTTAACAACATTTATTCATAATCTACATTATCAAAGCCATAAGACTGGATATTGAAATGTTATATTAACAATGTTGTTGGTACAGTTACCTAAGTCAGGGATGGAATATTCACTCATTGAATATGGTGAAATTCCGTTAACCGGGCGCTACAAAAGCTATCAAAAACATTTTTTTTTGTACTTACGAAGTTTGACCTCCTGAACAAAAAATCCAAATGAAATTTTTGGCGGTATCAAGTAATTTTGGAGATATGGGCCTTTTTTTGGATAATAACTGGCATTTTCTAGCACACGTTTCTTCTTTGAAAAACACACTAAAATAATATTATTATTTCCATAAACCGATAGCACCCTTACGCGCAACCCTCGCAAAGTTTTCGAGAGACTTGCGTGAGCTACACGGAAAAAAATGGTCCAAGTTAAACGTTGTCCTGACTTTTTTTCGATTGTGGTAAGAAAATTAATACCTATATTAAAAAAATTAACGTTTTGTCTCTAAAAAATGAGTATTCTGAACGCATGTACTTGTAGCTATAATATTGTTTACATACAGCAAGTGCTTCGAACATTAGATAATTCACTTTGTATAATGTCAGGTTAACATTTTACTAGCGCTTGAAAAGTGTTTATTGATATTGATCTACTTTGTGTTTCTGAAAAGTATATCATAACAACAGAGACTCGTGTTATAGGCATAATACAACAGTTTATTTACAGTAGAGCTAGGTGTTCCTACGATAATGAAACTGTTCACCTACTTGTTGATATGCGACCAGTTCGGAATCAATCGGTAGTAACATACGTCGATCATAAAAGTAAATCTGGTGTTCAGACTGTACCATCATTTCAACCATCCAATCTAGTGCTGGAGGCGCTAGGCAACACTGCTCTGTCGCTAGTGTCAGTGTCAGTAACTTTTTTAGTCCCGCCTATCAGATTCCTCAAAAGTGATTGAAAATTGATAAATTGTTAACGCAATTTAGTTCACATGATTCATTCCATCAAAGAAAGCCATTTGCAAAAAATACGCATTGCACTCGCAGCGATGTGGGCTACAAAAGAAAAATAAAAAATGGAAAAGGGAATTTATTTGATGATCGTTCTTGATTTATGCAAATGTGCAGAACTTCAGAAAAAAATTATGAAATCCGACGCAAATGGAATCGGGCCAAACTAGAAAAACAGGTAAAATATACTACGAAAACCAAAAAAGTTTTCACAAATTTTCTTTGACCGTTTCGTTCAGAAAATTATTCCAAGTCCACGTCTTATCTTTCTCAAAATTCCCATATATTCCGACGACAATATGGGCAGGGAGGCTGCCCAATTCTCCAGTTCTAGAGTTTCAATTTTCAATATTTCCTGGTCTATTCATTTCGGGATATATTTCTTGTGTTCCTCACGAGCTGCAGCGCGTTGTTGCCATTGCTCTTGACGTGGTCATTTTTATACTCTCATCGATTAAAACATTGCCGACTTTGGGAGCTTGTATTTCGATAATTAGATAGACGAAGTTTTCCAGATTTGGTTATTAGCATTATCATCAAGTTTATTGACATGTGTTAGTTTTCCATCAAATTTGTAAGACGCATATCTTCTGTACAGCGTGTTATTTGAAACAATGATTGCATTTGGCCTATGGTGCTATGATTTAAAAGTCTATTGGGTAGTTACTTTGAGCACAATTATCTCAGATTCTAAGGACGAAAATTCTCAACTAAATTTAGCCGATGAAGCAACTGTCGAGAGATATCATACCAAATTTTCATTATATTTGTAAGAAAACAGCTCTAGCGTTTCGAATACCTCAAGGCAAATCTTCCTAAATGTGCCGATTTAAGGGAAATCATCTTATTCAAATTCTGTTAACGGGATTTGGAAGTAGATATCAATATTTATGATTGGATTGGATTTTCACAAGAGGTGGGAAATGTGTTGAAAATGTCATATAACGCGATTGTGCAAAAACCACACATCCCAAGTAGCACACCTATATTGGTGAAATATTGGTATAATATTGTGAACATATTGGCAAAATATTTGAAATGCAATATTGGCGAGAAAAAAAATGTGAACATTCGGCGATACTGGTCCAATATTACTTGAATAATATTGGCGAAATATTCTCGAACTAATATTGGCCTCAAAATATTCGGCGATATTGGTACAATATCTCTGATACAATATTCTGACATTTTTGGCACAATATTCAATAGTTATATTGTCGAGAAGTAAAATGTGAACAATTTGCGATATTGATCGAATATTGTTTAAATATTTCAAAAATAGTTTTGGTGAAATATTCTTGAAGCAATAATGCCCTCAAAATATTTATCGATATTGGTACAATATCATTTGGATATATTGGAGGTTGTCAATTTACATTGGCAAATTATTAAATGACTTTCAGTTGACGAAGGTGACACCAGAGTCTGCTTTTTGATCGCCATAACCACTGAGTGAGCTGTCTTGAAAACAAGTTAAGGGTAGTATTTAATATACTTTCGTAGGTTTTAGAAGACGTTCTATATGTACAGCCACCTAGCGGATTTTTATCCAGGTTTGATCATGATCTAATTTTAATAGGTTTCATTAAATATTCTGCCAATATTCAAATTTCATCCCAATCTAGATGTAGGAAACAATATGAAGACAATATTGTTTTGACGATATCGATAAATATTATTGAACCAATATTGGCCCAATATTAATTAATAAGATTTGTTGAATATTGGCGAAATGATATTCAACCAATGTGTAATCATCCTTGGAGATACAATATAGTTTTTATTCCTAGAATCGATATGAGGGGAATATTGGGATTGCGATATTTATTCTAGAAGTTGAAAACGATATTGGTAAATATCATTAACCAATATTGACTAATATGAGTTATTACAATTTGGCAAATAAAGTAAAAATGATATCCAACCAATATGCTATCAAACTTGGAAATACAATATAGTTTTTTTTCCTATAATCGATCAGACTGAAATATTTGGATTACAATATTTATTCTAGATGTGGAAAACAATATATAACCAATATTGTTTTATCGATATTGGTAGAAATTATTCAACCAATATTGACCCTATATTTCATGTGATAATCTACATTCAAAACTAGTTCAACCAATATTCCTCCAATATTATTAATATAATATTGTTTTTTGAATATTCACCCATATTGGACCAATATTGATTTTTCATTTACAATATATCTATATTGGCCCAATATGGTACCAAGATTCAGCCGATATGATGTGCTACCTGGGATCGGACAGAAAACATATTGCGCACAGTGGAACCACATATTATTCATTTATCAGTTTTCGCAATATTGTTTGTCCAGCTTCAGATTTATATAAATTATAAATTTTTTTAAAATGGTCTCTTTTTCTAGGTTTTCTAGGATTTTCTCGGTGGAAAATGCACCGATTTGGTCGTATGAAAATTCATTTTGTGAGTTTTATAAGTTTCTATAAAAGATCTCGTGACTGCAAAACCATTCCTTTAATAATCTTTGAGATATTTCTAAAAAACCAAAAAAGTCGTAATTTTTTTCACTATTGCTTGTTTTCCACAAAGCGATTTTGCTGGGAAAAACTATCTTATGAAAATTAGTATAGGCTATTTGCTTCTTTTAGTTTGTGGGAGAAAAAACCTCTACAGCTGGTCTATAAGCTCTACCTTGAATACACAAATCATGTTGACGAGACAATGTGAAAAATTCGTTAAAAAAATTCCTGTGGATGACCAATATCCCGTATTTCCATCGGCTGTAATTTCTACACCTTCGCATGCCAGATTCAAGGAAAATTAATGCGCTCGATATATCCTCGAATATCGCAGTACTTTTTCATTTGCGCCTGTGATATTAATTTCCACCTATTGCCTGTCACCACGATTTCCCTTGTCGATTTCAAGAAGATATATCGCTATTATCGGGATATCAATTATTATTATGTAGAAGGGAAAGAGAGAGAGAGAGAGAAATATGGTTTATTGTTCAAGGAAATACATTCTTATTGACAAAGCTCATTAAAAAATATGGTCTATACAGCTTTTAAAAATAAGCAAAAAAGAAGAATTTAAAAGCGCAAATACTTGAAACGCAATTTGAACCAAACGAGTTCACATGTCAAGTAGCTAAAATATAACAATATACAGGGTGATTCAAAATTCGATGTGAATATTTCAAGGGCGTATTGTTAGGATCAAAATAAGACTTTTTCTTCAAATCAACATGTGTCCTAAAATGCATCCCCTCTGAGCTACCTACAGCCCCTGTAAGTTAGGAAAAAAACAAGATTATCTAAAACTGTGACTATAATAACAAATCGAATCTTCTGAAACTTGGCATACCCCTATTTTTTAGGCACTCTATTCTTTTTTTGCTTCAAAAATTATGTACACCCAGTTTTGGGGGAGTTGGAGGGGGGTCCACACTTTTATTGGTCCAATTTTTATGTTCAAAAAGAGAAACTCCGAATTCGAATAGCATAATCTTATTGGCCATAAAAAAATCTAAGAATTCGGTCTCTTGCATTTTTGTCGTACAACCAACCGTTTGCCGGAAAATCGTAATCAACGAAAGGGGGGTCATTTCACAATATCAAATTAACAAAACATGTACTAGCTAATTTATTCAAAATTCAATGTGAATATTTTAAAAACGTATTGTAAGACTTTTTCTTCGAAGCAACATGTGTCCTAAAATGCACCCCCTCCGAGCTACAGCCCCTGTAATTTAGGAAAAAAAACGAGATTATCTAAAACTGCGACTATAATAACGAATCGAATCTTCTGAAAATTAGCATACCCCTGTTTTTTTAGGCATTCTATTCTTTTTTCGCTTCAAAAATTATGAAAAACCCAGTTTTGGGGGAGTTGGAGGGGGTCCACACTTTTATTGGCCCAATGTTTATGTTCAAAAAGAGAAACTCTTAATTCGAATAGAATAATCTTATGGGCCACAAAAAAATCTAAGAATTCGGTCTCTTGCATTTTTGTCATACAACTAACCGTTTGCCAGAAAATCGTAATCAAAATAAACTCTACCAATCCAATGATTTGGAAAAATAAGATTCAAATGATGGAGTACTGTTAGACGGAAATGAGGGGGAGCACCATCATGCATGAACCACATGCGTAGACGAATGTTAAAAGGCACATTTTCCAATAAACCGGGCAAATCGTTTTGCAAAAAATCTAGGTAAGTGTCCTCATTTAAAACTCTTGGAAAAAAGAAAGCTCACTTCCAACAATTCCTGCCCATACATTTAATCTGAACTGTTTCTGATGGCGGGATTGCCTGATGGTTGGATTAGTAGAGCTGGTCCAATAGCTTCGCCGCCACGTTCCCCGGATTGCACCCGATTAGACTTTTTTTTATGGGGATATGTGAAAAGTGCTGTTTATGATGCTGGGCCCGTGCATTCGGTTGAGGTCCTCCGTCAACGCATCATTGATGCTTTCCAAAACATAAGAACCACTCCTGGGATTTTAGAACGTGTTCGACGTTCTATGCAAAGAAGAATGGAAAGTTGTATCGCAGCAAGGGGAGGACATTTTCAACATCTGTTATGAGATTATTAATTATTTAATTACCCAATAAATGTTTTGCTAGTTTGATATTGTGAAAGTACCCTCCTTTCGTTGATTACGATTTTCCGGCAAACGGTTGGTTGTACTACAAAAATGCAAGAGACCGAATTCTTAGATTTTTTTATGGCCAATAAGATTATGCTAGTCGAATTCATAGTTTCTCTTTTTGAACATAAAAATTGGGCCAATAAAAGTGTGGACTCCCCTCCAACTCCCCCAAAACTGGGTTTACATAATTTTTGAAGCAAAAAAATAATAGAGTGCCTAAAAAAATAGGGGTATGCCAATTTTCAGGAGAATCGATTCGTTATTATAGCCACAGGTTTAGATAATCTTGTTTTTTTTCCTAACTTACAGGGGCTGTAGCTCGGAGGGGATGCATTTTAGGACACATGTTGATTTGAAGAAAAAGTCTTATTTTGATCCCATAAATACGTTCTTGGAATATTTACATCGAATTTTGAATCACCCTGTATAATAAGATTTTACATATAGGTTTGACAGTTTTTTTTTAGAATGTAAAACACAAATATACACAATCTGAAACTAAGTTCACATATCATGGAACTAACTATGGTACTACTGATATACTACCGTTTGAAGTAACCTATAGGTGTCAATATAATAAACATAAAAAATATAAATATTAATCACTGCAGAATTTCATTGTAATATTCCTCAAGGTTATAGTATGCTTTTGTTGAAAGGGCTTCTTTAAAAAGATTTCTGAATGAATGATGGTTTTCTGGTTATTTTTCTATAGGAAAATGTCATTAGAAAATTTTGTTCCAAAACAATTGAAGTGCCCTAATCCTGAATTTTTCTTAAATAGAAGGTAAGAGAAAAAAACAGAAATATTCATTTGTTTCAATAGTTCAAAATATTACTATTTTTTAAATGAAAAGAAAGGACAACATATGTAGAGCAGCTATTTCATTTACTCATTCATTAGTCCTGAAAACCAATTTTTTATTTGAACCCGTGATCTGAGAAAAAAAATGTAATGTTTCGAATGGCCTGAGAAATTGAGGTAAATTTTGAAAATATCCTATAACCATTACTCATTTTAGGAGGCGAATGTTAATAATTGTCAACATCGTAAGTGGATTTTTTAATGAAACAACTGTCGAAGTAGCACATAAACAATATTTTTTGACTAACTCTGTATATAATAATATTATTATGGATCCTTCCTTATTCCAAACACTCTGTATTCATGCTTCATTATATTTTGGTCGATCAACAACCCATTCGGATTGATCGTCAATGATGAACTAAATCACTTTATAACCTCGTAGGGGAATTCATTCACTGAAAAATTGAGTATACCGGGTGTCAACGAATCTATTAGACAAGGCATAACTTCTAGACCATTAGGTGTATCGAAATGAGATTTGGTATAGGTAAATTGTATGTGAAGAGGAGAGTTTCACTTCACTTTCCGGTCACTTCCGGTTTCACCCAAAATGGCTCCGGTTCCAAATTTTTAAATGGAACACCCTGTATATTGTAACATTTTTTGATTTCTGAGACAATTCTAGATCAGAATGTGACATTTTCGAAAGTTTTTATGTCTACTTAATTTTTTTGGAGTTACTTTTGAAATTACATGTAGGTGGCCATGATCGGAAGTAAACTAATCTAAGGACCTCAGGTGATATCAGAATATTACAATCGCGAAGTTTTAGTGACTAGTATGATAGATATGAATAAGACAAGTTAGCAAAATTACATTTTCGTGTCTAACTAATATTTTTCAAATGGCGACCAGTTTTTGACAAGCACTTTCCGAAAAAGGAATATTTTGACGAATCTAACGATGCTAATTTATTTGCGATTGGATTACAAATAAGAACATAAATTAAATATAACTGGGGAAAATACTTCATAATAATTTATTTACTTTTGTCAAGTGTGCCGAGGATAGGCATGATGCATTATATTTTTCAGTTATTTTGATCAAGTCTTCTTTGGAGAACAAAACACTCACTTAGGTTATGACAGTGACATAAGCAATAAGAGCAGAAGGTACAATTTTCTTGATTTTCGTTAAATTTTAGTTCAATTATCCGTCAAAATAATGTATACTCAAAGTGAAAAAGTGGATATGTTGTTATTGTTTGGAGAATGTCACAGAAATTCAAGAAATACTGCTGAGTTGTATGCTCAGAGATATGCCAATCGGCAACATCCATCCCATCAGTATTTTGTTGAGAATCGTTTTAGGCAAGAGGGAAATCGAGAGGCAGAACAGAGGTTTATCATAAATGAGGAGACTGAGATTAACGTTCTTGTTATGGTTGAGGTTGACAAAATGGTTTCTTTAAGAGAAATTAGTCGAGAAATGCAGATAAGTCACGAATCTGACACTAAGGTAAACACGATTAAATTTCCACAGATTTATTGTCTTCGCGACATGTTTCGATACACTGTATCTTTTTCAAGCGAATGAAAAAGATAGTGTATCGAAACATGTCGCGAAGACAATAAATCTGTGGAAATTTAATCGTGTTTACCTTAGTGTCATATACTATGAATTTCCATCAAGTAAAGGCCACGTCAATCCAAAAAAAAAAAAAAAAAAAGTCACGAATCAGCAAGAAAAATATTGAAAAAGCACGGATATCGAGCATTTAAATATCAGTTATATCAAAATTTGTATGCTGACGATGGCGATAGACGAGTAGTGTTTTGTGATTGGTTGCTTCCAAAATAATAGAGTCAACCCAAATTTCATCAACTTTATTCAATTTTCCGACGAATCACGATTTACGAATAATGGCTTGTTTAATAAGCGAAATTCTCGGTACTGGGCCCAACAAAATCAACATGCAATGAGAGAGGGCAATTTTCAAGAAAGGTTTGACGTCAATGTCTGGGCTGGTATCGTTAGAAACAGAATAATTGGACCAATATTATTTCAAGGTCAGTTAACAGGGGCTACTTAGGTTTTCTTCAAAATGAAATCGAGGATCATCTTAATAATCTACCTTTAGCAGTTTTACGGAAATTTACTTCCAACAAGATGGAGCACCCTCTTAATACCAGATACGTTCTTGATTACTTAATAGAGCATTTCAATAATCAAGTTATTGCAACCCATGGTCCAGTACGGTGGCCTGCCCGCTCACCGGATCTGACTGTGCTAGATTTCTTCATTTGGGGATATGTTAAAGAAAGGGTCTACTATGCAACAGCCCCAGCCACTCTCGAAATCTTAGAAGAAAGGATTCTACAGGCATTTAGAAGTATAACGCCACAAATGTTACGAAACGTGTTGAGAGAAACAATTGAACGAGCTGAAATGTGTCTTCAACAAGGAGGAATGCACTTTGAAAATTTACTATAGTGAAAATTAAGTAATTAGGATATTGAAAAAATGTAAGTGCATCGCTGAAATTATTGTTAATTTTGTTAAATTTTTTGATCCATTCGCAAATAAATTAGTATCGTTAGATTCGTCAAAATATCCTTTTTTCGGAAAGTGCTTATCAAAAAATGGTCGCCATTTGAAAAATAATAGACACGAAAATGTAATTTTGCCAACATGTTTTATTCATATCTATGATACTAGTCACTAAAACTTCGCGATTGTAATATTCTGATATCACTCGGAAAACCGGTGAAATCGGAAGTGACCGGAAAGTGAAAAATATGTGAAAACTCCCCTCTTTACATACCATTTACCTATACCAAATCTCATTTTGATACACCTGGTGGTCTAGAAGTTATGACTTGTCTAATAGATTCGTTGACACCCGGTATTGTTGATAACCCTGTAGAAAAACAATTGCGTTTTTTACATTCTGTATCATGGACAAATATTTCTCGCGAATTTACGGAATGCTCAGTCGCACACAATATTGAATATAAATGAGATATTGATTGATTGATTTTTTATTCAGATAAATTTCTCCCTCTAGCGCTGAATCTAGTCATACGATCGAGTTGGGTCAATAGAGACTTCTACTCAGAATGGTTGCAGCTACAACATATCAAAAATCCAGCAATTTTCACTGAAAGACTTTTTCGCATAAGATTTGTGCGTGGTTCTTTGTAACCGTGAGTCACGCTGTATTTCTCCAGTGAAGCCATGATAACAAGTGTCAATAAACGTATAATAAACAAACTGCTCTTCAAATAGCT
The DNA here is from genome assembly GCA_944452925.2 of Chrysolina oricalcia. NCBI lineage: Eukaryota > Metazoa > Arthropoda > Insecta > Coleoptera > Chrysomelidae > Chrysolina > Chrysolina oricalcia. The sequence continues at coordinate 60,764,980 of OX101823.2, forward strand.
GACTGGAAGTCATCAATGCAAATTTCAACAGCCGCTTCGCACTGAACTCATTTCCGCCTTAGAAAAGTTCCTCCCGGCAGTCCTTAACTTCATCTTACAAGACATTAAAACTTTCTCAAAAATGAAATCTTGGAGGAAGGATGCTAAAATAATTATACTTGATACGTTGAACTTGAAACTCGGAGGAGATTTACCGAAAATACAGGAAGCCTTCTATATCTTCTATTATAATTGGTCTCATTTGTGTTAAACTTCAGGAAGAGCTTGCTCTGAATTGACAATTATAATAATATTGTTTCTACCTCATGTAGGATGATCTTCTAACGGCGATAGAACCATTCAAAATGCCTTATTTTCTATTAAGAAAATAATATCTAAACAGGAATTTCATACAAAAAGACATATTTCCACAGAATCATTTGTGGAAATATGTCTTTTTGCATGAAATTCCTGTTTAGATATTGCTTTCTTAATAAAAAATAAGGCATTTTCGCCGTTGGAAGATGCCTTTTAACCTTAGGATTTGGATTCGACTTCCGGCAGTGGTTGAGGTCAGACGGCGGTCTTGTGCTTGAAGTCAGGTTGATGTGTGTGATGTCTGCAGTCTTAAAGACGTGCATTTGAAAGATTAAATATGAAGTGTTTTGTTAAAAATTTAAAAGTGTAAAATATGGGATGCAGTATTGCCTAGAGCAAGACAAATGCATTCTCCTGATAAAACCTTGCTATCTACGCCGGTTAAAGGCCTGATGGGAACGGATTTCTCGCAGCAGGGCATGTCCACAAGGCGCCGAATGGAAGCCGACGGACAATAATTGAAGAGAGGAGAGAGAACCTTAGGATTTGATTTTCGACGGAAGTTTATTTTGGGTGTAGTATGGAAATATGACCTTTTGAAAAATCACTCTTCATTTTTTAAAGAGAAACATTCTCAATTGAAAATTGAATCAATGCATGGCTCCTCTGGAAATGGAAAAACCTACGATAAAATTTTATCCATTTCCAGAGGAGTCATGCATTGATTCAATTTTCAATTGAGAATGTTTCTCTTTAAAACATGAATCCCTTCCAAGAGAGGTTTGTTGAACTCGACTGCGCCTCATTCAACAAACTTCACTATTCGCTGAAAAATTTGAAAATGGTCAATTTTCAAAATTCAGGTCATAACTCGAAAAGTTCAAGAGACCCCCACAAAATTCTTTCGGGTTCGTGTTCGGGAGATAAAACTACGTAAGTAACACTACTTTTCTTTTAGTTTCGAGAGAGAGCCCGATAAATTGAATGAAGCGAGTGCATAAAGGAATCAATATTCTTAAAGTAAATTTAAGTTTAATGACAGTTGATGAGAGTTACAGATTAATGAAAAAGCGGTTTGCATAAATCCACCTTTACAAAATAATAGGTTTAATTCACTTTGAAATTTATTTTCTTTTTTTAAAGTGCATTTGAATAAAAGCTTTTCTCTAAAAAGTTCTTTTTTTAAGTTTACTTATCATGAAAGTAGATAACTTTTCCACTGCTCGAGTCGACTTCACTGCATTAATTTTTTTCATCATGCCCCCGATGAAAAAATACTGCTGCGTTATGAAATTTTCATGGCCCTTGGAGACTACGTGCCTGCGAGATAACTCCCTCGACTAATGCATTGCCAACAATTAGGAGTTTCCTCGGGAAATTTGCAAGTTAATTCCCAACTTTAGTCGGTCTTATTTTCTTAATTAATTCCTGGGTTCGCCGTGAGTCTTAAATAAGGTAGAGTGTAAATGGCGAGGATGAGACAGAGGAAGAACGGTATAACTGGTGGTACGTGCAAATTGCTGAATACAGATTTCTAATTCCATTCGTACAATTGATAGACTGTAAGAAGTTTTTTGCTAGGTCGTGAATTGAATGCTGAAAGTTGAGCCTGTTGATAGGAACTTTTCATGTACCAAACACGAGTCTATTTTTCATTTATTGGCCTCCAATGATTATACGATATGTATGTTCTTCTTTCCTGAATTTCCCTGTTTGTCTATTTTACCCATGAACCTTTTCACCCCTGTTTACCGCTAATTATTTCATCACTGCTGTCACTTCCCGAGTTGATATTTGTTTCGCCGTTAACGAATTTGCTTTGCATGACTGTATATCATATAGTTTAAACACAGATTAGAAAATATACAGATGGGCAGGTTAGACAAGACAAACGAAATTAGAGAGAGATGGATTTGCACACCAATTTAAAGTCCACTTTGAAGGCTGTCACTGCTGTCAGATTAATAAGGTTAGGTTTATTCGATTTTTGAGTATTTAGATTTTGTTGTAATTAGTTGAGCTGACAATGCATAAACAAAATGAAGCGGATTTCATTGCATGTACAAAAACTGCGTAAGACGTTCATCTTCTGATATAACAGAAATATTAAAATTTCATAGGGTTCCTAAAGATGAAAGGATGTAAGTATTCATTCTATTAGTAGGTGATATCTATTCTATAAATTAATGAAATTGATCAAATAGTTGAGCTTTTGCAAGAAAATGTATAGAAGAATTCATTACTGCATTATGATGAAAACATGTCAGTTTTCCATATTAAATAATGGTATTGTTACATTTCAGGTGCACCCTTCAGGTACAAGCTTGTCTACAAAAAGAACTTCTGGATAAGATACCTATAAGCAATTTCTATAGGAAGTTTAGAGTTTGTAGCCTGCTTAATGAAAATTGTATGTATAATAATCCTTCTGAAATGCCACGTTTACTTCCTGCTTATCAATTATGAAGCATGTTAAGTACAATGTGGTTACCTACTTATTTTCTTTTATTTCATTGAAAACTATTTAAATATAAACAGCAGAAACATTGTTTTGGTATTGTAATTACATACTAAATTTTTTTACAGCTTATACTGATGTTGCAAGTGTACCAAGCACTTCGAGAAGAGGAGAGCTTGATAAAAATTTTGAAAGTCCTGTACCATCCAAGAAGATAAAAGTATTGCAGGTTATCACAATTCTTTCCATCTGTGATACTGGCACGCTTTCAACGGTAGAATGCCTTGATGTGCAGCAGCCAGTCGAAACACAAAGAACTAAAGTTTCCAGCCATACCCCCAGAATAGGGAAACTTAAGCTGAAAAATGAAAGCTCTTCAAACAGAAAATAAGAATTTGAAAAAAGAATTCAGACCAAGTTGTAGAGCCATCTGAAGAAAACTTTCTTCAACTTGGGGATAAGTATTTGAATCCTGAGAAATTTAAACAAATCTAATAAATTTGGCAGGCGATATACAGATGAATTCAAACGATTCGCCAATACTATTTATTTTTTGGGCCCTTGTTATAAATATTTACAGAATATATTTTTGATGCCTTCTACAGGATCCCTTCTGTTATTTGTAAAAAAAAGTTTTCTGCTGGATACAACAAAATTTTGTTTGAGATATTGAAACTAAAGGTAAAACAAATGCATTCACAGGGTACCTTTTATACTGTATGCATCGATAAAATGTCCATCAAGACAAATTTGAAAAATTGAAAAATGTTTAACAAATAGTCGTGCCAATAGATATGTAATATTTATAAAAGTCTCTCAAAATTCAACTACCCCTGTGAAAACTTTCCCTATATTTATTTCATAAAATTATTTTTTCCACTATGAATATTATGTAATGAAAAATAGCAATGCTAGGTTCAGAACTGTGCCTAAAAAAATACAAAGTTTAATATTTTAATGAATTTGTAATAGGAACCCAGGTATAAAATTGTGATTGATTTTGAAATAATAAAGAAATTATTTTTGCCAATATTTTTTATGTTACTATATAAAAAATGGTCCACTAAATTGTAGAAAACTGCTTTTCTCCAGATTTAGTTTTTGTAAGTCATTTAATGATATCTGAAGTCTGCGTACTTTGATGATTACCAATCGTTTTTATTTTTTGGATGATTCCGAGGAAATCAAATAACTAAATTTTGAAGACCTACAAATGCATTCACTCAAAAAACAAATGCAATGCTTTTCTTACTTTATTGTTTCACAAACTTTTGACTGATTCATAAAATCTTCGTATTAACAGTTTACTTTGATGAAACTAATAATTTTACTAGTTCTGTTAAAACAGAAGAGACACATTAACTGAAATGAAGCTCCAAACAATTTCTCAATACAAATCTACCGCTGCACTGCTTATTGTAGACATCTTTATGCTGGCTCATGGTACTGTCACATTGATTTTCTACTGAAACCATTATCATCTGAATCCCTTGTGAGTGGAGAGGTATACAGGGTGTCAATTTGAAAACTTCCCACCCTTAATATCTTCCTTCCAGTAAACAATATGAGTAATCGAAAAAACAGGTCAATTTTATTGTCAAGGGGGACACTTTCAAGGACTATTTGTAGCCCTCGTGGTTCAACCCCCTAGGAGGGGTAGATGTTACCCTTCGAATTTTAAATGGGAAGGGGGGTCAAGTGGCACATCATTTTGATGGGCGTTCAATTCTTGTTCCAATGGTACCCTGACTTATTATTTTTTGATGAGCATTTTCCGAAAAATTGCGTTCTGAACTAACAGAAGTAATTATTAGAACGCCTATACTGAGATGCATGGTTTGGCCAGAACTGGTTAGAATATTAGGTGGTACCGTTCCAACCCTGTATTAGGGGTAACATTAGCCATTAGCTCCAAACACTTTACATAAAAAAGTAGTCTAATAGTAAAACGTAGATGGTAGTAAAGTTGTGTTTATTAAATGCTAAATTTTTAAGTGTCATCGCAGAAATTGTACAGATAGCCTTCCTTTTTTGCTACTTCTGCTGTAAAAAGTTTCTGTTTTCCGGCAAAAAATTGGTTAGCAAATTTGAACTATGTGGTAGTATTGTGAATACCGTTGTACCTGTTGGGCAGTTTAGGAATTACTTTAATAAGTGTATAAAAGTGTAAAAATGGTTTACATTCTTCAAGACAGAATTGAAATGATTGTAATTTATGGAGAAGTTGGAAAGTGCGCACGAAGGGCGGCATGTCTTTTTAACGAAAGACATCCAAATTGTAATGTAAGTCACCGGTATGTGCTTGATTTGGTGAATAAGTTTTACGAAACTGGTTCAGTGACAAATAAAAAAAGAAATAACCCCAGAGTACTAAATGAAGCAGCTCAAATTGAAGTTTTGGGAACATTTGCTGCACCCACGAGCTCCTTACGATCAGTATCAGAACAGACGGGAATGTCACGCGAGACTATAAGAAAAGCATTGAACATGCATAAATTTCATCCATATAAAATGCAGATTCTTCAAGAGCTCCACGAGGATGATTATGATAGAAGAATAGAGTTTTGTGAAATCATGTCTCATCGAGTCAATACCATCCCTAATCTTCTGTTAAACATCTGTTTCAGCGATGAGTGTTCATTTTTTCTGAATGGCAATGTTAATAGACAAAATTGTCGCTATTGGAGTGACGAAAACCCACATATTTTTCGGGAAGGGCATACACAACACCCACAAAAAGTTAATGTTTGGGCTGGTATTCTTGGAAATGCCATTCTTGGTCCATTATTTCTGGAAGAAAACTTGACTGGCAATCTGTACCTTGATATGCTTGAAGAGACTATCGATCCTCTTATAACTCACGAGCTAGAAACTCAAATTGATGCAGAAGGTAATGAACTTTTGCAGGAAGATCTGTTACATTTCCAGCAGGACGGTGCTCCACCTCATTATTTTCTTCCCGTCCGACAGTGGTTAAACGAGAGATTTCCGGGTAGATGGATTGGCAGAAGGGGAGCAGTTGAATGGCCTCCGAGATCACCGGATTTAACACCCTTAGATTTCTTTCTTTGGGGGCATCTTAAATCCGTTGTTTATAAAACACAACCTTCTGATATTGACGAACTTAAAAGACGAATTACAGCAGCATGCCAGTCAATTCCTAGTGAAGTTTTCCGTAATGTTAGAGGGGAGTTCGAAAACAGACTGTATTACTGATTAGAGCAAAATGGACAACATTTCGAACAGCTAATAAGATAAGCGTAAGTAGATTTTATGTTGGAAATGTCTTTCTCGCAAATTAAATTTTATTGTGTAGAAGAAAAATAACCACCAAATAAAAAATCCCATGCGTAATAAATTTATTCCTGTCATTCAAGGGTTGGAGCGGTGCCACCTACTCTTCTAACCATTTTTATTAAAGGGAGTCAATACAATAATGCATCTCAGTATAGGCGTTCTAATAATTACTTCTGTTAGTTTAGAACGCAATTTTTCGGAAAATGCTCATCACAAAATAATAAGTCAGGGTACCATTGGAACAAGAATTGAACGCCCATCAAAATGATGTGCCACTTGACCCCCCTTCCCATTTAAAATTCTAAGGGTAACATCTACCCCTCCTAGGGGGTTGAACCACGAGGGCTACAAATAGTCCGTGAAAGTGTCCCCCTTGACAATAAAATTGACCTGTTTTTTCGATTACACATATTGTTTACTGGAAGGAAGATATTAAGGGTGGGAAGTTTTCAAATTGACACCCTGTATGTTCTCTTCTACGAGCTGGAGTGCTCGAAGTTTTATCTTTGCAGGGTTACATATTTTTATTTTATTTTACTCTTCTACATATTTACATTTAAACATTATTGTATTTCAGTTTGAATCAAGAAATTATTTGGATATTAATAATCTATCCTGTAAAAAAATTACTCATGAAATTTTCTAATGGTTGTTGTTGAACAGGGTTAACCAAATCTAGCACATTCAAATCATTTTAAGCTAACTAATGTTAATTTCTGCAAAAAATATCTGTCAGATTTTCTCATTCTTGACACTAATGACAATTGACAAATCAAATGTATACGTTCCATGCAATGGCAACACTGTGCCCGGGATGTTCGTCATAGATCTGGCAACATCGGTGCACACCAATTTAAAGGGCCAAGGTCATAGAGTCGGCATTCGAAACATCTAAGGAAATGGGCGGAGCTTCCTATCTGTATGTTTTCTAATCTGTGGTTTAAATTAGTATTTATTTAACTCGATTTTCGTAATATATGAATTTTTATATCTCAATTACATCACTCACCTATATTTTGCAATATTTTAATTTTTTATGCTTTTCAATAAGTTACTGAAGCTTCTTATAAGGTACTCACTCCTATTGTTTATTTAAAACAAATTGCTTTTTCGATCAAATTGTGCCAATTGTGCCAATTACGATATTTAAAGAGAAAATAATTTCTTAACTAATTATTTAAGCAATCAAGAAATGAAAAAAAAATTATTTGAGAAAAAAATTATTTTTTTCAATCATTATTTTGCCAAGACAATAGAGTGTTAAATTTTTTTTTTGAAATAATAATAATAATAATAATAATAATAATAATAATAATAATAATAATAATAATAATAATAATAATAATAATAATAATAATAATAATAATAATAATAATAATAATAATAATAATAATAATAATAATAATAATAATAATAATACTTTATTCATCTTTAGGATCACAATAGTGATATAAGACAAGTCAAAAGTACAGAGGCCATAAATGAGTGGGACATTTACATCACATCAACATGTTAAAATTATTTGGGGTATTATCGAGACATATATTCATCTAGATTATAGAAACAACCTTCAACAAGAAACATCCTCAGTTTTCTTTTGAACTTATTAACATTATTTTCATTTTTTATAATTATCGGTAGATTGTTATAAAACTTAATTCCCATATAATTGGGGTTTTTCTCATACAATTTAGAGGTATGCTTTGGTATCTGTAGCATATCACCGTGTCTAGTGAGGTAATCGTGGTTATCACAATTCTTAGAAAATTTACTGATATTTTTTCTCACATAGAGAACACAGTGGTATATATAGATCGAGTAGAGTGTCATGATATCATTTTGTAAGAAGTAAGGCCTACATGTTTCAGAAGGTTTCAAGTTGAAAATCAGTCTTATAATTCTCTTTTGAGAGATAAAAATTCGGTTTACACAACCCCATAAAATTATATTATATGATAAGTGGGAATACACAATTGCATAATATACATTCATTAGTTGATGTAGACTTAGTACGTTTTTTAGTTGAAGAAGTGCATAGTAACCACTATTGATTTTTTTACAAACATCATCAATATGGAGTTTCCAAGTCATGTCAGAGTTGATGTAGGTGCCTAAGAATTTTGTTGCGTCAGACTTTTCAATAAGATTACCATTTACATTGACATGAATTGGAAAATCGATTTTCAACCTCGAGTGGAAAAGCATGAATACAGTTTTATTTGGGTTTACAATCATAAGGTTTTTGGAGCACCAGTTTGTGAATTCCAATGATACAGTACTGAGTTTTTCTTCCATACCCTCAGGCTTTTCAGCGTTCACAGCAAAAGAACAGTCATCAGCAAATATAACAGTACATTCTGTGCTCATGTATGCAGGCATGTCATTTATAAATAACAGGAAAATCAATGGGCCAAGTATGGAATATATTATTTTTAGCTATTTGTTTCTGAAAAATTGTTTAACAAATTTTTTTTCCAACGTAACTGAATGCCATTGTTAGATACAAAAACAGCAGTGGCATAATATTTGGTGAAAAAATTTTATTAACAACATTTCTTGGACTTTTCATTTTTTGTCAACTCTAAATAATCATTATATAACTTGTGAGAAAAAATCTGAAAGTGAAAATTTGCATTTTCATTCAGATAGTTGATTATTTATTAAATGTCCAGTTTCCATTGGAGATTCTTATCTATGAATGAGATAAGGGAGAATGTTATTCAGAAGTATCACTCACAGAAAATCGCTCATTCCATTGATGCGTGAATTGCATCTTTTTCGCTAGTCTAGATATTACAAAAAAGTAACTTCAATTTTATCGTAGGGTTTTTCCATTTCCAGAGGAGTCATGTATTGATTCAATTTTCAATTGAGAATGTTTCTCTCTATAGATATATTATTTAAACTTTTATGTAGTCATTTGCGATAACAGAGATTGGAAAAAAATTAATTAATTAACAATAGTATAACTTTTTGGAAAATTGGCATACAATTTTTTTTCTAACAGAGATTTATTCTTCCAAGTGTCTAGATGATACCATGGTTTATTCAAATTCCTAAATTAATATTTGTTACTAAAACAGAATTATTTTATGTGGTACACTGTCTTTAGCGGTAGTGCGCCTATGTCGTTACGGCTGGGCGGAGCCCTATTTTCGGCATTGAATTAAAATTATAAATAATGAAGATAGAGTTCCGGAAGTCGTAACTTTCTGCTTGGAAATTTCCTCCTCTTTAAGAATCTTCTTTCAAAATTTCTTAAATGTTAATAAATTTTGAGTTATTAACAAAAATTATTTTTTTTCCGAATTCGTTAATTACAATTGCATTTTTTTATGTGCTAATACATACTTTCGATACATTTTCTAGACGTCATTCCGAATCGAATGAACAATCGCTCATATTTTTAGGATCTTGATCAAGAATTAACACGTTTTTGAACTTGTTAATCAGACTAAAGGAGAGCAGCTCGTGAACGTACACTACGCCTCTCTTTTCAAACCTGCTTTGAGACAATACTCGTCATTCACTTCCGGTAATTCTCATCGAGCACAGTGTCGCAACGGAAATTGTCGTCAAATCCACGAATCCGAGATCGTTTCCTCCCCTTGATCTCGGAAGAGCTGTCACCCCTCATTATCTCGAGGGATTTAATCGTAAATATATGTCGAGTGCAATTTCATGAACGATAATCTTCGTTTCCAACGATTACTGGCACAATTCGAATGGAAACGATTGGAAAATATTTCTTGAAGGCTTTGGACCCAAGATGATCGAAGATGTTTCTGGCTGAGAGAGAACTTATTCAATATTATACGTTAAGACAGGTGCTGATGCATTTTTGAGATAAAAAAAAAATAACAGCATACAGGGCTAGCGCAACCAGGTTATATTCAAATTATTAATATCAAGTTTTTTTTCCAATCCAGTTATCTCACAACGAAATGACTTCTTTCATAACAAAGTAGCCAGTATCAATGTCTTTTATTGAATCAACAACAACAATGAGTCCTAATAACTTTTTAATAGTACTATGCGAAGTTGTTAGATTTCCTAAAATTCCTGCATACTGAATACTCATGAAAATGAAATGTTTGTAGTGAAAAGTTTTCAGGAGTATTGGCGCTCTAGAGAGTGGCAATTTTTTCATCAATAATAATAATAATAGTTCCTCATAACCACTCATAATGTATGGTTGTAAATATCATGGAATTTCAAACTCAGTGCAACATTGCGATTTGAATTTGTTCGATATTTCCAAATGTAACTTGCACTCACATTGTTCGTAGATAGTTTCTGTATTGTTGCATTTACAATGAACTTTCATGGATCATGTAACATTGCACTTGAAACTCAATCAATAGCTTGCTTTATAACTTACAAACAACTTGTCTGTAGTTTATTCTGTTATGTTGAAAACTTAAATATAGCATTGAGCTTTATGCAATATTATATTTTCATTTTACGATGGCAAGCCATACATAATATTGTGGCAATATTTTGTAACATTACATGTTTAGTGGGAAGTTACATAAGTTACAAAGCGTGCTCGCTTCGCATCCGTATTTCTTGCTAAATATCTTCACTAAGATGAAAAAATTGCCACTTTCTAGGGCGCTAATACCCCTGAAAATTATTCAGCACCTTTCTAAATGTATTATATTGAATGAGTTCGCTCTCGTTCAAAAACATCTTCTATCATCTTGGGTCCAAAGCCTTCAAGAAATATTTTCCAATCGCTTCCATTCGAATTGTGCCAGTAATCGTTGGAAACGAATATTATCGATCATGAAATCGCACTCGACATATATTTACGATTAAATCCCTCGAGATAATGAGGCCAAACAGATTTTTATTTTAAATATGACATTTCAATATGAGTACTCATTGGTTTTTTTGTGATATTTTAATTAAAGATCTCAATATCAAATTTTTGTATTTTTGATCTCCAAGATTTTAATGGACATTCAAATTAATAGGTATCATTTCAGAAGATTTTTTGAGTTGTCACTGCTTGTTTCTAAAAACTAGAAAATGATTAATCTGATTTTCATAGAGGACACATCAATACTGAATGATCTGTCTCCCATGAAGATTGTATTCATTTTCTACCAATATTAGTAGCAAGTAGTGAAAATTCAAACATTCTTCAGTAATTTATGAAATATTACTGTTATGGAAAGGAATAGACAAGATTGGTGGTAAGTTGCTGCTATATAAAAATATTGAATATGTTATTTTCCACTAATTTATATTATATGTTGCGGTAACCTTGCTGCAATTACTAATTATGAAAGATTATATCCATCAATCCATTTCAGTAGTTGCTGCAACATTGTCATAAGACGTCATTTTCAATATCACATTTGCAATTTTCCTGTATATTATATGCAATGTTGCAGAAACCTTGCTGGAATAATTGATAATGGCATATACCATTTGTAATATTGCTGAACGTCCGTTTCAGTAGTTGCTGAACCTTTGCAGTAAGGTAGCAGAAAACTCTGATATAACATTACACATTACCATGAAAGGTTACTGAAATATTGAATGAATGTTACTTTGCTTAGAGGATTATATCTAACTTCTTCACCAAGACAGATAGAGAAATTCTCAGAATTCTTATTCGAGAGCTAGTTTGAATACTTAGGATGGATTTAGTCAACTTTAGCACAAGCATTATCATAAACATAACAGTAATATCAAAGGTTTTTAGCATAAACTTAACATTGTTGTATAAATAGCGCCATCTTATATAACAGATTCAACTTTCGCTTTTGACATATATTTAAGCACAATTTTAAAATGATGTTGACTAAATGCACCTTTAGGAGCAATCGTAAGTTGAATATTAACAATTATTTTGACTGATTACTCATACATAATTCTCTTTTGTAGGAATTTGGATATATACATATATTGTCAAATCAGGATGGATTTATCGAGAGGCAATATTTAAAATTTTTACCGCACTGATGAGAGCTTAAGCTCGAAACACGTGTCTATGGTTGCACAACAATTTGAGGGATATACCCAATAACTTTTCTATTTATATTTTTATAAAATTGCCAAATATATTTTGAAATACAATTGCTAGTAAAACTAGTAAAGTACAAGTGCTTCATAGAAATACTGCAAATTGGTCTCCAAATTCATATTCAAACTGAAAGTATTCTCAATGAATACCTACTTGTTCTCATAGCGATGAGGATTTTTGTAAAGCAGCTTTCCATGAGGAATAATTATATTCAAGATAAGAGTGAATATCCTATCTCTAATATGGTAACGGTACCAAAAATGTTGTTAATATAAAATTTTAAAATCCAGGCTTATGGCTTTGAAAATGTAAGATTAAGAATAAATGCTGTTAAATGAGTATTTCTTCATTGAACTGAATTTATTGTTTCGTGGTAGGTCTTGAATTGACATGGGCAATTTGAGAGCATTACCAACTTTTCGGCCCTTTTGGGCCCGTGGGGGTATTTGATAATACGACGAAAATTCATATCATTAAACATTCAAATTAATGATATGATTGCTACAATTTGGCAATATAATAACTGTCGAAGAGAAAACTTTGTATGAAACACTTTCGTAAAGAGCTTTTTTCTACAACCACACTCCAAAACATGCTTTTCTGCATAGTTTTACGTTCGCAAACATGATTATTTCTCACAATAATTGAAATTTGACATTAGTGTGCCGCAAAGTGACATTTCTGTGCCACAAAGTGACATTTCTGTGCCAAAATTTTTCAGTACCCAATTTCTAAGCAATACAGTTTTCGTGACAGCAAGGTGAAAGTATATTTTGAAAATTCTGCATTTCGAAGGGATATTCGATCAGGCAACTTCAAGAATGAATAGACAAAGTCTATTGGTTTATATAATATGAGGGAAATTGTCGTACAAACTCATAATATTCTGAACAAAAATCATAGATATCACTACTGCTGTCTCAAATACCCACATACACACTATCCATTGCTAGGCAACGGAGCAACATCTATCGAATCATTTGAATATCAACAAACGTCAAGCATAAAATATTCTTGTCCCGTCATTTTTTAATGAGATTGAACTAAAATGGATAGCGACAGTTCTAAAATTGAAAATACTCCGCCAGAACTAAGAGAACAAGTTAATTCATTGTCATTGAATTTACTACCTTCAACTTCAAGAGGAAAATCTAAGAATGAGTCACTGACATTTCATTCCGTCTTATAGTATAGTATTATTTTTAGCAAAAAGGGTGTTGTAGAAAAAGTATAGTGTGTAACACGAGCTGAAATGCAATTTCTCACTCGTTTGAATTGCAGCACTCGCTTGCGCTCGTGCCGCAACTTTTTCAAACTCGTGAGAAATTGCATTTCAGCTCGTGTTACACACTATACTATTTTGTACTCGTGTGTTTGTTGAACTCGGCTGCGCCTCATTCAACGAACTTCACGCTCATACAAAAAAGTCCTACTTTACGAACTGGTATAATAAATAGCTATTATTGCACTCAGTGCAATAAAGAACCAGTTTTTCCACTAAAAACAGTTCAATAAAGTTTTGTTTTTTGCAAGAACGTAGGAAAATGAAAAAAAAATTAATTCGATATTCTTGAAACCGACAAAACAATTTATAGTTTCTATTTTCACTTATAATATCACAAGAGCTTAAATTATTTCTGGAATTTTTTTTGAGGGTACGAATATTTTCTTAAAATATTCGTGCCCGAAAGAAAATTTCCAGGAATAATTTAAGCTTGAGTGGTATTTGGTAAGAAAATTTCACACCATCATTAGGAAAAAAATTATTAATCCAATCTGACATTTTAAATTAATTTCATTGCTTGTCAAGTCCACCATGTTTCCTTAAATAAAAAATATTAACAACTTTAGTTACACCAAGTGCTAAAACTCAGATGGGTATTAGATCACTCTATCGGCCTTTCATAATTTTAGGTTACTAAAGGTGGTAGAAATGTATTTTTTGTTAAAGTGATCCATAACACTTCTAATGTAAAAAATACTATATTAACATGGTTTGCTGCAGTAGGTGGCCGTGATATAGGCGGCCATGCTTTTGACAGATGAGGTTTATATTGGTAAATTACATTGAGTTACTGTATAGTACAGCAAACAAAGATATTCTTATGTAAAACATTTCTTGTGAGCATTTGCGTTAAACAATTTGAGAAAAATGAAATGCTTTGAAAAGTACAATTTATGTAAATACTGCAAAGAGTTGAGTCATGTGCAAATATGTCTTTCAAAATTAATATATTTAACGAATTTAATGGAAGATTGCGACCAGAAAGCGTTAGAGTCGAATGGTTTGTTTACGAAAATCCAAGAAAGTCTGCTGCAGATGTCAAGTAAATATGGCCTTTTGCGTAGAAGAGATTTGAACAAAATTGTTTCAAAATATTACATATATGTCTTGAAACACAGACATCTAATTAATTCGTCACCTTCCTATTCACCATTAAGAAGAGAGGGTGGGTTAGAATTCAAGCAACATTTAAATCTTACTATATTTGTAGATCCTACGTTTTTTTGAAATATAAATTGTTAATGCATAATAATTAAACAAATTTGTGTTTTCTGTTTAATGCAACTTTATAGCTAATAATAAATAATAATGTTAATTCTTATAGAAATTTTGCATTATTCACAGGTATATCTACAATATTTAATGGTTGTAGATCATATGTTTACCTTTTCAACTGTCAAAAAATTTCCACTTAAATATCGTGGCACCTCGAAAAAATTTCCGGAAATTTTTTTAGTTGCCATGGTAACTAGTCAAAATTAAGGCATCCTATTGGTTAAAAAGTAGAGGTGTGAAATTTTCATTATAATTTCGACAGCCGCTTTTAATTTTCGACATTTTGAGCTGTACGTTATAGCGCCCATCATCAATTAACACCTGTAAAATGAAACGAGAACCTCATTAGAATGATCTATAACAGTGAGGTGGACAGGAAGAAGATCCTTGATAAATATCAGGATTGTCGAGCGGAACAAGACCCTTGATAAATATCTGGACCGTCTCACATGGGACCTTCCTAGTGGCTGAGGGATTACAGCGGGAAAGCTGACAAGGTATTTCGTACATAATGATCCACAGCAAATTCCCTCTCTTATAATCGAGCGACCATTCTGTGCGAGTGGACCAATCCCTTTCAGTGGTAATTGCTTGTCCATTTTTCGGGAAACGGCACTAATTATACCGAAACTGGCGAAAGAACAATGCGACAATGTATGCTGCTTCACTCATTAAACAGTTGCAATTAGGAACAGCGGCGGATCTATGGGGGGGCTACAGGGGCTTTAGCCCCCCCCCCCAAGTGTGACCCACTAAATAACAGCAGCCATAAATTAAAAAAAATCTTAAGAGAAAACAAAGAGAAAACGTACTCTATATACAGGGTGACCCATGGGTGTGTGCATGGTTCATAACTTTTTTTCTATGCAAGCAATCGACTTGATTTTTTTTTTCAATCGGTAGGTTCAACAATGACTACATTCTGAAAATATTTTCATTAATATACAAGATGTTTCAAAATAAAATACACAACAACGTTCAATTCATTTAAATGGCAACCCTCCTTTTTTATTCAATTTTTGGATCCGCCACTAAATTGTCAACATAACGCACCCTGATTTCATACACCTATCTGCAATAGTTTTTGACTTATGCCAATTTATGTGTCAAAATCGCGTCGTGCATGGGCCCACAGAAAAATTCATAACTTCAGAACCTTTCAAGATAACTCAACCTACTTTTTCCCAGACTATTCCTCAAGCTTCAGAGCCTCTTTTGAAATGCTGGCGAACTTGAAGTCAATGTTCCATCGCCTACTACGATTTTTTTCAAATGACCATTTACAAATGGCAATAACTCGATTTCTTCAAATGCAACACCCTGTATTTTATTGCACCATTATATGGCAATTTTAAATAGCTTTTCGTCAATATCGGCTTTATGGGGTCTACTTTGTGTAGTTTGCGAAATATGTTGAAAATAAGAAATGTGGATGATTTTTGAGGAATCTAGGAGGTCGCTTTAGTGAAATTTGACACATTCTTAAAATTATGGAGAGAATATGTTTTTGAAATTGTAATATAAACAGGAGTACATTAGAAAGAAAATAATTCTAGTAATAGTTACAATAACAGGAAAGAGTGATTAACAATAAACCATGTAAAAATTTTGGGGAAAGGCCACTTATAAATGCTCAAATAGATCCCCATCATGTTCCACACAAGCTGCTAGTCTTCTTGTGGATGAGTCCCGAACTCTAGCAAGCATTGCTCCATTAGTTGAACGGAAGGCTTCCGTGATCCTATTTTTCATATCATCTGCAGTTGTCGGACGATCTCTGAAAACCCTTTCAGCCGTATGCATAGTCAATTCCAGCGACTCGCCAGAGTTTCGCCGCTCGCTACACGAGAACTATAATGCACAGTCGAGCTCCAAAAAAGTGGTACATCGCCAGCGCTTCGCCAAAATGTGACTTATCGCGTAGTTGTCACTTTTTTGGAGCTAGACTGTGCATTATAATCCTTGTGTAGCGAACGGCGAAACTCTGTCGAGTCGCTGGCGATTGACTATGCATACGGGTGTTTCTTTCACGTACCCCCAGAGAAAGAAATCTAGAGGCCTAAGATCTGGGGATCGCGCGGGCCAAGGAATAGTACCTTCACGGCATATCCAACGATTAGGATAGGATTGATCTAAAAATTCTCGAACTATACTATGGTCATGCACCGGCGCACCATCGTGCTGCAACCACATGGTTCTTCGGGCATTCAAATCCTCTTCTTCTAACATTCTCGGAAGATGTTCGGGAAGGAAACGTAAATATCTTTCACCATTTAGCACATTGTCGAAGAAGTAGGGACCAATAATGTGATTTCCAATAATTCCTCCCCAAACATTAAGCGACCATCGCTGTTGGTGGTCAAGGGTCCTCAACCAGTGAGGATTTTCGACTGCATAATAATGCATGTTGTGTTTGTTGACCGAACCGTTGTTCTTGAAAGTTGCTTCATCAGAAAATAGAAACAGAAGTATTATAATCCTCATCAATCATGCCATTCATTTGAATACAGAACGCAACTCTATTGGCAAAATCATCACCATACAATTCTTGATGTAGGTTCAGATGAAAAGGGTGGAACTTATGTTTCAAAATTATTCTGTTCACACTACTTTGTGAAATATCCGTTTCCGCTGCTATTTCCCTAGTGCTTACGTGAGGATTTTTTTGTAACATCAATAAAACTTGCAACTCATTTTTCTCATCAATTCGACCATCAACAATTTCCTTTTGAGTATAAGACACACTACCACCGATCTCTTAACTTTTGGAATGAAGACACCCGCGCAGTTCTTGCTTGCGGATATTTTTCATGGTAGATTCTGCTTGCTAATACAGTAGACCATATTCACTAATTCTTCGCGAGTGAAATTCATTTTCAACAATTTTACGTGTACAATTATTGACAGTACAAGAATGTCAAATTTTACGAAAGCAGCCTACAAGATTCCTCAAAAATCATCCACATTTCTTATTTTCAACATATTTCGCAAACTACACAAAGTAGACCCCACAAATGCTATATTGACGAAAAGCTCTTAGAAAATGCCATTTAATGGTGTAATAAAATACAGTGTGTTGCATTTGAAAAAATCGAGTTATTGCCATTTGTAAACCGTCATTTGAAAAAAATCGTAGTAGGCGATGGAACATTGACTTCAAGTTCGCCAGCATTTCAAAAGATGCTCTGAAGCTTGAGGAATAGTCTGGGAAAAAGTAGGTTGAGTTATCTTGAAAGTTTCTGAAGTTATGAATTTTTCTGTGGGTCCATGCACGACGCGATTTTGAGTCAAAAACTATTGCAGATAGGTATATGAAACCAGGGTGCGTAATATTAACAATTTTGTGGCGAATCCAAAAATGGAATAAAAAAGGAGGGTTGCCATTTAAAAAAATGGAATGTAGTCGTGTATTTTATTTTGCAACATCTTGTATATCGATGAACATATTTTCAGAATGTGCTCATTGTTGAACCTATCGATTGAAAAAAAAAATCAAGTCGATTGCTTGCATAGAAAAAAGTTATGGACCATGCACACACCCCTGAGTCACCCTGTATGTACAAAAAGATTAAAAAAGATAATTTCATAAACGTAGAAGGTATTTATTTAATAATACCATAATACTACTTTTCCAAGATGCCAATACTTCAGCAATGCCGCTATGTTTAGCTTCTCGTTAAAACAAAGCGATTTCATTATCTCCATGGAAGTGACAGCTTATTGCCTATCTCATACTTTAACATTAGGTAAAAGTTTGCAAAGTTTGAACAGGATCTATCAACTGCCCTATTTTACGTTAATAATATTATAAAATCAGTGTTTCAAAATTTCAGGGTAAAAGCTGAAACGGAATTTAGATTACTATACTGGGTGTCCGGTAAACCTTGTACAATATTGAAACTAGTGATAGACCAGGTCATTACTGTTCAGAATAAGGGAATTTCACATCAGTAAAAATATCACCGTTATCGAGATAATGGGCATTTTAAGAATTTCTGGAAAATCGCTACCTAACCTTGGATTTTTGAGTGCCATGTATATAAATTGAGACGAATTCAAATATCTTTGCTGCTGAAGATTACTGATGAGTGATGATTTTAGAACAGTTTTTCAGAAATTGAAAAAACATTAAAGAAATGAGAGTAAAATGACAACTTGGTTATGTTTGTTTCAAACAATACTGTCAAACTGATGTTAAAAAAATTGATGAAACTCAAATCTGGCATTTTACCCTCGTTTCTTGAAAAATTGTATCGATTTCTGAAAAACTGTTTTGTTCGTCTGAAAGCATAACTCATCAGTAATCTTCAGCAGCAAAGTTATTTGAATTTGTCCCAATTTGTATACATGGCACTCAAAAATCCAAGGTGAGGTAGTGATTTTCCAGAAATTTAAAAAATACTCATTATTTCGAAAACTGTGAGATTTTCACTGAGATGAAATTCCGATATTCTGAACAGTCATGACCTGGTCCATCACCAGTTTCAATATCATACAAGGCTTACCGGACACCCTGTATATTATTTTTATACCATTAACGGTATCTATTGTTTGATATTTAGTAATATTAGTGCAGTGGGTTGTCCCATTCCATCAAGGTCACTGGCGATAAATCCGTGGCGCTCCGAAAAATTGAATCCCACATTTCATTACTATTGAAATCAATTTTTATTGTCGAATCCACGCCAACTGAGCTACCGGGTATATTAGTGGCGTGAAACTTCATTGTACAGTTGTGTTCAATGAAGTGTTGTACAGAAATTTCTGAGTGTTTTAAATCATTCTTATTGAAACGTGGCAATGAAGCAATAAACGAATATATTTAAAATTTGCCATTTTAATCAAGGACCAAAGGAGTTATTTTGTAATCAAAACCTTTTACAACACTCTTTTGAACTTTGGAAAATGGAAGGTAAGTTTACACAGCACAATCGCTGTACAACACTTCATTGAACAGAAATGTACATTCACTGCTCTCCTTTCATCGATTTTCGGAAATCAAGCAACACTGTTTAGGGAATGACAAGCCCCTTCTAATGATGTATTGTAAGACTTGACCCCCTTCCCATTTGGAAAAATTGTTGGGATGAAACCCCTACGTAGGGGGTTGAAGGTTTTACTATGCTTTTTGCGTCAGAATGTGTACCCCTGACAAATATCCAGACGTGTTTTTGGATTTTGCCGAACATTTCTTTCCCACCCTGTAATGCCTTGCGGTACTTTTTAGATTGGCCATCCTGTACAGAGAGCATGAATTATACTCATACATACTTCGAATTATTACGTAGGTCCCTGGAATTTGTTTATGTACTGAATTTTGTTTATGTTCCACACAGGTGAAATAGTGGATCATGTGGAGGTATAATTAGTCCAAAACTGATGTTATTACTCCCTCTGAATGTAGTAATTGGGAAAATTAGCTATTCGAGAGTGTTTTGTTACTGGACAGCACGTTTGATGGAATTAAATTGGCCATAACTGAGTTTAATTCCTGGATTGAATAATTCGATCTGGTCTAATCAAAGCAAATTCATCAGATTACTATACAGGGTGATTCAAAAGTACTTTGACAAACTTCAGGAGGTGATTCCTCACAATATTCTAATATGAATTGCCCAAATAAATATATGTCCGGAAACGCTTCGTTTCCAAGATACAGGGTGTTGAAGTTTTATTTTTATTTTGTTTTTTTCAAATAACTCTTGAAATACTGAACTTAATTAAACGAAACTTGGTAATAAGAGGTTTTTGAGGTGTCGAATTCGAACCTGATGTTATTATTGCTCGTACTCGTAGGGGGCGCCACCTACACGTCTTTTTCTTTTTTGAAGATTCATAACTTTTTTGAGTGTTCTTCTAGCACATTTTTCAGTAAAAAATCGATTCCTCTATCATATCTATGAAAAAAGCTACCCTTGTTACAAGTCGCTGTAAGCAACCGTTTTCTAGATATTAGGACTTTAAAATTTCAAGTGGATTATTTGATAATCTATGCATGTAATAATTATTACCTTTATTTTGCATTTGCATTTGCATCAATTTGACGTTTAAGTAAGCAGTTTTGGTTTTTTTGTAGGGGGCGCCACCTATTCTATTACTTTTTACTCGCTTGAAGAGTTCATTACTGTTGGGTACGTTCCTTTATGACACCCTTAAGCGAAATAGTAATTTTATAATAATAATTCAATAGTAATAATTAATAGTAATAAAATTTGCAAGAAATGTCAACATTTTATTTCAGGAAATTTTGAATATGTAGAATAAACTAAAATAAACGAAACTAAATTGTATTCAAATAAATTGTTGAAAGTGTCCACCTTCAGCGAAGATACAGGCAGTCAGAGTCGTCTAGTCATTGAATCTCGTACCCGCTCAAAAATTATTGGTGTGTTCCTCATTGTTTCACATGCGTCTACTATTCGGTTTCTAAGATCTTCCTCGTTCGCTACTGGAGTTTTATAAACTAGTGACTTCAAATGTCCCCAAAAATAAAAATCTATCGGGTTTAGATCTGGGGACCTTGGTGCCCACGGCTGGTTAGGTTCTTCTACACCCCTACCGATCCATCGATTTGGATAGACTGTGTTGAGGAATTCTCTGGCTACAACGCTAAAATGGGCCGAAGCCCCATCATGCATAAACCACATGCGGATACGAATTTCTAATGGTACATTCTCAAGTAGTCCCGGCAATTCATTCTCTAAAAAGTGTCTGTAAGTTGCGCCATTCAGTCGGAGCGGAAGAAAGAAAGGACCTATCAAGTAATTATCAATTATTGCCGCCCATACATTTACAGAAAATTGATACTGATAATGCCTTTCACTAACTGCATGCGGTTTTTCGAGAGCCCAAACATGGTTGTTATGAAAGTTTGTGATAGTATTTCGGGAGAAGTTTGACTCGTCTGAGAAGAGTACATATCTTAAAAATTGAGGATTTCCAGCCAATTTTCTTAAAAACCACTGACACATAGTAATGCGTTGGGGAAAGTCTCGTGGCAAAAGAGCTTGTACCCTTTGAATATGGTATGGATAAAACTGTTGATCGTGGATAATCCTCCAAACTGTGGACTGGGTAGAATTGACAGCTTCAGCAATTATTCTTGTACTTGTTTCTGGATTCTCCTCGAGAGCGTTCGAAACAGCTTCTTCCAATTCTGGGGTCTCTGGTCTTCCAATAATATCAGCTGCCCTCTTAAAGCTACCTGTTTCTGCCAAACGACGGTGGAGACTAGCAAATGTTGAAGCTGAAGGCAGTACTCGATTAGGAAATCGCTCCTGGTAAATACGTCTTGCTTCGCGCGCATTGCCATCCGCAAGGCCATAAACGAAATGCACATCGGCTAAATGAGCATTATTGTTTAAATAATCCATTTTTTCAAAATTAGTGTTTTCTACTTCTACTCACGGAAACTTCAACAAAACGTTTAACTGTCATAAAATATGTAATTACCAAAACTACTTACTTACGTCAAATTCTTTTCCAAAGCATTCTTGTGAAAAATGCAAAATATTGGTAATAACTTTAACATGCATCGAGTATCAAATAATTGACTTGAAATTTTCAAGTCCAAATATTTAGAAAACGGTTGCTTACAGCGACTTGTAACAAGGGTAGCTTTTTTACGTAGATATGATAGAGGAATTGATTATTTTACTGAAAAATGTGCTAGAAGTACGCTCAAAAAAGTTATGAATCTTCAAAAAAGAAAAAGACGTGTAGGTGGCGCCCCCTACGAGTAAGAAAAATAATAACATCAGGTTCGAATTCGACACCTCAAAAACCTCTTATTATCAAGTTTCGTTTAATTAAGTTCAGTATTTCAAGAGTTATTTGAAAAAAACCAAAATAAAAATAAAACTTCAACACCCTGTATCTTGGAATGAAGCGTTTCCGGACATATATTTATCTGGACAATTCATATTAGAATATTGTGAGGAATCACCTCCTAAAGTTTGTCAAAGTACTTTTGAATCACCCTGTATACCAGTCCAAGCTATTCAGGTTTTTCCACCACAAAATGATAGAAGCAAATGGCCTATACTAATTTTTATAAGATAGTTCGGTAATGATGTGCAGTTTTTCAAACAAGCAATAGTGAAAGAAATTACAACTCATTTGTTTTTTGGAAATATCTCAAAGATGATTCAAGGAGTCGATTTACAGTCGATGGAACTTTTGAAGAGATTTATAAAACCTACAAATTGGATTGTTGTACAACCGGATCGGTGCATTTTCCACTGAGAAAATCTGGGAAAACCTCAAAATAGACCATTTTTCAAAGACATTTAATTTTTATAAATCTGAAGCGGTCAAACAATATTGCGGAAACTGATAGATAATAATATGTGTTATTCAAATTCTGTAAACGGCATATGGAAGTAGAGATCAATATCTAAAATTTGTATATTTTGGATTTCCACCTGAATGTGAAATGTGTTGAAAATGTCACTGGAAGTTACTCTGAATGCTTCAAAGTGCACCCGAAGTCGCTCTTATTAACTTCAGTTCGACTTCGAGTAACTTCGGATGACTTCGGACGCACTTTGAAGCGTTTTGATCAACTTTCAGTGACATTTACAACACATATCCCACCTCTGAGGTGAAAATCCAAAATATACAAATTGTAGATATTGATCTCTTCTTGCATATGTCGTTTGCAGAATTTGAATAAGATGATTTTCGTCAAATTGGCGCATTGAAAAAGATTTGCCCTTAAGGTTCATATAAACCCATGAAAAAATTGAAGTTTAAAAATTTTGAAAAAAATTCGAGATATTTTTGCATTCAAATTGAATAATTAGAGAGATGTAGAAGAAAATCTGATGAACAGTTTTCGAGGAAAAAAAAAAAACATAATTTTTTAGAGTTTGTTTTTAAGTTCTCTCAGAAACCATTCATCAGATTCCATTTCACATATCATGACATATCAATGTCAAAGTAAAAGATGATCACGATTTTTTTCAGAATATTCAACTTCAACGTTCCCTCACAATTTGATAAAATTCTGAAAATCTTATTATAAAATCAAAGACAGTTGAGAAGAATCGCTTTTGCAAGTGATATTCATATGAAATTTAGAAGACTGATCATTGAGGAACTAGGTATTCATACTACTTTTCAGACATAAAATCGAACGATTTATATTTTTAATATGATTTTCAAAACCTCTGAAAAAAACGGTAAATCGCTCCAGTAAGTGATTCCTCTGTAGTACATGAACGAAAAGACAAAAATAGTTCTGCTACTGTCCACAAGGTATTGCACAGAATTATTGTCACTGTCATATTTACAGTACAGCGTTGCCAATAGTTTTAGACAGCGGTAATCGATGTAAGTTGTTTAATCTTTCGAAAATGAAAATTACGTCGATAGGAGTTTATCAGTTCATCAGTTCTAGAGTAAGTATATAATATATATTTCTATGGTTCGAACTGTGAACACATAACCATCAAATAAGTTCCCTGTCATTGTCATTACTGTCAGACTATATCATTACTCTGTTTAAAAGCAGAGTAGGTACAGTTTACTCTAAGTAGGTTTCTGATACTCCATGAAGCTAGAGTACATTTACGAACGATTCGGAGTAAGCAGCCCTTACTCAGAGTAAGTTTATGAACGCAACTCTGAGAAGCTTATCACACGAATATATTTGAAGCTAAAATCTGATAAAAATTTTATATACCTGAAAAGACTAGCAAATCATGAAATTCAGTCGGGAAGTTTTCTACTTTTATTTGAAGTAAACTATAGTCTCTCCATCGTAGATGCAATGAATGAAATACGATAATTCGATTTCCGATTTTTGACCAATAATAGAATTTCCAGATTCTCCAAACCGGCTTTGTTCGCGTTCAAGATTTAACGCATTTGGATTTTTTCCAACTAGAGCGAAATAATGCAATTAAAATTAAATGAATTTCCGACTGGCTTTCAGGGCTTCGATTCGATATCTTCAAATTGAGAAATTGCCCTGGAGAATTGATAAGTTCTCGAGTTATTCAATTAATGTTTCAATATGGAGATTATGATTGGGGGAAGTTCGATAATGATGGTGAGGAGTTCTGTGAAGAAACGGAAGCCATTGAAAATGATTCATTGATATTACATAACAGGAAATCACTCTTTGATTTTAATTTCTCCTAAAGTATTCCGAAGCCAGCACACCTGTTATTATAAAATCGAACTGCTCTGTCAGAGGTCGTTTTGAGATTATGAAATACCCGTTATACCAGTGCCGATGGACGACAAAAAATATAAAAACTAGAAAAAAATTAACGAGAAGGAACGGGGTGAAGTTTTAGGAGTTGATAGTGATATTTCACGGTTTTTCGCGATTGACAACGAAAGTTGACTTCATATCGAGAAAAATTTAATGGCAAAGTTGTTGAAAATGAAAAGATCTACAACTTCTGCATCGAACATTTTTCAACATCACCTTAAGTTTTCAGGGAAAATCGGAAAAACCTATTATGGTGTACTAGAGTTTATTAAGAGCTTTACGAAATTATAATAATTTTTGTGTTCATTGACAAGAGTTATTTACTTGACAAAAATATCAATATTGCATTCCTAGTTACTCACAAAATATAACAAAACTAACCTTCGAAGAAGACAGAAATCTTTGGGAGATCGTTTGCTAACGAACAGTCGTTACCGACCGACCGCAGGTGGTCACCCCGTCCAAATCAAAACATAATTCTGCTGGTTGGTCATAGAGGGCACTTGCAATTGCGTCCTCTGATGTTTTGAGGAACGTTGCACAAGTAGCTGTTAGATTTAATTCAATACCCGTCGTGGTCTTAGCCAGGGGAGTAGTTGTTTTCTGACAGGTTCTTGCCATAATAAGCCTACATAGTTAGGGTTCATCATCGGTCGGTAACGACTGTTCGTTAGCAAAACTAACCTTATTAATACAACTAGATACATCACAATTATTCCCCATCACTAACATTGAAAAATATATAAATATATTTTAAGTGAAATAGAGTATTTTTGCAGGGTAACATTCTTTAATATAACTTCTTATTAAACAGAAAAGTAATCAATGAATATAAAAATATAAAACAACAACAAAAATTAATTGGCGCTCCGGGGCGACTTGATTGATTCCAGTTGCTTTTTCAGCTGCAGGAAAACCCGGAAAAACCTGCAGCACCACATCATCTGAAGATCTTGACCTGCCAATGTCCTGTCTCTCATAAAATAAAATGTAGGGTGTCCAGAGGCTCCAATAAACCCAAGATATCGTCAGAGCATTTAGAAACAAAACTATCGTCAAACTTAAACTAGTCCGTTCCATCTTTCACCAATGCGTAATAATGGCCACATTCAACGCCGGAACCACAGTGAACAATGACTGCATGAAGATTATAATTGTGGTCTGCTAGATTGAGTTGTTCATCTATTTCCAATCTTCGTATAAGTTTGGTGCCGCCAGAGAGGTTGAGTCATGTTTGAAGAGCATCAGTGATCAGTGTTATTATCAGATTGACTGGTGCCTCAGTTATACATAATTATCAGTCAACTTGGCGCATATTGGGCAATACAGTTGATCATCACCAGTTAAAAGTTCTATTTTCATAAGAAAGAAAAGAAACATTTATTAAGAACTCTGAGGTTCATCAAATGAACACTCGTAATCGAGAACTATTTTATGTACCATACAGTAAAAATGTTGTTGAATTCAATTCTCCAGATAACAATGGCTTGAGGGCTTTCAACAAGCTACCACAGGATCTCAAGGAGTGTTCTTCACTGCCCACTTTCAAAAGAAAACTCAAGGAATTCTTGATTGTGAAATGTTTTTATTCAACAAAAGATTATTTTACTAATTAGCGAATATTTTACTGTTAAATGTATGTTTGTCTCATAAAAATTCATGTTGTCATGCCATTTTCTGTTCCGTACATCTGTATATATATTTACTGACTATTCCAATTCAATGTTATTGTCATATGGAAATAAAATTATTATTATTATTATAGAAAATATGGAACAGCAAGCTCCGCACGGACTGGCTATCAGACATATAAGGAAATGTAGGAATGTAGGCTTTCACGGCTGGCTTCAACAATGTTTTGGTTGGTTTCCGGTTTTTGCCGTGGTCTTCTTTCGTTTAAATCTCCAAACGTTTCAACTGCAACTGCGGCAGTCATCTTCAGTGGCGTGGTCGAAGTACTCTTCTAGACGTCTCAACTGAAACTGAAGCTTTCGAGTTTGCGATGTTATTTATAGTGATGGTTTTGCGCGCACTTTCTGTAATGGCGGGTTCGCGCAAGAACATCACTTTAAATAACATCGCAAACTCGAAAGCATCAGTTTCAGTTTACACGTCTAGAAGAATACTTCGACCACGCCACTGAAGATGACTGCCGCAGTTGAAGTTGAAACGTTTGGAGATTTAAACCAAAGAAGACCACGGCAAAACCCGGAAACCAACCAAAACATATCAGGAAATGCTAGTTGAAGCTCCAGAAAGTCACATACGTTTTTACTGTCTCTCAAACATGTACCACAACATAAACTAGTCAGGATTTTTCCTGCGAAAGATCTAGAAACACAAGACGAGATAAGCTGAACGGAACCATTTGATCCAGAACGGTCGAGACTACTGATTTTGTCATTTTCCTGCTCACGAAGAGTATTCAATAAGAATCCCAAGAATTCGGAACAATCCTCTTGTTGTCCTAACGAGTAATATTGAGTATTTTTTTATTTGATTCCGAGAGTTCCAACCTCTGACAGCTGTTTCGTGGTAGACTCTTACTTTCAAATCTCCCAACAATATGGGTCTAATGTTATATAACAAAATACCACCAAACATTAAATCTTGCTCCTCAACCAAAATTTTTAAAACAGAATTGAAACAATATCTATTGTCGAAGTCTTATTATTCTGTAGATGATTTTTTGTGATACCACATTTTGGTGGCCCTTGTTTCTTGTTCCTGTTCTTGTTCTCATGCTATTCATGTCGTGACTGTGATATTAGATTAAGTTAGATTATAGTTTTATAATGTGACGATTCCTATACAATGTATTTTGTCTGAAGGGAATAATAAAGTTTGATTGAGTATTCAATAAGAATCCCAAGAATTCGGAATAATCCTCTTGTTGTCCTAACAAGTAATATTGAGTATTTTTTTATTTGATTCCGAGAGTTCCAACCTCTGTCAGCTGTTTCGTGGTAATCCACTCGTCAGAAAGGATTTCTGGAAGCTCTCGAAATCAAATCAAATTCACTCATAATTAATACCGATAGGCAACGTCAGTATATAACAAAAGGTAACTTATGACATCTATAGTCACTCGTTGAAACAAGTTACTTTTTGTTAAATATATTTTATATTGACACAAATATTTGAAAAATTATTTAATTTCCAATCAACCTGATAATTCCAGCAAACGTATGGTAAAAAAACTCAGTAAAAGTTTTAAAGAGAAACATTCTCAATTGAAAATTGAATCAAAACATGACTCCTCTGGAAATGGAAAAAACCCCTACGATAAAATTGAAGTAACTTTTTTGTAATATCTAACAGAAAACAGCTACTTCCCCGACTAAAGCCACGCTGGACATTGAACTACATCTGATAGATATTGAGAAAGACCCTACATAACTTGAAGAAAAACTCTGAAAGTGATAGTTGATTATTTATTAAATATCCAATTTCCATTGGAGATTCTTATCTATAAATAAGATAAAGGAGAATGTTATTCAGAAGTATCACTCACAGAAAATCGCCCATTCCATTGATGCATGAATTGCATCATATCAATGACATACACCCAAATATTCAATTCACCATGGAAATTGAAAATGAGAAGAAACTGGCATTCTTACACGTTCTCATTTCTCGAAAAGAAAGACGTCTGGGGCATACGGTATATAGAAAACCAACACACACTGATCGATATCTCCACAATACCTCAAACCATCATCCGTGCCAAAAACAAGGTATAATCAAGACATTAGTTGATCGAGCTAGAAGAATTTGCGAACCTGAATACCTGGAAGCTGAACTGAAACATCTAAAAAACGCTCTTCTTTCTAATGGGTATAAACGAAAAATAGAAGACAAATCAGAGACGGAAGAATCAATAGTAGACCAAATGACTGTCCATCCAGTAAACCAAGTAGTAGTCAAACCAACACCGAAAAAATAAAAGCATTCTTATCGAATGTTCCCAGAGTTACAGATCGTATTGGCCGTATTCTACGAAAATATAAGATTCAAACCGTTTATAAACCTTCAAAAAAACTGAAAGACCACTTTAGATCAGCGAAGGACAAACGAGACGTAGGTACTATGCTCTTCTGGAGTTTATCGCATTCCATGTTCCTTTGGCAGCGTTTATATCGGAACCACAAAACGCTCCGTTAAAACAAGAATTAAAGAGCACAAGGCTTGCTGTCGGTTAGGGCACACACATAAATCCGCTGTCGCAGAACATACTCTCAACCATAGAGTGAAATTTGAAGAAACCCAAGTCATCTCTTCAACATCTGCCTATTACCCAAGACTCTTCCGGGAAGCAATCGAAATTCAGAAACACCAGAACAACTTCAACAGAACCGAAGAAGGACTACAATTGAACAAGGTTTGGCTTCCAGTTCTCAAAAATTCTCAATTAGCTCCCAACCCACAAAATAACGGTACGAACGATTCTATGATGTCAGCTAACGCTATGGACCAATCAGATGTAAGAACGTCAAATCACATGTATTTATTGAGACAACGTATAACAAATCATTTGACAGCGAATTAAGAAATCAGAAACTTGAAAATATCTCTCGAAAATGCTAACCACTCGTGTTGGCGAAACGTCGAGATCTTCTATAAACATACGTCGGCCTTCTGATAAACAATTTTTATGCTCCTAAATACATATGAAACACATTGTAAAATGTGGTTCGAAGCAATGAATAAACCTTGTGTAAAAAGCGGAAATATAATTATGTTTTTGTGAAGAACATTTCCAACTGAATATTACTGTATTCAAGCAGCGTTCAAGGAACGATTTTAAATTTCAGTCATTGCAAAAAATAAATTCATATTTGTTAAATAGAAAGAGACAATCATCTCATAATCTACCCTCGGTAAATTATCCGAACTTCCCTTCACGAAGCCTTTCCATATTAAATATTATACATATTATATTAAATTTTAATACACAAACAAATTCACACCAGATTGGTCATAATAACACCTCGCTACAGTATTAATGAATGTATCAGTTAAATGTCGAATGTAAAAAAACAAAGATTAACCTCAAATCTCGAGATCACTTTTGTTGCATGAGAACTGTCATAATGATTTGCGGTGTTATCAATGCTCGTTTTTCTTCGAAAGGATGGTCCGTTCAGGAAATTTGAAAGTTACAAATACTATAAAAGTAGCTAATATGTGGATTTTTTTCTATGAGTTGATCAAGTGGCGAAGTTTCAATTATTTCTCAATGGCTTGTACCAAGCTAGAATCTATTTTTGAGGAGATCAGTATTGAATGTTTTGGAACATGGATTGATTTTGGTGGGGGTTGTTTCCGATGAGATTCTTTTAAAATGAAAAAAATATGGTGGAACTCTTTGTTAAATAGACGTTTCAGACTAGAATCTATCGATTTAAAAGAGTTTTGCAATTTATTCTTCATAAATGTAAAGGTCCATTGTAATACACATACACACACTCATGACACTCCCAGTCCTTGCGTCAGTAATTGACGATTTATCACAAATCATGTCAGGAGAATGTCTGGGTCAGAATCTCACCTGAAAATGTTTGGATACACCTGCTTTAGTCCAGAATTCCCAAGTCTTCAATCATCCACGCCACCCTCCAGTCCACATCCTGGTATAAACAAATTATAAACCTATTTATCACCTGTCGCAACAACGGCGGGTTATCTGACAAATTTCCAGTCTTTTTCACATTGTCGGCAAACAACCAAACTTTCACCACGCTGCGGTTCGAACTTTTTAATCCAAAATTTCACGTCAATTCTCGCTAAACAATTTTAACTTTTTTCAGTGATTTCATGGCTCCCATTCGGTTATGTTGAGTTGTTATATATCGCGGACCAGTGTCAGTGACAATGAGTGTCAACTACCGAATTCCCTGGAATATCAGGGATTGTTCAGTGGTCGGATTTACATTATTCGAAAAGTTCTGCGGATTCCATATTTTCAACGACAAAAACGTAATGTAATCTGTTGTGGTATATTTACAGTCTGAATTGTTTCAATTTATCTATTTCACATACGAACCATAAGTAGGTACTAGGTAATTTATATAACAAATATATCTCACTATTTATTTGAAACTTACGAAGGCATAGAAGGGCCAAGAGCAATTTTATTTTGGAACACTGACTTTAAAGTCGAACCCCCGACTGTAACGGACCCCAGACTTCAATCTCGGTGGTCCGACTTTAATCTCGGACCCCCAAATTTAGTTTCGGGGATGCAACTTTAATCTCGTACCCCGACTGTAATCTCGGACCCTCGAATTTAATCTCGGGGGTCCGACTTCAATATCGGACCCCCGACTTCAATCTCGGGGGTCCGACTTTAATCTCGATCCCCCGACTTCAATCTCGGGGGTCCGACTTTAATCTCGAACCCACGTGTTTAATCTCGGATTCACAACTTCAATCTCGGACCCCCGAATTTAGTTTCGGGGATCCGACTTGTATCTCGGACTCACGACTTTATAATCTTGGACCCCCGAATTTAGTTTCGGGGCTGCAACTTTAATCTCGTACCCCCGATTTTAATCTCGGACCCTCGAATTTAATCTCGAGGGTCCGACTTCAATCTCGGACCCCCGACTTCAATCTCGGAGGTCCAACTTTAATCTCGGACCCACGTCTTCAATCTCGGGAGTCCGACTTTAATCTCGGACCCCCGAATTTAGTTTCGGGGATCCGACTTTAATATCGTACCTCCGACTTTAATCTCGGACCCTCGAATTTAATCTCGGGGGTCCGACTTCAATCTCGGACCCCCGACTTCAATCTCGGGGGTCCGACTTCAATCTCGGACCCCCGACTTCAATCTCGGGGGTCCGACTTTAATCTCGGACTCACGTGTTAAATCTCGGATTCCCGACTTTAATCTCGGACCCCCGAATTTAGTTTCAGGGATCCGACTCTAATCTCGGACTCACGACTTCAATTTCGGACCCCCGTATTTAGTGCTGCAACATCAATCTTGTACCCCCGACTTCAATCTCGGACCCTCGAATTTGAACTCGGACCCCCGACTTCAATCTCGGACCCCCGACTCCAATCTCGGGGGTCCGACTGTAATCTCGGACCCCCGACTTCAATCTCGGACCCCCGACTCCAATCTCGGGGGTCCGACTGTAATCTCGGACCCCCGACTTCAAGTTCGGGGGTCCGACTTTAATCTCGGACCCACTTGTTTAATCTCGGATTCTCGACTTCAATCTTGGATCCCCGAATTTAGTTTTTGGGATCCGACTTGTATCTCGGGCTCACGACTTTAATCTCGGACCCCCGAATTAAGTTTCGGGGCTGCAACTTCAATCTCGAACCTTCGACATTAATCTCGGACCATCGAATTTAATCTCGGGGGTCCGACTTCAATTTCGGACCCCCGACTTCAATCTCGTCGGTCCGACTTTAATCTCGGACCCACGTCTTTAATCTCGGACCCCCGACTTCAATCTCAGACCCCCGACTTTAATCTCGGTCCCCCGACTTTAATCTCGAACTCACGACTTTAATCTTGGACCCCCGAATTTAATTTCGGGGGTCCGACTTTAATCTCGGACTCACGACTTTAATCTCGGACCCACGAATTTAGTTTCGGGGCTGCAACTTTAATCTCGTACCCACGACTTTAATCTCAGACCCTCGAATTTAATCTCGGGGGTCCGACTTTAATCTCGGACCCCCAACTTCAATCTCGGGCGTCCGACTTCAATCTCGGACCCACGTCTTTAATCTCGGATTCCCGACTTTAATCTCGGACCCCTGACTTTAATCTCGGTCCTCCGACTTTAATCTCGGACCCACGTCTTTAATCTCGGATTCCCGACTTTAATCTCAGACCCCCGACTTTAATCTCGGTCCCCCAACTTTAATCTCGAACTCACGACTTCAATCTTGGATCCCCGAATTTAGTTTCGAGGTCCGACTTTAATCTCGGACTAACGACTTTAATCTCGGACCCCCGAATTTAATCTCGGGGGTCCGACTTTAATCTCGGACCCCCAACTTCAATCTCGGGCGTCCGACTTCAATCTCGGACCCACGTCTTTAATCTCGGATTCCCGACTTTAATCTCGGACCCCCGACTTTAATCTCGGTCCTCCGACTTTAATCTCGGACTCACGACTTTAATCTCGTACCCCCGAATTTAGTTTCGGGGCTGCAACTTTAATCTCGTACCACCGACTTTAATCTCGGACCCTCGAATTTAATCTCGGGGTCCGACTTCAATCTCGGACCCCTGACTTTAATCTCGGGGGTCCGACTTTAATCTCGGACCCACGTCTTTAATCTCGGATTCCCGACTTTAATCTCAGACCCCCGACTTTAATCTCGGTCCCCCAACTTTAATCTCGGACTCACGACTTCAATCTTGGATCCCCGAATTTAGTTTCGGGGTCCGACTTTAATCTCGGACTAACGACTTTAATCTCGGACCCCCGAATTTAATCTCGGGGGTCCGACTTTAATCTCGGACCCCCGACTTCAATCTCGGGGGTCCGACTTTAATCTCGGACCAACGTCTTTAATCTCGGATTCCCGACTTTAATCTCGGACCCCCGACTTTAATCTCGGTCCCCCGACTTTAATTTCGGACTCACGACTTTAATCTTGGACCCCCGAATTTAGTTTCTCGGATCCGACTATAATCTCAGACCCCGACTTTAATCTCGGACCCTCGAATTCAATCTTGGGGGTCCGACTTTAATCTCGGACACTCGTTTTTAATCTGGGATCCCCGACTTTAATCTTGGACCCCCGAATTCAATCTCTGGGATCCGACCTTAATCTCGGATCCCTGACTTTAATCTCTGACCCCCGACTTTAATCTCGGGAGTCCGACTTTAATCTCGGACCCCCGACTTTACACATTTCTCAAAAGACTATATACTGAACTGAATCAGGGCCATGAGTGCAGCAATTTTCTGTGATCTGTCGAAGGCGTTCGTGTAGATCATGAAATTTTGCTGAAAACGCTACGATTAAATGGATTCAGGAATCAGAGTCATAAGTGGATACAGTCTAACCTAAATCAAAGAACCCAGATTGTAAAAACCCACAAGTTATCAGCCAGTGGATCAATTCATTGTGGAGTTCTCCAAGGGTCGGTTCTTGGTCCAATCTTATTTTTGTTATATTTCAATGACCTGGCTAACATAACAACTGATAGACTATTCACTATTTTCGCAGACGATACAACCATCTTATGGCATGACAACAACATTGATAGCCTCCTTTTGAAAATAACTCGAGATACATCAAAAATTAAAGAATGGTGTAATGCTAACCTACTCTCCTTTAACATCAATAAAACTAACTGTATTGCATACCAGTGCATCCTACCTGATACTCCTTTAGGAAATGATTCCATAGTCAATGTCAATATGAACAAATTCCTAGGAATACAGTGTGTCCCTCTTACCATGCTCACCATGGGTATCTTTTTAATGGTAAGAGATACGAGGTCGGTTAAATGACACCAAATGTGGAGTTTATCAAGGCCAACTATAATGTGAAAAAATATTTTGATAAAATCTATTCGTTTTTGTTTTATACACAAATAACAGATTTTGATCATTTTCATGTCTCTTGCAAGTGAATTTTGACCCACTTCTGGCGGTCCTAATAACTTGAAATTCGGCAGATGTTCATAATTCCGGTGACAATGCACTATGGAATTTTTATTGAAATGAAAAATAAAAAATGGCGGCTCCTCCAATATGGCGGACGAGATTTGTGATTATGGTCCGATTTCATTCAAAATTGGTATGTGGGGGTTTTTGAGGTCGGAGATCATGAATTTTCAGTTAAAATTTATGAATTCAAGATGGCGACTTCAAAATAGTTCTTGTTTTTGTATAAATGACGATAACTCCGTTGTTATCAACAAAAAGCTATTACTGTGACACATCATCTGAAAGAGAAAAAAAAGTTATTCATAACTAAGTCATAGTGAGCTATGACCTACATTTGAAAAATAAAAGTTGGTACTGATATCTCAAATTCTAGAAGAGTTGGTATGAATTTCATATTTTTTTCGAAATCTCATTAAAAAACTGTCATGTGAATGTGAAATTCCTATTCAAATAAATAAAGAAATTACGGACGAGACATGAAAATGATCAAAATCTGTTTTTTGCGTATAAAACAAAAACGAATGGATTTTTTCAAAATATTTTTTCACATTATAGTTGGCTTTGATAAACTCCACATTTGATGTCATTTAACCGACCTCGTATCTCTCACCATTAAAAAGATACCCATGGTGAGCATGGTAAGTGGGACACACTGTATACATAGACTAGGAACTGGACTTTGTTTTTGCCTTCAGATCATCCCATTAATCTTTTTTGTTTTTATGTAAGAATTCCTAAATATTTCTGAACTGGGATGCTACAATGTTCCAACTGCTTATAACTTGACATTTCTCCTGATTTGTATGGAGATCACGAGGGCTTGAGAAAACCCAACTTTCGAAGGAAAAGCATATCGACTTTCGTGAAAGGATATCAAAAGTTATATAAAATCCGTAATAACCCGATTTGTTGACCCAGAGGCTTTAGGTCGCGTTTGGTTTACCGACTTTGAGAAGAATCGTCGTGAAATTGGAAAGCGTTCTATTCATATTCGGATTTGATCTCTAAGAGATGGAATATACAGGGTGATTCAAAAGTACTTTGACAAACTTCAGGAGGTGATTTCTCAAAATATTCTAATACGAATTGTTCAGATAAATGTAGAGTAAATTGGGGTAATATGGCAACATAAAATTCAAATGCCCACATTCTAAGAACCAACGCGCCTAGCTGAAACACGATGGCTGCACGTTAGAGCTTACACAATATATGTATGTGTTCAGAGTCGCTCGATGCCATATTCACACACAGCGAAAGATTAGAAGTAAAAATGCATAGTGATACTCTATTGCCATTTTACCCCATACCATGGGTAATATGGCATCATACGATGGGTAATATGGCAACATGCTATTCTCGTAAGAAATAAAATATTTCATGAAACTGAAAAAAAAACTTTATTTTTACAACATTACATATTATATATTACTGAATCTTATGTCTGATCTTATGTCTGATCTGGAACACAATCTGCACAATATATGTTTGATGGAGTACATATCTCGTGAACCCAATGATTACATTGCACACATTGCAACCAATCACATTTTGGTCCTTTTTTATCAAAATAGTATCCACGGCATTGTGCACAATATTCTGATTCATCGTATTCCAATTCTGATTCACCGCTCTCCATTGTAGGCACTTCTAATTCGCTTTCTGATGAACTAGTATCAGGATTAGCATCACGTCTTTTCTTTTGAGTAAATGTCTTCTTTTTTCCTTTGTTCTCTTTATCTGTCTTCTGTTTCCCTCTGTTCTCTTTATCGGCCTCATCTTTTTCCATCTTATTTTTTTTACGTTTTAGCTTTGCTGCTTCCTTTTTGTCTTTAATTTCTCTTTTCTTTCGTTTCTCTGCAATTGTTTCTGGGCATGTAAGTAACTGAGCATGCTGCTTTCTCTTCTGACACCCACTTGGACCAGGTATAGCTGGAATAGGTACGATCGCTTCAAATGATACTTCGTTGTTATGAATATTATTGACCTCATCATTAGGATTATCTTCAACATTGTTGTCGGCATCATCAGGAATAACACCATCAGCATTTTGTTCTAAATTATTGTTCCTAGGAATTGTCGCGGGAGTATGCTGGATGAAAGCATGATCGGGAATTATGGTTGCATTAAATGGATGGATTCCGCAGGTTCTGAAACCCGAAACCCCGTTTTGAACCGTAGCTGCTTTACACCATGCATTGTTTAAGAGTGCTGGAAACTGTAGCCTATTCAATTTCCGACCAGGATGATTATGTATCCAGTTATTACAGGCTTGTGACCAATAGGTTTTTAAAGGTTTGAAAAACGATCTGTCTAGTGGCTGCAGCCAGTGTGTCGTATGGCTTGGTAGACACAACATGATGACATCGTTGCTTGCGGCTAAATCTAATAATTCTACATCCGAACAGTGCGACGAATGGCCATCTAAAATGAGCAATACTTTACCTGGCTCTTTTCTGGCAATAAAGTGCTCTCGAAGCCATATTTTAAAAATATCTGTTGTTACATATGCCGATTTTTCATTCATTATAACTTTACCCCCAGGAGGCAAACCATCTTCGAACTCTTGTTTTTTCTTCTTGCCTTTAAAGATACAAACGGGAGGAAGAAAATGACCTTCTGCATTAACACAGGCTATAACTGACACCGTCTCACCTTTCTCACCACTTGTAACGCAGTTTACGGTTTTGGTGCCTTTAGTGGCAATAACTTTTCCTGGGTTATTGTTAAGTTGTAGCCCTGATTCATCGATATTAAATATTTTTCTCGGGGTGTTCATTAAGTCATTATCTGTTAATGTTTTCTGCAACAGATCAAAATATCGTTCGCATTCATTCTTAGACATGCCTTGCGCTCGCGCTATATACATTCCTTGAGCTTGGCGAATTGACAATTCAGTATGTCTTTTCATAAACGATACAAACCAGTCATACCCAGCTTGCTTTTTCTCGACATTAAAGGTATTTGAAATATTATTTTGAACCGCAAAAGAAAATGCAATCTTTTTCACATCAACTGATGTAAGTGCAAATCCATGCTTTTCCATAGTTT
This sequence comes from Chrysolina oricalcia, assembly GCA_944452925.2. Lineage (NCBI taxonomy): Eukaryota > Metazoa > Arthropoda > Insecta > Coleoptera > Chrysomelidae > Chrysolina > Chrysolina oricalcia. The sequence goes on from OX101823.2 coordinate 60,802,552, forward strand.
GGATGTATTTTACCAAACTTGCTTCATGATCTGAAGTTAGACAACTTTTGCGGCCCAATTTTTCTTTGCGGAGGTTTCCAGACCGCATTCTTCTCATCAAAGTGCGGGCAGGAACGTTATAAGTACAGCTAATTTGGCGAACAGATCCTCTACCATGTCTAAGATCTTCAATGGCATTGCAAAGATCTTCTTCTGACCATAAAGCTCTAACGTTTTTCCGAACAAAAGTACGAGGCATCTGAAACAAAAAAAAGCAGGTAAGGGTAAGAGTAATACGCTCGGGGTAATACGCCGCAGTTGAAAAAATGTGACGCATAATACCCCATATTGCATCTTATGACAAATAAAATCAAAACACATATTTATCATACGTTTAACAGAGTGTTCCGCCAAAAAAGAGTAAGGTTATGAATCATTCTTTGACACACTTCTATTAAAATTGACGAAATCTGCTTAAGACTTCCTTCACCACTGTATATAACTTAACATTAGAAACTATTTTACACGGTGCTTACCTTTATATCGACGTCACTCACTAAAAAACTAATGGTTTCGATTTGCGAATGATTCACGCTTGTTTTCTGTCTGACACAAATATGGATGAACGACCATTGTTGCCAAATGTTGACTTGGAACGGAAATATCAAACTGCGGCGTATTACCCAGCGCGGCATATTCCCCCAATTTACTCTATATCTGGAAAAGCTTCGTTTCCACGTTACAGGGTGTTAAAGTTTTATTCTCATTTTCGTTTTTTTTTTTTAATAACTTCCGAAACACTGATAGACCAGGATCAAGATCATTTTTAAAAAGATGACACGCTTGCATTCGACTTTGTGGCAGGCAGTTTGTACACATTTTCTAATTTTTCTTTGTCTTTTGTTTAGTTGTCAATGAATACCCGTCACTTCAGTTTACGAAGTGTTTTCATTTGAATTCCTAATTATGGAAATAATTTCAACTAAACTAGGAATATCTTTTTTTCCTCAAGTGGAAGATAATGAATGTCGTATCATGTAAAAACTACACCGAATGAGCAATTTTTTTAAATAACCTGCTAGGTTTGCGTGGTGACTTTATTTATAGTATGAAGAGTCTAAGGGAACTAATAAAATAAATTAACTTGTGAATCGGGCAAATATGTTTTTTTTTCTCCAAAGGTATTTCACCAATATTTTAATTTTGGATTTCAATCAATAGAAGGGTTATTGGAGGTTGCATAACAAAATTTAGAATCTTAAAGTTGGAAGTTTTGTACCTGTGGCACTGGATATACTGATCAAAGAATTCGATTTTCACGAAATTCATGAAAGTGCCAATATATCTGAAACTGTAAATATTTTACAAAGGTCATATTGTGATATTCTGGTCAGTCATGAGATAGACTATCAGCCCTCCAAATGATGACGTTGAGTTTTGGGACACCTTGTAGAAGAGACTGCCAAAAGCATTGTCCAAATTACTTATTTTTCTTGTTTTAAAGAGAATCATTCTCAATTGAAAATTGAATCAATACATGACTCCTCTGGAAATGGAAAGACCCTAAAAAAAATTTAAGTTACTTTTTTGTAATATCTAACAGAAAACAACTACTTCAATTTTATCGTAGGGTTTTTCCATTTCCAGAGGAGTCATGTATTGATTCAATTTTCAATTGAGAATGTTTCTCTTTGAAACATGAATCCCTTCCAAGAGAGGTTATCTTGTACGATGGAAAACAGCGACTAAATTCCAACTTTCAGTCGCAGATGATTCCACAACTGAGTTTATGAACATCCTGTTCATATTTTCAATGAAATCTACTTATTTTTTATTTCACACTGTATAGTAACTTTATTATTCTGTTGCGCTCCTAAATCGAGCTATCGGTAGCCAACACCGCAAAACATTACTTTTAGCAAAAACAACTGTTCGTTTCTATATCCAGAGAACGATACGAATTTATTTGCTTTTACCTAGAGTCCCTGTATGCAATTGGACATTTGATCGTATATTAGAGTCGGGACACTCTTTGACAGCACATCGAAAACACGCGTTTTTGTGAAGCCGAATGAGCACAAGGGCGTATCGTCAGGGAGGGAATGAGTAAAAATATGTTTTGAGGTACACGTAAGTAACTGTGACGGTATCTTTCAAAATCGAATATTTGTCAACGAAGTACACATGTTCATACCGTAATGTGTTCGATACAGAATTGTGAGAGCAATTCCAATGATTTATATCATTTTCCTGGGGATCCAGTTCCATTACAAACATGGAAGTCGGCGCTCAAGAGAGCCGCGTGGAATATAACATCAAAAGCGCGTATTTTTCAGGTGAATTGAAATGATAGGTCGAGAGTAATATCTAATAGCCCGCCATATACACAGAGGTTTGTCTGAGGACTTTATCCAGCACGGTTTAAGTCTGCGGTCTTTTACAGATTTTGCATGTGACAGTCAAATCTTTGTCACTTCATTAACTTAAAAGAGATGTTTGTCGACAAGTCTAGTACACTTACTCTGTTGCAGATTGAACTGTTTGTTAGTGGTGAAATCTTTTCAGTTGCCGACTTTACCAAAACTTTGGAATTCAGTCTTGACAAAAGTATTTTGTGATGTCTTTACCGTTTCTGGAGACAGTTGCATAGTTGTTGGTGACAAATTTCCCAGCAGAAATCCAAATGAGAAAAAAGTTGTATTGTGTTTGAATATGTCGTCTCTCCCTGACTCTACAGATTTTGAGCTCCCTTTTGTTGAAAATTCCCCTGTGCAGATATTCAACTCACGTGTTTTGATCAATAAGATTTTTCTCACCCTTTTTACGAAACGCCACTGTTGACAGAGAGGGAAATATATTTTGTACTGTCAATACTATCGTTCGACCGTTGTCACATCAACGGTATAGATATATCTGTGGCTTGGTACAAGAAGTGACCAAGTCACTTTTCGCCAGTTTTGAGATTTTTGCCCAAAATTTATCATAAGAACATGAAGTTTTCGATGTAAAAAGTGTCTAAGTTGAAACACAAGAAGGATGCAATTTTTTTCCCAATAAATACGTAAATAAGAGCACTTATAAAACAATTATGTTCTCGAGCGCATGAAATTGCCGCTCCTGGAAAGTTACAATTTTTGACTTAATCATTTCTTGTACCAAGCCACAGATATGTTCTTGTTTGATTGATAGAATTCGCCAGTTAAAAAACATTTGGTTTTGCCATAATTTTTGAGACATAACCTAAAACGCGTTTTTTCGAATTCCTGTCAAAGAGTGTCCCGACTCTAATATACGATCAAATGTCAAATTGCATACAGGGACTCTACTTTTACCGGTTCTCAAGATCGACCAGAGAACAGCTGATTTTTCACCTTTGAATTATTTATTCGGTGTGCTATAATATTATTTTATGCACTAGCGGGCGGTAAAGTACACTTTACCGCCTGGTTCGCCGGGCGTAAAGTGGCACTTTACCGCCCGTGGGCGCATTATGGCCCGGTGGGCCGTAAAGTAGACAAAATTCTCAAATTGTCTATACTCACACATCATTTCATGCAATTCCTAACACGAATTAGAATCATTTCAGTTCAATAGAGCAATACTCTTTCTAACATTTGTTCATAATCGTTGGCAATTTTTTCGGTGATGATCTATTTATTTGAAATAGATTCTCCAATATAGCACTCAGCTACTATAGTTTCACACTCCTCATATTATGTTACCCTTAATTATTGTATGCATAACGTATGAAACGTGTAGACCATTGCAATTCAGTCAGTATTTGTGATTCGCGCTATAAAACCGCTAGTGCATACAATTTTGTACGTGCGTAAAATGCGTTTAAGGCCTTTGGGCCATCATCCACGCCGTAGGCCATAAACGCCTACTTTACGCCCTTGATACATAAATAACTAATATGGTTTTATGTTCATCCATGAACTTCTACTTTGTGGAAACTGCGCCTGCAATTATTTCAGAAGGGTAGTGGTAATTTTTCTATGTTAATATATCAGCTAGTTTGCTACTATTTGGAGCATATTGGCGTTTAGTACTTTTCCTTATTTAAATGCAATTATTTCAGACTGAATATCGACTACAGAAAAAGGAGAAGTTGTATTAAAATTTCCAAATTCTGGAGACGAGTTTTCCTCAGAACCTGCCCTTTATAAAAACAACCCTGAGAGAAAACTGTTTTATTACAAGCATCATACAAGATAAGATACGAACCGTTTCTCAGTAATGAAAACAAAATAACTCTAGCTTTTTGTTGACATGGTGGAAGTTCATTCAGTTAATTCTGACAAATTGTCCTATAATCTGTGGCAACGCAACGACCTACAATTCAGTATTCTTGGCAGGATGTTGGCATCAGGGGAGAAATATCTGCTCAGTTGCACAAGCAGCTTAAACTCGTTGATGATATTGCATCGTACTTTAAGCGATTTGTCCACGGAGTTCTAGTTTTACTACAATTCGAGAGTTAACAACTTGAACACGAACTTTGCTTGATTTTGAGTTATTAAGCACATCGTTCCACCTTCGCTATCGAAGAGGGTAGTTTTGAAAGTTTTTGTGATTGGTTTTGCACGAATTTTACGGAAAAACATAATTCAATGAGGGATAAACCTGTTCGACGTTTGTTTGAAAGTGGTTGACAGTGTTTCACTTTGAGTAAGATTATTCTGGACTTTCATGGTCTAAAAAAGAACAAAGATAAATTCAACTCTCTGCAATTTTTATTCACGACGTTTCCTGTTAAAATCTACAGTCGTTATCAAGTGTATAAATGCAACAATCTCAAGGATTCTTTTTATATATGCTATGGATAATTTTGTGGCATCAGCCTAGGGGTAATTTGCCGGTGTTCAGGAAAGCTTGTTAATTACAGTGCCAGGCCCCTCCGGTACAGCATTGTTAATTCTTATGGCTTTTTCAATTGATCCATACCACTGATTGAGGGTTTACGGATTTCTATGCTAGCTTGACTGAAGACTTTATTGTTCATAATATATGCACTCTCTTTAAACTTCCTTCTATACCAGCCCTCTTCTTTATAGATGACATAGCTAGCATAGAAATCCGGTCCAGTTTTTGCCCCAGCAAAATCACTTTGTAGAATTTTCTAATCGAGCAATAGTGAAAAAACTAGATTGACATGTTTTATAGATCTCACCGAGAGCTACTCAGAATTCTCGTCAGAACTGTTTTGATATTCTTTTCTGTCTTCACTCTGAGTGTTGTTTTTTTTGGATTTCGAACCGTATTATAGCTAATAAATTGAAAAGTTTTGCATTTTCGATAAAACTCGATAACATATTTTATGCACTAGCGGGCGGTAAAGTACACTCTACCGCCCGGTTCGCCGGGCGAAAAGTGGCACTTTATCGCCCGCGGGCGCATTATGGTCAAAATTCTCAATTTGTCTATACTCACACATCATTTCATGCAATTCCTAACACGAATTAGAATCATTTCAGTTCGATAGAGCAATACTCTTTCTAACATTTGTTCATGATCGTTGGCAATTTTTTCGGTGATTCTCGGTGATTCTCCAATATAGCACTCAGCTACTATAGTTTCACATTCTTCATATTATGTTACCCTTAATTATTGTATCCATAACGTATGAAACGTGTAGACCATTGCAATTCAAGTCAGTATTTGTGATTCGCGCTATAAAACCGCTAGTGCATAAAATTTTGTATGTATCACGTGCGTTTAAGGCCTTCGTAGTGTGATGACCCTCGGCTAACGCCATCGGGCCATCATCCACGCCGCAGGTCATAAACGCCTACTTTACGCCCTTGATACATAAATAACTATTGTAGAACTCGCCGAGTGCTACTCAGAACTCCCGTCAGCACTGTTCTGAGATTATTTTCTGTCTTCATTTTGAATGTTGGTTTTAGGATTTCGCACCATATTATAGCTAATAAATTGAAAAGCTTAGCTTTTTCGATAAAACTCGTTCAACATATTTTGTAGAACTCGCCGAGTGCTACTCTGAACTCCCGTCAGCACTGTTCTAAGATTATTTTCTGTCTTCATTTTGAATGTTGGTTTTTTGCATTTCGCACCATATTATAGCTAATAAATTGAAAAGCTTAGCTTTTTCGATAAAACTCGTTCAACATATTTTGTAGAACTTGCCGAGTGCTACTCTGAACTCCCGTCAGCACTGTTCTAAGATTATTTTCTGTCTTCATTTTGAATGTTGGTTTTTTGCATTTCGCACCATATTATAGCTAAGAAATTGAAAAGCTTAGCTTTTTCGATAAAACTCGTTCAACATATTTTGTAGAACTCACCGAGTGCTACTCTGAACTCCCGTCAGCACTGTTCTAAGATTATTTTCTGTCTTCATTTTGAATGTTGGTTTTTGGATTTCGCACCATATTATAGCTAATAAATTGAAAAGCTTAGCTTTTTCGATAAAACTCGTTCAACATATTTTGTAGAACTCGCCGAGTGCTACTCTGAACTCCCGTCAGCACTGTTCTAAGATTATTGAAATTCCTTTCTGTCTTCAGTCGAAATGTTGGTTTTTCGGATTTCGCTATCTTGTGATAGCTAATAAATTGAAAAGTTCAACTTTTTTGGTAAAACTCGATAAACATGTTTTGTAGAACTCGCTGAATGCTACTCAGAACTTCCATCAGAACTGAAATATCTGTTATTTTTCTTCAAAATGATGTTATTCGAAAGTCGAAAATTGAATTCCGTCAATAACTTTTTTATTTCGGCAGAACTATTTCAAAAAATGATCAAGAACTCCAGAACTCTTCCATCTTCATCGAAAAATACCACCAAAACTAATTTTTTCGAAATAGATGGCGCCGCGTGAAGTTAGCGCCACCGATTTGTTATTTTTTTATCAAAATCCACAGTAAGCTGGAACTATTCAAAATTTGTATCATAAACTCCAGAACTAAAATCTAAAAAAGTAGGCGCCAACTTTACATGAAATCTTCATTAATTAGTACTTAGGGTGGTTATAATTGAACGCTGTGACATACAGTTCACCTGCAATAAACCCATTCTGAAGATGAATTCCGCCGTGAGATTGCTAACAACCCTAACTGAAGTTAAACTAGTTAAAAGCGGAGTTTATGCGCAGTTGGAAATGTAGAAATGGGAATAGTTTATTGAACTTTCAATAATGAGGGTGAATGCGAATGAAACTACAGTATGGTAGAATTTGCTAACAAATACATGAAGCTCTCTCTGAAGAGATTCACAATCTAAGTGGACGTTAGGTTTCTCCGGTAAAACTTCCGTTACATTGAGCATCTGAATTTCAAAATTTTTTGAAACTTACGTATTTTCACCTCCTGAACAAAAAATCCCAATGAAATTTTTGGCGGTCTCGAGTAATTTCGGAGATACTGGCCCTTTTTTGAATGATAACTGGCATCTTCTAGCACACGTTTCTTCTATGAAAAACACACTCAACTGCCTCCTTATTTTCACCAGCACAATATACACACCCTAATTCACCAGTTTTACACTTTTTTTTCGATAAAATTCCGTTAACCGGGCGCTACAAGCTACAAAAAAATATTTTTTTGAGACTCACGTAGTTTGACCTCCTGAACAAAAAATCCAAATGAAATTTTTGGCGGTCTCAAGTAATTTCGGAGATACGGGCCTTCTTTTGAATGAAAATTGACATTTTCTGGTACACGTTTCTTCTTCGAAAAACACACTCAAATGCCACCTTATTTTCACCAGCACAATATACACACCCTAATTCACCAGTTTTACACTTTTTTTTTCATTGAATACAGTTTTTTATCAACAAATTGTAGCTTTTTCTAGTAAATACAAAATCAACAAATTCATGCTGTTTTGTTTACTGAATATCTGTCTTTTAATTTGTCAGGTTGGTAACAATGGAATTGACGGAAAGGCGATTCTAATTTTGCGACATTGCCAATGTGATTTCAGAAATATTCAATTCACGTATCACATAGAATATTTTAGTGAATGAGTATGAAAAATGAGTTGACATAACCACAACATTTTCCCATCAACACTCTGACTGCACATTGGAAACAATTGTACTCATACTGTTCCTATATGACCAGCAAAATTCAAAAGAACGAGACAGATCACGGAAATGTGCGCAAACAAATATGAATATACATGAGCACAAAAAAATAAAGAACACTTTTCACATAAAATAACCTACTTTAATGACTATAAATCAACCCGACAGATCCGATCTTATGCCTAAACCTAACCGAAACCGAGCTTACCCGACTATACGATACGGATAGGTTGCGTCTTTTCTATCTGTTTGCGCATGCGCATTTACCAAAAATGAATGTTTGCGATCCGACACGTTTATTTAGGTAATTATTTGTTCGCTACATGCTCTGTATATTTAAAAATATCTTTTGTGCATTCAAAATATTAATACCAAGATTTTTTTTCCAATCCAGTTATCTGACAACGAAATGGCTTCTTTCATAGCAAAGTAGCCAGTATCAATGTCTTCTACTGACTCAACAACAACAATGAGTCTTAATAACTTCATAAGAGTACAATGCGACGTTGTCAGATTCCCTAAAATTCCTGCATACTGAATACTCATGAATATGAAATGTTTGTAGTGAATAGTTTTCGGAAGTATTTGCGCCTTAGAGACTGGCAATTTTTTCATCAATAATAATAATAATAGTTCCTAATAAACACTCGAAGAGTGAACCATTCAGAAGATATTCAGCAAGAAATATGCAAGCAAAGCGAGCACGCGCATTCCTATTACTACTTCTGTAACTTATGTAACTTATCTCTTACTTCTTGGTGAAGATATCTGCGAGAAAGACGCGAGCGAAGCGATCGCGCGCATTCCCATCACTACTTTGTCGATTTCAGTCAACTTCAGTAGAAATTTTCATACCTTATTCCTTAGTGAACAAGACCAGAAATACGCGAGCGAAGCGAGTGCGCATTTTCTTCAAAGTTGACTGAAATCGACAAAGTAGTGATGGGAATGCGCACGCTCACCCGACATTTCGCAAATCCGTGCGCGCGGATTTGCGAAATGTCGGGCGAGCGCGCACGCGTTTTTCTGGTCTTGTTCACTAACGAATGAGGGATGAAAATTTCTCCACAAAGTCGTCAGAAATTGATAAGGTAGTGATAAGGGAATGCGCGCGTTCGCTTCGCTCGCGTCTTTCTCGCAGATATCTTCACCAAGAAGTAAGAGATAAATTACATAAGTTACAAAAGTAGTAATAGGAATGCGCGTGTTCGCTTTGCTTGCATATTTCTTGCTGAATATCTTCACTAAGAATGGTTCACTCTTCGAGTGTTTATTAGGAACTATTATTATTATTATTATTATTGATGAAAAAACTGCCAATCTCTAGGGCGCAAATACTTACGAAAACTCTTCACTACAAACATTTCATATTCATGAGTATTCAGTATGCAGGAGTTTTAGGGAATCTGACAACGTCGCATTGTATTCTTATAAAGTTATTAAGACTCATTGTTGTTGTCGTTGTCAGATAACTGGGTTGGAAAAAAAATCTTGGTATTAATATTTTGAATGCACAAAAGATATTTTTAAATATACATGCATGTAGCACGCATTTTTTGCGAACAAATAATTACCTAAATAAACGTGTCGGATCACATTCATTTTTGGTATATGCGCATGCGCAAACAGATAGAAAAGACGCAACCTATCCGTATCGTATAGTCGGGTAAGCTCGGTTAGGTTTGCATAAGAGATTTCATTTGGATTTTTTGTCCAGGAGGTCAAAATACGTAAGTCTCAAAAATATATATTTTTTTAATTCAGATGCTCAATGTAAAGGAAGTTTTACCCAGGTCACACCTAATTTTGCTAAAATAACTACATCTAGTAATGCCAATTCCAATGCAAATGTAATGAAATGTACACGAAATACAACTGTTTCATTCAATGGACAGTAATCCAGCATTGCTTCAGAATCAATTACCAGAATTTAGGATCATCAGCACTTCGGTTTTGGTAAAGGTTAGCTTATCGGGCTCATTCTCGAAACAAAAAGAAAAGTGATGTTACTTGCGTAGTTTTATCTCCTGAACACGAATCCGAAAGAATTTCGTGGGGGTCTCTTATGCTTTTCGAGTTATGACCTTTTGAATCTTGAAGATCATTTTCAAACACGATTTTTTCGGTAAAAAATCCAACAAAATGCAACCTTCTTTTTGTTGGCACTTTTTTGAGACCGTAATCAACTCATATTTCACAATTACAAGCACTAAAACCAAACGTTTTATACAAAAAATCAACCTTCTTATAAAGTATACATAACCCTTCCCACATCTCTAGAACGGACGCCAATGAAGAGTGAGGTTAATAATAGTGAAATATAAATAGGTTAATTTTTTTCGTAAAACGTTTGGTTTTAGTGCTTGTAATTGTGAAATAAGAGTTGACTAGGGAACGAAAAAAGTGTCTATTTGCTGCGATTTTTACTGAAAAAATCGTGTTTGAAAATGGTCGATTTTTAAGATTCAAAAGGTCATAACTCGAAAAATATAAGAGACCCCCACGAAATTCTTTCCGATTCGTGTTCAGGAGATAAAACTACGTAAGTAACAACACTTTTCGTTTTGTTTCGAAAATGAGCCCGATAAGCTTACCTTTACCAAACAGTATATCTGAAACCAAAGTTGTGGTACTTGTAAGTTGTTTTTTTCCGTTGTAGTTTATAATACTTCTGAATAAATACCTTACAGGAAACTAAACTGCTCACAAACCACTCTAGTATGATGATGTACACTTTGTCAGATTTGACAAGGAATTAGTTCAGCACTATAGCACTTTCTCAGTTATTTTTCTGAACGGAAGTTTGCAAATTTCCCAATTTCACTTTATTATGGACTCGGACTGGGGAAGTAAATTATTTATTTCACTATTTATGAGTTGGTTTTCACAAATACTGTGGTTCTTTTTCGGAAGGAAGGATTTCAACTCCACGAAACGGTAGTGCCAAACATTATGACGTGACTGACGTGACATATGCCTACTTTGATATTTTTCAACTTGGAAAGCTAAGGTGGAAATCGAACAGGGCTGGATTCAGATATTTTAGAGACAGCGGTCTCGACTGAAATTTATTATTTTTCAGTTCCAATGTCATGTTTTACTTATATCTATTGATGAAAACAAATTTATTTTTAATTCAACAATTTTGCAGATATAGGTACAGTATCTGGTATTTCCATAAGGTTAGTTAGTTCCTGTGGCCTCCTTTTCGACCTTCTCGATGGTAGATTTGTCCACGACAACAGAGCATTTGTGGATCAAATGTCCGGTTGTGGTAGATTTACCAGAATCCACGTGTCCAATGACGACGACGTTGAGGTTTTTCATTTCTTTGGCCATTTTAGCTGTAACAAAAACTTATAATTCAGACCAATTTCAAAGCAGTTTCACAGGATCACGATCATCTCTTAGAGATGCCAAAGTGTTTGTTCGAGTGTACAATCGAAATCCGGAAGACCACAAAACGTGGAACTTGCACAAGGATACATTTCGAAGTAAAGCGAAATATAGGTATTTGAAACGATAATTGGAGTTTTTTCAACACCATCATTTCATTTTGATTGAAAGACTAGACATAAAAATAAAGGACACAGTTTGGTAAATACGCAGCAATCAGATCACTTCGATTTTAAAATAAATAGTCCTAAAATATTTTGACGTGAGGTGGTTCGAGCAGGATAATAATACTATAATTATAACGTTTATTCACAAAAAAGAATGGTACAAGTTTCACATATTTACAATATTACCGATATAATTATCCAGCTGTCTGCAAACAAACTGAAAAATCACAAAGCTCAATGGCGTCCGTGGTTAAAGTGGTAGCGGACGCTACCGTTTAATAAATTGAGTTATTGCTTGCTATGAATAGAATTAATTTTATTGGTGTTTTGAATATTTCTTTCATTACACACGTCAGCAAGTATTGCCTTAACATTCACTTGATATTTTTTATTGCATGTTGTTATTTTAGTTTTGTTTGGCAGGTGGTTGTATATTTCAATTTCGGTATATATATACAGTGTGGTCCACTAAGAGTGCAACAGATGGGAAACTTGTGTATTATCGATTTCTCAGAAAATTTTATTCTCGACAAAAGTTGGAGCATGTTCCCAAACTATACCAAGTGTACCTAAAATGGCTTTAAGACAAACACCATACAGGATAGGCCAAAAATATAAAGATAGTTCAATAGTAAAGTACCCTTATTTTAGAAAATATAGAAATATGTTGAAGAAAAAAGTTCCTTAGAATGGAAAGTTATGTTCAGATACGAAGTCATGGCCTGCTATTCGAATTTTTTTTTTCGTTTGGAAAATATTGAATTACCCCCGTATGATACATATTTTTACTATCTTGATTTAATATGTATGTGAAGTAGCCACAATCAAATCAGGTTGGAGTATTTTTTTATCAAATTAAAGTGTATTTGTATAATTTACTTGGATTTGTATTTTTTTAGGTGACCGTCAACTTCATGATTGTTGCAACGATATTTAACAGAACTCTAGAATAAAACATATACTCTTTTTAACGAGGCAAATACTTTACTAAGTAAATGTTCCTATGAATAAACTGTCAAAATCTATCGGGGATAGCCATGAACAAAAAAGAACCAATAAGCGATAGTACAGAAACTTACAGTAGATAACTGAACAGGTGCTAACAATAAAAATTATCGAAGCGTCTCTGTATGTCCACCATCTCTTTCGATGCATCTAATTTTTCGCTCATAAAATTCGTTTACTGTAGATCGCAACACATTAGCGGGAATATTTCTGCAATGAACTCGTATTGAAGTTTCAAGCTCATCAACATTATTAAAGGGGCGATCTCAGTTGACTTTTTGTTTTAAGTATCCCCATAAGAAATAATCCAGAGGTGTAAGGTCTGGAGAACGAGGAGGCCATCGAGGATCGGTATTTCGTCCTAACCATTATTACGAAATGTCCTATTCAGACACTGAGAAACATTTCTAGTAGAATGGGCAGGACTTCCATCATGTTGGAACCATACTTTTTGCCGTTCTTCTAATACCATTTCATCCAAAAACTCTCCTATTTCAGTTTCCAAAAAGTTCAAGTACCTGTCACCATTCAAATTATCTCGAAAAAGAAAAAACGGACCTAGTAATGTATCATTTAATGTACCACACCAAAGGTTTGTTTTCTGATAGTATTGATTTTTGTTGTCAATAATAAAATTTGGGTTGACATCTGACCACCATCTGCAATTTTGTTGTAAAAGTCGATTCATCTCCAAACAGAATACATCGATGAAAATCTATTTGTTTTTCTATTTCACCCTGAATTCACATGGAAAAATCATATCTCAAATCATAGTCTCTTTCTTGCAATGTACAAATGAATGTAGGTTTGTAAGCATGGTACTTATGTTTCTTGAGAATACGCTTCACAGAGGTTTTTTTTATGCCGGTATAATCACTAATTTCTTGGGTGGACCTTCTAGGATTTTCTACTACTGCTTGAAGTACGTCAAGCTGGTTTTCTTCTGTGCATACAGGTTTCGTTCGCTCCGTATTATGTTTATATTCTAGTGAGCCGGTCTGTTTGAAATTCTTTAAAATTCTACTTACACTTGAATAGCAAATTTGTTTGTCTGGATGCCGCTCGTTGAAAATATTTGCAGCTTCGCGCATTGTTTTATAACCATCACCACAGATTAAAACTAATTCTGCCTTTTCAGTTAACGTTAATACTACTGGGCGAGGCATTTTTAATTAAGGACAAATATGACAAGCAAGTTTCAAGACGCCATACTATCAAACTACAGTATTGTTTTCAGGCGTATGTGTTTTTTGTTCGTGGCTATTCGCGATAGATTTTGGAGTGTTTTTTAATATCTGTTTTAGTTGAGGCATTGTTGTCAGAAGAACAGAAATTTTATACTTTTATTTGCCTCGTTAAAAAGAGTATTTGTTTTATTCTAGAGTTCTGTTAAATATCGTTGCAACAAACATGAAGTTGACGGTCACCTAAAAAAATACAAATCCAAGTAAATTTTACAAATACACTTTAATTTGATAAAAAATACTCCAAACTGATTTGATTGTGGCTACTTCAAATACGTATTAAATCAAAATAGTAAAAATATGTATCATACGGGGGTAGTTCAATATTTTCCAAACGAAAAAAAAATTCGACTAGCAGGCCATGACTTCGTATCTAAACATAACTTTTAATTCTAAGCAACTTTACTCTTGAACGAACTTTCTATTTTTTGGCCTATCCAGTATGGTGTTTGTCATAAAGCCATTTCATGTAGGTATACTTGGTATATAGAATACCAAGCCAAATATTAACTCCAAATCTCTCTTGGAAATTTGTAGCTTTATGTAGAAAGGAATTTTCTTGTCGCCAGTGATAATGTATATTTCTGTTAAACCATCCGTTATTTGTGAATCTACTCTCATCACACCATAAAATTTCATTACAGATTTCATTGTCCCGACGATGTTGTCTGAGTAGCCATCTACAAAATATTTTTCTCTTATCATAGTTCGTTAAATTCAAATGGTGGATTTTTCTGACTTTGTATGGTCTGAATTTATTTCTTCTTAAAAAATTTCGAATTGACGTAGTCGATATAGCATTATTATGTGCAATCTCTCTCAATTTCTTTGTTCTCAATTTTTCGGTATTCCATAAATCCTGAATCAAATAAATATCACTTTATTACTATCGAGAATGTCTTCTAAACTTACCCAAAACGCCAATTTCAGTATCGCCACCTCTGTTAGTTAGTGTACAACTCTTACTCGAAGGTTTTTCAAATGAACCATGATTTCGTAAACTCTTCTCAATGCGTTGAAAATATCTTTAGGATGGCTGATGCCTCTCAGGGTAGAATTCCCCATACATGGCTAGAGATCTAGTAGCATTTCTCAAACATTTCGCGTATACGAAAAGCATATCAACTTTCTCGTCATTAGAAATATTCATGGTTTTCACCTCACAAATACACACGAATCAAATGATTATTTATGTTCTTGTCAATAGATTTGACACTTTATTATTCTGTTAATTCATGGCTCACTTTGAAAAAGTCAATTCATTTCAGTGCTCTCCGAACTTTTTCTCCAAGATTTCTGTTTGCCAGAAAACATCAGAAACAAACATTTATGTTCCATAAAAATTGACTTTTTAACAGTTCTTCCATATTCATACAAACACCCTGGAATGCATAGGCGTTCACGTCTACTTGCGAATTTTCAAAAGATGTGTGGAGGTGATGTATTTTTGAGTTCTAATATTTTGGTTTCTACCTTTTTCAGACTACACTAACGGAAGTTGTTTGACCAAATATTGATGATGTTTTGTCGGAGAAAAACGTCGAGAAATGTATTAATAGCTGAATTTGTTAAAACAGTGGCTACTAAAATTGATGAAAAAACTTGAGGCCAATATTTAAAACAATAAAGTTGACTATGGAATTTAATGAACGAAACGTCGCATTGGAAATTGGTTCATATAAGATTATAACAAATATGAAACAGTATTGAAAGTTCCTCTGACTTTTTTTTGAGACTACACTGACGGGAATTGTATGACCAAATATTGATGATGTTTTTTCGGAGTGAAACGTCGAGAAACACATGTATTGTAATACATAGCTGAATTTGTTATGGAAGTGGCTACAAAAATCGATGAAAAAAACTAGAGGTCCGTATTTACAAAAATAAAGTTGATGATGGAATCTAATGAACGAAACGTCGCATTGAAAATTGGTTCATATCAAATTATAAAAAATATGAAATATTATTGAAAGTTTCCCTGACTTTTTCTTATTTCATTCAAAATGGAGGCTGTAGAGCCAAAAAACAAAATTCAACTAATTTAGTTTTTGGCGAATATCTCAAAAACAACCATTGATATTTAAGATCTGAAAAAAGCTTATTATTGCTCCCCAAAATAGGAAACTTTTTTCTCATTCAACCGACCTTGTAGGTCTCTCCGTTTCCGAGATAGCAATAGTGGAATCAGCTAAAAAAAACGGCCTGTATATTTTCAATCAAAAATCAACAATTCACATTTATTAGAAAACGAAATCCTACTTAGAAGGTAGTGTATACACTCTGCACAAGTGTATTTGAGCGAAGAAAACGTAAATGAATTGTAATGAATTTTTTTTTTTTAATCCTTTAGAGAATTTTATTTTAAAGCACAAATATTTTAAATTCTTAAATGAAAAACTAATAATAATCAAAAAGAGCATATCATTATAGTACTTACTCACTTTTTGAGAATATAACGATGACTCGGGCACAACACAGCTAGACAGAAAGAATGATTATGATAATCTGCCGACGGAAGATCGGTTTTTGATCTTTTCAACACGTCGATCTTTGACCCGAGGATACGTCGATCACAAAAAATGATATTTACTCACAATCGCTGAATGCACAAACGCTGCAATAATTTTATCAACCAAAAAAATTGCATGGTTACAGAATAACCGCAGAGCACTTGTCGACAAGATCAAAATGCGATCATCCTACGTGTACATGCTGTGGGGTTATTGTGTAACCATGCAGTTTTTTTTGTTAAAAAAGTTATTGCATCACTGATCAATACAAAGTTGGATCAACGGTCAGCGTGCCGAAGAGAATAAAATCCGATCGTCCGACGCAGATTATCATTATCATTCTTTCTGCCTAGCTTGTTGTACGGTGTTGTTTCCGAATTATTGTTATATTTTCAGTTGGTAATTTTTTCCAAAGAGTAAGTGAACAAATATTATATACTATTGTTATGGCTAGCTTTAGTTCCTAGTTTCTCGTAAAGTTACAAATAGTTTAGTAGTTCGTCAGTTTAGTTTTTATAGTTTACTGTCCAGGAATATCCCCATTGACAGAGTAAATGAAAAATATATATGTAAAAGAATTTAAAGATCAATATAAATAAAAATGATGAAGTTTCGACCATCTATGTAATTATACAGGGTGTTTCATAATAAATGCGCTGGACTTCAGGATGTGATAGCTCGTTCAAAAATATGAAAAAAAGTTTCTATTAACTTACCCTCTAAAATGCACCATTTTCGAGATACAGGGTGTTGAAATTTAAAAAAAATAATCGTTTTTTGCGAATATCTCTGGAACCGTTTATCGCACAGAAAACAGATTTTGTATGCAATTTTTACTCATAATAAGCTATGTTTTGTGTGGATTTTTTATTTTTTCAAATTCATAATTGTTGAAAATTTTGAAGGGGTAGTGGGTGTTTTTTTCTCCAACTTCTACGCCACTGGAAAAAGTACAGTTTTGAGCTTTCTATATGAACCGCCAATGTTTTCAACACAAAAAAGGTATTCTTGGTTATAAGCTCTAAAGTTGACCGTTTTCAAGAAAAATCAAGTTTCATGTTATTTAAATAAAGTTTTTTCCTCGAAAAATTGCTGCGTGCATTGAAGCTAATGGCGGACATTTCCAACAATTCAACTGAGTATGATTGTTATTGTTTTTTTTTATTTTGCAATTAAGAAGTCAACGTTTGGTTTTGCTACTTGTTCTAACGTTTAAATAAATTTTGTATCATTAGGAAAAAAAATTTTAAAAAAATTTACCATGTTTTTCAACATGAAAGTTGATTTTTCTTGAAAACGGTCAACTTTAGAGCATATGATCAAGAATACCTTTTTTGTGTAGAAAACATTGGCGGTTCATATAGGTGGCTCAAAACTGCACTTTTTCCAGTGGCGTAGAAGTTGGAGAAAAAAACACCCACTACCCCTTCAAAATCCTCACCAATTATGAATTTGAAAAAATAAAAAATCCGCCCAAAACAATGCTTATTATGAGTAGAAAATGTTTTCTGTGCGATAAACGGTTCCAGAGATATTCGCATAAAAGATTATTTTTTTAAAATTTCAACACCCTGTATCTCGAAAATAGTGCATTTCAGAGGGTAAGTTAATAAAAACTTTTTTTCATATTTTTGGACGAGCTATCACATCCTGGAGTCCAGCGCATTTATTATGAGACACCCTGTAGAATATGGTTGTTGGGCTTAGGTCGTCTTAAAGAAAAATCAGGCCAACGTTTCGGCAGTATATTTTGTTATCCTCAGGGTTGTGGAGGGTTTTGGTTTTCCTTCAAAATAAAGTATAACACTTAACATAAACATAAAATTACTATTTGTGTCAAAAGTACTCAGGAATACCTACCTTTATGTTGATGAAACATTCGTATATCCATTTTCTACGGCTAACCATGACCAATTGAAAAGTTAAAAAGTGGGGAAAACTTATTAGGGATTTTTTCATAACAAAATTAACATTAAATTCTGTTTCAGAGTAACATTAAATCCTCAGATTTCAATGTTTGAATAAATTGATGTCATTTGTTGCTGGCAATATGATTATCTCTTTTTTATCAGTACTATTTGAATAATTTTCACAAAATTCACAAAAATATTCAATTAATACTTCGAAAAAATATACTACTTTTCTACTGCAAACTGTGTCCACTTGAATAGTGAAAAATTGGGAAAAAATATATTAAAGATCTTTTTGGAATGTCCCAGAACCCCAGAATTCAATGCTGAATCATTGTAATATACAGGGTGTCACATGGTTGATTTGAGGTTGTCAAAAAGTGTTGACTACAGAAGTTTTCAATTTTATATTATCTACAACTTTTCCTTCGAACATTTTCCGCTAGAAGGTTTCGCCGCAAATCGAAAAATCCTTATTCAACCACTAAACTTCATCCTCATTTCACCATTCTGAGTGTTTAAATATCTTTTTTCCTTGATATTGGAACATTTTCCATCTAATAGACTGGGATCCCACGCCTATTTTCAAACATGATTAATAACAGGCTGACTCTTTCTGAGTAGCTGCTTTTTCCGAGACGCCCAACTTTTTCCTTTACGAAAATTGTCGATAGTAGTAGCTAATAAAATGCGCAGGCGTCAATCATGTCGATTTGGTGAGTGCAAAAAAGTCATCAATAACAGTTAGTTTTTCAGTTGAACCTCGAGATAATTCGATAAAGTACTCGAAAAACTTTTGTCCTACAAAATGGATGGTAGGACTGAAGAGTTCCACACTCCCAACATGTACCAATGACGTGGTCATAAAAATTCATTAATAACCAGGGGATTTTTTCACCGTTACTTGGTTAATATTTGTATAATTGAATGGTCATTTTGTCCTACAAATTGAATGGTAGGTGTTCCCAGTCCTACACTCCGTGGTAAAAAAAATATTAGTAACAGGCTGAATCTTCGTGAGTAGCTTCTTTCTATTGAGAAGCCCAACTTTTACTCTTACCAAAATTCTCGAAAGTGGTAGCTAATAAAATGCGAAGGCATCAATCATGTCGATTTGGTGAGTGCAAAAAAGTCATTATAAACAGTTAGTTTTTCACTTGAACCTCGAGATAATTCGATAAAGTATCGATTTGTCAGAAAATTTTATTCTCATAAAAATTGGTGCATTACGGAATACTTCGAGTTATCAGAATTCTGAGTTTCCAAACGGTGTACAGGGGGAATGAAAAATAGAATTTTGATCAAGAGTAAACTACCCTGGCTGTGATTCCAAATTTGAATATTTCGAACATTTTAGGTCTTATTTGTATTATATATTGAAATTCGAACAGAAAATAGGTACCAACAGAAACATTCTAATTCTTATTAATATTAATATTTATATTAAAATTCTAGCACTTCCCGGACTAGTCCGGGAAGTGCTGCTTTCCCAAAGAAAAAGTGTCCGGGAAGTGAACTATAAAATGAAAAGTTCGTATGAACATGTGACCGCAAATATTTCGTATAGGAGATACAGGGTATATTGGATATGAATGGTATATTGATAGTTTTTTATACAGTCAAATTTTCCCAAAAATCTCATAATTCATTATGTGTCGCCCTCTAGCGCTGAATCCAGTCATACGATCGAGTAGGGCCAATGAAGACTTTTACTCGGAATAGATTCAGATACAACATACCAAAAATTCAGCCATATTTCATCAAATGTGTGCGGGGTCCTTTAATGATGGTTGCATAAATTGTTGTTTAAAATTAATTTTTCCGTTAACCAGATGTCGTTCCCTTTCGAACGACAGCCCTCAAAAGACGAAACTTGTGCGAGCCAAGAATAAACGAATTCCTACTTTTTACGTGCTATTCCACTTTCACGGGCCATCAGAGAATTATAAGCAGTCGCTGGTCTTCGAACTCCACCGACGACTAGGATGGATAAAAGATCGGTACTTTAACTACTTGGCCACTTGACACCCGTAAAATATAATATCTTCTGTCGAACTGGACTTTTTGAGGCCTCTTCAGACGACGATGTGGTGTTGCAGGTTTTTCCGGGTTTCCCTGCATCTGTGAAAGCGAATGCGCCATCATTTAATCCGCCCCGGAGGGCAGATTGATTATTTCAATGTTTTTACTTTGTTATTGTTGTCTTCAATATGTTTATAAAAATTATGAAAGCTAAACAAAATTTCCCACCTTTTTCATATAATTTTCACGTGAGTTATGATATTTTTGAATTGAACAAACAATTATGAATTGAAAGTAACATTACTTTACGAATAAAAGTATATTATATTGGCTAAACCACAATTTCAAAATAATTTGTTATTTTGAATAATTTTTGTAGAACTAGCGATACATACCCGTTTTTTTGTAGAACACTGTATTATTTAGATGAAGAATACACTTACCTTTCATGTGTTATCATTGTCCTACAGTTACTAATATTTTTTTTTTCACCATGGAATTGATAATTTCGGAGCGTAGGACTGGGAACACCTACCATTCAATTTGTAGGAAAATATGACTACCTATTCAATTATACAAATATTAACCAAGCAATGTTGAAAAAAATAATATTTTTCACCAGAATTATAGGCAGCAGTCTATAAACACTTTGGTATCTCTGAGTGATCCTGTGAAACTGCTTCGAACTTGGTCTGAATTATAAGTTTTTGTTACAGCTAAAATGGCCAAAGAAATGAAAAATCTCAACGTCGTCGTCATTGGACACGTGGATTCTGGTAAATCTGCCACAACCGGACATTTGATCCACAAATGCGCAGTTGTCGTCGACAAATCTACCATCGAGAAGGTCGAAAAGGAGGCCACAGGAGCTAACTAAACTTATGGATATACCAGATATTCCATATCTAAAATATTATTGAATTAAAAATAAATTAATTTTCATTGAAACAGAGCTAGTTTTTTTTATTATAAATATTCAATAGATACTTAAGTGAGAAACATGACAATAAATCTGGATAAATATAACAGTGAGTAAATGAAAAAAAAAAATAACAATTGAAATAAACAGAATATACAGTGTCTCATTTCTCATGAAAACACCACCGTATCTTCCGTAATAATTGAGGTAGAATGAAGAAACTCTCAGGACTGATGAAAATGCTTCAACTGCACTTACCATCTAACTGGGATTGGCCTAAGAGATATACACTGCCCGCCACTCGCGATAGAACAATCCATTTTTACGGTAAAACATACCAGGGGCAAAATAGGCTCAAAATTCCTCCAAATTCGTAATCAGGACTACCAACCCACTACAGATACCATTTCCCTGAAAAAATTTCAGTCATGAAAATTCCGAATTTGTCCCACTTCAAATGGAAACACTCCTGTATCTTCCGTAATAATTGAGGTAGAATGATTAAACTCTCAGGACTGATGAAAATGTTAAAAATACACCTACCTCCAGAATGAGGTTGGTCTAAGTGATATACACTGCCCGCCACTCGCGATGGATCAACCCATTATTCCGGAAAGTTTTATTAGGGGGCAAAATTGGCCCAAAATTCCTTCGGATTTGTGTTCAGGATTCCCAAATAACTGATAATACACCTGTTTCCTGAACAATTTTCAGTACTGGAAAATCTATTTTGTTTCACTTCTCACCCCCGTATCTTCCGTAATTTTTCACGTAGATCCATGAAATTTCCAGGATCAATAGATACACTAGAAATAAACTCACTGCACTAAAGAGGTCATCCTAGATGATATGCACTGCACGCCAGAAGCGATGGAGAAATAGGTGGTTCCTTCGCTGCTGGCGTGCAGTGCATAACACGTAGAATGACCATTATCGATCCTGGAAATTTCATGTTTTTACGTAAAAAAGACACGGGGGTGTTTCCATGAGAACTGAAACAAATTCGACTTTTTCAGGACTGAAAATTGTTCAGGAACCAGGTGTATTATTGATAATTCAGAGATCCTGAACACGAATCCGAAGGAATTTTGTGCCAATTTTGCCCCTATCATAACTTTCCGGGATAATGGGTTGTTCCATCGCGAGTGGCGGGCAGTGTATATCACTTAGGCCGACACCATTCAGGTGGTAGATGCATTTTGAGCATTTCCATTAGTCCTGCGAGTTTCATCTTTCTACCTCGATTATTACGGAAGATACAGGGGTGTTTCAATGAGAAGTGAGACAAATTCGGATTTTTCAGTGCTGAAATTTTTTCACTTATAATTACACAAGAGCTTTTTTTGTCGAAGTAATCTTGAAATATATTAATGTGAATTTTGTTGCCTGGCAGTTTAACGAAAAAACTGCCCCTGAAAAAATTACGAGTCCGTAGGACGAGTTATTATTTCTGGCAGTTTTTTGAGTTGAATTGCCCAATGGCAAGAAAATTCGAATTATAAATGTCAAGTTTACTTCGACAAAAAAAGCTAGAGTGTAATTCGGTAAGACAATTTAATGAATATGTGAATCAATACATTAAAAAATAGGATGTAAATTAGTTTATTTAATTTAAAGGAAGAGTACAATGGTTAAAAACACAAGTATTAAAAAAGCTTGATTTTCAGAACTTTCTTGTGTTTTGTTGATAGTATTTTGAGCTGTGGTAGTGGTTTCCTGGACGGTAGTACGAATGGAACCAATGATTTTTTTATGATGTTCTTCACCATCATTTGAGAATATTTTTTCAGAATATCATCAAAGTTCTAGATTTTCTGTACAAACCAAAACTAAACATAATTTTGTATAGAGATTTGAATATAGATTCTTTACGCTCAAGAAATGCAGATTTCATTGAACTTTGTAACATACGAGGATGTGTTGATATCTAGTTAGCCTAGACCAGTTCGCTGCATAAACAAAATATTGTGTTAGTGTAAAGTTTGACGTCAAAAAAGTAAAACCAGAGTTACGCAATAAATTGAAAGAAAAAAATGTCCACCCAAATTGTGAAAATCGAAAAATTTCGAGCCATCGAGCCAAGTACCTGTATTTAAAAGGGTTAAGAGGTAAGCAGATTTACGAAGATATGCTTAGTACCCTTGGTGATCAATGTCCTTCGTATGCGACCGTGAAAAATTGGACTGCAAGCTTCAAAAGAGGTAAATTTTCCATTGCCCCAAGAAAAGTATAGTGAACGAGTTGAGAACTTCAATATAGGAGATCATCTAAGTCTAATCCTTACTTTCAGTATTGAAAACACTACACACACACATAACATGCAAAAAATAATAAAATATAGAAACATAAATGATCTTACTGTACATCAACTGATTCATTATTTTTCTGGCGAAAATTTCTCAGATATATATGATAGTTATAATAATGTAAATAATGTATACAAAACTTTTTTAGATATTATTACTTATGGTATAGACCTATTCTGTCCCTTGGTTACAAAAACTGTGTTTGACGATGCGAAATCAAAACATAACGTTGCATGGATTACTGATGAGATTGTTCTGATGGGTAATCAACTGAAAGACATGCACTGGATCATAAAAACTTTCGATTGTGGGGAGTATATAAATGAATACAGGCGGGTATAAAAAATGTATACTCAAGAGATATCAAAATCAAAAAAAGCATTTTTTCAGAAATCTATAGATAACAGGTCAATAACAGAGAAACCCAGGGAAGTATGGAAACTTGTGAGAAAAACAACGGGGAAAATAAAAAATTCAAAAAATATAGAGCTGAAAATGGAGAACGAAATGATTAAGAATGAAAAAATAATATCTGATGCTTTTGGAAAATATTTTTCATCAAATCCTAGATCAGCCATTCAATCCCAATTTGGAGGGAACACCATTGAAAATATTACTCACTCGATTCTCTCTTGTAACACTTTCTACTGGACCGCTGTTGAACAAAATGATGTCATTGCGGCTATTAATAGTTTAAAAAATACAAACTCAGTAGGAATAGATTGCTTGACAACAGAGATTATAAAAACAATTGGCATGTTTATTGCAGAACCACTGAGTCATATAATAAATTTGTCAGTTCATCTTGGGGATTTTCCAAAAGATTTAAAAATTGGCACTGTTACTCCCGTGTACAAAGGCAAAGACTCCACTGATATCCAGAACTATAGACCCATTACTGTACCACCAGTAATGAGCAAAGTAATAGAAAAAAATTGTTTACAATAAAATTCTATTATTTCTATCGAAATATGATATGATCACAAAACACCAGAATGGATTCTGTCCGGGTAGATCTACGGAGAGTGCTTCCTGTGACTTTTTTGAGTATGTTTATACAAATATCGAGAAGAAAAGGTATGTTGGAGCACTCTTCTTCGATCTATCGAAAGCATTCGACACCTTGAATCTTTACATTTTGAAATAAAAATTATACAATCTGGGCTTTAGAGATAATTTCTTATACTGGCTAATGTCCTATCTTGAAAACAGACAAATATATGTGAAAGTTGCAAATGAGCGATCAAGTTTTTATGATATTGACCTAGGAGTCCCCCAAGGTTCCATACTTGGCCCATTGATTTTCCTGTTATTTATAAATGACATGCCTGCATACATGAGCACAGAATGTACTGTTATATTTGCTGATGACTGTTCTTTTGCTGTGAACGCTGAAAAGCCTGAGGGTATGGAAGAAAAACTCAGTACTGTATCATTGGAATTCACAAACTGGTGCTCCAAAAACCTTATGATTGTAAACCCAAATAAAACTGTATTCATGCTTTTCCACTCGAGGTTGAAAATCGATTTTCCAATTCATGTCAATGTAAATGGTAATCTTATTGAAAAGTCTGACGCAACAAAATTCTTAGGCACCTACATCAACTCTGACATGACTTGGAAACTCCATATTGATGATGTTTGTAAAAAAATCAATAGTGGTTACTATGCACTTCTTCAACTAAAAAACGTACTAAGTCTACATCAACTAATGAATAAAGTATTATTATTATTATTATTATTATTATTATTATTATTATTATTATTATTATTATTATTATTATTATTATTATTATTATTATTATTATTATTATTATTATTATTATTATTATTATTATTATATTATTATTATTATTATTATTATTATTATTATTATTATTATTATTATTATTATTATTATTATTATTATTATTTTTTTGTTTCCGTTAGGAATGTACCAGTCAGGCCCTGTCTCCGGTGCTCCGATACATCCGGAGGGCGCGCTGGTGTCGTTAACCCCAATAACCACTCCATACGTCCGTAGGGTGAGTGACTATTGGGTCCGAGAATCATGTGCCCTGAGTAGACGGAGCGAACCAAGGATAACGGCCTTCTGCATTCGCGCTGCTAAGATTTCTGCCATATTACGGCAAGCAGGTATTATCCTCAAGTTGGAGAGCAGTGTGTCCATCATTCCACCAAGGACTCCTATGATCAGAACCACCATTTTGACAGAATGGTCCGGATATAACCTGCGGAGTTCAAAGAGAAGATCTCGATATTTAGTCCGTTTTTCCTCCTCTTTTCGAACGATATTCATTTCTCCTGGAGCGGAAAACTCCATGACGAATATCGTTCTACTTTGGTGGTCGAGGAGGACAACATCAGGCTTATTGGCTTGTATTTGCCTGAGGGTGGGGAATGAGTAGTTCCAATAGATCCGGCACCTCTCATTCTCCACCACGGACTCAATATCCCCCGGAACATAAGGCAACACCGGTATCTCGTCTATACCGTACGAGTGTCGTAGATGGTAGTATAACACTCGTAGCGCCGCGTTATGCCTGTGGATATAGGCTGAGACCGCATAAGATGGGCATGCTGATAGCAAATGCATTACGGTCTCAGGTGCCCCACGACATGCCCTGCATCGGGTGTCAGGGACGTCTATACCCATCACGCGACTACGGTAGACGAGGGTGTTGAAGACACCATCCTGGCAGGCCATTATGAATCCCTCGGTCTCCGACTTTAGCTCACTCGACCTGAGGAAGGCAAAGGTCAAGCTTTTGGATAAGCCAAGGTCTTCGATGTTGTGAAAGAAGACACCATGCATTGGCTTATCCATATGTAGCTGTAGCAGGACCTCTGTCTCCGCAGCTTTGATATGAGCTTTTTGCTGAACGGGTCCCAACTCGGTGACAGAGTTTGGGTTAGCCCGTTCAGTGTCGAATACGAGACCGAGTTCATCGGCCGCACGGGTTGCTGCCTTAAAAAGAAATGCTCCAATCCCTGCTTTTTCATGGTCGCGGACCATGCAGAGAAGGGGATCTGAACTCCTGATGACTTTACAGGCCCCATCCAGAACCATTCTGTTATGCATACACTCCAAACTCAAAAGTCCACGGCCTCCCCGTTGTCTGGGAAAGTATAACCGTGGAACGGACGATTTAGGATGCAAGCACCTATTGAGATGCATCACTTTGCGAGTTTTAACGTCGAGTTGTCGCAGCTCTTCCTTAGTCCACTTCATTACTCCGAAAGAGTAGAGAAGGATCGGAACGGCAAGCATATTGGTTGCAGCAACTTTGTTCTTCCCCGACAGTTCTGATGACCAGATCTGTCGGAGTTTATGCTGATACTTGCCGCGGAGAGAGTTCTTAACTGTGAATACCTCTTGGGAGTGGCGTTGCTCCACCCCTAGGTAAGTATACGTCTCTCCGGCATCCAGATGATGTAGGATGCTTCCGTCTACGAGCTGGACATCCTCTCCGTATTCCTCGCATCGTCCTCTTTTGAGATGAACCGTGGCACATTTGTCGATCCCGAATTCCATTCCGATAGCATGCGTGTACTCTTCCACCACCCTAAGGGACTGATGTAGGTCCCTTTCTCCAGAGGCATATAGTTTGAGGTCATCCATGTAAAACAGATGGGTGACTTTATGCCTCCGGTTGCTGGGGGTGCCGCAGTTGTACCCACGGGTATTCCTGAGTATAACGGACAATGGCAATAGTGAGATGCAGAAGAGAAGAGGGCTGAGGGAGTCTCCCTGAAACACGCCTCTTCTAATGATGACCTGCTCTGTTTGGACTAAGTCTCTACCAGATCTTATGGTGAAGCGAGTCCTCCAGAGTGGCATCAGTTGTCCAATGCATCCCACTATTTGATTGGGTACCTCAAGACATCTGAGCAAATGCATGATTAACTCATGCGATGTTGTATCAAATGCCTTGCGGTAATCAATCCAGGCCATCGAAAGGTTACGCTTATACTGCACGGAGTCCTGCGTGATACATCTATCGATGAGCAGGTTCTCCTTGCAGCCGGCGACCCCTTTCTTTGACCCTCTTTGCTCATATATCCGTTCATACACCGGATCAACTGCGGAGAGAATGCGCGTGTATAAGATGCGCGTAAACAACTTATAGCACGCATTCAAGCATGTTATCGGCCTGTAATTCTTTGGATCAGACAAATCTCCGTTCTTATTATTATTATTATTATTATTATTATTATTATTATTATTATTATTATTATTATTATTATTATTATTATTATTATTATTATTATTATTATTATTATTATTATTATTATTATTATTATTATTATTATTATTATTATTATTATTATTATTATTATTATTATTATTATTATTATTATTATTATTATTATTATTATTATTATTATTATTATTATTATTATTATTATTATTATTATTATTATTATTATTATTATTATTATTATTATTATTATTATTATTATTGAAGATGATGACCGATCGGGAAGGCAAGTTTCTGTGTCAGTACCCGAAAATATCGATGCAGTTCATGACATGAATTTAACAGACCGTCGAATCGGGCTAAAACGGATATCTGAAGCACTGAATATATCATACGAACGCGTTCATCATATAGTTCACGTCAATTTGGACATGAGAAAAATTGCTACAAAATGGATCTCCAAATGTTTGAATGTTGACCAAAAGCGTGCAAGGGTGGTAGCATCGCGTTCGATCTGTGCTCGATTTGAAAACGATGTAGACTTCTTAAACCGAATTGTTACTATGGATGAGACTTGGGTACATTTCTACGATCCAGAAACAAAGCAACAATCGATGGAATGGCGACACTCCGTTTCTCCAAAACCTAAGAAGTTTCGTGTCGAAAAATTTGCTGGAAAAGTTCTTGCTTCAGTTTTTTGGGATTGCCATGGAGTTATCATGATTGATTTTTTGGATAAGGGTAGAACAATAACTGGAGATTACTATTCGACATTACTGACCACTCTACGGGAAAAAATTAAAGAGAAAAGACGCGGAAAGCTATCCAAAGGTGTTTTGTTTTTGCAGAACAACGCCCCTGCACACAAATCTCATGTTGCCATGCAAAAAAATCGTGATTTAGGGTTTGAATTACTAGAACACCCCCCTTATTCACCAGATTTGGCTCCGTCCGACTATCGTCTCTTTCCTCAACTGAAAAAAAGTTTAAATGGTCGTAAATTTTCTTGCAACGAGGAGGTAATAAAAGCTGTGGAAGTCTGGTTTGCAGAGCAAGAAGAAACATTTTTTTTGAAAGGTCTAGAGACGTTGCAGGTTCGCTGTGATAAATGTATCCAATTAAGAGGAGAATATGTTAAGTAATAAAATATTTTGACATTGAAATTTTGTTTGGTTCTACAGTAGGCTAAGAATTTTTCAATATATTGTCTATGTAAAACCTACGATCGACGATGAAGTGGTCCACCCGGGTAACAGATAACTCAATTAGCATAATTGACCATGTGTTTACGAATATTACTAATAACATCAACTGTGTAATCGATAACGAGATATCTGATCATAGATCTGTTCTAAGCGAGTTCGATTTTTTCACTGAAATTCTCTCAGAATGCTCACATGAGAAGGAGTTTCGGTGAGAATGCCATATCTGATTTTCTACTGGCTCTGTCAGTAGAGCAGTGGAGTGATATTTACCGGTCAAGCGATCTAGACGAAACATTCGATTTGTTTCATGGGAAATTTTATATCATTTCCACGTGTGTTTTCCGTTACGGAAATCTTATAATTCTAGTAAGAGCAAAAGCTGGGCGAATTCTAATGTACAAATTTCTAGTAAGAAACTGAAAGAACTGCATAATTTGAAAAATTGCTTTCCAGATGTCAATACTACTATAAATATGCTAAAAAAGAACATACAGTATTGGTGGAAGAAACAAAACGAAAGTACTATCAAAATATGATCAACAACTCTACAGCATACATAAAAAGAAAAAAATATCCAATATAATCATACAAAAAGATGATGGTACGATTTGCGAAGATTCGAAAGAGATAGCAGATAGCTTCAACACTTTTTATATACAAGCTCCGAGAGAAGTAGTTTCAAAAATTCTAGTTAGAGGTACCTACCAGTAATAATATAAAAGGAAACAGTATGTTTCATAATAGCAATTCCTTGTATTTGTTTCCATTTACCGTTGACGAGTTACTCAATCTGCTATAAGCTAAATTAAAAAATAAAACTTCCTCCGGTCCAGACGAAATTCCTTCATTTCTGACAAAAAAATGTTTACCATACATCATTGCCAAACATAAGTATACAGAAAGCCGACTCACACCGGACAATACCTGAACTTCGAATCGAACCATCATGGTGCTACAAAGAGAGGGGTTGTTCGATCGCTGGTGGACCGTGCCTACAACCTATGTAACACAGATAAAAGTCTTACCATCGAATTGGACAATATCAAGAAAGATCTGCGACGAAATGGGTACCCCAAAAAACATATAGAAGAGGTTCTAGCCCGCTGGGGGGATAAGAACAATAAACCAGACGAGCCGACACAAGCCACCCTGTGCGTTCCGTATGTTAGAGGTCTATCGGAAAGAATAAAGCGAATTGGGTCGAAATACAAAATACGAACATGTTTCAAGACAGGTAACACTATTCGCAGCCATCTCACGAAGACATTGACTCCAAAAACTGCATCTACCGCATCCCTTGCGAATGCGGTGAAGCTTATCTTGGAGAAACTAAGAGACTACTTAGCGTTAGACTCGCTGAACACAAGAGAAACACTCAACGAGGAGAAACATCAAAGTCAGGGATAGCGGATCATGTCTGGACAACCCAACACAACATAAAATGGACTGAAGCCGAAGTCATCCATAAAGAAGAGGACTGGTATAGAAGGAAGTTTAAAGAGAGTGCATATATTATGAACAACAAAGTCTTCAGTCAAGCTAGCATAGAAATCCGTCGAAAATCAATATGGTTTTCGTAATGGAAAATCAACAGAATCCGCTATTTATGCATTGTATGAACAAGTGGTATCTTATGTGGAAGCAAGAGAGTGCCCTGCTGGAAAATTTTGTGATCTCAGCAGGGCATTCGACTGTGTTGATATCGACCTACTTCTCATGAAACTGTCCATGTATGGTATAAGAGGCATTGCTTGGGACTGGGTTCATTCCTTTCTTGTAATGAGGAGTCAGTTTGTGTCGATACTAAAAACAAATAATGATGGATCATGTAGAACACAGTCAGACATAGGTGTTCCTCAAGGATCAGTCCTGGGTCCGGTGCTCTTCATATTATTTACAAATGATATCGAAACTGTAACTAACGATGCCAACTTTGTGATGTATGCATATGATAAATCTTTAATTGTGTCTGAGGTACATGATGACTTGTTAGAATTGAAATGCAACAAGGTTCTTGATGATATAAGTGAATGGTTCTCTTCGAATAAACTGTTCCTCAACATTGAAAATACTAACTTTATGAGGTTTCGCAATTGGCAAAAGAGCTGCTCTGACTTGAGTTTGAAGATAAGATATTGAACTTAACAATGAAGAATCACTTCAATTTCTCGGTATAACCATAAATCAATGTCTAACATGGAAAAAACATTGTAAATTATTGATATCAAAATTACATTCGTCATGTTACTTATTCAGAAACTCACTTTCTATTTTGCTGAGTCTGTGTCATGCACAAGTTGGTTTGAGGATCAGATATGGCATTTGTCTTTGGGGTAAGTCCACTTCATCAGCCGATGTATTCATAGCACAAAAGATAGTTATTATATCACTAGCCGGGATATCTGAAAGGGTTTCGTTCGAATCGTTTTTCAAAAAATGGAACATTTAACAGTAGCTTGTTTGTATATTTATGAAATATGTGTTTTTATCTATTCGATCCAGTGTAAATTCTAGATGAATAAAAGCATACTTTGCTTTGAAGGCTCTACAGGTTCTTCTTCACTCTAGAACAGTGCAATTTCAAAAATTTCTTGTTTTGTGAGAGCCTTTCCCCACCTTCCTTTTTTTCTGGGATTGCAGCAAATTGCGTTTTTTGTCGCGTGCATTTCTCGCTTTCTTAAACTGTATGTCCGTGAACGGATTAAAAATTCTTTTATATTCTTTGAAGTACTTCTCTTGTAACATTTTTGCTGAAGTGTTCCAAATCGTTTTGCCTGCACTCTCTTTATAGTCTTCTCCATTGTTCTTCATGTTGAATGCCCATTCACATAAAATAGAAGCTAACTCTTCAGTGGAAGTTTCTGCAATGAATTCTTATTTTTTTCCAAACAAAACATAGCAAATTGTCGCCAAATTAACGTAGTTGAATTCACGGTATTGCGAGGCACATTACTATTGATAGCTTCTTCAATTCTCCACTCGAAGACTGCTCGAATCGCGATATTTTCACAAATAAGATACTTTTCTGACAACGCAAGTTTGAGAAAAATTGACATAACGTCATCAAAAATTTGTTTACAATTCTGGTTGTCTGTCATGCTTTCAAAAGTTAGGTTTCGTTTTGTTGCTGGAAAAGTTGTGGCAAACTTTTTTTGTTGTCATAAGGCGTGTTCCGTTTCATGCATGGAGGACATAATGCGCATATGACCGTTCCGTTTCCTACATTAGGAGCGCATTGACACGCCCACTTTTATATTCCCCTATTTGGCCTTGAGACATCGAAAGTGCATGAACTACTGCCCGTTCGTCTAGCAGCGATGAATGCGATCCAAATTAGATCTGTCAAACTCAAAAGTCACGTTCAAACAGAAACGTCATAAACCGAATTAAAAGTTTAAATTTGATATTTGATGAAGTGTCGAGTATCGTGTATTATTACATTTACCTGATTTACCGTACAATGGAAGAAAAAATCGTCATTTCATTCAACATCATATCGTCGGTCTCATGCCAAAACCACGAATGTGCAATTTGTCATTTCGAATGAGAAGAGTTTTAAGAATATTCGTACTTATTGCTTTGAAAACCTAGGTAAGTTTTCACATTCGCGAATTCACTCTCGTTCACAGTAGACAACCTG
The DNA here is from genome assembly GCA_944452925.2 of Chrysolina oricalcia. Classification (NCBI taxonomy): domain Eukaryota; kingdom Metazoa; phylum Arthropoda; class Insecta; order Coleoptera; family Chrysomelidae; genus Chrysolina; species Chrysolina oricalcia. The sequence goes on from OX101823.2 coordinate 60,835,110, forward strand.
ATAGCGCTTTCGTGAGTTTGGCATTGAAAATTTTGGTAGAAAATTAGTATGTTACATATTGAAGTCAGAACCCTGGAATTAGCATATTCGCGGTTTTGGCGTGGGACAGACGATATTATCCTCATAACTATCACTTGTATCAGAATCTAAGCTACTCTCATTTTCACAAAGCTCGCCTCCTACTCTTGCCATTAACACTTTCGTTCGACCCATAATAATTTATTTACTAGATTAACAGATTTGTTTTTGTTACATAAGAATTTGGTTAACTGATAAAGTGATAAATGTCAACATCTTCGGGAAACGGCATGCACCACGCAAGCAAAAATCGTTCCGATTCAACCCACCAACGTCAATGTTAGTTGAAACGGAACGCTTGATTATGTCTGCAACAGTGATGCGATGAATGCATGAAACGGAACACGCTTATAATGACAAAACTCCGCGACATATGGCACTTTTAAAGCATGAATTAAATTGTCAGTTCGAAAAATATTATTGAATGAGAAAGAAACGAAGCTGAGAAAACACGACCTGTTTTGGTATTCTTTCTAGACTCTTCATGAATTTGATTCAATAATTCAATCACCCTCGTGACCTGAATTTTACCAGAAAACATATTTTCCGGTGGTAAAGCAGCTCTCAGATAAACTGACAACCGTCTGGCCTCACTGGAAAGTTGGAAAGTCATTATAATTCAGTGAAGACTATTTTAGAAATTCTCGTTGAGTCGCTCACTGAATCCAAAATGAGCATATAAATTACAAAGTAAATTCTCATTTGCAAACCTGATTTAAAATGACACTGTGATCTGTTGTTTCAGTGATAGACCGTAATCCCACGTATTTTAAAAAATGATTAATAACAGGCTGAATCTTCCTGAGTAGCTTCATTTTGCCGAGACGCCCAACTTTTTCCTCTACGAAAATTCCCGATAGCAGTAGCTAATAAAATGCGCAGGCGTCAATCATGTCGATTTGGTGAGTGCGAAAAAGTTATTAATAACAGTTTTTCAGTTGAACCTCGAGATAATTCGATGAAGTACTCGAAAAAACTTTTGTCCTAAAAAATGGATGGTAGGACTGAAGAGTCCGACACTCCTAACATGTACCAACGACGTGGTCATAAAATTCATTAATAACCAGCGGATTTACCGTTGCTTGGTTAATATTTGTATAACTGAATGATCATATTGTCCTACAAATTGAATGGTAGGTGTTCCCAGTCCTACGCTCCGAAATTGTCAATTCCATGGTAAAAAAAAATTATTAATAACAGGCTAAATCTTCGTGAGTAGTTTCTTTCTATTGAGAAGCCCAACTTTTCCTCTTACCAAAATTCTCGAAAGTGGTAGCTAATAAAATGTGCAGGCGTCAATCATGTCGATTTGGTGAGTGCAATAAAGTCATTAATAACAAATTGTGAAAGGCTTTCGCGGCCATCGTTGAATGAATGATGGTTTTTCGGGTTTTTAGGCCTACGTTTATTTAGAGAAAATCTCGACGTTTCGCCAACACGAGTGGTTGGCATTTTCAAGAGAAAACCTGTTCTCAAGGAAACGGTAATAACACCATACCGGGAAATTAATAAATCCGAGGGGGTACCCGACGCAGGGACGATGGCACCGGACGCAGGTACGAGTACGTCGACCCATAAATACTGGCTGAGACAACGCATACCAAACAAGTAGTGTTCAGTGATCGAAGCTGTAAACAATTCTCTTGAAAATGCCAACCACTCGTGTTGGCGAAACGTCGAGATTTTCTCTAAATAAACGTCGGCCTAAAAACCAGAAAAACCATCATTCATTCATTAATAACAGTTAGTTTTTCAGTTGAATCTCGAGATAATTCGATGAAGTACTCGAAAAAACTTTTGTCCTACAAAATGGATGGTAGGACTGAAGAGTTCCCCACTCCCAACATGTCATAAAAAATCATTAATAACCAGCGTATTTTTTACCGCTGCTTGGTTAATATTTGTATAATTGAATGGTCATATTGTCCTGCAAATTAAATGGTAGGTGTCCCAGTCCTACGCTCCGAAATTGTCAATTCCACGAAAATTCTTGATATTAGTAACTAATGAACTGCGTAGGCGAAAGTCATGTTGATTTGGTGAGCGCAAAAATTGTATGGATAACTGTTAGTTTTACCGAAATCCAAAGCTCATGGCTCATGGTGAAACAAACCATTTGAATTAACTTCATTTCAAGGCAGTAAAATCAATCAATTTGACCGTAAGCCACGGGCTTAACTAGCCTACAGATATTTCGACCATACCTTCTGAAATAAAAAATTATCAAAATATTTTGTAAGTAGGTACATTTATCCTCATTTTTGATATGGTATTTTTTTGATACTGCCATTCTCATTACGTTGTCCAGTTCACAGATCGATCCTATGGCCACTTTTCGAGCTACAGGGTGTTAAAAATTCCATTACTGCTATTTTGCGAATTATGAAACTATTTAATTTTTTTGCTTTAATTTGAAATCAAATTTTTTTTAGAAATAAACACATTAAATCTAATTTGTAGTAAGTCCTTCCATTCGAGTAAGAAATTATATTTCACAAAGGGTGTTGCATTACATAGCATGACAAGACACTGTCCAAAGAAATAGATGAATATCAATACCATTATCATTTTTATTTTACAAATTCTTTGAAAAAGAAGGGGTCTTCATCAATTACACGAGGTTTCATATTATAATTGTTAGTTCAAAAGTATACCGGGTGACCCGGAACCAATTTACCCCCCTGTATCTTCGTTTTTATTTTATATGGATGTTTCAAATTCGGTACTTCGATTTGATGTTATGAATGTACAATTTAGCAAGTATCAATCCAAATATGACACTTCCGGTTTGACCAGAAGCGCATCCCATTTTTAAATTTCAAATGGGAAGTATATATATTTTTTTGAAAATAACAATCCGGTATAGAATTACCTTTACAATGATATATCACAATCATACTTTCAATTCACAATCTGCTGATATTCCTACGCTCCGAAATTGTCAATAACATGGTAAAAAAAATTATTAAAAACTGTAGGACAATGATAACACATGGAAGGTTAGTGTATTCTTCACCTAAATAATACAGTGTCCTACAAAAACGGGTATGAATCGCTAGTCCTACAAAAATTATTCAAAATAACGAATTATTTTGAAATTGTGGTTTAGCTAATTCAAGTCAGCGAAGTGGTCGAGGAGTTAGAGCGTTTGGCTTCCACCCAGACGGTCCGGGTTCGATCCCCGGTCGTGTGTCACTGAGCTGAAGTGGTTCGGATTCCACTTTTATTTAAACTGTAGGTCCCGGATCTCCCTTGCTCGCTCAAGCTCTGCTTTTGAGGGGTTTTCTCCGAAAACCTGGGAGTTTCGTAAAAACAAATTTTTTATAAAAACAAAAAAGACAAAAATAAAATATACTTTTATTCATGACGTTATGTTACTTTCAATGTATAATTTTTTGTTCAATTCAAAAATATCATAATTTAGTTGAAAAGTTTATGAAAAAAGTGGGAAATTTAGTTTAGCTTTCATAATTTTTATAAACATATTGAAAACAACAATAACAAAGTGAAAATATTGAAATAATGAATCTGCCCTGCGGGGCGGCTTAAATGATGTCGCATTCGCTTTAACATATGCAGGGAACCCGGAAAAACCTGCAACACTACATAGTCGCCTGAAGAGCTGAAATTTATAATTGAAAACTTTCAAAGAGGTCAGTCGAATTGTGAAAATCTGATCTACGGTAAAATAGGATGTATGGTATCTCCAGAGGCCTCAAAAAGTCCAGTTCGAAAGACATATTATATTTTACGGGGGTCAAGTAGCCAAGTAGAAAATACCGATCTTCAATCCACTCTGATCGCCGGTCGTGAGTTGGAAGCCTAGCGACTGCTTACATTGCTCTGATGGCCCGAGAAAGTTGAATAGCACGTAATAAGTAAGAATTCGTTAATCTTTGGCTCTCACAAGTTTCGTCTTCTGAGGGCTGCCATTCGTAAGGGGACGACATCTGGTTAAAGGAAAAAACAATTTCAAACAATGAGGAAGGGAAGGGGAAGGACTGGGAGAGCAAGGAGGTATCACAAGCAGAGATTTCTGAAAAATGTAATTGGATGCAGGTAGCTGTAAATCAGAGAGTGACGGGACTTGCTGGAAATAAGGGGAGTTGATGGGAGGATTATATCATGAGTATAATTTCACTTCAATTCTCATATCCTAGTAACAGATATGGACAATTCGTAATAATTATTTAATTTTGTTCCTGAGATATAGCCTTTTTAAGAATTGAAATTGTCACGGTGTACATGGAAAACTATACCGGGTGACCCGGAACCAATTTACCCCCTGTATCTTCATTGTTATTTTGTATGGATGTTTGATATTTGGTACTTCGATTTGATGTTATGAATGTACAATTTAGCAAGTATCAATCCAAATATGACACTTCCGGTTTGACCGGAAGCGCATCCAATTTTTATATTTCAAATGGGAAGTATATATATTTTTTGAAAATTACAGTTCGGTATAGAATTACCTTTACAATGATATATAACAATCATACTTTAAATTCACAATCTGCTGATATAAGTGACATTTTATAAAAAAATTACTTTTTGTGTTCCCCTCGTAACGGAACATTTTCATGAAAGTATGCTGTGGAAGATTGAACAATATCATATAAGTAACAATAATACATGGCCAAACTTTTTACACAATAAGTTTTATGCAGACTAATTATTTTTATAATTTTAGTTTTACTTAAATTTTCAACATCAATACATTAAAAATTCCTATGTACCACTTTCGAGAATTTTCGTAAAGGGAAAAGTTGGGCGTCTCTATAGAAATAAGCTACTCACGAAGATTCAGCCTGTTATTAATAATTTTTTTTTTAGCAAGGAATTGACAATTTCGGAGCGTAGGACTGGGAACACCTACCATTCAATTTGTAGGACAATATTACCATTCAATTATACAAATATTAACCAAGCAACGGTAACAAAATCCGCTGGTTATTATGATTTTTTATGACCACGTCATTGGTACATGTTGGGAGAGGGGGACTCTTCAGTCCTACCATCCATTTTGTAGGACAAAAGTTTTTTCGAGTACTTTATCGAATTATCTCGAGGTTCGACTGAAAAACTAACTGTTATTAATGACCTTTTTGCACTCACTAAATCGACATGATTGACGCTTGCGCATTTTACTAGCTACCACTACCGAGAATTTTCGTAGAGGAAAAAGTTGGGCGTCTCGGCAAAATGAAGCTACTCAAGAAGATTCAGCCTGTTATTAATCATTTTTGAAAATAGGCGTGGCATCCCGGTCTAAGACCAATGCTGACGTCAAAAAATATAAAAGCGGGAAAAAACAACAGCACAGTACCACTACCGCTCTGCTCCATATTTCGAACGATATTTTCAGAGCTACTGATCAAGGAAAATTGTCCTGTTTAGTATTACTGGACTACAGTAAGGCCTTTGCTAATTTAGATCACGATATACTCGATAAAAACTTGTTTATTTTGGTTTCAGCGATACGACAAAATGTCTAATTGCGGATTATTTAAATGATCGAGTCATAGTGTTATTCTAGACAGAGATGTGTCCAGGCCTGTAAGGGTGTCTAAGGGGGTACCCCAGGGATCTATTCTGGGACCTTTACTTTTTTCTTTGTATATTTCGGACTTTTATAAATCGGTTACAACATGTACAATACATCACTACGCAGACGATACACAGATATACTTCTCCTTCCACGGCCATTGTTTACAAGAGGCTCAACGCAATATCAACAGCGATCTTAAATCTACATATACTAGACATCTCTTCTACGCATAAATTGAAACTCAACGCGAAAAAATCGGTAGTATTGTTTTTTTGGAGCTAAAAATTTAGGAAAACTGCACTAGAAACTTTCGAAGTAAAAATCGGAAATGACAAATTGCCATTATTGGAAGAAAATAAGAATCTAGGAGTTTTCTTTGATTCAGAATTAAGATTCACAAGACATGTAAGCTATCTGTGTCAAAGCTCATATAACACTTTGAGGCAATTGTACCCAAATCGCGATATTCTTTCTACAGAATTGAAAATGAAATTGTGCGAATCGCTGATTTTTTTTAAAATTTCATTCTGTGATAGTTTTTACGGACCTGCTCTCTTGCAGTCTGACGCTCATCGCCTACAACGTATACAAAACTCATGTCTGAGACTTTGTTATGGCATTCGCAAATACGATCATATCTCAACTCAAATGAAAAAGTCAGGTTGACTTAGGCTTGAGAACCTCAGAAAGCTGTACCTCTTAACACTCACACATAAAATCTTAATTTCCAAAAAACCAGTATACCTTTTCAAAAAACTCTCTACTTTCTCTTCTCTAAATAGGTTTGTGACTCGTAATAATAATCTACTCGTTATTCCCAAACACCGGTCTGACCTTTTCACCCGCAGTTTTTCATATAATGCTCCAAAGTTATATAATCAACTGCCCAGTGACTTTAGATCTTACACTCTTTCGAACTTAAAAAAAAGTTGAAGGTCCAATTAAGTATGAAAAAATAAGCATAAAAATTAACTATGTCCTCAGCTATTTACATGGTAATAACGAATTTCGAACCAAGCTCATTTGTGTACCTTCTGATTAACTTTTGGAATCAATTTCATTTATGTTAAGGTTGAGTTGAAAAACAGCACCTGCTGATACTCCGCCTGTTCATCATCTTTTCTTTTCTTCGCGTATTTTAATCGTAGGTATTTTTTATTTTTATTTTTTATATTTGATCTGAAGTCGATTTATTATTATTATTATTAAAAAAATTAACAGCATGAGACCTACTGGAGGAGGAGCACAATATTGTTCGAATGACGGGAGAATAAATTAGAGTCGACAAAATGGATAAGGAACGTGGTGAACTTTAGGGGTTCATAGTGATATTTAACAATCTGTTGTTTCAGTGAACCACAGTGAACTTCTACATCAATTCAAGCTCAAGTCAAACAGCGATATTTTTCAGAAACTCGTTCAGCTTTCAGACTCCCAGTAAAACTTTATGATTCACTGAAACTCTTTGTAATCGTCGCTCTTCTTGGATGAAGTGTAAAAAGCCCAAATAAAATAATGATCAAAGCAAAAATGGAGAACAATATTGAAAGCAACGAGGCATAAAAGGAGCATAACTTACTGAGGCGTCACTTTACAAAAGTATCCGAAACAATTTTGTTTGGAAAACGAACCAAGAGGAACGGAAAGAAAACAGTGTAAATGAGATGAGAACATGAGATAAAATACGGAGTTATGATCCACAAAGGATATCTTCGGAGTGAATTGTATCGAGTATCTATTAGTGTTGACACGTACGATTTTCAATAGTAATAATGTTTGTTTGAAAGTGGTTGCAATGTTTCGCTTTGAGTAAGGTTATTCTGGACTTTCATTGTCTAGAAAAGAACAAAGAAAATTCAATTATCTGCAATTTTATTCACGATGTTTCAACTGTTAAAATCTACAGTGGTTATCAAGTGTATAAATGGGACACTCTCAAGTATACTTATGGAAATGGATATGGCTGATTTTGTGTCATTAGCCTAGGGGTAATTTGACTGTGTTCAGGTAAGGTTGTTAATAACAGGGCCCCTCTGGTACATCATTGTTAATTTCAATTGATCCATGCCACTAATTAAGCGTTTCCACATATTACGGATTTCTATGCTTGCTTGACTGAAGACATTGTTGTTCATAATATATGGCACTCTCTTCAAACTTCCTTCTATACCAACCCTCTTCTTTATGGATGACTTCGGCTTCAGTTTATTTAATATTGTGTTGGGTCGTCCAAACATGATTCGCTATCCCTGACTTTGATGTTACTCCTCGTTTAGTGTTGCTCTTGTGTTCAGAGAGTATAACGCTAAGCGGTCTCTTAGTTTCTCCGAAATAAGCTTCACCGCATTCACAAGGGACGCGGTAGATGCAGTTTTTCGAGTCAATGTCAGCGTAATGCTGCGAATGGTGTTAACTGACTTGAATCATGTCCGTATTTTGTATTCGACCCAATTCGCCTTATTCTTTCCGATAGACCTCCTACATAAGGAACGCACAGGGTGTCTGCTCGTCTGGTTTCTTGTTGTTATCCCTCCTGCAGGATAGAAACTCTTCTATATATTTTTTTGGATACCCATTTCGTCGCATATCTTTCTTGATATTGTCCAATTCGATGGTAAGACTTTCATCTGTGTTGCACAGGTTGTAGGCACGGTCCACCAGCGATAGAACAATCCCTCTTTTTGAAACACCATGATGGTTCAATTTGAAGTTCAGGTACTACAAGCTTACCTGAACACAGGCAAATTACCCCTAGGCTAATGACACAAAATTAGCCATATCATTTATAGCAAGTATTCTTGAGAGTGTCGCATCCATACTCTTGATAACGACTGTAGATTTCAACAGTTGAAATGTAGTGAGTAAAATTTCAGAGAATGGACCTTTACATTTACGGAAAATAAATTACAAAACTCGTTTAAATTAATGGTTGTTAGTCTGACAAGTCCATTTAACAAAAAGTTCCATTATTTTTCTTTCATTTTAAAAAAATATCACATTTGGAAGTGTGCCGCTGACGTCACGTTCATCGGAAATTCCTCCCACCATAATCCACGTTCCGAAACAGGCAATACCGTTCTCCTTAAAAATATAACTTCTAGCATGATATAAGCCTTTGAGAAATAATCTAATCAAGGTATTTGTAACTTTCAAATTTTCTGAACGGATCATCCTTTTGATGAAGAACGAGCATTGACTACACAGCAAATCGTAATGACAGTTCTCAATTCTCAAAAGTTAAATGGAGATGTGTTTATTTTATTTACATTCAACAATCAACATTCAACTGATAAATTCGATAATAGTGTAGTGAGGTGTTATCATAAACGATTTGGTGTGAATTTATTTGTGTAATTATTCACGGTCTTTCTTGCAATGACTAAAGTTTAAAATCATTCCTTGAACTCTGCATTGAATACAATAATAACATAACGTAAAGTACTCACTTGGAAATGTTCTTCACAAAAGCATATATTTCCGCTTTTCACAAAAGGTTTATTCACTGTTACGAACCACATTTTCCAACGCGCTTCATCTTTAGGTGCATAAAAAAATTGTTTATTGGAATTTGCACGGCAAAATGAAAAAAATTGCAATGCAAAGGCAAAAAAAGGGGTAAGATGGCAAGGTATCAAAAAAAGTTATTTGAAAAAGTCAATTTTATACACATAAACGAAGTTTCAAGAGATATTTCAAAAAAATAGAAAATAGCAATTTTTTAAAAATATTTTCCCATCTATTTAAAAATATTATTATTTTTTCTTATGAATAGCTTGACTATACTGAAACATTTGCATTTTAATGATAATGACAAAACTTTCTCATTTTCTCCACACCAGAGGGCACTAAATTGAAAAAATGGGAATTTGTCAGAACCCTTGCTGTTACATCGGTTCGTATCTAACAGTTATATCCGAATTCCACGACCATTGTGATGACATGACACTCCAAAAACATGGTAATATCCAGATTATAATCAAGATCTGATGATAATCGTGCATGAGCGTTTCACTTCGCACATAAACTTGAAAATAGTGCGTCAAATTAAAGATTCTTAAAGTTTATGTGCAAAGTAAAACGCTCATACAGCATTATTATTGAAACTTGATTAAAATCAGGAAACATGGTGTTTCTAGATTGCCATATCAACACAATAGTCTTGGAATTCTGATATAACTGTTAGATAAGAACCTCCCCTGAGATCTGGGTAAGTCGGGTATTATCATATTTCCATTTGTTTTATTTCATTAAATAAGATACGGGAAATTTATTACAACAAGGCTGAGTGGAGAGGTTTAACATTAGTTGCAGAATGTTCGAGAAGCGGTCATAGAGCTAGTGTCCCCTTAGTATACAGTCTTACATCATTGCAAAGTTGAAAATGATACATTAGCACTTATTGAAAGAAAAAATGTATCGATTGAAATAAAATTGAGTTCTGCTTAAGGACACACGTTTTTCAAATACCCTGGATGGGAGATAAAAATATCATGGAGATGAATACCGAACCAAGCATACTTTGTTCAAATCTGAAATAAAATTTCAAGTCATTGTATTTCTCGGTTAATACAATATTAGTTTTGTAGAAGACTGTTGTGAAAAAAATACAAAATATCAATATCCAATAAACAGTTAGAAATTCGACAAAAACTATTAAGATTTAAATTTGAATAATTATTGTTTTTCATTTTGATTCTTTTTAAATAAAATTTACGTTAATACACGCGCAAACGTTTTATTATTAATGTACTAATTATCGAATTTTTATAATGACATGTTCCATGACATTTCCTATCCACCCAATACAAAATATGACAAAATAATCCAATTTTTATTGAAAACTTGCTTTTATTTCGGAAACCTGACTCTTTAGGTAAAGGATCATGATACATCATTTGAAAGAAAATTAAATTTTCTTTCAGGATATTTGATGAAATACCTACAGAGTGTTCCATTTTAAAAAATGCACTTCTCACCACTTTTGTATCTATCCGTAAAATCATCCTGTATAATGAAGAACTAATTCCCTCAGTCATAACTGATACACAGGACATTGTCAAACTTCATTCAAAATTTCAGCTTTCTACGTATCCAAATACTGCAGTAATAAACGTTTAATTGAAGCTGTTTCGCACAAAAAATGAGGAAATTAATGATATTCTCGAAAACAGCTGGAGATAGGTATAGGGAAGTATCATATGAAGATAATCAAGAAGTAACAGCAAAGCGAAAAATGCAATAATATACAGGGTATTCTGTTTAAAATATCAGAGTTGTTGCTACTTTCCAATAGAAGCGGCATCGGCGCAGCGCTGAAAATATTTTAGATCAATAGAGCAAAACTGATTATCCAAGAAACCAAATTTTCAAAATAAACATTTTGTCCCTCTTTCCAGAAACGTCTGATAGGCCATTGAGTTTGGAACACCTTGTATTTATCAATTCATCAAGCATTGAACTTTCCATTCACATCCTAATTCAACTCGAGGCTTCCTCTGTGTTGTACGAAATGTTGCACAACATCAAGAATAAACGAAGTCGAGTCTCACAACAGCAGTAAAGACGAATTACGTGTAGCAATAAATCTTAATCTTCGGAATGAACTTACCTGAGATGTGAGAGAATGGGGAACTCGCTTGGCTTTCCGTTTCCCCCGGGATCGCTCCATCTCATTGCCAAAGTCTCGTCTTATATTTTCGGGATCCGAAAACGGAAAACCTTAATGCGTTACAGGATTGACGGGGAAAAATGTTACAGTCTAGTCAACATGTACCATTTATTACAAAATTTTTGTAAAATCACTGAAAAATATGATCATGATGTCATTCGATTCGTAATGTCATGTAGAAAGTTTGAAGAAAGGTCCTAAAACGGGCCGAGAAAAATTGTAAATGTTATAGACCAGGATCCAACGCATATTTTCAAAAATGATTAATAACAGGCTGAATCTTCCTGAGTAGCTTCATTTTGCCGAGACGCCCAACTTTTTCCTCTACGAAAATTATCGATAGTGGTAGCTAATAAACTGCGCAGGCGTCAATCATGTCAATTTGATGAGAACAAAAAAGTCATTAATAACAGTTAGTTTTTCAGTTGAACCTCGAGATAATTCGATAAAGTACTCGAAAAAACTTTTGTCCTACAAAATGGATGGTAGGACTGAAGAGTCCCCCACTCTCAACATGTACCAATGACGTGGTCACAAGAAATCATCAGTACCCAGCGGATTTTTTTACCGTTGCTTGCTTTATATATATATATATATATATATATATATATATATATATATATATATATATATATATATATATATATATATATATATATATTCCGAAAGGAACCAGAAATACAATAAACCTGTATCTTCAAAACTATAGAAAAATTGGGGGGCGTACCTCACCCCGTGGTCACCCGGTATGTTCGGAAAGGTTTCCGCGGTCAGAAATATGTACATTACTAAGTTCATGGGTTGAACCGCGTTGAGAGTTTATAACTCGACGTTTCAGCTGCTGCTTTGGAGCCATTTTCAAGAGTGTGACTGCGAGGCCTCTATCTGCCTACTCCTCGAGTCGTGGTCTTGAGAGATATCAAGGTCTCAACCTGCCTACTCCTTGATCTCAAAAGACGATCCGATGTTGGTTGCACTGTAGTATTTATAGGTGGTTGGCTACCTGGAGGTGGGCGGGTCTTACGGGTTTTCTCGTTTGTCTTGTCTGCTGGTGCCTGCTGTGTAGTTGGAGTTAATGGGATAATAATTGATTGCGGATAAGTTTCACGTGGCCTGGTAATTACTATCACACCTCATCAGACCAACAAAAGACAAAATTCCCAACGAAGACCATGGTATTTACGAAATTCCCTGTTCTATCTGCCCCCACTCTTATATAGGAGAAACTTCGAAACAGATCCATTTTCGATCCTATCAACACTCCCTTTCAGTTAGAAATCGAGACACCAGCTCCGCATTAGCTCTTCATTTCATCCAAACGGGTCACCCCATAGATTTCGAGAAAACGAAAACCATCGCCCCAGTACGTTCAAGAACTTCTCGTTTTATCAGAGAAGCCATCGAAATCGAAAAACGGCCTGATTGCCTGAACATTAAAGATGATAGCCGTAAATTGAACCCCATTTGGAAGCCCCTTCTTCCAACCGTAATTACCAGGCCACGTGAAACTTATCCGCAATCAATTATTATCCCATTAACTCCAACTACACAGCAGGCACCAGCAGACAAGACAAACGAGAAAACCCGTAAGACCCGCCCACCTCCAGGTAGCCAACCACCTATAAATACTACAGTGCAACCAACATCGGATCGTCTTTTGAGATCAAGGAGTAGGCAGGTTGAGACCTTGATATCTCTCAAGACCACGACTCGAGGAGTAGGCAGATAGAGGCCTCGCAGTCACACTCTTGAAAATGGCTCCAAAGCAGGAGCCGAAACGTCGAGTTATAAACTCTCAACGCGGTTCAACCCATGAACTTAGTAATATATAGTAATATAGTAATATATATATATATATATATATATATATATATATATATATTTAAAAGGTCACATTGTCCTAGGTAGGTTTTCCCAGTCCTACGTACAAAAGCAGTAGTATACAGGGTGCTCCATTATGTTCTTGTACAATCTTCAAATGGTGAATCGTTGGCTAATTACAGAATAAAAAAAATCAAATGAACATGTGTCCGCAAATTTTTCGTTTAGGAGATACAGGGTATTGAAGATGAAATGTTAAATTCAATTATTTTGAATAACTTTTTGAATAAAATTTGGTGAACGGGGTTTATTTGAGGTGGAAATCGAAATTTGCAATCAAATATAATATCTTCTTTCGAACTGGACTTTTTGAGGTCTCTAGAGACACCATACACCCTATTTTACCGTAGAGCAGATTTTCACAATTCGTCTGACCTCTTTGAAAGTTTTCAATTATAAATTTCAGCTCTTCAGACGACGATGTGGTGTTGCAGGTTTTTCCGGGTTTCCCTGCATCTGTGAAAGCGAATGCGCCATCATTTAATCCGCCCCGGAGGGCAGATTGATTATTTCAATGTTTTTACTTTGCTATTGTTGTTTTCAACGAGTTTATAAAAATTATGACGCTAAACAAAATTTCCCACTTTTTTCATAAAATTTTCACGTAAATTATGATATTTTTGAATTAAACAAATGATTATGAATTGAAAGTATTGTAGTATACTTAAACAAATTCACTCTAAAATAACTTTTTTTACGAAATATTACGATTCAACAATTTCAACACAATACTCTAATTTATTTATATCACTGGACTATTATTTATTAGTTGAATGGAATGGCGATCGTTGAATATGATTTCCGGTGATGAGTTAGCGGGAATTCGTTCGAAATGTTGAAGAAAACCAGTTGTTAAATTGTCGACGTTTCGAAACTTTATTGTTTCATCTTCAGGACTCTAAAGTATAAACAAAAACATACATATTAAAAACATAATCAGTTATTTTGATTGGAACAAAATAAATGATGTAAAATAACAATCATTGAGAAATAAAACGCTTCGGACACTCTACAGAAAACAACATTAAAGGGTACTTACATTTAAGGTAGTTTGTTCATGTCTTCGATCGTGTATGTGTCAAAGTCTTTCATGAACCTGTGTAGTTATTTAAACTTTATGTCGAATCTATTTATTTAACCCTTTTTAAACCCGGAAAGCCGCCTTAAATGTAAGTACCCTTTAATGTTGTTTTCTGTAGAGTGTCCGAAGCGTTTTATTTTTCAACGATTGTTATTTTACATCATTTATTTTGTTCCAATCAAAATCACTGTTTAGAATACCATTTTAATATGTATGGTTTTGTTTATAATCAGAGTCCTGAAGATGAAACAATAAAGTTTCGAAACGTCGACAACTTAAAAACTGGTTTTCTTCAACATTTCGACCGAATTCCCGCTAACTCAACACCGGAAAACTATTATTTATGTTCGACTTCTGCTTCACTGACTGCCCCGACTCTGCTGCGTGGTTCTTTTTAAATTCACTGTTCATTTTCCTAGAATGCTTCTGATATTTCTAGAAAAGCCTTAGGGACATTCTCCGATTAGACCAGATTCTTCTCGAAGCAAAGCGCCTCGGAAGTAATTCGCTGTCACGCGCTGACTACGTGGGCGTTCAGATCCGGCATCGCCCAAAGCTTCGCCACAGTATCATTACTTTACGAATAAAAGTATATTAAATTTGCGATACATACCCGTTCTTTGTAGGATACTGTTTTATTTAGGTGAAGAATACATTAACCTTTCATGTGTTATCATTGTCCTACAATTACTTATAATTTTTTTTTGCCATGGAATTGACAATTTCGGAGCGCAGGACTGGAGACACCTACCATTCAATTTGTATGACAATACGACCATTCAATTATACAAATATTAACCAAGCAACGGTAGAAAAATCCGCTGGTTACTAATGATTTCTTACGACCACGTCATTGGCACATGTTGGGAGTGGGGGACTCTTCAGTCCTACCATCTATTTTGTAGGACAAAAGTGTTTTCGAGTACTTTATGGAATTATCTCAAGCATCAACTGAAAAACTAACTGTTATTAATGACTTTTTCGCACTCACCAAATCGACATGATTTACGCCTGCGCATTTTATCAGCTACCACAATCGAGAATTTCCGAAGAGGAAAAAGTTGGGCGTCTAGGCAAAATGAAGCTACCCAGGAAGAATCAGCCTGTTATTATCATTTTTGAAAATAGGCGTGGGATCCTGATGGTCTACCAATAATAGGTGAAGAGTACACGGTAAAAAGGCGAAATGTCACTCGGATCTTGTTTCGAGAAAATCCAATTTTAAACTTTGAATCTGTAACTATCATATTATGATGAAATAGATTGTGAAGTGTTTAACCTCATTTGTTCTAAAACCTATTCTGTAATGTTATTTGATAAATGGGAATTTTAAATAAGCCACACAACTTCAAAAAATTGCTTTATCAAATCAAAAGTAACTCAAAACAGGGGAAAGAAGCGAAATGTATGAAGTACGGGACAAATTAAAAAAATGTTCCTCTTCATTTTTTCATGTTCTTTTCATGGGGTAATCCTTCATAAAACGATCTGGCCTTTTCAGATGGGCAGAACTTACTCAGGTGTACCACGTCCTTAAATTTTTCTTTTGAAATTTTTCTCAGTTCTAAAAAACATCTATATGAGAATAGAGAAAAGTGAAGGGTTTTTAAAACAAACTCACCTGTATATGACTTTGGAGGCAAAATAAACTGTCCCTCAGGTAGTTGCTTCTCAAGGGGAGTTGCAAGTGGTTTGCGGATAACTGATGTACACCATTGTCCATTATATGAATCTATGTATTCTAAAAGTCGTGGATGATCATTTGTTATTTTCAATTCCCTGATCGGTCTTGATTTATATTTCGGTAAACGGATATAAATTTGGTCCATCAATAGCAACCAGTTTCGTGGAAGTGATTGATCGACCTCTATGACGTAGAAGGGATTTGGTTTTACTCTCGATGATCTGATTTCCATGTAGTTCAGCTCTAATTTTTTGATTGATAACACCCATATCTCTATCACACTCCATGTAAGAATGTCCTCGTATTGGAAACGTTACTTCGATCGTGTCCAATCTTTTTGCAATATTTACCACATAGTGAAGATAGCGAAAAACTGTAAAGGTTTTATTGGAGGTGACGAACGCGAAGATCAAGCTGAACAAAAAGAAAATGATGAAGAAACGATACTACTTCGTTTGAACCTTTGCCTCCTATGGTCTCTGGATAACAGTAGAATATGGCATTTCCTGTTGACAATACATGGATATTGAACGAATTCAATGTCAATTGCCTTCTATAGTACACGTCGTTTGTTTGTTATTTGTTGGAACATTTGGAATGGATAAATTTTTTTGAAAATCCATCGCGATTGCTTCACAGTTAACATTTTTCATTGCTGCTTTTCTTGACCTTCTCTTTCTCTCATAGAACGACTTCGCTTTAGCTTTGTGTATTCGACTTTCCAAAGTCATTCTTTTCATCTTATTTCTTATTTTGTTTTGTTCAGGGGCATCAGATGTTGTATTCTGTTTATTTTGGAGGACCTTTAGCTCAGCCAGGAAGTGATCACAAGTACTGCATGTATCAGATCGAGGATAACCGAAACTGATGTTGAAATGCTTATTAAAAATATTTCGATATGTTTCATATGACACTGGGGAGACTTTATTGGTTTTGTACATGACATGCATTTTTTTAATGTTCAAGTTATCCGGAAGGTATATATTCTTAGTTTTATTTCTAAAATAGTGACTTTCTCTTCCTTTAAAACTCCGGATATGTTCGGTAATGTCATCTAACTTTTCCTTTGACAATGCATGCTTTTTTTAATTTTTTCCGCGTTTGTCTATCGGCGCAGTACCAGTAGCTTTCAAACTTTTTTTAATATTCTCAAGCCTTTTCCGCCCGATTCCATGGAGGCTTAGAAATGCTTTGAAACAAACTGGGACGTCTGTGGTTTTATCGTCATTCATTATTCTCACTCTAAAAGTACGATGCATCATGCAATTTTGCTGTGGCTTCATTTTCAGGCCTTCTTCGTTTTACAGGCATTAATGTGATCAAACCTGCCAAGTAATTATTAACTGTTAAAATTTTTAATGATATTTGATCGATTTTCCTGATCAACGATGGTGAAACACTTAAGTCAGCATTGGCAATCTTCACCTATTTCATGTCTCTGTTGTCTTATCCGCTTCATTACTTCACTTACTCGACCTGTAATTTTCCTCTTTTTAGTGGTTTTCACGCGAACAATATCATCACTGTCACTCTCCGTCATCGTATTATCTGCAACTAGCCTATATTCTCTACAACAATAACACTGCACGTACTTAATTCGATGAAATCTAATCGTAAACTGAACGTTTCAAACAAAAAATGGCATGTGTCTCCTTCCAATGAGTTTGACATTCCTCGTTTCTCGACTTTACACTAGGACCTTTCGCCTTTCTTCCCTGTATATATTCAAACGTGTTTTAAGCTTTGATGCTTCGCCTTTTTATCATTTTTTCCGACGCCATATGAAACTACTACTGAAAAACTACATATTGCTGCCCTGACCGGAAAATTATAAAGAAGTGACATTTCGCCTTTCTTCTGTGTACTCTTCAGGTAGAAAGAAACGTGGAAAATTGTTAACGAATTGAGGGGGAAAAATAATGCTTTCCGTGTCAAAAGTGAATTGAACTCTGAAGAACTGAGTACTACTGTTCTATAGCCAAAAAACTAACAGATCAAATATTGGCCAAACTGTATAGATGAAAAGAAGAGGCTCTTTTCACAAATGATTCCCTGAATAATCTTTGAGAAAAAACCAAAAAAGTTGCAATTTTTTCACTATTGAATGTTTAAAAAATTCCACATAGCGATTTTGCTGGGGCAAAAACCGGGATTTTCATTTACGATTTTATAAAAAGCAGTATAGGCTTTTTGCGTCTTGTATTTTGTGTGAAAGGAGCCTCTTATTTTTATCCACAGCTTGGCATAATATGTTTAAGAAATCTTTCAGCTTCAAAATTAAGTGAGGATTCTACCATCGGAGTTTGTCCCCTTTATTCTTGGACACCCTGTATACTCAAATGGTTGTTTGTGCCCAAGATATATTGAGTATCCACAATGTTTTCAGCCAAAATACAGTTTTGGATTTCGAAAACGCAATAATCCTTGTATACATGTAATGAAATGATGTAATAACCGGGTTAGACCCAATATTGCCGACAAAATTAACCGTGCCGTTTTCGTAAAAGCGCTTTCCATACGCTTTGTTATAACTTTCCAAATTCACTTACATTCCAGTAGGAAGCTGCCTTGCTCTACAATAAAATGGTAGCTCAGCCAGGGTGTGTTGAGTGCCACTAATGCACTCTCTATTTTCAATTTAATTTAGCTTGCGAGCGACATGAGTTTGTCCCGCGTGCGTTGCTTCAAGAACAGAATTCAGAATGAGTCTGCAAGACATTGAAAAGGCAATGACAAACTGTAAAACAGACTTTCCTGCTATACAGTGTGGCCACTTTTTTAATGGGATTGTATTGGTAACTTTTAAACCATAAAAGTTAGAAGGTCGGTCAAAGGGAGAAAAAGTTGCATTCATAATTCATAGAAGCATTGTCAAGCAGTTCAACCAAATCGGGATTATCAGGGCCGGTTATTGAGATATCATAAGAGAAGTAAATTCTATCATTTTGATTTTTCGTTTTTTCTCCACTTTATTTCAAATATTTTAAGAAATGTTACAGGAATTTTTTATTCGACAGTAAATTATCCTCAATTTTACGTAATCAGATTTTGTATCCAACGTTTCGTACTCTCTGGGCCACCCTCAACCTCATTTTTTTCAATACGGACCTGCATATTTTATGCCACTTTTCGAAATAACTTTCAACGCTGAATTCAACGATTTATCATACAATGTCATTCAAAGTTGATTTTCAGGTGATTTGACCCTTATCCAAATTTCTTTGGGTCGGATCTGTATCACATTTACCTTTATTTTAATTAACAACATGCAATACATTTCGATAAGAAACTCAACTTACTTATTTTAAACTAAATAGAACGTATCAGTATCAAAGCAAGAAACAAGTAATAAGTATTTACATATTTCAGGGGGAGAAAAACCTAATTCATAATAATTAAACGAAACTATCATTTAATGAAAGAAAAATTAAGTGATTATTCGAAAGTAAATAAAAATTGATGAAGTAAGTGTTCGAAATATCCACCATTTTGTAAAATGCACTTTGCGGTTCTGAAACCCATACTTTTCATACATTCACCCATTTCGTCTCCTTCCAATACATTCTCAATCTTCTTGCGGGGAAACAAATTACAGAATCGAACTTTATTTTCAAGATCATTACAATATACTTTTTGCAAGGATTGATATTCAAATTTAAAATCATTGTATTCGCGTCTCTTGACTATTTTATAACAGCAGTTTTTGATAAATTGCATTCGAACTTTTCCCGATTCATGGATTGGAACAAGCACGGCCTGTCAGATCTCCGGATTTGAATCCGCTGGATTTTTATTTGTGGGGATATCTAAAAAACAAAAATTTATGATACTACGAACCCGACAATGGAGAAGATTGAGAATGTATTGGAAGGCATTCAAGGAGACGAAATCAAATGTATAAGAAGTATGAGTTCTAGAACAGCAAAGTGCATTTTACAAAATGGTGGACATTTCGAACACTTATAATCTTGAGAAATGCCGTGCAAAAATCTTTTGTCGAAAAATGTTTCCTCTGGATGGAAATTTTCATTGATACTTCACACATTTTTATTTACTTTCGGATAATCATACAGTGCGGCTTTTTTTAGTCCCCCCCCCTGTTATCTTTTGAACGGATCGACGTAGAAACATGAATAAAAAACCGTTTGGAGGGTTTCACCGATGGCATGGGGGGTCAAGTGTCACATCGTTGAAAAGAGAATTCAATTCTCTTCACAACCATCTGAATATTTTTGAATTTTGTTGAGAAATTTTTTCTCAATATCGATTTATATGCCTTTCGAAATTTTCAAGTTGGTGTGTCCCTAGCGCCATCTGTCGAGTAATTTTAATGTTTCTTCTCTCAAAAAGTAGTATCGGTAATACCCTTCAAAATATTTTGGTTTCATTATTCCCCAACAAACCGTTCAAATTTATCGAGGTATGGGTAGTTTTCAGATCCGCATTTATATTTGATATTTCGAATTTGGATTGTGAAACAAATTTCAACTAAATTAAAAAAAAAATAGATCGTTGTAAAGAGAATTGAATCCTCTTTTCAACGATGTGAGACTTGACCCCCCATGCCATTTAAAATTTTTGAGTTGATGTGCCACCCCGCGCCCCCTGTCGAGCAATCACCATATTTTTTATTTCAAAAAGTAGTATCGGTGAAACCCTCCAAACAGTTTTTTATTCATGTTTCTACGTCGAACCGTTCAAAAGTTAACATGGGTGGGGGACTAAAAAAAGCCGCACTGTATAATTTTTCTTTCTTTAATTGATAGTTTCGTTTAATTATTATGAATAAGGTTTTTCTCCTCTTGAAATATGTAAATAATTATTACTTGTTTCTTGCTTTGATTCTGATACGTTCCATTCAGTTTAAGATGGGTAAGTCAATTTTCTTATCGAAATGTATTGGGATTTCAAATTAATATTGTAGCGCCACCGGCGGCGGACGATGAAGTACTTTCTACGACATTGATTTATAACCTTACTTTTTCTTCCATATAGATTTCATTGTTTATTTCGTGTATTGGGTATTTGAAGCGTGGTTTAGGCCCTTTAAACATTGTTAAAACTGTGATTTCGATGACTTTTACATTTTATTAATGTTCATTTAAATAAATGATTATTGGTGTATAAGGTGTTAATGGTTACCTTGTTAGAAAAAAGCTAGTAATAAAATACTGGTCTTCTTATAAACAAAGACAAATGGCCCAATTAAAATTAAGTTTATTGGAATTTCTGAGGTATGTTTAAGGGACGAAAGTTCTCGATGTGTAGTAGAAGGTGAAGAAGCTCTCAATGCAGACCATATAATATTATATGGAAAAAATAAATGGAACTCTTCAGTGACAAAAGTGTGTGCCCTTTGTCTCCAGACAAGCGCTCTGCAATCGAGTGGAGAACTCAGAATTATAGACGGTTATATTAAAATTATGCAGATGTAAATAAGTAAATAAAAACAAGATCTACCTACCTTTGTTAATATAATAATCTTGCCTAAAATAGAGCGAACACACTTTCATAAATTTGCTTATTGGTTTGCCAGTCCGAACCTTTAATATCCAAGCTTTTCTTCTTGAGATTAATTCTCGTCCCATCTCCGTTTCAAAATAAACCTTTGGATCATTTTCCTCGGGACATCTTTGAAAAGTTAATTTCTTTTTGCCTAGGAATTGCAATGTGGCACAGAACAATAACCATTGTAAGACGCCATTATAAGACCGGAAGGGTCGCTTTATCTGTAAAAAGGCAATTTCTCAACACTAAATTAAGATGAAATAAAAACGGCTTTATATTCATAAAAATCAATGGTAAACAAACGATATGAAAGTGTGGTTAGAAAACAATGTCGTAGAAACTAGTTTACATTAAAGCCACCAGAGTGCGTATCGCTTAGCATGAAATGCCAATTGCATGTTGTTAATGAAACTAAAAGTGAATGTAATACAGATCCGACACAAAGACAGGACCCCGCACTTTTTATAAGTAAAATGCGAGGGGGAAGTAACTAGCCATTTTTTGTACACCTAATGAAAATAATGCAGTAATTAACTCTAATGAAAAATAATTACCATTAATGATGTTATACTATTCATCGGAAAATCACTGATTAAAATCCGCGTCTGCTCAGCGATCACCGAGGCGATCACTTACCGATTGTCAGACGGCATAAATTTGCCAACTTGGAATCGAAAAAAATCATATCAGGATCCCCAGAAACATAGATTTCGATTTTAAGTTGAATATGAAATGATTAATGAAGTAATGAAAATGTTATGATGTACACCTAATGAAAGAGTTACTTCCCCCTCGGTAAAATGGTTCTCGGTAAAATTATCTGAATTTTTAGTATATTGTATTAATCGATGTACTGATTGAAGGTGCAGAATCGCAAAGTTCGTTGATGGATAGAATTTAAAAATCAGTAATTATTATTTAATTATTTTCCCTTGATTTGAAAGTGTTAACTGAATTTTTTTTCGTTCTTATCATCAACGTACCTCATATTACTGAATATCATTCAGATGGTGCAGATTATATCATTATGTACAGAGTGAAAAATAAAAACATTGTAGTTATGTCTGCAAATTCGATGTAATAATGAAATATTGATAAAATTATTATGGCATGCAATATACTATTCCTATTCCATCGTCATTCACAATTCATACATTTCGTACAGGGTGATTTGAAACATTGGTGAAAAATATGACCGGTTCTTTCGTACATATTCTGTATATTGAGATGAATTATTATCTTCCGAAGATAGCTGATATCGTATGAACATGATTTCGTTGGAATATATAGGGTGATCATGAAAATTATCGATGATAAAAATGACAAAATATCAACGTTTCAGAAGTCTTCTTGTAATTCACTCTACCTGGTACAAAAATTGCCCGATAGGAATAAATCAAATATCGGAATGGACCCAAGAAGCAGCACAGACAGTCGGAATAAAAAATGCAGAAATAACTAAACATTCTAACCGATCAACGGCAGTTAGTAAACTAGCCAAAAGTGAAGTTCAAGAACAGCAACTAATCAAAATCACAGGACATAACAGCGCATCTTCTATTAAATCATATCTTCAAATGGATCCCACTCATCGTATCTGAACATGATTAACAAAATGAAAAACATGTTTGATATTGAAATAACCGGTCTATCAACAACTGCCAACAATCTGTCAGCCTCTGTTCCAGCTTCATCTGCCCAATCGTCTTCATTGTATACCAATGTCTCATCTGATATAAATAGTAATGAAAAACAAACCTTTGTGACATACACAAATTGCTATTTTCATTACAACTGTACGGATACAAAATAAAAATGATAATTTTCTAAATGTACTTCTAATAAAGAAATTGTTAGAAAAAGTGGGTGTTCATTATCAATAAAATTCTTTGTTGGTTTTAATCTACCTCATTCAAGAAATAATCTTGTCGTATATCACACGACCAATAAATTTTAAAGGATTAAACTATCAAAATATCTTCTGTCTGATTGTGCTTTTTGATAAATAATTTCATACACAATAATTTCAAAATAAAATTCTTCGACCGCTTCGCGGTCTCGGGATTTTATCAAATTATTGTGCATTCAACTATTTTCCAAGCAAAATCATGCTCAAAATATTTTGATAAATTAATCGAATAAATTAATTTATAGGTCTTGTGATATACGAGGATATATTGAACAATTCTTAGCCTACTATAGAACCAAACAAAATTTCAATGTCAAAATATTTTATTACTCAACATATTCTCCTCTTAATTGGATACATTTATTACAGCGAACCTGCAACGTCTCTAGACCTTTCAAAAAAAAGTGTTTCTTCTTGCTCTGCAAACCAGACCTCCACAGCTTTTATTACCTACTCGTTGGAAGAAAATTTACGACCTTTTAAACTTTTTTTCAGTTGAGGAAAGAGATGATAGTCGGACGGAGCCAAATCTGGTGCATAAGGGGAATGTTCTAGTAATTCAAACCCTAAATCACGAATTTTTTGCATGGCAACATGAGATTTGTGTGCAGGGGCGTTTTCCTGCAAAAAAAACACATTTGGATAGCTTTCGGCGTCTTTTCTCTTTAATTTTTTCCCGTAGAGTGGTCAGTAATGTCGAATAGTAATCTCCAGTTATTGTTCTACCCTTATCCAAAAAATCAATCATGATTACTCCATAGCAATCCCAAAAAACTGAAGCAAGAACTTTTCCAGCAGATTTTTGGACACGAAACTTCTTAGGTCTTGGAGAACCGGAGTGTCGCCATTCCATCGATTGTTGCTTTGTTTCTGTATCGTAGAAATGTACCCAAGTCTCATCCATAGTAACAATTCGGTTTAAGAAGTCTACATCGTTTTCAAATCGAGCACAGATCGAACGCGATGCTACTACCCTTTCACGCTTTTGGTCAACATTCAAACATTTGGGGATCCATTTTGCAGCAATTTTTCTCATGTCCAAATTGACGTGAACTATATGATGAACGCGTTCGTATGAAATATTCAGTGCTTCAGATATCCGTTTTAGCCCAATTCGACGGTCTGTTAAAATCATGTCATGAACTGCATCGATATTTTCGGGGATTGACACAGAAATTGGCCTTCCCGATCGGTCATCTTCAATGGAAAATTTACCTCTTTTGAAGCTTGCAGTCCAATTTTTCACGATCGCATACGAAGGACATTGATCACCAAGGGTATAGTAAGTATATCTTCGTAAATCTGCTTACCTCTTAACCCTTTTAAATACAGATACTTGATGATGGCTTGATACTCCAATTTTTAGATTTTCACAATTTCGGTGGACATATTTTTTCTTTGAATTTATTGCGTAACTCTGGTTTACTTTTTTGACGTCAAACTTTACACTGACACTTCTAATAAGTTATTGTTCGTTGCTATGGTAACGCAATATTTTGTTTATGCAGGGAACTGGTCTAGGCTAACTAGATATGAATACATACGAATATTTGTAGGGACATGTCTTTTTTTGTGTCGAATGAGCATGACTAATTTGCAATCAGTTTTCGAGTTATGTACATTTTTCGAAAACAATATCTATTCTTATCATCCACGAACATGAAATCCGCCAACTCAATTTCAACTTTCAGGAATAAATTCGCCATATTCACCATTATTGACCTCATCGAAATACGATTTGCATGTTATACGTATTCAAAAGAGATCATGTTATTTTCCGGAACATGGACCAGCCTCTCGTGCCCTTACATAAATAAATCGAGGCGAACACAACACAATCAGAATGCATCATAGCACACTCGAGTCGGTGAGCTTTCGACTTTCTTGTGATATTTTGGGTGGAAGAGGTACTTGGCGATGCTCGAATTCATTGCTCTTTTCGAGTATAAGTCATATAGTGTAGTCTACAAGTACTATTTTGGTGAATTTCTCTTCAAGGGCACCGAAAATTATGATCCAAGGCTCATTCGATTCGGAATGACCTCTAGAAACTTTTTGAAAGATTTGAAGGTGCGCCTGCAAAAATTGCAAAAGTTATTAAGAATTTAATAAAAAAGGGGGGGTTTGGTTTTTTGCAAATATCTCGGAAACTATTGAAGATATCCAAAAGTTGAAAAAAAATCCTGAAAGAGGAAGAAATTTCCTAAAAAAGTCCATCTATCGAAATTCTACGACGATATTTAGAACTTTAATTTAGAGGCGAAAATAGCGCTAAAAGCCCCTTGAACAATAAAAATAATTTTAACTCATTAAATATCAATATTGAGAAATAAAAAATCACTTACATTTTAGACAATTGAATAAACAAAAATTCATGAAAAACAAATTTTCCCGTAATTATTCCATTATATATGCTTTTGTTAATTAACTAGTTTTTCCAATTTTCAAATTAACATACAAACTCTGATAATTGTTATACTAATAAGCTCTAATTTGTTTCACTTCTTGGAGCTATTCTTGAAAGGCTTTGAAAAAGATTCCAGGAGGATGA
The DNA here is from genome assembly GCA_944452925.2 of Chrysolina oricalcia. Classification (NCBI taxonomy): domain Eukaryota; kingdom Metazoa; phylum Arthropoda; class Insecta; order Coleoptera; family Chrysomelidae; genus Chrysolina; species Chrysolina oricalcia. The sequence goes on from OX101823.2 coordinate 60,861,021, forward strand.
GCTCGGTTATGTATTCAAGAGGAAGGCCATCATTTCGAACACTTCTTGTAATACTTTTTGTGCATTTTTTACAAGCTCATGATTTCATTCTTGTTTTTTGAAACGCACCGTACTCAGCCAAGTGTTTGCCCAAAATTCCGAATAATGTTCTATCCGGCTGTTGTCTTTCCGGATATAATTCAAAATAAATTTGTGCTGTTTTCGTACTATTCCTATCAAATTTATAATAAAGTTTCAACATATCTCGTTTTTCTTCATTTGAGAATGGGAACATTTTGACTGAAATATTTGTGCAAACTTATGATATTTAATCAGTACTGGTGTTTATTAAACAAATTTTTTCGATGGAGTCATGACCATCTCAGATGAAGTTGTTTTATTTTAATATCTGTGGTTTCAGAAGTGCAAATCATAACAAATTATACATCAATGAAATCAGAATGAGAATCACTATTTTTCTGTATAAAAAAAAAACAATGTAAATCTGAACGCATGAAAACGTGTAGCTGAAAAAAGTATCAATGAAAGCGTACTTTTGGTTTTGAGTTATGTTGTCAAATAACGATAGAAAAAAATAAAAACGAAAATTCCGATTTTCAGTTTTTTCCCGATATTTCCGGAAATATTCGGAATATTCCAAGTTCCAAAACAGTATTTTGTTAGGCACCAGAATACGCAACTTTGCCCCAATTTAAGCTTCGGCATATCTCCTGTAGGTTAGGAGATCCCAATGGTGGGGGTCGAATTTAAATTGCCCTGTATACTAAAAATTTAGACAATTTCACCGAGAACCATTTTACCTATAAAAAGTGCGGGGTCCTTTGAAACTTGTAAAAACTAGTTAATTGACAGAAGCATATGAAATAATTACCGGAAAAATTGTTTTTCCGTATATTCTCGTTTATTCAAGTGTCTGAAAAGTAAGTGAATTCTTTTATTTCTTAATATTGATATTTAATGGGTTAAAATTATTTTTTCTACATTCATGCAAAAAGCAAAACTTTATTGAACTATATTCAGTGGAAAAAGAAGTTCTTTATTGCACTAGTGCAATAAAGTTTTTATTGCACTCATCTGTCATTCTACTTCAACGTGCTGTCATCATGACAAACATAAACGTTTAAACCTACTACATATTTAGCAGATATTCTGTGAGATTGGCATAGGTACTTCACTACGAAATATTCATATTGAAAATTGCACCAATTGTTCATTCACTTTCAACATTGAGGGTAAATATAAAGTTTGAGTTAAATTGTTCGTAACGTATTAGTTCCTGTTTCAATGCAAATCGATATTAATAATAAAGTATTCAAGTAGCGCTTTTCATTTTCCTACACCTAGTGCCGCACCTCAATAAATCATTTTTTGCTTTTTGCATGAACGTAGAAAAAATGTTGTATGCAACTCGTGCAAAAATTGTTTATTGCACTCGACGTGTTGTCCAACTCGGCCTAACGGCCTCGCCGGACAATTTCACGTCGAGTGCAATAAACATTCACTTTTTGCACTTGTTGCATAAATAACTATTTATTTTGAAATGGTCCCTATCACTCACCGCACGCGGGACTCGCATCATCCGCTTTTAGCGCTATTTTCGCCTCCAAATTAAAATTGTAAATATTGATGGTAGAGTTCCGAAAGATAGGACGTTTTTCAGAAAATTTCCTCTTGTTTCAGGATCTTCTTTCACATTTTAGATATCCTTAATAGTTTCCGAGATATTTGCAAAAAACCAAACCCTCCCTCTTTTTCTAAATTATTTATCACTTTTGCAATTTCTGAGGGCGCACCTACAAATATATCGAAGAGTTTCTAGAGGTCATTCCGAATCGAATGAGCCGTGGATCATAATTTTCGGTGCCCTTGAAGAGAAATTCACCAAAATAATTCTTGTAGACTAGACTAGAAGGTAGACAGGGGGGTACAGAAGAATAAATGGTGCTATTTGTCCTAATGAATCTGATCGAAAATTGAGCTTTCGTGACCACAAAGAACGAATGTTTCTACCTACACCAACTACAGATTCGCCTACTAATGATGAGTTCGCCTGACACTTAACTATCCTCAGGAGATACCCTCATTATACCCAAGTACTGAAAGCGATATCTTTCCACAGAAACTACCGGAAATCGCAGATGTCTCCCGGAAAACTTCTGAAAACAGATTTGTCACCCGGCGAGCACGATTTTGCTATTTTCCTCGAACTGTCGATGCCAGCAATGCTTTCTGACGTCTCGTATTGTATGTAGATGAATGGGATGTCGTGTGATTTTTGGAAAGGAAAATCGTGTTCCGGAAACTTTCATGAATAGAGTGATGATTGGTGTTGCGGTAAAAGTGGAAATAATCCAAATAGCTGGTTCAAAATAATTTTTGCTGGAAAAGTGTAATTTCATATTCTACTCCAATTGGCGGAGGTCACGGGAACAAGTAATTAGCAATCTCGCTGATTTTTTTTAATAATTAGTTTAGAGTATATTGGTTGATATAAGAAAAAGTTCATTGGTCAATCGATTTCCTAAAGTCAAAAAAAATTCGGAAAACATTTTTATTTTCAAAATCCTAGAATATTTTCAGCTGGAATGAATATAATGGAAAACAAAATATACCATCTTGTAGGGAAAGTTTTTTTCTACCAAAAAAATATTTTACACTTTTTTTGCCAGAGTTAAAGTTTGTCCGCAAAAAAATCATTTAGGAACGTATGCATACTACGCACGGAATGCCTGGTCAGCCGCGTGAGGACCTATTTTTTAGAACCAGGCGTAATGTATTGAGAATGAAGAACTAAAACAATAATTGGGGTGTAGAAACTTCTTTATCGTTTTTCAAAATTCTCTCCTTTCAAGTATACACATTTTTACATTCGATTAAACCAATTGGCAAAGCAGTTTTTATCTCCAAAACATGATTTTTGAATGCATAAACAGCGTCTTGTGGCGTCGAAAAGCGTTAACCACGTAATTTGTTCTTCACTTAAGGGAACAAATAGAAATCATTGGGTGTTAAATCAGGGCTGTACGGCGGATGACCCATCAATTCAACGTTTTGAGTGCTCAAATAGCGGGTTGTTTGAGCCGATGTGTGTGAGCTCGCATTGTCATGATGGAGAATTATCCTTCGTCGACGGTTCGTTTTCCTTATTTCATTGATGACTTCTGGCAAACAAATAGTAGTGTACCATTCAGAGTTAACCGTTCTACGTTGCTCTAAAGGCACGGTTGCCACATGACCGTTTATACCGAAGGAAGAGGCCACCATTTGCTTCGAAGTGCTGCGAGCACGAACAACTTTTGTTGGATTTGTTTCATTTTGAAAAACCCATACAGTCGACTGCTGTTTAGTTTCGGGCTCATAACAATGAATCCAGGATTCGTCACCTGTGTATATGTTATAAACTGCATTTGATGCACCGCAGTCATATTTTGTAATCATTTCCTTACACCAATTTACACGAGTCTTTTTTTGATCGATTGTCAAATTGTGCGGATCCAACGAGAACAAATCTTTCTGACTGCAAAATGTTCATGCAATATCTTATGTATACTTGTCATACCAATGCCCAGGGATCCCTCGATCTCGCGATATGTCACATGACGATCCTGCATTATCAGTTCGGACACAGCATCAATGTTTTCTCGCACAACAACCGATTTTGGACGTCCGTCTTTAATCCTAGAACCACAAGGTGAAACTACATAACAAATTTCACAATGTGGGGTCGCGGACGACCCATTATTATTTTCCAAAATGAAATATATCTTCGAATATCTTTTGGTTTTATTTATGAAAAAGGTGTCGAATTATTCCATTCCATACAATGTGCTGTAGAGTTTAATCAAAAAAATCAAAATAATTATAAAGGTTGGGACAAAATATAAGAAGTACTCATTTGTGTAATATTCTTTTAAGGATGCCATAATTAAATTTAGGAGAAAGTAGAGAATGAAATAGTGTTTTATTTTATATTTTACAATCTTCACAAATACTGAATTGATGTTCTGCACACATATTTTTCGCACAGTGAACACAAACATGGCGGCCTTTCCTATCGCGGCGTCTTGGGCAGAAATCACATCGACGAGACCCTTTCTGAATGTTTGCAATGGGTTGTTCATCTGGATATCCCAGATAATCACGCATAGATTGCCTCAACTTTTTCGGCAGCCGTAGATTACTTATTCTTTGTTTCATGTAATCTTCCACTAGTGAATCAGCTAAGGACTTTATAAACGTGGATCGGAAAATTTTTGAATAAGGATGTTTCAGCCTATGTAGAATCATTGTATTGACTGCACCTCCGTCTAACATTCCGTATAAAAATCTAAGTGGCCATCTCCTTGTTTTCCTAGCAACGGTTTTTGAATGGCACAACTGATCGAAGGTATCAACACCCCCTTTAGTACTGTTCTACAATAAAATAATTTCTGGTTTTTCTGTCTCTTCGTCAACTTCATCTTGTGAGTGCATAGAGCTAATTAAAAGAACGCATTTGTTCCGTTTTGGGACGTACGAAACAAGTGTCAGGTTTTGAGTAAATGCGAAAGCTGAGGACGGAATTTGTGAACGTTTGGATACCAAATATTGTGGTGGTACTTCACTTTTGTTTTTTCGGAGTGTTCCAACCATTGTTAGTCCTTTTTCTAATAATTTTTTGGCCAATTCACAAGATGAAATGGTACTCTGCCAAGTGTTTGCCCAAAATTCCGACTAATGTTCTATCCGGCTGTTGTCATTCCGGATATAATTCAAAATAAATTTGTGCTGTTTTCGTACTATTCCTATCAAATTTATAATAAAGTTTCAACATATCTCGTTTTTCTTCATTTGAGAATGAGGACATTTCGACTGAAGTATTTGTGCAAACTTATGATGTTTAATGAGTTCTGACAACTAGTGTTTATTAAACAAAATTTTTCGATGGAGTCATGTCCATCTCAGATGAAGTTGTTTTTTTTAATATCTGTGGTTTCAGAAGTGCAAATCATAACAAATTATACATCAATGAAATCAGAATGAGAATCACTATTTTTCTGTATAAAAAAAACAAAATGGCGCCCATAACAGAAAAAAATGTTGATGATGAATGCCAGAAGACGAAACGTCGGATAGTAAATCTGCTATGTTGTCAAATAACGATAGAAAAAAATAAAAACGAAAATTCCGATTTTCTGTTTTTTCCCGATATTTCCGAATTTTCCAAGTTTCAAAACAGTATTTTGTTAAGCACCAGAATACGAAACTTTGCCCCAATTTAAGCTTCGACGTATCTCCTGTAGTTTTCTGACAATATTGGCACAATATTCAAAAGTTATATTGTCGAGGAGTAAAATGTGAACATATTGCGATATTGGTCGAATATTGTTTGAATATTTTAGAAATAGTTTTGGTGAAATATTCTTGAAGCTATAATGGCCCCAAAATATTTATCGATATTGGTACAATATCATTTGGATATATTGGTGGATGTCAATATACCTTGGTAAATTATTAAATGTCTTTTAGTTGATGAAGGTGACACCAGAGTCTGCCTTTTGATCGCCATAACCACTGAGTGAGCTGTCTTGAAACAAGTTGCGAGAAGTATTCAATATACTTTCGTAGGTTTTAGAAGACGTTCCATATGTAGAGCCACCTAGCGGATTTTTATCTAGGTTTGATCATGATATAATTTCAATATGTTTTATTGAATATTCGGCCAATATTCAAATTTCATCTCAATCTAGATGTAGGAAAAAATATGAAGACAATATTGTTTTAACGATATCGATAAATATTATTGAACCAATATTGACCCAATATTGATTAATAAGATTTGTTGAATATTGGCGAAATGATATTCAACCAATGTGTAATCACACTGGGAGATACAATATAGTTTTTATTCCTAGAATCGATATAAGGGGAATATTGGGATTGCGATATTTATTCTAGATGTTAAAAACGATGTGAAGACAATATTATTTTATCGATATTGGTAAATATCAGTCAACCAATATTGACTCAATATGAGTTATTACATTTTGTCAAATAAAGTGGAAATGATATTCAACCAATATTCTAACAAACTTGGAAATACAATATAGTTTTTTCCCCTATAATCGATATGACTGGAATATTTGGATTGCAATATTTATTCTAGATGTGGAAAACAATATATAACCAATATTGTATTATCGATATTGGTAGAAATTATTCAACCAATATTGACCCAATATTTCTTGTGATAATCTACATTCAAAACTAGTTCAACCAATATCCCACCAATATTATTAATATAATATTGTTTTTTGAATATTCATCCATATTGGACCAATATTGATTTTATATTTACAATATATCTATATTGGCCCAATATGGAACCAAGATTCAGCCGATATGATGTGCTACCTGGGATGTATTCTGCTTGCGTTCCTCATAACGTACTAGAAACTTGATTGAACTTTGGGTTGGTTAGAACAACGAATTGTTGGCTGCCTGTCAATTTGTAGACAAACCTCTACTTTGGATTCCTTGGTTCGTGTCAAATTAAGTTTCAACTAGTGACTGTAGATGTCATAAGTAACTTTCTGTTATATCTGTCTTGCCTTCACGGTACTAATTCTTGAGTGGATTCGTTTTGATTTCGAGAGCTCCATAAATCCTTTCTGATGAGTGGGTGACCACGAAACAGCTGTCAAAGGTTGGAACTCTCGGAATTACAACGAAAACGAAACGTGTTTTTTTCTATCCAATGTTTTATTAAAAACGAAAAATAAACTATACCATTAGAAAGTTCAGATTTCCTACTTGAAAATAGAGTATTTGAAATTCCAATTTAAGATCTCGTAAGTACGTATCAGATTATAATGTAATACGCCCGGTTCTAAAAAATAAGGTCCAGAAAATTCATCTCGAAGATTTCTACAACTCAGCGATGCTTTTGTCGTATACCAGGTGCACAACAATATTCAAATAGACTACATTATATTGAACCGAAATGGGATGTTTAGTATGCCTTGAATTAATTATATCATCCCTTCGCTAATATCCCGTAAATAACTGATTGAATGGAGAGAATCCTTCCCTACTGCACTGTTGTTAGGTACCCAGTTTTCAATCAATCTCTGTCAATTTGGAATGAGATATGCTCGTATTAAGATTGATTAAATCAAGATTATAGCCCCGACTCTTTGGATGGAATCCTCCCAGTCTAACGACTATTCTTTGGGCATAACTTTGACTGGAGCCCTCCAATGATTGAGTGAAGTAGTTTATATTCCGAAGCTGCCATCTGATATGCTAATTGCAGAACTTATAATTGTTGAAGCTATTTCGCCGGAATTTGCTTGTCTTTGAAACACCCGATATTACTCTCAAATCGAGAAGACAACCGAAGCGAATTAAAGTGTTTTAAAAAATTGACCCTGTATTAACACTTTGCACTTTATATTTACATTTACAAGCATTGTCCAAAAGATTTTTTCTTCATGACAATAGTATATTTATTATTATTATTAAAGCACAAACATGTAACGTTTTCTACTTCAGTTCGATTTTCTGTTTATTGCGGTCCATGCAAGATCATAAGCTAAGCAACGTGACATCCATATTTCATTAATACGATTTCATTATTGTTTCAGTGTTGGCAGGAGTCGGAGTGGACTTGACATTCCACAGACATCGGACAGGAAATTATCTCATGTGAGTAAATCGATTTCCGATAATTGAAAGTCTGTTCATCGATTGACTTCTGTATATTGTGCGATATCAGTGGCACATGTTCTCTGTTACTTTATTAGTCCACGCGATATCATAATTTTAATGAGAACTGGTATTGGTGGCAGGTGTGGGATTTGGAGGAAGCAAATAAAATTGGTGATCGGGTAACTTCCACCGCATGCTACCAACTGTTTGTTTTTTCTTTGTGTCATTTAAAGTCATTTTATGAAGAGAATATCACAAAAATGGTGACTCAGAATATATTTTGTAATACAGTGAGTGTAAGATGACAGACGAATAAGAGCAACTTTTGAAAAGCTTTATCAATATTTTCCCTAACATTCAATGCACTTTTCAACATTGAGTAGACACTCCATAACGTAGGAGGTTTTATACATTTTGAACATTGCTTTTCTACTATTAAAACGAAACCCTTAAAAAAGACAAACCAGGTTAGCTACTGGAGAACACCCGAAATTGGAATACTTAAACAAAATGTTCAATTTACATACGAACTGTGTAAAAAAAATCCAAATGACAATAAGGGGCAATATGACTTGATAAAAAAAATTGAACCAATCTTTGACTGAAGCAAAAAGAACATATTACTCAACTCAAATTTCACTGTCCGACAACAAAAATAAAACAGTTTGTAAATTCATAAAAATCAAAAGAGGTAAAGTTTACTCAAGAGCTCAACCTGAATTTGATGTAGATATTTTCAACGAATACTTCACCAACCATGCAGAGAACGAATCCCGGAAAAAAGCGCACAGGAAAGGAGCGCACGGGAAATAAGCGCACGGAAAAAAGCGCACAGACATATAAGCGCACATGAAATAACCGCACTCGGAAAAATGCGCACATCGTAAAAAGCGCACTTGGAAAAAACCGCACGTACATTAATGCGCGCATTGAAAAATGCGCACACGCAATAGTTTCTAATCTAACCTAATCTAACCTAAACAAACTAACCTAGCTCGAAAGTTGGGAGCTTGGAAGTTGAAGAAAAATTCATTTTGAGGGTAGTATTTTATTAGTCTGGTCTAACCTGAACGAACTAACCTAGCTCGCAACTTATAGAAATATAGAAAACTTTACGCGATTGTAGCCAATTAATGAAAGTGTTAATGACTATCCGACAGCTTACTACACCATTTAGCAAATGTCTTTACCGAACAATTATATAAATTAATTTATTTTCATATATTATATAATACCTTTTCAACTTTGCTTATATCGCCCTTGCATGTGAGCATTTTTCAATGTGCGCATTAATCTACATGCGGTTTTTTCCAAGTGCGCTTTTTACGATGTGCGCATTTTTCCGAGTGCGGTTATTTCATGTGCGCTTATATGTCTGTGCGCTTTTTTCCGTGCGCATATTTCCTTGCGCTTTTTTCTTTTGCGCTTATTTCCGGTCACCGCAGAGAACATCGTTTAGGATATTCCTGCACATGGAAAGTTTTCAATTCAGCATAATATCAATAAATCTCCAAATTCCTTTTTTATGCAATCCTTCAGCGAAGAAGAAATTCGTTCAATTGTTAATAGTCTGAAGACCAAAACAACCCAAGACACATATGGCATCAGTACCAAATTGTTGAAAGAGCGCTTATCATATATTATCAAACCTTTGACTCACGTCGTCAATACTTGTCTCTCTGATGGAATATTTCCTTCCGTGTTCAAGCCGGCAAAAGTTCTTGCCATTCACAAAAAATATGATGAGGAACTGCCAGAAAACTAAACAAATACACATCCTACCTACAATATCTAAAGTAATAGAGAAAGCAATCCTCGTACAGTTCAGTTTTTATATGGAGAAATTAAATTTATTTGATGTTCATCAATATGGATTCAGAAGAGGAAAAATCACAATCGATGCTGTTAATAGGTTAGCTAATAACATTCTTGATGCTTTTGAAAAGAAAAAAATGTTTAATCATATTCACTGATCTATCAAAGGCTTTCGATTGTGTACGTCATGGAAAACTTCTGGAGAAGTTGGAATGGTATGGAATACGAGGTGTTTCTAGAAACATTAATGAATCATACCTCAAAAATAGAACGCAGAGGGTTTATGATAATAACAACATAAGCCACGAACGCCGAATCAAAAGGGGAGTACCACAAGGATCCATACTGGGCCCTTTCCTGTTTTTAATTTATGTAAATGATCTACTTTCACATATGTCAATCAAACGTAACTTAATGACGATTTTATATGCCGATGACACGTCCTTTTCTCTTCAAGTTGAAAAAAATACTGATTTTGATGCAATTTCAGCACATGCTACTGCCCATGCCAAAGCGTGGTTCGATGATAATGAACTGTTTTTGAATGCGGCTAAAATGGAGATATGTTTATTTTGAAATCATCATACTCATCTCAACACGAAGTCCATCCCTTTCTTGGAACACAAATATCAGTCACCTCTGTGGAAAGTTGTCAAAATCTGTGTACGCCATTCGGCGCATAGCATTAACTGTTGGTCAAGAAGCAGCCTTAACATCATACTATGCGATTTTCCACTCGATAATGAGCTATGGATTACTGAGTTGGGGAAAGGAAAGTTTCACAAATTTACAGAGAGTTTTCATGTTACAAAAAGCTACTGTACGTAGCATTGCAAGAGTTAACTATGGTCAAAATTTCGGCATTATGACACTGTTTGCTCAAATCATCTATGAAAATTTGATACATGTTAGGAAAAATATACTTACTTTTACAACACACTCTAATGTTCACAACTTCCATACTCGTAACATCGTGCCTCTTAGGAAGAGATTGGAAAAAAGTAAACCTATAGGTAGTAAATCAATTTGCTCTCTCGTGAAATGAGGGAAATAGAATCTTTCAAAAAGAAAAAAAATCTTAACAAAATGGTTCCCTACAAGATTGACAAGTTCAGTGAATCACTTAGTGACTCACTCGCTGACAACTAGTGCTATTTTACCTCATATTCGTTGTTGTGTTTTGTATACATGTATGTTTCATAAATATATACCTATATAGAGAGAAGAAAGGTAGTCGCTGACTAGTTAGAAACAAATCTTGACAATTTTTGGGGCAGCAGCAAAACGCAAGTGTACTCTTATAACATTATATTTCCAATATTTCGACAGTGGTTACTGTCATCATCAGGGAGCTACAAAAATGGATAAAACTATGGTAAAATGGTGAGGATGAGAGTCCTATACTTACAATGTTAGTGAGATTAGTCGCTTAACAACGATGTTGAAAAATTGAAGAAGACAAAATCCATGTGCAACATGGGGTACTGAATAAAATTTATGTAAAACATTAATAACAATTAAAAATCTAAAAAAGTGTGTCGGATGCAGACAGCACCTGTAAGATACCACGAGGAGCGTGGGAGAAGAGAAAATTATTGGGTTAGAATTTATTAAAATTGATCATATGTCATATGTCAAAAGTCAAAGTCAAAATTTCATAGAAGTTATAGAACCAGAGAACAATTGGCCCGAGCTGCTGGGGTTTCCAGTACAGTTGCAATTACAGCTAAAGAGGAGATATAATTATAGATTTCATGTAATTGTTGAGAAAATTGTTTTTAATATTATTTGAAAAAGTTTTTATGAATTATTGTACAGAATGAGATTAAGTAATGCCAAAGGAACTGTTATTGAGAGCACTTGGGTTCTTGTCCAACATTAACAAATAAGAATAGATCTATTCTTTGTCATTTTTTAATCTCATTCTGTATTTCTTACACTCTTCGACAAGCCATAATTTCCACATTAATTCATAAAAACTTTTTCAAATAATTAAGAACAATTTTCTCAACAATTACATGAAATCCATAATAATATCTCCTCTTTAGCTGTAATTGCAATTGTACTGAAAACCCCAGCAGCTCAGGCCAATTGTTCTCTGGGTCTATAACTTCTATGAAATTTTGACTTTGACTTTTGACATATGACATATGATTAATTTTAATAAATTCTAACCCAATAATTTTCTCTTCTCCCTCGCTCCTCGTGGTATCTTACAGGTGTTGTCTGCATCCGACTCACTTTTTTAGATTTTTAATTGTTATTAATGTTTTACATAAATTTTATTCAGTACCCCATGTTGCACATGGATTACATCTTGTATTTTGTGGGGGAAAAACCTCTATAGCTTGGTCTATTGGCACTTCAGACGCTTTTGAACAAAGAATGGAAGGGTCGAGCTTAACAATCAGTTGTAGATATTCGTGCATATTTTCTATCCATCTGATGTATTCCACCCACCCTTTATAAGAATTTTCCAACTTCAAAGAGAAATGAGTCCACTTAACTATCGGTTTTGTTACAAGAATTCCGAAACTTTCAGAAAGAAATGTTGTTTTAACGATTACATAAGTATAAATGGAAGCTCTCTTAGGGAATAAACGTTGCGTGAAAGCTTTTCTTTGTCTTGAATCTGGGTTAAGGAATGGAAGTCTTCTAGATGTTTCTGTACCGTTGGAGAATGTTCTTTTCTTTCGTACAAAAATAATAACGGGCTAAGGGTATTCATATTATTTTGTGCCGTAATGCTGTGGAGTTATTTTAATTCATGTTTAAACAGAAATAGGATGGCCATTAAGAGACAAAGAAGAAGTTGATAGAAATTGTGGGAAAGAATTGTTCAAGGTAGCGAAAGTTGGTTGAAAGATCAGATGTTTCTAGAGAAAGTTAGGGACAAAAATGATATTTCACGCCACTAACATACCCAGGAGCTCAGTTGGACATTCGACAATAAAAACTGATTTCGATAAGATTGAAATATAGGGTTTGATTTTCCACCCCCGTAAAGCTAGCAGAACTACTTTGGAATTAACGAACCATAATTTTAGGCTAATTTTAGGCTAATCAATTACCATATTCCCAAATTTTTTGCTCATTAATTGTGAGAGGTATCGCGGGTTTTGCTCGCTTAACGTTAGGCTAGCAGAACCGAACCGCCAAATAAATGATTATGAAAAGTCTATCACACCATAATTTTAGGCTTATTTTAGGCTCACATTCGAAACCATCTCCGATTTTTTTGGAATGCATTTTTAAAAAATCCTGAGTACTGCTAGCTTAACGGTAAAGCCAGCAGAACCCTACCATAAAAAAGCAACTCAGGACAAATCCAGTTGGATAATAATTTTAGGCTCGATTCAGGATATTCATTACACAAATATATATTTTTTCTACAAACGTCAAAAAATGACAAGGTTCGCGCATTGACAACAGTATGCGAAGTGGCACTTTTTTTCATTTTCATTCGTTACCATGACACCGTGCGCGAAGTAATGTGCGAAATATATTTCGCACACTGCATGTGAACTATATGGGATTTTCATATTCTAACCTATATGGTCCTCAACTCCTCAATCAAGCAAAAAACAAGAAATCGTTTATTTATTAATGTAGAACAATAATTAAGGCTTTCAAATTGTGAGAGATATTTTTCTGGCTTTATTTGCTTCACACCACTCTTTAAATTTGCTGATATGCATTTTCATACTGCCGCCTCGATTTCTCCGGTAAAAGGTTGGAAATTACGGAATTGGCCGCATCTATCAAGTTAGGTGGGGTACTGCTCAGTTCATCGTCGCTCGAAATTTCCATTCTTTTACAATAATAAATATCTCGCACGAAATTGACGCGAATAAAAAGTCACTCCAAAATAATTATCAAGAACTGTCACTTTGAAATAATTGTCAACAAATGCCATTTTATTTCCATAGTTACAGTAATTACTTGATTTGGAAAAATTATTTAGGCCAGTTCAATACTATTTTTCATAGTTATTACTTATTTTAGAACAATATTTTTGACGTTTGTAGAAAAAATTTTGTTTGCATCTCATGCGCGAAATACTTTGGTAATCTCGACTATTTTTTTAACTCGGCTGCGCCTCGTTAAAAAAAATCAGTTCTCGATCACCAAAGTAGCATTTCGCGCACTAGATACAAAAATAACTATTTTAGCTCTTCAGTTGGGGGAGAAATCATAGGTTGTGTGAGCTCAACACTGAGCTAGAAGTACCAAAAGGCTAACCGAATCAATATGAAAGCATAATTTTAGACTCATTTTAGGCTCAGGTTTGAACCCATCGCCGATTTTTTTAAGGCATTTTTTAAAAGAATCCTGGGTTCTGCAAGCTTTACCTTCAATCTAGCAGAACCCAAACATAAGAAACAACTAAGAACAAATACAGTTGGACAATAATTGTAGGCTCTATTCTGGATAATTTACTACCCAATTATATATGTTTTTGCTCTTCAGTTGAAGGAGAAATCATATGTTGTGTTAACTCAACACTGAACTGGTGGTACCAAAAGGCTAACCGAATCGTTATGAAAAATTTGACCACACCAGAATTTTAGGCTCATTTTAGGCTCACGTTTGAAACCATATCCGATTTTTTTGGAAGGCGTTTTAAAAAAAATCCTGGGTTTTGTTAGCTTTACTAGCTAGCTAGCAGAACCCAAACATGAAAAAGCAAACTAAGAACAAATCCAGTTGGACAATAAATTACGGTGTGATCAGATTTTTCATAACGATTGGGTTAGCTTCCAGTCACAGCCAGCTCAGAAGTGAACTAGCACAACCTACGGTTTCTCCTCCAACTGAAGAGCAAAAATTTTATAATAGGGTAATAAATTAGCCTAAATAGAGCCTAAAATCATTGTCCAACTAGATTTGTTCTTAGTTGCTTTTTTATGTTTGGGTTCTGCTAGATTAACGGTAAAGCTTGCAGAACTCAGGATTTTGAAAAAAATACGCCTTTCATAAAAATCGGCGATGGTTTCAAACGTGAGTCTAAAATGAGCCTAAAATTCTGGTGTGGTCATATTTTTCATATCGATTCGGTTAGCCTTCTGGTACTGCCAGCTCAGAGTTGAGCTAACACAACCTATGATTTCTCCCCCAACTTAAGAGCAAAAAAATTTATAATTGAGTGATAATTAGCCTGAATCAAGCCTAAAATTATTTTCCATCTGGATTTGTCCTGAGTTGATTTTTTATGGTTGTGTTCTGCTTTCTCAACGGTATAGCTAGCAGAACACAGGATTAAAAAAAACGCAATAAAAAAAAAATCAGCCAGGGCTTCAAACGTGAGCCTGAAATGAGCCTAAAATAAGGGCCTGATTAGACTTTTCATAATCATTCGTTTGGTGGGTTGGTTCTGCCAGCTTAACGTTAAGCTAGCAGAACCCGCGATATCTCTCACAATTGAAGAGCAAAACATTTGTGAATATGTTAGTAAATTAGCCTAAAATTAGCCTAAAATTATGGCATGAAAATAATTTGAAAATTACAAAGTGTTTCTGCTAGCTATACGGGGGTTAATTTTCCGGAGCGCCACGGACAACCCACTGCACTAATATTACTAAAATATCAAACAATAGATAACTATAATGGTATAAAAATAGTATTTAAATATGTAGAGGTTTTGTTTTCAATAAGTAGTAGATCTTTGGGGAGGTCGCAACCGAACCCAAGCCCTCATGGACCCTTTTTGCCATTGTTTTCAATAATGTACATGGACTAATTGGATTACTTGGACCAGAATAAATACACACACTGTACGTCCATAGCTCGGCACACAATAGAAAATGAAATGAAATTAATGTAAATATGGCACCACCAAGATGAATTAAAGTGATGAATTGAAATGATTGAAAGTGGTGTATCGTTTTGGGATATCAATATTGAACCTCCAGTGAGGGCTATGCCTGTAACGTCACGATGACAGTTAACAATTATTATTAATATGCATGAGGTCTAGTTTTTCAGGTTCCTGTTAAACTCCAGGTTAATTAAGGAATGGTTAGAATGTGATCCTCCAAACATAATTCAATGAATGTCATGCACCATCTAAACTATCAGTTAGTTAACCGGAACTGAAAAGAATGGCCCTAAGTAGTATTAGAACGTTCTGGAAATTGAAAAAAAAGAGGTAATGCAGAAAGGAAATAAAAATGTGTACATTTTCAATATTTTTATTGAAACAAACAAATCCGTTGTTCAGTCTTTTGGAAAATTCTCCTATTCCTATTCGGTATACATAAAATGTCAATTTTATAGAAATGTTAGATCAAAATTCACATTCTGCATACCAACAAGTAAAAAGATATATCAAACTTACCCTATTCACATAACCCACAATACATTTCCTTAGGAACACCAAGTTTTACTGCAACTTAATTGTTGTGTTATGCCTGTAACACGAGACTCTGTTGTAAAGATATTCTTTTCAGGAACTTAATAAATATGAAAATACACTTCAGCGCTAGTAAAATGTTGCGACCTGACGATTTTATTGGAAATATGAACAAAATGTTCATAAAGTCACTTGTTGAATCATCTGCGACTGAAAGTTGAACTTAAGTCGCTATTTTCCATCATACAAGATGACCTCTGTTGCAAGGTATTCATGTTGTAAAGAAAAACATTATCAATTGAAAATTGAATCAATACATGACTCGTCTGGAAATGGAAAAACCCTACGATAAATTGAAGTTACTTTTTTGTAATATCTAACAGAAAACAACTTCTTCCCCTGCCAAAGCCATGCTGGACATTGAACTACATCTGATAGATATTGTGAAAGACCTTATATAACTTGAGAGAAAAATCTGAAAGTGAAAATTTGCATTTTCATTCAGATAGTTGATTATTTCTTAAATGTCCAGTTTCCATTGGAGATTCTTATCTATAAATAAGATGAGGGAGAATGTTATTCAGAAGTATCACTCACAGAAAATCGCTCATTCCATTGATGCGTGAATTGCATCTCTTTCGCTAGGCCTCCAAAACATTTTGGACAACAAAAATCTATTTTACTCTTCTATGATCATCAGGGAAGTTGGAAGAATTGGAAAACATATTCTTCAGAAGCAATTTCACACTGTAATGATGGAATTGTTGGATTATTCCTTGTGCGGTGACACAAATATTTTTCTGACATAAAACCTGTCATATGTTTGGAATGAATGAATTATCTTATGTTCGAAGTACTTACTGTTTGGTTTGGTTCATCCGTTCAGAAATAGTTATTTAAGTAACGAGGAATGTAAAGACGTGTTAGCGAGTACGAGCCGAGGCAAAGCCGAGGCTTGTCACTTGCCGAGGATGATAACAGTCGATACATTCCGTGTTACTTATTACGTTTTTCCCGCTGCTTGTTGACATTTCTCAAAATTTGCCTGAATTGAAGTTTGTTTTCTTACCCTTCCTTCATGATTATTCGTTCGCTATTTCATTCTAAGTTGCTTGTGCGTGTAACTAAGTTACCGAATAAGCAGGCAATAATAATATTCAAAAGGTCTCATAACCTAAAAATTGATATGAATGAAGCTGAAGGTATTACTTGTCAAAGGCAAAGTCATTATTACCCTAGGCATGTAAATGACACTATTTACATTCCGTTGTCAAGATGAATTAGTAAACGAATGATATAGGCCATTTACCTGTTTTGTTGCTAAGCATGTATGGACTATTTACAGTGTCGGCAGCGGGAAAATGATATTTTTTGAAAAGGTATTAATTTTCTTAACACAATCGAAAAAAAAATCAGGAAAACGTTTTACTTGGACTATTATTTTTTCGTCCATATTATAATTAATAATAATAATAATAATAATAATAATATTTATTCATTTCAATTCCAATTAAAGATATACATTGTGAATAAATATCAGATATTTCAAAATGGCCGGTCGATTTTTTTTCTTGATACCTACTAATTGTGTCATGTTTAGGTTCACTTTAGCCAATAGCTAGACTGTGATTCTAAATGTGAGAGCTTAGGTCATTTTGAAATATAAAACTATAAATAGAGTTAAAAATATAATATAATATAATATAATATAATATAATATAATATAATATAATATAATATAATATAATATAATATAATATAATATAATATAATATAATATAATATAATATAATATAATATAATATAATATAATATAATATAATATAATATAATATAATATAATATAATATAATATAATATAATATAATATAATATAATATAATATAATATTCCACTCATAAAGGAGGAATTGCTGCTTATCAATCCTCAAAAGCAATTTGTGAGAAATTTTAGACTAAAGCTCAAATGTTTCAATTCCTAGAACTCCTAGGAAATCAATCAGACTTTTTCAAAACACACATATGTACCAAGTTGGTTAGACGCTTAGTTTCCGAATATCTTGAGAGAGATTCGTACCGTATAGATTTACATGTACTTACTTGAGGTAATTGAACTAGTTAGTAAATTCACCAGCCCTCAATTTCTCGCCACGTTACTGAGTTAGTCCATTCAATTTCATGTAATCAGCTGAGGCAAAGCCGAACTTTCCGACATTTATCACCCAAAACGGGACATTAAAGGACGAAGTTCGTCTCCGCCATACTCGCTGTGAATTATTGATGGTTACTTCATCTCCTGAGCGAAAAATCGATGAAAAAGATAAAAAATTCCTGTATATGAAAACAAAATTAAGGCGAGTATTGCAGATTCTTATCGATAAATACATTGGATTATTTCATTCATGATGAAACAGACCAATCAGACACCACCATTTTTCGAATATTTTTGTTTAATTTATTTCACAAGAGCTGTTTAATCGCGATTGAATTTTCGTCCTCCATATTGGTTTTCGTTGTGTCGTTTTTCAGGGATTCTCACAATTCTTGGCAACAGTTTCTAAAAAAACAATAAATCCAAATTTACCAAATTTCTAGGCACGATGTTAGACAACAATCAAAAGCAAATAGACAGAATAAATGCTACTTTGTGATTTCGACTATGAAAAATGTGCTTGACGTAGAATCTCTTTTGAATGTATACTATGCCTCTGCATATTCAGCTATATCATGCAGTATTGTTGTTTGGGGCCTAACAAATCATTTGGCGTATTTTCGGACTATCCTACAGAGCTTCCTGCAAAGATACTTTCAGAAATTATAGTATTCTCACGGCACCAAAGTTATATCAGCACCCATTAGCTATCACTGCTTACTTTTTTTTTTCCTTCCTCGGATGCTGGTCCTTTCACCAGCTACACCTCAGCCTCTTGGGATTTTTGTGTTTTCCGTGTTGGTTTTACAGCACCCACTCCATAACTCTGGTCCCCTGTACTAGTCTGTACAGGTTCTTCACCGGTTGGCTGTTGTATTCTTCGGGAGTTAGATTGGGTTTCCCAAAAATTGCCTGTCTCTTGCGGTCTAATGCCACTGCTTACTTACTCTGTTATTTAAACTAACCTCGCTCAGCGCCGCATAATTCGTTTACATATTTAATTCTTGTCTATGTTCAGTAATGTCTTTTTACTCTGTTATATCTTTTATATTCCCCTTACATCTTTATCCAAGATGTTTTTATGACTCGTCCAATCTGTTTTTTGTGGATAGAAAACGGACTTGATTTGATTTGATTTGAAGAGTATCAGCTGCTTAACACTAATTGATCATTAATTATTGATAATTGGGCAGAGTAGACCCCAATCGGCAAACGCCCTTGGTAATGGTAATTGGTGGGGGATGCAAGCGTCTGCGACTAGGCCCCGGCATCTTCACTCATCTCATGGCGGATACCTGCTCGAACCTCTTCAACCTTCTCATGGAAGTCGAAATGTTCTTCCATTGCAATGAGTGCGATTCCTCTTCCTTCATAGTGGCAGCTCCGAAGACGTTTTGTCTAAGCCTGCCATAAATACCACATTCGCACAGGACATGGAAGAAGTGTCCTCCTCCTCACCACATTCCGCGCATATTGGGTCTGCCTCAACTCTGAAGAGAGCCACGTGACTCCTGAGGCCGCATTGGCCGGTTAGATCTCCCACCAAAAGTAGGTGTTCTTTGCGGCTTAGCTTCATTATCTTGGCCGTCCATGCCCTGTCGGGCCCCGATATCATCTGCTTTGACTTCCTGCAGCCGTCTATGCCTCTCCACTATTTTTCTGATGTTTCAACGGCCCATTCATTCAGTGCCATTGTTACTTATCTCCTTGTTATGCCGACTGCGGGTTCGGCAGGTTTGGGCCCGTAGTAGGGTTGCCCGGCTCCTTGTTTAGCTAGCTGGTCCGCCTGCTCGTTGCCTTCAATTCCTACATGGCCCGGGACCCACATCAGCATTATTTCCTTTCCAATCGCGTGACTCTCCAGGGCATCTCTGCACTCCTGAAGCAGTTCTGATCTGGTTCTGGTTTCATTCAGAGCTCTGATGGTTGCCTGACTGTCCTAGCAGACATATACATGTCTTTGTGGACCGGACGCCTCACCTCTTCCATTCTGGTTGCCTCCAGGATGGCATACACCTCTGCTTGGAAAACTGTTGTCAGAGAACCTAGCACATAGGTTCTTTCCTCTCCGTTTTCAAAGTAAACTCCTGCTCCGGCTTGCCCTGCCTCTAGTTTGGACCCGTCTGTGAAACAGACCAGGCTTTCTGGGGGAAATATCATCCTTTCCTCTTCCCACCATTATAGATCATATCTTCACTAACTGGAACGACTCTGTTATCTGCGTCGTTGATAATAACTTATCAGATCACCGAACTGTACTGTTTGACATTCCTGAACAGATTGAGAAAAAGAGTGGTTCTTGTCTTATGAAAAGAAGCTACAATGAGCAAGCGGTTGATTGTTTTAATAAAATACTTCTACAAGAAAATTGGTCTGAACTTTATAATATGTCTGACCTAAATCATGCTTTCAATTCATTTCTGGAAGTATTCCTTTATTATTTTGAAATGTACTTTCCTTTACGGAAATGTCACAATTTAAAAAAGAACACTAAGAAATGGGTCACAGATGATGTTAAATCATCTAGTGTCAAATTAAAAGATTTACATCTCTTACAATCAGAATACCCTGATTTACGTATTACATACAATGCTGCTAAAAAAAGACACGAAATGATAGTAAAAATTTCCAAAAAATTGTACTATCAAAATGAAATAGCTAATTCAACAAACGTAAATAAAACAGCCTGGAATGTTATTTCAGAATTGAGTAACAAAAACACTAAATCACACCATAATATTGAAATTAATAAAGATGGAATAATGTATGTGAACGGCCCTGAAGTATCAAATTTGCTCAACAACCATTTCATAAATGCTCCAAAAGAAGTCATTAAGAAAATCGACCAAAATAAAATTGAAAACATAGAAAATCCAAGAATTGAACTTAATTGCTTTTCCATATTTCTAAACCCTTTTGTGGCTATAGAACTAGAAACACTACTGAAAGCTAAATTAAAAAACAAACATTCGGCAGGGAATGACGAAATACCACTTTTTATATTGAAAAAAATGTTTAAAAAGCATTATTGAACCCATAACTTTCTTAGTGAATTTATCTTTTTCCACTGGTAAATTTCCTGATAGCCTGAAAACAGGAAAAATCATTCCCATTCATAAAAAGGGCTCTGTTAACTGTATGGATAACTATAGGCCGATAACAATTACGTCCAGCTTCTCGAACATCTTTGAGTATTCATTTTTAGATCGACTCCTGAAATTTTTAAAAAGGTTTGATATTCTCAGCAAAAACCAACACGGATTCAGAAGTGATCATTCAACAAATACAGCTGCAATTTCATTTTTCGAAAGAGTTGCAGAATATTTTGAAGAAGGAGAATGTCCTGCGGGAATTTTTTGTGATCTCAGCAAGGCATTCGACTGTGTTAACCATCAGATTTTATTATCAAAACTGTATAACTATGGAGTTAGAGGTTCAGCTCTTGGTTGGATTTCTTCCTTCTTGGTTAACAGACTGCAATACGTTAACATACCAGTACAAATCAATTCTGAAACTAGATTAGTGAATATAGGTGTTCCGCAAGGGTCTATACTAGGGCCAATTTTATTCCTGTTGTACACCAATGATCTTGATGAGTACCTAACAGAGTCCTATCTAACGATGTATGCTGATGACACATCTTTGATACTATCGGATAAGGACGAAATCAAAATACAACAACAAAGTGAACAAGTTTTGAACTCTATATATGAATGGTGCAGCTTGAATTGTTTATATTTGAATGCCTCTAAAACACAAATCGTGAAATTTCACAACTGGCAAAAAACATGTTCGCCATTAACTGTCTGCGTCAACGATGTATTAATAGATAATACAAATGAAACAAAATTCCTGGGTCTGGTCATTGATGAAAATTTCAACTGGAAAAATCACTGTGTATACTTGAGCAAGAGACTGAACTCTTTGTGTTATTTGTTCAGGAATCTTAGAAGAGTCTCAGCTAATATCCTTGTACCACTCTCAGGTAGCGTCTCGAATTAGATATGGTATATGTTTGTGGGGCAACTCAACTGCTATTCAAGACGTTTTCATTTTGCAAAAAAGGATATTGAGAGTAGTTTCAGGCGTTCTTTCAACCTATTCTTGCAGAGGATTGTTCGTCAAATACAATGTTCTGACAATTTTTTCTTTGTATATTTATGAATTATGCAACTATATTTTTAAGAACAAAACTAAATTCCCTCAGAACAAAAACTTTTATAACGCAAATACACGACAAAAAGAAAATTTTTATATTCCACATTATAAATACAGGGTATCACAAAACTCACCTGCATATATGGGTTTGATGATCTATAACAAATTGCCAAAAGAAATCAAAAATACTAATGAAAGTAGGAAGTTCACCACAACACTTAAAAAATTCCTTATTAAAAATTGTTTTTATTCGTTGGATGCATATCTTAAAATGTGATGTAATTAATATATACCCAGAACCTTCATTATGTACAGTGCTAGTTAGTATTGTTCTGCTCCACTGTGTCCGATATTCCGCTTTGTTTGACTATCCATATAAATGAATATGTATGATTTATTGAAACAAAAAATGAATGTACCTATTAGGTAATTATATTGTGCACTTGTCCTCATATAAATTTTTTGTGTTTTTTGTTTTGTAGTTGTTTTGTGTTATTATTTATGTATACAATACTGTGACGTATCCAATATCATGTAAATGATCAAAAGGACCAATAAAGATTATTATTATTATTATTATTATTTTTTTTTTTTTTTTTTCTCCTAGGAGTGTACCAGTCAGGCCCTGTCTCCGGTGCTCCGACCCATCCGGAGGGCGCGCTGGTGTCGTTAACCCCAATAAACACTCCCTACGTCCGTAGGGTGAGTGATTATTGGGTCCGAGAATCGTGTGCCCTGAGTAGACGGAGCGAACCAAGTATAACGGCCTTCTGCATTCTTGCTGCTAAGATTTCTGCCATATTTCGGCAAGCTGGTATTATCTTCAAGTTAGAGAGCAGTGTGTCCATCATTCCACCAAGGACTCCTATAATCAGAACCACCATTTTGACAGAATGGTCCGGATATAACCTGCGGAGTTCAAAGAGAAGATCTCGATATTTAGTCCGTTTTTCCTCCTCTTTTCGAACGATATTCATTTCGCCTGGAGCGGAAAACTCCATGACGAATATCGTTCTACTTTGGTGGTCGAGGAGGACAACATCAGGCTTATTGGCTTGTATTTGCCTGAGGGTGGGGAATGAGTAGTTCCAATAGATTCGGCATCTCTCATTCTCCACCACGGACTCAATATCCCCCGGAGCATAAGGCAACACCGGTGTCTCGTCTATGCCGTACGAGTGTCGTAGGTGGTAGTACAACACTCGTAGCGCCGCGTTATGCCTGTGGATATAGGCTGAGACCGCATAAGATGGGCATGCTGATAGCAAATGCATTACGGTCTCAGGTGCCCCACGACATGCCCTGCATCGGGTGTCAGGGACGTCTATACCCATAACGCGACTACGGTAGACAAGGGTGTTGAAGACACCATCCTGGCAGGCCATTATGAATCCCTCGGTCTCCGACTTTAGCTCACTTGACCTGAGGAAGGCAAAGGTCATGCTTTTGGATAAGCCAAGGTCTTCGATGTTGTGAAAGAAGAAGCATTGGCTTATCCATATGTAGCTGTAGCAGGACCTCTGTCTCCGCAGCTTTTATGTGAGCTTTTTGCTGAACGGGTCCCAACTCGGTGACAGAGTTTGGGTTAGCCCGTTCAGTGTCGAAAACGAGACCGAGTTCATCGGCCGCACGGGTAGCTGCCTTAAAAAGGAATGCTCCAATCCCTGCTTTCTCATGGTCGCGGACCATGCAGAGAAGGGAATCTGAACTCCTGATGACTTTACAGGCCCCATCCAGAACCATTCTGTTATGCAGACACTCCAAACTCAAAAGTCCACGGCCTCCCCGTTGTCTGGGAAAGTATAACCGTGGAACGGACGAGTTAGGATGCAAGCTCCTATTGAGATGCATCATTTTGCGAGTCTTAACGTCAAGTTGTCGCAGCTCTTCCTTAGTCCACTTCATCACTCCGAAAGAGTAAAGAAGGATCGGAACGGCAAGCATATTAGTTGCAGCAACTTTGTTCTTCCCCGACAGTTCTGATGACCAGATCTGTCGGAGTTTATGCTGATACTTGCCGCGGAGAGAGTTTTTAACTGCGAATACCTCTTGGGAGCGGCGTTGTTCCACCCCAAGGTAGGTATAAGTCTCTCCGGCATCCAGATGATGTAGGATGCTTCCGTCTACAAGCTGGACATCCTCTCCGTATTCCTCGCATCGTCCTCTTTTGAGATGAACCGTGGCACATTTGTCGATCCCAAATTCCATACCGATAGCATGCGTATATTCTTCCACCACCCTAAGGGACTGATGTAGGTCCCTTTCTCCAGAGGCATACAATTTGAGGTCATCCATGTAAAATAAATGGGTGACATTATGCCTCCGGTTGCTGGGGGTGCCGCAGTTGTACCCACGGGTATTCCTGAGTGCAACGGACAATGGCAATAGTGAGATGCAGAAGAGAAGAGGGCTAAGGGAGTCTCCCTGAAACACGCCTCTTCTAATGATGACCTGCTCTGTTTGGACTATGTCTCTACCAGATCTTATGGTGAAACGAGTCCTCCAGAGTGGCATCAGTTGTCCAATGCATCCCACTATTTGACCGGGTACCTCAAGGCATCTGAGCAAATGCATGATTAACTCATGTGATGTTGTATCAAATGCCTTGCGGTAATCGATCCAGGCCATCGAAAGGTTACGCTTATACTGCACGGAGTCCTGCGTGATACATCTATCGATGAGCAGGTTCTCCTTGCACCCGGCGACCCCTTTCTTTGACCCTCTTTGCTCATTTATCCGTTCATACACCGGATCAACTGCGGAGAGAATGCGCGTGTATAAGATGCGCGTAAACACCTTATAACACGCATTCAAGCAAGTTATCGGCCTGTAATTCTTTGGATCAGACAAATCTCCATTTTTGGGGATGAGCACGGTTCGCCCCTCGACAAACCACTCCGGAATCTGCTGCTCCCCATCTAGCCATGAGTTGAAAACTCTGGCCAGATGGCGGTGGGTTGTTGGAAACTTTTTCCACCAATAGTTATTCAACCCATCAGGGCCTGGAGCAGCGAAATTCTTAGAGCCTTTTAGGGCCCCTCGTACTTCTTCCGTGGTTATCGGAATGCGCAGATCATTGAGCTCAGGCTGCCGAAGCCTCCTGCAAAATGCTTCGAACTGCGCTAGGGCTGGAGTATCTACGTTGAGTGGTTGCGGATACTCATAGATATTCTTCCAGAATGTTTCCACCCGATCTGCAGCCGGCGGGTTATCGACAACACGTGGAGGCTCTTGGAATAAGCGAGAAGGTTTATCGCGGAACTTTATGTTTTCCGCGATACTTCTCGCCCGCCTCACTAGTGACTTCTTTGCAGCCACTAGCATTCGTATCCTATCAAGGCAGTGCTGTTTGATGGTAAACAGCACACCTTGATTTAATGTGTGGTGAGCTCGTCTCAATTTTGCGGCAATTCGCCGCACTGCGGGCGTGAAAGGCCTATTGGCCGCCACGAAGTCCACCACACACTGGATACGAGACGCGTGTTGTCTCGCCGACTTGATCTTGGCTTCCATCTTGTGTACACGTCGCTCATGCCTCCCTACCAGAGCGGTGGTGTCCCTCCTCTCTGTTTGGGATAGAGCATGAGCGGCGTCGTACACGACAGAATTGATCTGCCAGATGTCAGCCTCTTCTGGAAGAACATCGCCAATCTCCGCATCCACCCGTGCCAGTTCTTGCGGCTTCAGGGGCTTCATTTTGTGAAGCGCCCTGCGGGTTCTGATATCCTCCATCAGTGGAACAATGCGATTCTCCTCCACAGCCAAACCGACACGTGGCATATTTGCCACTTCGATAACCGGCTGAGGAGGAGCTCTAACGTAGCCTCGAGCCCGAAGATGGGATACATAATCTCTGAGATTTTGTGCGGAAAACGCTGCATGCTCTGGGTGTCTCTCACACCACAGAGCATGCATTCTCGCCATGTATCCTCTCCGGGCGGGCTCACTGCTCTCGTAGCAATGCAGAAGTCCGTCCCTTAATTCGTCCGTCCACTCAAAGCGTCCGTTGTTATCGCGGTCGTCATCATTTGGCAAATCATCGTTGGCCCCACCACCTTGCCTTTGACCCCTAATCCGAGGGGGTCGGTTGTGGGGGCCTCTTCCTCGATTGTTGGGAACCGAGTAGTAGAGTTTACTGGGGGGTTAACCCAGTAAACCCACGGCCGACACCGGAGGGAAAGTTGCTTTTTCCCTCCCGGATGCGCATTAGCTGCCGGTCCGATTTTGCATCCTTTGCTCGTGTAGGTGGTGTCGCTACTCACCAGGGCCTTAGGTGTTGTTTGACCTCCCTGCCTATTTATTATTATTATTATTATTATTATTATTATTATTATTATTATTATTATTATTATTATTATTATTATTATTATTATTATTATTATTATTATTATTATTATTATTATTATTATTATTATTATTATTATTATTATTATTATTATTATTATTATTATTATTATTATTATTATTATTATTATTATTATTATTATTATTATTATTATTATTCCCACTTCCTCCTGTCTGGGATCTCTAGCAAGATCGACTTTTTTCTCCTAATTTTATCCTCTGCCTGTATAACTTTGATAGTGGATAGTGAGATTTCTTTCTCCGTTACCACAGAGATCTCGATGTGCCCTGTGTACTCCTCTCCTCGCCATCTCCTTGAGTCCCGCATTCTCAGATAGGACGCCATCGCTTCCTACTTTATACAAGTTGATGGAGACGGAAAACACAGCAGGGCGCCTAGGTCTGCCGAGGGGGTCGTCCACATCGCGCCGGTTATTCCTTTACGATCTAGTCTTTGAATTTTTCCCAGCTTATTGGTTGTGGTTATCTGGTCCACTCTCGGCCACCAGACCACTGCTCCATATAGGATTCTGGGTCTGATTACCGCTGTGTAGATCCAGTGGAGAATATGAGGTTTGAGGTCCCACATTCCACCCCACAGCCCGGCGCAGAGTCCATATAGCGACCACCGCCTTCTCGACTACTCGATCGACGTGTGGCCCCCAAGTTAGCTTCGAGTGTTATCTGTTCTGAATGCTACTCTTAAATTTTGTTTTTTTAAAAAATGACGCCATTTTTTCTGAAACGGTTCCTGAATAAGTTAAAGTTCTGTAATTATTGTCATGGTTCCTCATAGTGGGGTACACTTCTTGGATAGCCTTTCTATGTAATTTTTTAGCAAGAATATTCTCTATTAATTTAACTTGATATCCATTGTTAACTGCTATCTGTTTTATGATATTTAATTCTTTGCAGAATTTGCAGGTTATTAAACAAGAGATATTAGACCTTTTGTAGATATGTCTTGAACAATATTACTTTTAATTTGACAATGAGATATATTCTTCATCTGAAGGTTTGATCAAGGGAAATCCGCTGAGTCCTCTACTGGCAGATATCTTCATGAACAGCCTTGAAGGGATAATTCACAAGCACCCACTCTCGCACTGTCTAACATCGTGCCTAGAAATTTGGTAAATTTGGACAATTCAAATGACCGACCCTCAAATGAGTTGTGTTTGATTGTTGGTGTTCTGTACTTGTTGCAATGCCCACTGTTTTGTTGTGGTTGATGATGAGCCTGTTTTTGAAACACCAGTCTTTGAATTCTTTCAATAAAGTATCGATTTTTTATTGTTAATATTGTTTTAGAAGCATCTGAGACAATTATGCAGGTGTCATCAGTATACATAAGGACTTTTCTTACGCTAATATGATGGGGAAGATCGTTTATGAAAATCAAGGGTCCGAGGACGCAACCCTGAGGAGTACCAATATCATTCTCAAACTCGTCCGAGATGACTTCATCAATTGTGACCATGAATTTTCTGCGCTCTAGAAATGAGATGAACCAATCATTTATAAGGCCGCGTATTCCTAATTTGTATAATTTTCACGACACGAATGAACTCTGACGGTGTCGAGATCAAACATAATAGATACCACTATTTCCCCAGTATCCATTCTATCTGTGATGTGTTGAATTCACTGTATGGTCCCTGTTTCTGTTGAGAGACCAGTTCTGAAACCGTGTTGGCTATCACTGAAAAGATTGAAGGTTTCGAGAAATTGAGTAATTCTTTTTGCAACTGCTTTTTCGATGATTTTCGAGAAGATACTCAGAAGAGCAATTTTTTTTTTTTTTTTTAAATTTGTTTTTACGAAACTCCCAGGTTTTCGGAGAAAACCCCTCAAAAGCAGAGCTTGTGCGAGCAAGGGAGATCCGGGACCTACAGTTTAAATAAAAGTGGAATCCGAACCACTTCAGCTCAGTGACACACGACTGGAGATCGAACCCGGACCGTCTGGGTGGAAGCCAAACGCTTTAACACCTCGACCACTTCGCAATGGGTCTATAGTTTTCAACATCGCTTGGATCGTCCTTCATATCTCCTTTTCATGGAAAATGTTGGCACAAAGCCCCACAGTGTTTCTACTTACGCCCAATTTTCTATCGATTCACCCCTTCCTAACTCGTTTTCTTGACTAATTCCCTCTCAAGGGCAATAATTTCGATTTCATCCGCTGCCGCAGCGTAAAAGTCGACATGATTGCCTCCATCGGGATTTCGACGTGTATCTGAGTCGGTCCTAACGCCTCTCGCGATACTATCTATTCGTGTTTCGACTTGTTTAATGGAACGAACAAAGTCGTTATAGAAGAAGCTTTCCTGTTTTGTTCGGCTGCTCAACTGGAATTTTAATGCCGCGCGAAATGTATATCGGATCACTGAAATGTTTATTGTTATATCCTGGAGGAGTTTATTCCCTAGTGACTGGTGGTATATTGAATGATAATTTTTGGTTAGTCAAGGAATCGGTTTGTAGTAATGGCTGGAATGAGTTTCTGCAATTGACAATATTCCACGGGCTATTGTAGTCCAAGCAATAGGGAAAAGTGCGAGCAAAAATTAATATCCAACAAAAAAAATATGAGCGTATAGGAAATTGGAATTCAGCATTAGTTTCTATTTCATGCGACTCGATCTTGATTACCGAACATAACCTAAAAAATTGGCAAAGTTGCGAAAAGCGGTTTTCTGTTGATAACTAAAAAACTAGAGCTCCGATCTAAAAATGTCAAAATAGGAAATTGTAGGTATAGAAAATATCTATCAATTGAATAACTTATAATTTTTTGATATCATTGATACTTTTCGAGTTATATCGGAAAAAACGTGAAAAATCGGATTTTCTTTAACTCGTTAACTGTAAGGTATTCAAACTTGCTACTTACCGTAATGTGTAGCCTATGACAAGTCAAAAAAGTATTTTTTCTAAAAATTGATAAATATTGATTATTTTTCAAAATATATGAAGTTTTCTCAAAAAAGATGCTCTCTCAATATGGTTACTCTTGCTCGGGGAATGATGCTACAGTAACGATTCAGGGCTTATTTTTTCTGTAAGAGTTGTACTTTCATATTATCGAATAAGTATATTGATTTATTTAATTTTAGGGGTCAAAAAATTATTTTAAAAAAATTGCACAATTTTTTTAACATGTTTTTTCTGATTAGATTGCTTAATTTTGTTTTTATATAAATGATTTTTATGAAAATGGATTCCTAGCATGACTTCATGCATTAAAAAAAATGAATTCCTACGATCACTAGGAGCCGAGATAATTTTTATATTTCAAAAGAATCTGGAAGGCGCAATAATCATCGTACAGCAGTCACCTTGGATATTAAGGTTAAATATCTATATTTTCAATAAAAAAATACTAGGATGTGTCTAGTTCATTTGCAGTATTATTAATTGATGAATAAAGTGAAGCGTGCAAGCGCGGATAGCGATAGCTGTAGCGGGTGGCGGAGTGGGGATAGCACTGAAAACTTATTTCGTGCGTTCAAAGTGGCTTGCGCTTGAAAAAATATTGAGTATCTCGGTTTCTGGTCAACGTACAAAAATCTTTTGTAATTAGTTTGGGGAAGGTCGTCGAGAAAAACACGAATATCGCATATTAACAACATGATAAAATAACTCTATTATGTACAAAACATTTATGAAATTATTATAGAAAAAATATTCATACAGTGCAGCTTTTAATAGTTTAGTTAATAGTTTAACTTTTTCACCAATACTACTTTTTGAAATAAAAAAATAGTGATTGCACGATAGGGGGCGCAGGGAGGCCCATCAACTCAAAATGTTTAAATGGCATGTGGGGTCAAGTGTCATATCGTTGAAAAGAAAATTCAATTCTCTTTACAACCATCTAAATATTTTTGATTTTTGTTTATAATTTTTTTCCCAATTTCGATTTTTATACCTTTCGAAATTTTTAAATTAATATGCCCCAGCACCATCTGTCGAGTAATTGCAGTGTTTCTTCTCTCAAAAAGTAGTATCGGTAATACCCTTCAAACAATTTTTGGTTTCATTGTTCCACAACAAACCTTTCAAATTTATCAAGGTATGACTAGTTTTCAGATCCGCATTTATATTTGATATTTCGATTTTGAATTACAAAAAAGTATTACCGTAATTCAAAAATATTTGGATGGTTGTAAAGAGAATTGAATTCTCTTTTCAACGATGTGACACTTGACCACACATGTCATTTAAAAATTTTGAGTTGATGGGCACCCCTGCGCCCCCTATCGTGCAATCACTATTTTTTTTATTTAAAAAAGTAGTATTGGTAAAACCCTCGAAACGGTTTTTTTTTCATGTTTCTACGTCGAACCGTTCAAAAGTTAACAGGGGGGGGGGGCTATTGAAAGCCGCACTGTATATTATACTGATAAAGGTTCACTAATTTTCCTTTTTTTAATTGAGGGATTGTCCGCTGAATCATTTGGCTCTTCTTCTTTTTCTTCATCTCCTTCTTCCATATTGTGTGTGAGCGCAGACTATCCATGAAGTTAGGCAATTCTTCATCTATTTCGATGATAGGCGTCTCAAAATTTTCACATGCACTTGAATGACATAAAATATCACATAGAATACATACTTCTCCATTAGTCTCTGCCATTGTATGTCAATATCTAAAAATAAATAAATAAAATTTGAATTAAAAACCATTATGTTTAATAAAATGAGTACTCACCAAAGGCAATAAAAAACGTGTAACTTGTTGTTCACGTACGTTTTCTTTTCAATAATGACTTTTCAATAACACTGTCAGGACGAAAGTTCTTTAATGTCAACAGAATTTGTATCCCCACTGCGATACCCTCTAGAATTGCATCGCTCCGCGCCTGCACGCCTCACTTTGTTCATCAATCAATAATACTGCAAATGAACTAGACATATACTTTTTTTTTTGTTGAAAATATAAGTATTCATCCCCGATATCCATGAAGGTGACTGCTGTACGATGATTATTGCACCTTCCAGATTTTTTTTAATAAAAAAATTATCTTGGCTCCTAGTGATCGTAGAAATTCAATTTTTTTAATGCGTGAAATCATGCTAGAAATCCATTTTTATAAAAGTAATTTCTATAAAAACAAAATTAAGAAATGATTTAGAAGAAACATGTGAAAAAATTGTGCAATTTTTTAAAGTAATTTTTGACGCTTAAAATAAAAAAAAAATCAATATACTTATTCGATAATATGGAAGTACAACTCTTAGAGAAAAAAATATGCCCTGAATCGTTACTGTAGCATCATTCCCCGAGCAACAGTAGCCATATTGAGAGAGCATTTTTTTGAGAAAACTTCATATCTTTTGAAAAATATTCAATCAATTTTCCAAAAATCTACTTTTTTGGCTTGCCATAGGCTACACAAAACTGTAAGTACCAATTTTCAATACCTTTCAATACCAATCGACAAGATCGTATAGGAATTAGCAATAAGCAGTCCTCCGGACATCTTATGCCTCAAACCATAAGCTCATTGTTTGTGAACTACAGTTTTCTTCTCCGTTTTATACGGTCTTGACGATCGTGGTTCATGGGTATTGCTTAGTTGGGTGGCCGGCGCTGGGATGGCGCTCGCAGTTTGGAGTTATCCACTGTGCGGGCGCGATCTCAGTTTCGGTCTTGAAATGGATTTGGTTATCGATTCATTCGTTGCAGTCATTAGTTACTGACTGCTAGACCTACCCTATACTGATGAGGGGCAACACCCCGAAATCGATATATACGTGGTTCGAATGTTTCGATGAACATTTCCATGCAACAAGCAATTGCAGAGATAACCTTGTAGGAACTCTGCACGGAAATTTCATCAGATGTAATTCAATGTTCGTCGTGGCATTAGCCAGGAAAATAGTTGTTTTCTGATGGATTTTCGACCCAACTTTCCCTATTGTATAGGATATTAGCAAAGAGCAGTCCTCCGGACATCTTATGCCTCAAGTCATAAGCTCATTGTTTGTGAACTACAGTTTTCTTCTCCATTTTATATAAGTCCTCCAAATTAAATCTACCTGAATAATGAATATATCAGGTGTAATTTTGTTTTTGTTTTGTAGAACTTGTATAAGACTGAAGATGGATTCTAGCTGAATCTGAAACATGTACCCCCTCATTTGAAAATTTGTTATAATTCACGTTGTGGAGATGATTTTGTAAAACTTCTTCCCGGTTCCTTTTTTTACCTTAGCCCCAAATAATGAATTTTTTCAACTCCTGCAGCTGAATAGGAACACAATTTTTCTCTAAAAACAGAGGATATCTGATTCGATCAATTTTTCATTATATTTTAGCTTTTAGTTTCAGTTTTCAGATAATCAAAATAGTAAACAAATTGTTGAAGTTGATAGATGACAATTATAAATTACTTGAATCAGTGTTTCCAACATTTAAATACAAAATATAGTACCAACCTGTGCAAAAACTACACATCGGACAGATCTTGCGCACAGTTGAACCACATGTTATTATCTATCAGTTTCCGCAATATTGTTTGTCCAGCTTCAGATTTATTAAAATTATGAATTTTTGAAAAATGGTCTCTTTTTCGAAGGAGACTAGTAACGATGGATACAGTCGTAATTTGGTGGTTTATTTCATTGTTTTTCGGAATTATGAGTTCATTGTTATGTTTTTGGGCCACGTTTTCAAGTTTCTTTCTTTCTTTTCTCCTCTTCTCCTTTTTTCCTAGTCTCCTTCGAGGAATAATAGAAGAGAGAAGATGGTGGCTCACCCTTTCTTTCACAACCTCCTTGACAATATAGCTACATAATGAATTGAACCACATAACCACGAAAAATACCAGATAATAATTAATAATCCTGTGAGCTATTTCGCAGTACTCCGAATAATGTTGAGATTTGACAACAACGCATTAGCAGTAGGGTTGACGGTTGGATATTCGGTAGATATTCCAGCAGAAAACTGTAATTTATTTGGAAATATTATAAAAGATCGCTGTCACTATGGTATGAAAAACATATCTTGCCAGTGCCATCTTACATTTCAGACACGCAAAATATTTGACTTTATATGAACCTTAATTCGATAGAACTGAATCCGCATTGAATTTACAATACATTACCCAAAGATTAATATTCAAAATCCTTTTTACAACCCTTGAGATCGAAGGGGAAGGATGAGATATGTAATCGTTTTGCTCGGAGAAACGAGAACAATTATCCGTGATTAATAGCTTCCATGATCCAGCAACATTAAACTGCGAACTCGACGCTTCGCTATTGTCTCGTAATTACTAGTTAACTACCCGAATTAGAGCTTCTTCTCTATCGTTTGTTGTGCTGTTACTAAGATAAAAAATAGGCTAGAAAAGCGTCTCAGCTACTTCGCTGTTGCCAATTAACGTTTTTACATGTTATCTCATGAATTTTCAGGCGGAAAAGTAGGGAGTTGTTTATGAAAACTGCATTATTAGAAGAGGAGTAAAAAGAAACAGAGATGAGAATCATTTTTATTTTCCTTCCTCGGATGCTGGTCCTTTCACCAGCTACACCTCAGCCTCTTGGGCTTTTTGTGTTTTCCGTGTTGGTTTTACAGCACCCACTCCGTAACTCTGGTCCCCTGTACCAGTCTGTACAGGTTCTTCATCGGTTGGCTGTTGTATTCTTCGGGAGTTAGATTGGGTTTCCCGAAAATTGCTTGTCTCTTGCGGTCTAATGCCTCGCATTCTGACAGAATATGTTTGGCTGTTTCTGTCCCTTTACCACATTGTCTACAGGAAAGTTCTCTGTTGTACAGACTCATTTTGTGCAGGTGTTTTCTCATTGGACTACGACCAGACAGAAGACCCGTTATTGTTCTAACTTGATTCCTGCTCAGCTTGAGTAGTTCTTCAGTTTTGTGTTTTGACGGTTCTTCAATGTATGTTTTCCCGTGGTGCATGAGAGGGGCTTCGTACCACCTCTCCTTTTGTTTTCGCTTGACCCAGTCCCGAATGCATCCTCGAATGTCGGATTTATTAATCCCGAGTGCGGGTTCTGGGCCAATATATGGAGTTGATGAGCCCTGTCTAGCTAGCTCATCAGCTTTTTCATTGCCCTCGATATCGCAGTGTCCTGGAACCCACATCAAAATTAATTTGTTGTGTTCTGTGAGAACACTGAGTTCTTCTCGGCATTCCCATACCAGTCTTGATGTCACTTTCGGGTTCATAAGAGACTTCAGTGACGCCTGGCTATCTGTGCATATTTTGATCCTTGCATTGTGCATTTCCCTCATATTGATTTCTCTCGCGCATTGCAAGATGGCGTACATCTCTGCCTGGAATACAGAGGTGCTTGTTCCTAGTGAGACGCTTATTTGGGAGTTTCTCCCCTCACTGTATATTCCAGCACCAGTTCCTTCTCTGGTTTTGGATCCGTTCGAGTACCAGATCCTCTCTCCAGGTTTGCCCCTGATATTGTCGTCTGTCAATTCCCTTCAATATTGCAAAATAGCCTCGAAGTTGATGTTGAAGTATCTAGGAGTCATGTGGCCCGTTGGTTTCATTTCAAGAATGTTGCCTCCCACTATTTCCTTTATCGTGTTGTGATCCGATCTGTTGCTCGTATTTTGTTGCCTCAGAAGTCCCATTCTTGCCTCCCCATGATTGCTATGTCAATCGGTGGGAGGTCCAATAGTACTTCCATGGCTAATATTGGTGTTGTTTTCATAGCTCCCGTTATACTGAGGCATGCAAGTCTTTGTACCTTGCTCAACTCAGCCGCGGCTATTTTTTGTGTTTTCTTGTCCACCATACCAAAGATGCATATGTGATCATGGGTTTCACCACAGTGTTGTATATCCAGTACACCATTTTGGAATTTAGCCCCCATGTTTTCCCGTGTGCCCGCCTGACTAACATCAGTGTCATTTCGGCTTTCCACTTAACTTTTGCCAGCTGTTTATTCCTGGTGAGTTTCGAGTCTGAAATCACCCCGAGATATTTAACTTCCCCTGACAGCTGTATTAGGGTACCTTGTAGGGTCAGAGGTACTAAGCTCTCTAACTTCCTTCTACGGGTAAACGCTACAATGGTTGATTTGGAGGGGCTAATAGTTAGGCCTTCCCTATCTATCCATGCACTTACCAGATTTAGGGCCGATTGCATTCTTTCCCTAACCGTGGTGTTGAATTTGCCATGGACCGTGATGACTATGTCATCTTCGCACCCAAGTGTTTTGTGCCCTCCGAAAATCAAAAAGCTAGCCTGGCCAAATATGTACCTAAGATCAGGTTACAACATACGTTTATATAAATTTTTTTACATAAAATATGACAAGGAATCAACACCTGAAATTAATTACATCATTTAGTATACACCATGTATATATTTCATTTCATTTATATTTTTTACAAAACTTTGTCAATAAGATGAAAATCTCTTGACATTCGTACAGTGAAGGATATCTGAACTAGGAAACGTCAATCAATACGGAATTTCTGCGCAACGAGCTGAATACGGGTGTTTACCTGCCATAATCATATTAATGAAAATCCGCATTGAATCAACATTGGATATTCGAACTAACTAACTACGGCATCTGATTTGATACAACAATAATTTAATTAGCTTTATTCAGTCCATGCTCGTCCAACCTCGGTCACATTGATGACTGTCAGTATTGAATCAGGATCGTGCTCAATGCCTAATGTTTCATTTCCGTTATTCAGTTTGACATCGACAGGACTGTTTGATGTTTATCCAGAAATAAACCACTCCCCGCACGTGGAGAATTGGGGTGGAAAATTATCTTTGTTCCGCTGTTTGAGTACCGCATTAAAAAAATTGACGGAATTTTTTTTTTGGATCGTTCAGTATTGCATCTCGAGAACGCTGCATCAGATTCAGTACGTTCAATCAAAGTATCAATCAAAGTACTTTATTGTCAGAAGATACAATAAATCTCATAGACAAAGCGATAAATAATAATAGTAATAATTTAAATGCGCTCATATAAACATGAAATATATAAACATACAATGAAGTCGACTTACAAAATGTAGTTATAGATATATTTAAGCACATATACAGACATATAAATATATACGTATAATATACATACACATAAATAACTGTCAAAAATATAATAAACATAGAATATAAGACAAATTCATCACATTGTGTGGTCATAAAAAAGAGTATAATGAGATGAACAAATATAAATACAGTGCGGCTTTTTTTAGCCCCCCCCTTTTAACTTTTGAACGGTTTGACGTAGAAACATGAAAAAAAAACATTTCGAGGGTTTCACCAATACTACTTTTTGAAATAAAAAAAATAGTGATTGCACGATAGGGGGCGCAGGGGCGCCCATCAACTCAAAATTTTTAAATGCCCAGCAAACATCAACTGCCGGTAAACAATCAGCCTTCAGATGGAAAGCGTAAAATTGCATTCACAGTGTTGCGGATTATAATTTGCAAAGGACCACGGCAGTATTTACTTTAACTTACCGTCCCCGGCTTAGCGAGGCTGGCTCGCCACAGATTGACTGGTATTTAGCCGCATGAAACGAGCGATTGATATTCCATTTCAAATTACCCGCATTTTTGTAGCGGATCGTTCTTGTACGTTCTTGTTCGGTCTTCGGTCGGTGTTTCGTGTGTTAACTGTTTAATATCAAAATGGTGGAAAGCTCTCTTCTCATGAATGTGTTCAGAAAACATCTTAGGGAAACAAGTTTAAGAATAAAATGTGTTTGCCATCTCATAATTGATTGAATAGTTTAAAGAAATTAGGTGTTGTTCCTGCTGGGTAACAACTACGAAAAGGTAAGCTTTTAATTAGGTTTATGTACCTTTAAATCAATGAAGATTTCTATGTCTAGCCTCTCGAAATCATCATTGCTGTTCATCAAGCACAAAAGTCAACTACACAATATAATGAATGACTTTAAAACTGATGGAAGTGATAACAAGTCCTAGTCAGAGTTAAAACGTACAGGTATATTTTTGAGAAGTTTCCATAACATGAAGAAGCTGATTTATACAAATTGAATGGCGAATTATCAGATGAAAAGACCTTTGTGAATGCTGTAAGGTTTTTATTTCAGTATAGGTATATTTGGAATATCCAAGTTTTGATTTTTAGTGCATAAAATTGCAACGTGTAAGAGAAGATCTTCATGAGACTATAAGAAAAATACTAGCACTATTGAGTAGTCACAAACTAACCTTTTCGATGAACTGGAGTGGATGGAATGAAAAAGTTGGATTTGAAACAATGATACAGGTCGACAAGCGTAAGGATGCCTCTGAGATGCGCAAACGACAGAAAGATCGACTACTGTTTACGGCTGGTTGTCATCGGAATGTACAATCGAGAGAAATTTTTCTGCAACACGTAGGAACGTAGGTTCTTATTTGAAGTTTCATTAATTCCTAATGAACTGTTCGAATAATATAATTGTCTGTGATCACTGGACCGTTTATGAAAATTGCATAATTTTCCCGAAGCCATAAGTGTAAATAAAGTACGACTAGAAAAAGAATGCATCGCCACACAATATCAAAAATAGGTAAATAAATATAATAAAGAACACGAGGAACATACTTACAGAAGTTGACTAACAATATCACATGACCTCTGACCACTGCCAAATCAGCATTGTCCATGGTAACTTTTGATTTTTTGTTTCTCTTTTTATTTGGAGTTGAGAATTGTTCCATTTCACCTTTTTCAATTTTATTCATTTCTGAATTAATTTTCCTAATGCTTCTAACGCAAACTCCCGTTGCGGCAGCAACTCGTTCTTGAACCTTCACAAAAGAGGAATACTGGTTTCACCTATCATTGCTTCTGCCTGCATAAATTTGATGACATTACTGACAATTTCCCTACTTTGTCCACTCAGAATCTTATTTCTCACTTTACTCTTTGAAGGCATTTTCAAACACAACAAACTACACTATAACCTATCTAATAATATTTCAAAACTATACACAACACAACCACAACACAAGGATTTCAAATTCAACACACAATCAGAATAACGTCACAATAATTTTATTCCACTGACTGTACACTCACGACGTTAACTGCTTGAATAATGCAGAGCGATTGAGCTCCTGCCCCACTCCAGGGTTGTGTCTACTGAGCAACCAATTCTCGGAGAGGCTTGTCGACCAGTACATATATTCAAGATTATCCACGGTAAGATCAATACATACAGTGTGTTTCACTTTAAATATAGGGACTGTTACATCAAACTTTTATAGGAAGTTAATACATTCAGAAATGATAGAGGAAAGAAAACAGTGTGATCCAAGAAACAGGACTTTTTTTAATTTTATTGGTAGCATTACTTAAATGCAGGCATGGTAATTTTTAGTTTGTACATAGTTCTGAACCAACGAAAACCTATCGTTTGAAATTACCATTTGCCCTAAGTATAAAAGTATATATAAAATTTGAGTGTTAGAAGATCAAATACACCTATTTTTCAAAAATAATAGTACATTACAACTGAAAGTAGATGACATTAGCACTGGAAATTGAATATTTTTTTACTAGGTATTTTTTATATTGTTGAAAATGTGGTACCTACGAAGGCGTAGAAGGGCTATATAATTTTTTGGAAATATTTTCTACTATTTTCCTACTTTGAACTCGGAATTTAATAAAATTTCGAACTCAAAGTCGGAATTCAATATAATTCGGAGTTTGAAGTCGGAATCTTATAACACGTTGAGATTACCATATTTTGAATTTCGACATTAAACTCGTAATTATATTGAAATTCCGACTTTAAACTAGAAATTTTATTAAATTCTGACTTTAAACTTGGAATTTTATTAAATTCCGTGTTCGAAGTAAGAAATTGGTAAAAATATTTAAAAAAAATATGTGACACTTCTACGCCTTTGTAGGTACCTACAGGTATAGCTTTATTTATCTGTTAGAGTCACAAATTACAAAAAACTTTATTATTTCATTAACCATTTCTATTAGTTTTAATAAGGAATTCTCATTTTCATTCTAGTTTTATTTCAAAAAGTAGAATTGGTGAAACCCTCGAAACGGTTTTTTTTTTCATGTTTCTACGTCGAACCGTTCAAAAGTTAACAGGGGGAGGGGGACTATTAACAGCCGCACTGTATATCTCATAGCCCGTTTTTGTAGCAAGAAGACCGTGTTGAATCGGTTTTTTGAACCCCAAAAGCAAATGCCATACCGAAGGTGTGACTCTATCAGTGAAAAATATACCTGTCTGGCATTTGCCATGCACAGTTCATTTGATACAATTCTGACTACATAACAGCCTGAAGCTAGTTTCTTGCACACTTGACTAATATGACCTTCAATATTTTTAATACAGAGGCGAAAATAGCGCTGAAAGCGCTGAAACACAATAATGAACTAGTATGACATAAAATATAGTTCTATGCTTTCACCTCACCAAACGGAAGACGTGAGTCATCGAGTCTCAGAACTAGCGGCTCTTTAACTACAATACAGCAAATATTCACAAGCAATTTCAGTGAATGGTTGAGGCATTTTTCGTCACTGAAGTAACTTTGGTTGTCATTGCAATGGCCGCAGTGTTGATAGCCAGAATTCCCGCAATGCAGGAGGAATTCACGGAACACAATTCAAATGCCGCAGGAATTTCACGCGAACGGCACTTCAATTTTGAACGTACATACCCTTGAGCTCATAGCTATTTGTTAACTATCTGACCAACAACGAAATGTTTTATGATGGTTTATCTATTAAACTATGAATAGGGTATGGATTTTTTATTCATTCGTCAAAAGAGCATTCATTTTCGTCCATTCATTTTCGTCGAGCAAGATCCCAGGGCCGTCAGACGTTATTTATTTTTAAACGAACAAAATGTGTACGTTTGAGTAGTGTTAGCATGTACTTTGTTCGCATGCCTACCTGCTAGCTTGTCCAGATGACCATTCTTCAGATATTAGGGAATCAAGGTTTGAAACATAATTCTGCTGGTTGGTCATAGAGGGCACTTGCAATTGCGTCCTCTGATGTTTTGAGGAACGTTGCACAAGTAGCTGTTAGATTTAATTCAATACCCGTCGTGGTCTTAGCCAGGGGAGTAGTTGTTTTCTGACAGGTTCTTGCCATAATAAGCCTACATAGTTAGGTGTTTATGGGAGTAAAGGGTTCATCATCGGTCGGTAACGACTGTTCGTTAACTACTCACTTAGTTGAATTGCCAATCTACAGATTTATTTCTATAACCCATGGTGGATCAGTGGACAGAGTATCTAGCAACAACCCCGGAGCTCCGAGTTCAAATCTTGGCTGCAACAATTTTTTTTTTAACCCAGCAGACGCATCACACTAGGGTTAGCCATTTGTAAACGGCTTCGACTCTGGAAGGATTTTTGTTCAAAATGAAATTTAAAAGAAAACAGAATTTTGGTTAATAAAAGATTTTGTTAAGATTTTCTTATGAGTAAAATCACAGGGCCTTCAGACATAACTTATTTTTGAAAAGATGACGACTTAGATTCTGAGAGGTGTCTCATGTACTTTTAATAACTGCGTGCTTGTGGAGTTCGCTCTGTGACACCTGGGCAGGAACCAGGTAAGAAAGGTAACTGAAAATAAGAGTTACTTAACTAAAATTTGTCTGGCTGATTTTTATGTATAATTTGTTGAATATCACTCTGAAGTTGTGGAGCTTCAAAGCGTTTGACAAAAGTTCTGGTCTATGGAAAGCGTCTGACACTTTTGAAATTATTTAAGAGTGATATTCTACAAAATATATATAAAAATCAGTCATACTAATTCAAGTTAGGTACCTGCCCAGGTGTCCTAACCTAAGTCTTCATCTTTTCAAAAATAAGTTATGTCTGAAGGCCCTGGGATTTTACTCATAAGGAAACCTTAACAAAATCTTTTATTTACCAAAATTCTGTTTTCTTTTATATATCTTTTTGAACAAAAATCCTCCCAGAGTCGAAGCCGTTTCCAACCGAGATGGCTTACCCTAGTGTGATGCGTCTGCTGGGTTTAAAAATAAAAGAAAAAAAATGTTGCAGGCGAGAATTGAACTCGGAGCTCCGGGGTGGTAGCTAGATACTCTGTCAACTGATCCACCATGGGTTATAGAAATAATTCTGTAGACTGGCAATTCAACTAAGTGAGTAGTGTTTTTACGTACCTTGATTCCCTAATATCTGAAGAATGGTCATCTGAACAAGCTAGCAGGTAGGAATGCGAACATAGTACATACTAACACTACTCAATCATACACATTTCGTTCGTTTGAAAATAAGTAATGTCTGACGGCCCTGGGATCTTGGACTATTACATTCTCTGAGGGTTGCGCGTAGGGGTGCAACAAGTTGGCGGAAATGATAATATTTTGAAAATTCTCCCTTAACGCGTGGAAATTGTTGAAGACAAGGATAGCCAATGATTATTCATAACCAATAGTCTCAATGTGCCTCACTTCTCATTGAAACACCCCCGTGTCTTCTGTAGTAATTGAGATAGAATGCACCTAATACCTGAACGGGCTAGGCCTAAGTGATATACACTGCCGGCCACTCGCGATGGACCATCGGGTAAAACATACTAGACGGCAAAACAGGCTTAAAATTCCTTCAGATTCGTGAACAGGACTACCAACTTACTACAGATACACTTTTTGAGTCATAATTTCGGTCCTGAAAAATCCGAGTTTCTCTCGCTTGTCATGGAAACACCCCGGTATCTTCCGTAATAATTGAGGTAGAAGATGAAACTCCCTGGACCCCAATTCTCGAGTTCAGGGGAACGGAACGCTCCCATCACTGGATGTGACTATTCATATCGCCTGCAATGTTCTCGCGCTAGAAATCGGTATTCTCGAACGCATGTGATCACAGCCTCTCGAGAGAAACCGTTGACACAACGTTGCCAGATGAGTTTTGGTAGAAGCTTTACATTTTCAGTGGTTGAAGGAAGGAGAGTTTCAAAATAATCTATTTTGTAAATTAAATCAAATAATTTTGTTTTGTGTATTATATTATTATCCACTGAGCTGAACTCTATCCTAGTTATTTATACTTCTAAAATGCAGCGGAAGTGCTTGATTGACTTATACCAGAAATTTTATTATTCCATTTCTGATAACTTCCTGAAGCTCAAAATCTCAAAGTTACAAGCACATCCAACAACAAAGTTATTCAAAAGGAACTTATTTCTATTACTCTTCGGTGTTTGTAGATATAAAGTAACCATTTCCATCAAGAAGCCAGAGAGGTTTTTAATGAGTCTAGGGTGGACTTAGTCAACTTTAGCACAAGCATTATCATAAACATAATGGTAACATCAAAGATGTTTAGCATAAACTTAATATTGTTGTATAAATGGCGCCATTTGATATTATAACAGATTCAACTTTCGCATTTAATATATATTGTCGCGACTAGGGCTACTAGGGTAGCATCCTGAGCCGTATAAGGGATTGTTTCCCTTATACTAAATGCGACTTGGGGTGTAGCTACAGACGGTAGCTATTGAAACTCAAGGGGTAGCAGAGGAATATAAACATTTATTATAGAACAACAGGGATACTGGGGAGAAAGTTATATACACAATTAAAATAAGGGACATTCAACAATAAAATATGGGATACAAATAAAACTCTTACCTAAACCTATCACTAAACCAATACTTACAGCTAAGGCCAAAAGGGCCTAGCCTATGAGGCTAACTGAGCACTAGGGCTCTCTCCTCTATAGGAGTCTATTACTAACTATATTTTCAATCTATTCCCATTGTATTTATATAAGGACATATGTTTTGTTTTTATGTGGTGTGCACAGTCACGGTCGTACAACTTGCCAGTCATCAAACTCGCACTTGATAACGACCCGCGGTCATGACCCAATCAATCAACAACAAGAAACAATAGATCAGTGCACCAAAACAATTCAAAGGGCATTGATCACGACAATATTTAAACACAATTTTGAAATGATGTTGACTAAATGCACCTTCCCATTAAACATGTAATGTTACAAAATATTGCCACAATATTATGTAAAATGAAAATATAATATTGCATAAAGCTCAATGCTATATTTAAGTTTTTAACATAACAGAATAAACTATTGACAAGTTGTTTGTAAGTTATAAAGCAAGCTATTGATTGAGTTTCAAGTGCAATGTTACATGATCCATGAAAGTTCATTGTAAATGCAACAATACAGAAACTATCTACGAACAATGTGAGTGCAAGTTACATTTGGAAATATCGAACAAATTCAAATCGCAATGTTGCACTGAGTTTGAAATTCCATGATATTCACTACCATACGTAAGCTAACTACAAACAATATTGACAGTATTTAGAAAACAC
Organism: Chrysolina oricalcia; assembly: GCA_944452925.2. NCBI lineage: Eukaryota > Metazoa > Arthropoda > Insecta > Coleoptera > Chrysomelidae > Chrysolina > Chrysolina oricalcia. Next base: position 60,904,881 of record OX101823.2, read on the forward strand.
AATACACTTTCAATTTTCGATTGCATCATCGCAGAAATATACAAAATGATACGCTAGGACAATTTTAAATGGTAAGTATAAAGAAACTTAAAATAATATTTCATTTATCAGGAATCCAACCAGTTTTGAATTTCCCGGTCTTGATGAGATGCCACCTAACGGGGCGACCCAGTAACCCAGATCCCAGACAAGCACGCGCCTCGCGCCATTTTGATATATTGTTGTTGTGTGTCATGCCTTTGCGTTAGTTTCGTTTTGGATACTTTCATTCGTTCTTAACCTAGGTACCTAAGTAAAGTACTTATTCTTCTGCAATTTTGTTTTTTGATTAAGAGTTCACTGAGTGTTGAAGCAGATAATGGATAATGCTAATAAATTTAAGGCATTTTCATATAAGGTAAGGCGATACATCAAATATTATTTTGTTAGGATGGTCTGGTATGCTCATTCTGCGTTTATTAGGGGAATGTTTTCTTCTCCTTATATTGCAAATAAATCTGGTAGTAATGTCAATTTGAAAGGTACTTTTACATTTGTAAATGATGTGGAATACTTTTACATCTCGATTTTAGTTACAGGTTTTTCAATATATTGGTGGCTTGAATGAAAAGTTTGGTGTTGGAACAAGTCTTGAACGTTTTTTCACAAATCATTGTACCATGTTTTGCAATTAGATCAACAAAAAAGACAATTTCAGAATCAAAGAATTGAAATCTAAACAAATTTTAAAATTCGAGTCAGTTCAGTTTGAATATAAAGCAAATATGTAAGCACAATAGTGTCATAAGCAAGGACATGTTCAATTGTACATTCTATATTGAAATAAGACCATCATTGTTGAGTTGACTAATTATATATTTATTTATAATATTTTTGTTGCAGATGCAGTGAGAAATTCATCTCCATGCATCAGAGATGATGCATTTCAAATAAATGTGATGGCTTGGCTACAATTCGCAAAAACACGTTACTTATAGGGTTAGGTAGTAGATCGTGATGTCGATATTTAAGCTACACATTCAATTCAATGATTATTTTGTTTTAGGTACCTGATAAGGCCAAACAGATTTTTAGTTCAAATATGACATTTCAATATGAGTACTTATTTGTTTTTTTGTGATATTTTAATTAAAGGTTTCAATATAAAATTTTTGTCTTTTTGATCTCCAAGATTTAAATGGACATTCAAATTAATAGGTATCATTTCAGAAGATTTTTTGGGCTGTCACTGCTTGTTTCTAAAAACTAGAAAATGATAAATCTGATTTCCATAGAGGACACATCAATACTGAATGATCTGTCTCCCATGAAGATTGTATTCATTTTCTACCAATATTAGTAGCAAGTAGTGAAAATTCAAACATTCTTCAGTAATTTATGAAATATTACTGTTATGTTATGGAAAGGAATAGACAAGATTGGTGGTAAGTTGCTGCTATATAAAAATATTGAATATGTTATTTTCCACTAATTTATATTCTATGTTGCGGTAACCTTGCTGCAATTACTAATTATGAAAGATTACATCTATCAATCCATTTCAGTAGTTCCTGCAACATTGTCATAAGACGTCATTTTCAATATCACATTTGCAATTTTCCTGTATATTATATGCAATGTTGCAGAAATCTTGCTGGAATAATTGATAATGGCATATACCATTTGTAATATTGCTGAACGTCCGTTTCAGTAATTGCTGAACCTTTGCAGTAAGGTAGCAGAAAACTCTGATGTAACATTACACATTATCATGAAAGGTTACTGAAATATTGAATGAATGTTACTTTGCTTAGTGGGTTGACATCTTTCGGGGCGGACGCTCTGCTTGCCCCTCTGCTTCTGAAACAATATAAGAAACAGAATCGGTTGATAATGTCGGGAATTGTTGAGACTCACAGCGCAAAACAGATTAAAGGCCTTCCGCGCTAATGTTAATCTGTATCGAAATCTTACCTTGGAGATTGTTGAGAACAACTTCAAATACTGCACCTGTTCCTTCTAAAGGATTCATTAATACACGAAAAACTAGGAGAACTGAACAGAAAACACCAAATACTGTGTCAAAATCGAGTCCAAAATGCCAAAAATCAAGGTTAAAAATGAAACGTCAGTTGGTCATTCTCAGGAGAATCAAGCGATCTCCCACAAAATAGCAGGAGAATCTCGTTCCCCAGCTTTCACGCGAAGTGAATGATCATATGTGTTCGAGAATACCCCTAATAGCACACTATGTCCCAGGGACGTCCCTATTTGGTACAAATCATGTCCGAATGTCCGGGACTTAAAATCATTGTCCATGGGACGTCCGATTCAGTGCATTTTCATGAATTTCCCCAAAGGACTTCCTATGGATGTCCCAATCGGTACATCGTATAAAACGTCTCTGCGAGGACGTCTTTGGGATGTCCTGGGTCGGATATATTTTTTAATGTTTACTAGGACATCCATCGGACGTCCTTGTTAGTAAGTATTCTGGCATGTCTTTGAAAGGACGTCCCATGGTTGTCCTGGTACGGGACATTTAGGAACATCCCGCATGAATGAATATTGGACGTCCCAATTGGTTAATCTTAGAATATCTCCCTGCGAGGACTTCCTTGGGATGTCCTGGTTCGGATATATTTTGTAGAATTTTCTAGGATATCCATTGGATATCCTGGTTGACATGTATTTGGCATGTCTTCGAAAGGACTTCCTATGGTGGTCCTGGCACGGGTACATTCTGGACGTCATCCCAATCAGTGAATTTCAGAAAATGTCCCAGCGAGGACTTCCTTGGGATGTCCTGGATTGAACATTTTTCGGAATGTTTCCTAGGTGCATCCATCCAAAGAATACATCCCAGCTAGTGGTTTTACAGAAGAGGTATAAAATGGATCGCATATTTACAATAGAGCTAAACATTACAGCGAAAACAACCCATCTGAAATAAAACCCTTTCTACTATCATTGAGGTAATCAGGGGCCATATTCTCGAGTTTGTGCTTATGCCAATAAGATTCACTGTTTCACAACAATGAAAATAAAAAATTTATGTTTGTCTCTCTAGTTCGTATACGGATTGAAACCGAACAATTCCTCTATGTATGGATTCCGTGCATAAAGTTGTTTTCTGTGTTTTGTGTTCTGTGTTCTGTGTTCAAGTGAAGTGTTGACGAATTGACAGACAATTGTTGAGTATTTACCAGCTATGGCGGCTTTTCTATCGTCTTTTGTGATTAATTAGTTTAGTGACTGTTCTGTAAGTTATTTTGTGTTCATTCAGTGTAGTTATATCTTTAAATAAAAATAAAAGTTTTGTTATACTATTCAATAGTTATTACTAACCTATTCAACACTGTTTTGAAAAAGATGTTTCCGTAAGACAAGTAGAGTTGTGTGTATCCTTTAAACATGTACAAAACCGAATTGAATGACTCTGGGAGAGTGCTAAGCTTACCTAGTAAGTAAATCTGGTTCCATCCAAATTGTTATCTCCAATAATCCACAACAATATCATAATCTTAGTCCTGAAAGAGATGTAGGAACAAACACACAAAGTGTCTGATTCTGCACATCCTAAGGACGTCCCAGATGTACTTTCGATTGATGTAATTCGGGGACGTCCAATGAACATCCCAGGTGGATGTCGATTGAATATCCTCATAGATCGTCCAATTTTGGTGAGAAGTCGAAACATTGGTACTTCCCACGGATGTCCAATGGACGTCCGCGGTACCAATACTGCACGTCCTAAGGACGTACCAATATTGCACGTCCTAAGGACGTCCAAGATGTACTTTCGATTGATGTAATTCGGGGACGTCCGATTAACATCCCAGGTGGTTGTCCATTGGATATCCTTATAGAACGTCCAATTTCGGTGAGAAGTCGAGACATTGGTGCTTCCCACGGATGTCCAATGGACGTCCGCGGTACCAATTTTGTACATCCTAAGGACGTCCAAGATGTACTTTCGATTGATGTAATTCGGGGACGTCCGATTAACATCCCAGGTGGATGTCCATTGGATATCCTTATAGAACGTCCAATTTTGGTGAGAAGTCGAGACATTGGTGCTTCCCACGGATGTCCAATGGACGTCCGCGGTACCAATACTGCACGTCCTAAGGACGTCCAAGATGTACTTTCGATTGATGTAATTCGGGGACGTCCGATTAACATCCCAGGTGGTTGTCCATTGGATATCCTTATAGAACGTCCAATTTCGGTGAGAAGTCGAGACATTGGTGCTTCCCACGGATGTCCAATGGACGTCCGCGGTACCAATTTTGTACATCCTAAGGACGTCCAAGATGTACTTTCGATTGATGTAATTCGGGGACGTCCGATTAACATCCCAGGTGGATGTCCATTGGATATCCTCATAGAACGTCCAATTTTGGTGAGAAGTCGAGACATTGGTGCTTCCCACGGATGTCCAATGGACGTCCGCGGTACCAATACTGCACGTCCTAAGGACGTACCAATATTGCACGTCCTAAGGACGTCCAAGATGTACTTTCAATTGATGTAATTCGGGGACGTCCGATTAACATCCCAGGTGGATGTCCATTTTATATCCTTATAGAACGTCCAATTTTGGTGAGAAGTCGAGACATTGGTGTTTCCCACGGATGTCCAATGGACGTCCGCGGTACCAATACTGCACGTCCTAAGGACGTCCAAGATGTACTTTCGATTGATGTAATTCGGGGACGTCCGATTAACATCCCAGGTGGTTGTCCATTGGATATCCTTATAGAACGTCCAATTTCGGTGAGAAGTCGAGACATTGGTGCTTCCCACGGATGTCCAATGGACGTCCGCGGTACCAATACTGCACGTCCTAAGGACGTCCCAGATGTAGTTTCGATTGATGTAATTCGGGGACGTCCGATTAACATCCCAGGTGGTTGTCCATTGGATATCCTTATAGAACGTCCAATTTCGGTGAGAAGTCGAGACATTGGTGCTTCCCACGGATGTCCAATGGACGTCCGCGGTACCAATACTGCACGTCCTAAGGACGTCCCAGATGTAGTTTCGATTGATGTAATTCGGGGACGTCCGATTAACATCCCAGGTGGTTGTCCATTGGATATCCTTATAGAACGTCCAATTTCGGTGAGAAGTCGAGACATTGGTGCTTCCCACGGATGTCCAATGGACGTCCGCGGTACCAATACTGCACGTCCTAAGGACGTCCAAGATGTACTTTCGATTGATGTAATTCGGGGACGTCCGATTAACATCCCAGGTGGATGTCCATTGGATATCCTTATAGAACGTCCAATTTTGGTGAGAAGTCGAGACATTGGTGCTTCCCACGGATGTCCAATGGACGTCCGCGGTACCAATACTGCACGTCCTAAGGACGTCCAAGATGTACTTTCGATTGATGTAATTCGGGGACGTCCGATTAACATCCCAGGTGGATGTCCATTGGATATCCTTATAGAACGTCCAATTTTGGTGAGAAGTCGAGACATTGGTGCTTCCCACGGATGTCCAATGGACGTCCGCGGTACCAATACTGCACGTCCTAAGGACGTCCAAGATGTACTTTCGATTGATGTAATTCGGGGACGTCCGATTAACATCCCAGGTGGTTGTCCATTGGATATCCTTATAGAACGTCCAATTTCGGTGAGAAGTCGAGACATTGGTGCTTCCCACGGATGTCCAATGGACGTCCGCGGTACCAATTTTGTACATCCTAAGGACGTCCAAGATGTACTTTCGATTGATGTAATTCGGGGACGTCCGATTAACATCCCAGGTGGATGTCCATTTTATATCCTTATAGAACGTCCAATTTTGGTGAGAAGTCGAGACATTGGTGTTTCCCACGGATGTCCAATGGACGTCCGCGGTACCAATACTGCACGTCCTAAGGACGTCCAAGATGTACTTTCGATTGATGTAATTCGGGGACGTCCGATTAACATCCCAGGTGGTTGTCCATTGGATATCCTTATAGAACGTCCAATTTCGGTGAGAAGTCGAGACATTGGTGCTTCCCACGGATGTCCAATGGACGTCCGCGGTACCAATACTGCACGTCCTAAGGACGTCCAAGATGTACTTTCGATTGATGTAATTCGGGGACGTCCGATTAACATCCCAGGTGGTTGTCCATTGGATATCCTTATAGAACGTCCAATTTCGGTGAGAAGTCGAGACATTGGTGCTTCCCACGGATGTCCAATGGACGTCCGCGGTACCAATACTGCACGTCCTAAGGACGTCCAAGATGTACTTTCGATTGATGTAATTCGGGGACGTCCGATTAACATCCCAGGTGGATGTCCATTGGATATCCTCATAGAACGTCCAATTTTGGTGAGAAGTCGAGACATTGGTGCTTCCCACGGATGTCCAATGGACGTCCGCGGTACCAATTTTGTACATCCTAAGGACGTCCAAGATGTACTTTCGATTGATGTAATTCGGGGACGTCCGATTAACATCCCAGGTGGATGTCCATTGGATATCCTCATAGAACGTCCAATTTTGGTGAGAAGTCGAGACATTGGTGCTTCCCACGGATGTCCAATGGACGTCCGCGGTACCAATACTGCACGTCCTAAGGACGTACCAATATTGCACGTCCTAAGGACGTCCAAGATGTACTTTCAATTGATGTAATTCGGGGACGTCCGATTAACATCCCAGGTGGATGTCCATTTTATATCCTTATAGAACGTCCAATTTTGGTGAGAAGTCGAGACATTGGTGTTTCCCACGGATGTCCAATGGACGTCCGCGGTACCAATACTGCACGTCCTAAGGACGTCCAAGATGTACTTTCGATTGATGTAATTCGGGGACGTCCGATTAACATCCCAGGTGGTTGTCCATTGGATATCCTTATAGAACGTCCAATTTCGGTGAGAAGTCGAGACATTGGTGCTTCCCACGGATGTCCAATGGACGTCCGCGGTACCAATACTGCACGTCCTAAGGACGTCCAAGATGTACTTTCGATTGATGTAATTCGGGGACGTCCGATTAACATCCCAGGTGGTTGTCCATTGGATATCCTTATAGAACGTCCAATTTCGGTGAGAAGTCGAGACATTGGTGCTTCCCACGGATGTCCAATGGACGTCCGCGGTACCAATACTGCACGTCCTAAGGACGTCCAAGATGTACTTTCGATTGATGTAATTCGGGGACGTCCGATTAACATCCCAGGTGGATGTCCATTGGATATCCTCATAGAACGTCCAATTTTGGTGAGAAGTCGAGACATTGGTGCTTCCCACGGATGTCCAATGGACGTCCGCGGTACCAATATTGCACGTCCTAAGGACGTCCAAGATGTACTTTCAATTGATGTAATTCGGGGACGTCCGATTAACATCCCAGGTGGATGTCCATTTTATATCCTTATAGAACGTCCAATTTTGGTGAGAAGTCGAGACATTGGTGTTTCCCACGGATGTCCAATGGACGTCCGCGGTACCAATACTGCACGTCCTAAGGACGTCCAAGATGTACTTTCGATTGATGTAATTCGGGGACGTCCGATTAACATCCCAGGTGGTTGTCCATTGGATATCCTTATAGAACGTCCAATTTCGGTGAGAAGTCGAGACATTGGTGCTTCCCACGGATGTCCAATGGACGTCCGCGGTACCAATACTGCACGTCCTAAGGACGTCCAAGATGTACTTTCGATTGATGTAATTCGGGGACGTCCGATTAACATCCCAGGTGGATGTCCATTGGATATCCTCATAGAACGTCCAATTTTGGTGAGAAGTCGAGACATTGGTGCTTCCCACGGATGTCCAATGGACGTCCGCGGTACCAATATTGCACGTCCTAAGGACGTCCAAGATGTACTTTCAATTGATGTAATTCGGGGACGTCCGATTAACATCCCAGGTGGATGTCCATTTTATATCCTTATAGAACGTCCAATTTTGGTGAGAAGTCGAGACATTGGTGTTTCCCACGGATGTCCAATGGACGTCCGCGGTACCAATTTTGTACATCCTAAGGACGTCCCGAATGTCCTGAGAGGATGTCCTATGGATTACCATCGGACTTCATGGTGCTATTAGGGACGCTTTGATGAGTTTCAGGAGAACTGTGCCTACTTTTCTCAGGAGAACGATGTTCCCCAGTTTCGAGAATAGACCCCCTGGGGGTCTAATATTCTCGAAATAAATTCTATTCTATTCTATATCAGCAATTTATATTCTATAAAGCAATGATTTTGCTACTTGGGCTGTACACAAAAAAAACAAGAAAGTTGTGTACTAAATTCAGTACACCATGGCCAAAAGGGTTAATCCACACTCATATTTCTGTCGATGTACCTACCAAAAGCATCAAATATCCTATTTTCGCCTCTGTAAATTAGCATTCGCCACACACCCACCCCATCTGTGAGGAAACACGAGCGGAAAAGCCAGTGATCGTGTCCCAGCTTAATGCTGCCGTTGGTGCGTGGTCCCACGTCCTCCGCTCGTCGGTATAATCAAAAGTTATTATTGGGGTTCGCCGCCGCTTTTTATCAGTTTCGCGTCATTCACTACCTACGCGATTTGGACGTCTAGTTCGACGTTAGTTGGATGGATCGCACTAGGTTTAGTTTGATTTATGGAAGTTTCCCGAAAGATTATTCCGAAATAAAAATCAATACTTTACGAAAGAAAACAGATTTAAACCATTATCAGAGACGGTTTGAAAGACCCTAGGAGGAAGACTAAAAGTTCAAGCTCTAAAACCAGAAGATCATCAAAGTAGGGTACAATTTTGCGAAACAATCCTTATTCGCACCCAAGAAAATCCTAACTTCTTAAAAAAAATTATTTGGACAGACGAATCAAAATTTTCCAGAGAAGGAATTTTTAATAGAAGGAACGAGCATTTTCAAAAAATTCATGTACTCGAAAATTTTCCGGCAATAATTCAAGCACTTGGGAGATTACAAGTGAAAATTGCTATTATCTCGGAATTCTGACTATATCAATTCGAAGGGAATTCAGTCATCTTTCAGGATATGTCATAATATACAGGATGTTCCAATTGAAAAAACGCACTTTCAACCCTTTTCGTATCTAGAAGTAAGATCATGAATTTTGAACGACCCTGTATAACGCAGAACAAACTTCTGTATTCAGAATCAATGTACATGATCTTGATGAAGTAAACACAAAATTGCAACTTCGTAAGTATCCAAATACCGCAGAAATAAACATTCAATTCGAGCTGTTTTGGATAAAAATTATGGAAAATAACCAATATCTCAAAAACCGTTAGAGATAGGTATAGGGGAGTATGAGGCAGAAATAATCAGAAAGGAATAACAAGTTCAAAAATGCGGTAATATACAGGGTGATCCATTTGAAATAACAAAGATGCTGCTACTTTCTGGTGTAACCGGCAACGCTGCATTACTGAAAATATTTTAGATCGATAGACCAAGAGCAACTACTTGAGAAACCAAATTTTCAGAATGATCCTATTTCCCGTTCTTCGTAAACGTCTAAGGTACGATCGACCGTGACCCACCCTGTATATGAATTACAAGACTATTGTGATGATATGGCAATCTCAAAACATCATGTTTCCTGATTATAATCAAGTTTTGATTATAATGCTGTGTGAGCGTTACACTGCATCAAAGAAAAGTATTCAATACTCATAACAAACGATTGTTAGGAGTGGAATTTAGGAAAGGAGAGCAGTGAATATGCAATGATGTTTCACGCTACTAACATACCCGGTAGCTCAGTTGTGTTAGGAGTTCTTTATTGCTGAACGCCAGCCTGTGATGGTTCGTCCAGTATACACCAGCCGGTTTTACGGGATCATCAAATATGCCGGTTTTACGGGATCGTCAAGAAAAACATCTGGTGAGGAAATAGCGTTGGAATGCGAAGTAAGTGGGTGTTGACTCGTGAGTTGGTATTGAGTTTCTGAAATTATTGTTCTTAGGTGATTGTTTAAATATATCAATTTGTGTTGAAGTGATACCTATGGTTGGAATAAAAGGTAGGAGTTATATTTTTCCACAATTGTTATTCCCGCCAACCGAGTGCACCCCTACGAGCAACCCTCGGAAGTCTTCGAGAGACTTGTGTGAGCTAGGGAAGACGCAGCCCTCACCTTTTAACGTGTGATGCCATGCACGAGACCGATGCCCATGCCAGACTTTGAACCCTCGACCCTTCGATCTAAAGGCAAACGTTCTACCAGCACGGCCACCACGGCTGTTTGGAATTATCTTTGAAAAATGGTTATAATACCTGTTTGATGCAATAATTTTTAGAGTTTACTTTTAGTCAAAGAAAAACAGGTTGTTATTCAGAATCAGTTTGTTTCAATTTATTTTTTTTGTGTATTTTCCTTTGCTTATCGATCATTAAACAAAGGTGTGGAGAGTTCCGTTCGTGACAGCATAAACATTCTGAAGAATTTCTGTTTTGCTCTTACGACTATTAGTACGGAGCTTTTCTTTAAAACAGAAGCTGTGAAATCACTGGGAATTTGGCTTCATACAAATTTAACCAGGCAAACTCATCTTGATAAACTGACAATAAACTAGTCAAGGAAAGTATATGCCCTTAGAAAATTGAAAAATTACCTCGGTCAAAATGGGCTGATAATCTGGGGAATGTCCACACATGCAAAACGTGTTTACTCTGCATAAAAGAGCAATTGAAGCAATCGTAGGTCTTCAAAGGAATGACTCATGTAAACCGTGGTTTATAAAACTCAATATAATGACATTACCTACCATCTGCAAACATATTCTGTCATCTCCTTAACATAAAAGAAGATGATTTCAAGCATACAACCAATGGAGACATTCATCAATAAACGAACTATCTGGATTGATAAAAGGAGAATTTTAATTTGGGCTGTGACTTTTTTTTTTCAATGTGTGTTCCACTCGGATAGAGGTTTACATGATTTTTATATTTGCTGGCTATCAATAGAAACATATTGACATCTATTTATTTCTTCAATATAAGTAATTCAATACGTAAAGGTAATAATAATTATCACAGATGGAACTAATTGATTTTCATTTTTCATTCACTTTCCGTCAACGACAGAATCAAAATGTACCCGATAGCCGATAGGGTTTTCTTGTGGTATGACGACCGTAGCGCTGCTACGGGGGAGGTGGATTCGGTTAAGGCTGTTTCTAGTCAACTTCAATGATAAGTGATGTCCCGTACCGGGGCCTCATACACGAATGGGTGAGTCAAACTGTCCAAGCATTAGGAATTTTATCTGGCTCATGCCTGAGTTGTAAGTTGTAACTGATGAGTCGTATATTCAGTCACTACCCAAATGGTAGATGGAATTGGATGAACCATCATTGGTCATCACCCTGCATATAATGTTACATTTATTTTGATCTCCACATTCTCACGTTTAACTATTTGTGAAAAATATTGGCCACTAGCAGAATGTACGCGTGAACAAGTTCCTTCAACTCTCTTGCAAATGGTAATAAGTGTCTCAATCAATAACTATGAAACTGATCATAGTAGGTATTTGAATTTTTGAGACAGTGTTGAGGAGAAAACGATAGATATATTAAATAATAATAAAGGAATTTCACCGAGTTAATCGTGAATTACAGGGTGATTTCTGAAACGTTGATATTTTGTCATTTTTATCATCGAAAATTTTCATGATCACCCTATATAACCCAACGAAATCATGTTTATACGGTATCAGTTATCTTCAGAGGATAATAATTCACTTGAATATACAGAATATGTACGAAAGAACCAGCCACATATTTCACCAATTTTTCAGATCACCCTGTACGAACTGTATGAATTGGTATTAAAGATGGAATAAGAATAGTATATATCATGCCAAAATAATTTTATCAATATTTCATTATTACATCGAATTTTCAGACATTACTAAAATGTTTTTAATAAAATAATAAACAGCTGTATTTCAGAGTAAATTACAAACTTTTATTGCAAAAGGTCGGTAACATAGAATGAAATGGCGTCAAACAAAGAGGTTCAGATTTCTTTGTCATAAATATTTTTATATGAATGTTCCAGTGAGGTATGCGTTCAAATCATAGGACTCTAAGTCTATGAGAAGTTTTTTTATTTCTCTTTTGAAAACTCCAATTTTCTTCATCAGTTTTATTCTACTAGGAAGATGGTTGAAAAGCTTGATTGACATATAGTGGGCGCTTTTTTCAGTTGCTGTTAATCTATGAAGGGGATACATATATTAATTTGTTCTAGTGGGATACTTATGAGCAGGTATATTCTCAGTGAAGAGGAATGAATTTTTATAAATGAACATTTTATTTTTCACTCTGTAAATGATGATATAATCTGATAAAAATAATGCAGTTGGCACTTTCAAATCCCGAGAAAATAATCAAATAAAAATTACAAATTTCAAAATATATCCATTAACGAACTTTGCGATTCTGTATGTTCGATCAATACATCGAATACTATACTAAAAATTCCGACAATTTCACCGAGAACCAGTTTACCTATAAAAAGTGCGGGGTCCTTTCATAATGTAACAAAATGATGGGTTTATTTCACTTTAAAATTTATTTTCTTCTTTTTAGTGCATTTAAAAGAAAGCTTTTCTCTACAAAGTTTATTCATTTATTTTTATCCACAGCTTGGCCTATAATGGAAGTAAGTTACTTCAAATTAAATACACGCTCACGAGAGCAATTTTTGTCATCGAGTTCGAACATTAACGAACACATTCAAGTTTCAGGGCTGTTTATTTTTGAGGGTAATGAAAGTTACCTGGTTTGTATATGGTTGAATATGTCGTCCGCCTCTTTGCGATTCTGCAGCAATTTAAATCTGCGAGTCCCATAGTTGGGATTTTCCCAGAAGTTCCGGAGTACTGGGAATTGCTGCTTGTTTACACTGCGTGTGGAATGGCGGAAAAGTTTCAGTTGAGACGAGTTGGCACCGGAAATACAGAGCTGGTGTTTGAATGATGGATAACTTCATTCGCATTTCAAACGATGCGATGGAACAAACCTGCGATGGATCTTGAGCGAAAACGAAGTTAGGGCTACCTGCAACAGTGCGACTGATTCGAAACGAAACAGATGGCTTTTCGTATAGTAGTCCAGTCAACAGCCATTTCCCCGAGGAATTTTGAGAATCAAGGTCGATTTCCTAGAAAATTTAAATTTCAGTAGTAAACCAGGATATCTTTAATTTTTATAAATGACTCACCAGTCCACCTTAAATCGCAAATGCTAACTATACCGGGTGACACAACAGACATGTAGCAGCCTGTAGTTTTTTATTTGAATAGATAAAAATTTGAAATTTGCAGAAGTTACGTAATCAATAATAGCGCTTCATTTGAATCTAACGACAACTTTTTTCAACTACCTGTTTGATCGGCAGTAATTCCAATTTCTTTTTTTTAATGACACCCTGTATATTTATCTAGCCTATCTTATTTGTCTTGAAATTTTCTATTCAACCGTGTATCACAAAGTGACAATTGTTTCTCAAGTCGCAGATGAATTGCATTTTATTGAAAAACATCAAGTTGGCTGTTACTCGAATTCGATCATCTTTCGATGCTTGGTATGCTCGAAAATCCAAAGAGTATCAGTTAAACGATAAAATTTCAGTTTTTTCCATACCTGATCACTTCCCACAGATTGTCAATAATTTCTTTGATAAAAAGAAAAAACATCCGAAAATAACTCATGATATTGTGAAAACAGAGATGGGAACACATTTTTTCTGTCCGACTATCTGTGGAGGAACTTCTTGTCCTTCAGTTTTGCCATGTAGTCATGGACTACATGGTCCTCACATTTCAAAAATTATATTATTGGCAAATATTTCACTCAAGCTTGTTCACGACAAATATTCATCTGAGGAAAAAAACAACATTTTTATCAAAATGTATTAATTTTTTTCAATAACAACTAACTCACACATAACAAATAGGATTCAACTGAAATACATCACTCCTTATGTTCAAAGTGCCGCCCATCGTTTTCCTGGCATCTCCTGACTTTTTGAACTATTGCTCTGAGTACATTTAGCAGCTGTTCTTGGGTAATTTCATTGATGGCAGTCCTCACTCTCATTTCCAAGTCATCGCGGTTGCGTACTGGAGTTTTGTATACCTTCTCTTTGAGGTGACCCCATATGAAGAAATCCAATGGCGTAATATCTGGAGATCTGGGTGGCCACCTAACGGGTCCATAGGTTCCTATCCAGTTTTCTCCAAATCTGTCATTTAAATAGTGCACAACAATATTACTATTGTGTGCAGGTGCTCCATCTTGTTGGAATAGAATATGCCTCATATTCAGTGGTAAATGTTCAATTCCTAGTTCGATTTGCTCCTGCAAGAATCCCAAATATCTCTCACCAGTTAATGGACCTTCAAAAATTATTGGTCCGATTATTCTTGTTCCGATCATTCCTAACCATACATTGAACCCAAATCGATTTTGAAAGCGGCCTTCCCTCATAATCCTCGGATTCTCTTGTGCGCAATAACGCGTATTGTTACAATTGAATAAACCCATGTTGGTAAATCGTGATTCGTCTGAAAAGAGAATTCGGTGGTGGAAACGGTTATCCATCCTATAGTTTTTCAAAAACCAATCACAGTAAACCATCCTCCTGTTATAGTCGTCTTCGTACAAATGTTGGTGAATTTGGTACTTAAAAGATCTGAATTTGTGTCTTTTCAAAACTCTTCTAGCGGTCTCTCGATTCACGCCGATTTCGTCCTCAATTTGTCTCAGTGATGATATCGTCGGATCTGCATGTACAATGGTCAAAACGTTTACTTCCGTTTCCTCGTCGACAATGTATTGGTGATTGTTTTGATTTTCCGTTTCTCTTCTAAACTGCTCTTCTACTCTAGCGAAATAATTTTTAGGTGTATGGCGTCTCTCCGGAAATCTTTCGACATACAATTGTTCAGCCTGTCTACAATTTCTCTTGCACTCTCCGAATATCAACAATATATCGACCTTTTCGTTCTTAGAATACATATTTAGTCTCTAATCAAACGATGCAATTTTAATCAGCACAAAACTGACGGAGATAATCAGTACAATCAAATGATGTTTACCTGTCAAACACAAAACATTTTGTGTATACCGCCTACTAGGCAAAATATTATTGCAAATATCTAGATTATTAGACTTGTGAATTGGTGGATCAGGGGAACAATTTTAATTTTATGTTTCCAAATGGAAAGATCATGATATGGCTACATGGCCAAACAGAAAGACAGAGTTTCTTCTTAAGTAGCCAAACCGAAAAAACATGTTCCTATCTCAGTTTTCGCAATATTGTGAGTTATTTTCAGATGTTTTTTCTTTTTATTAAAGAAATTATTGACAATCTGTAGGAAGTGATCAGGTATGAAAAACACTGAACTTATATTGGTTAACTGATACTCTTTGGATTTCCAAGCCTACCAAGCATCGAAAGATTATCTAATTCGGGTAACAGCCAACTTGATGTTGTTCAATAAAATGAAATTCATCTGCGAATTAAAAAACGAATGCCACTTTGTGATACACGGTTGAATAGAGAATTTCAAGACAAATAAGATAGGCTAGATAAATATACAGGGTGTCATTAAAAAAAAGAAGTTGGAGTAACTGCCGGTCAAACAGTTGGTTGAAAAAAGTTGTCGTTAGATTCAAATGGAGCGCTATTATTGATTACGTAACTTCTGCAAATTTAAAATTTTTATCCCTTCAAATAAAAAAACTACAGGCTGCTACATGTCTGCTGTGTCACCCGGTATATGCGGACGATACCTCATTGGCGGTCTCCGCACAGACTTCAGAGGAACTCATATTATGATCCATTGTAAATTCTTTTGTAAATCTAACGGTTTAATGTTTAATGTCGATAAGACAGAATGTGTATATTTTCATTCCAAAGATATTTCCTCCAACTCATCTTCTCTAACATGTCGAGTCGAAGGTGATAAAATTAAATCAACAACAACAACAAATTTCTTGGGCTTACATATCGATTCCAGTCTTAAATGGGCAGAACGTGTTAACGCAGTAAACATAGAATTGAATAAGGCCTTTTATGCAATTTCAAGAATAAAAGACTGCATGCCCACCAGTGCAGTAATTAACGTCTACTACAGCTTAGTGTACTCTCACTTATGTTATAATTTAATCTCATGGGGAAACTCTATAGATGCCCGTAAAATATTTGTAACACAGAAAAAAATCATACGAAAAATGTTCAGCTTAGACTTCAAACAAACTTGTAAGCCCACTTTTATCAAATATAAAATTATGCCTTTCTACAGCATATACATCTACCAAAGTATTCTATATGTGAGAAAAAACATTGATAAACAGCTCAATTCTTCAAATCATCATTATGATACCAGGAATTCTAATCATCTATGTGTTCCCTGGCCCGGATTAGCAGCTATTTACGCCCTAGGCCAGAGTTCTAAATTTCTCCCCCTTCCTGGAGGTCTGGAGAGTGTGGAATTTTTTTGGCATATTTAACTGTAAACCTCGTTCTAGAGCTTCTTTGCGGTTATTTGAGCTATTGAAACATTTTTATTTTTAGTCTTTTTGAATACATTTTTAACTGTTTTCCAAGAAAATAATTTGTATCAATCCGCAATAACAGTGGTTAAAATTGCAAAATGCATGAAAAGCAAATATTGACTAAAAAAACATGTTAAAAAATAAAACACTCACTCTGTTTAATAAACAGCACTGTATACAGCGTGATTTACGTAGGCCGTGCATTAGAAGTTTTTCAACTTGCAGTTGGACTAGAAACTTGAAATTCAGTATGCTGTCATAATTGATAATGTGCGTTCTATCTCAAATGTTTTTAGTCCTACAACTATACAGGGTATGCCAAAAGTCGGTAGCAACTTTCTTATTTTGAATTTTGAAACCTAATTTTTTGTCATGGTTCGATTGGCCTTCTGATTATGACTTCAGAAAACCTCAGTTGTGTCTTATCTATTACAGTTTTTGTCTATGTCTATTTTTCTTTAAAAAATTACCGCTGTAGTAGTTTACGAAAACACGTGTAGCCTGCAAACAGTTCAAAATTAGGAAACTAAATTTAAAGAGCAGTTAGCTGGTAGTCCAGGCTAACACCCGATGTCCCATTTTGTACCATATGGGCGCAGGCGATTTTCGGATGTTTCGTGACTGGGAACACAGTGTTCCCAGACACAAAACTACGAAACTAGAAAATAGTTTCAGATATATGGGAATAAATATTTACAATATAATTCCACTTACCATTAGGAGTATAGATTGCTTCGGTAATTTCAAGAAGACAATAAAACTTCTGATGACGGGTAAATGCTACTATAGTATAAAAGAATACCTCGTGATAGCGTTTAGAAACCCTACTGTTTTTATTGTGCCGTCTGTATTTTTTATGTATTTTTATATATTTCCATGTCATAATTTTAAGATAATCAAATCGAGCACAGATCGAACGCGATGCTACTACCCTTGCACGCTTTTGGTCAACATTCAAACATTTGGGGATCCATTTTGCAGCAATTTTTCTCATGTCCAAATTGACGTGAACTATAGGATGAACGCGTTCGTATGAAATATTCAGTGCTTCAGATATCCGTTTTAGCCCAATTCGACGGTCTGTTAAAATCATGTCATGAACTGCATCGATATTTTCGGGGACTGACACAGAAACTGGCCTTCCCGATCGGTCATCATCTTAAATGGAAAATTTACCTCTTTTGAAGCTTGCAGTACAATTTTTCACGGTCGCATACAAAGGACATTGATCACCAAGGGTATGAAGCATATCTTCGTAAATCTGCTTACCTTTTAACCCTTTTAAATACAGGTACTTGATGTTGGCTCGATACTCCAATTTTTCGATTTTCACAATTTCGGTGGACATATTTTTTGTTTTAATTTATTGCGTAACTCTGGTTTACTTTTTTGACGTCAAACTTTACACTGACACTTCTAATAAGTTATTGTTCGTAAAGCAATATTTTGTTTAAGCAGGGAACAGGTCTAGGCTAACTAGATATCAAGACATCCTCGTATATGAGAGTATGAAAAGGATGTTGGCAAGAAAAATACTCTTGACAGGGTATGAAATCACATGGGTTTTGGGGCAACTGTGACTCTAATTTTGAAGATAGAGGGTTGCTTTAAGTTTAAAACAACGCAAATGACGGCCATTTTGTTTTCTGTGGCCATTTTGTTTTCTGTGACCATTTTGTTTTCTGTGGCCATTTTGTTTACTGTGGCCATTTTGTGTAGAATATCTTATGCTTCCAGATAACCTTATATTAGACAATTCAATTCTGCGTCGATTGAGACTTAAAGCAACCCTCTATCTTCAAAGTTAGAGTCACAGTCGCCTACAAACCCATGTGATTTCATACACTGTCATTTTCCGGCCTGTTATCTATGTTGCGCAAGAGTATTTTTCTTCCCAACATCACTTTTCATACTATCATATACAGGGTGTCAATTTGAAAACTTCCCACCCTTAATATCTTCCTTCCAGTAAACAATATGAGTAATCGAAAAAACAGGTCAATTTTATTGTCAAGGGGGACACTTTCACGGACTATTTGTAGCCCTCGTGGTTCAACCCCCTAGGAGGGGTAGATGTTACCCTTAGAATTTTAAATGGGAAGGGGGGTCAAGTGGCACATCATTTTGATGGGCGTTCAATTCTTGTTCCAATGGTACCCTGACTTATTATTTTGTGATGAGCATTTTCCGAAAAATTGCGTTCTAAACTAACAGAAGTAATTATTAGAACGCCTATACTGAGATGCATTATTGTATTGACTCCCTTTAATAAAAATGGTTAGAAGAGTAGGTGGCACCGCTCCAACCCTTGAATGACAGGACTAAATTTATTACGCATGGGATTTTTTATTTGGTGGTTATTTTCCTTCTACACAATAAAATTTAATTTGCGAGAAAGACATTTCCAACATAAAATCTACTTACGCTTATCTTATTAGCTGTTCGAAATGTTGTCCATTTTGCTCTAAACAGTAATACAGTCTGTTTTCGAACTCCCCTCTAACATTACGGAAAACTTCACTAGGAATTGACCGGCATGCTGCTGTAATTCGTCTTTTAAGTTCGTCAATATCAGAAGGTTGTGTTTTATAAACAACGGATTTAAGATGCCCCCAAAGAAAGAAATCTAAGGGTGTTAAATCCGGTGATCTCGGAGGCCATTCAACTGCTCCCCTTCTGCCAATCCATCTACCCGGAAATCTCTCGTTTAACCACTGTCGGACGGGAAGAAAATAATGAGGTGGAGCACCGTCCTGCTGGTAATGTAACAGATCCTCCTGCAAAAGTTCATTACCTTCTGCATCAATTTGAGTTTCTAGCTCGTGAGTTATAAGAGGATCGATAGTCTCTTCAAGCATATCAAGGTACAGATTGCCAGTCAAGTTTTCTTCCAGAAATAATGGACCAAGAATGGCATTTCCAAGAATACCAGCCCAAACATTAACTTTTTTTAGGTGTTGTGTATGCCCTTCCCGAAAAATATGTGGGTTTTCGTCACTCCAATAGCGACAATTTTGTCTATTAACATTGCCATTCAGAAAAAATGAACACTCATCGCTGAAACAGATGTTTAACAGAAGATTAGGGATGGTATTGACTCGATGAGACATGATTTCACAAAACTCTATTCTTCTATCATAATCATCCTCGTGGAGCTCTTGAAGAATCTGCATTTTATATGGATGAAATTTATGCATTTTCAATGCTTTTCTTATAGTCTCGCGTGACATTTCCGTCTGTTCTGATACTGATCGTAAGGAGCTCGTGGGCTCTGCAGCAAATGTTCCCAAAACTTCAATTTGAGCTGCTTCATTTAGTACTCTGGGGTTATTTCTTTTTTTATTTGTTACTGAACCAGTTTCGTAAAACTTATTCACCAAATCAAGCACATACCGGTGACTTACATTACAATTTGGATGCCTTTCGTTAAAAAGACATGCCGCCCTTCGTGCGCACTTTCCAACTTCGCCATAAATTACAATCATTTCAATTCTGTCTTGAAGAATGTAAACCATTTTTACACTTTTATACACTTATTAAAGTAATTCCTAAACAGCCCAACAGGTACAACGGTATTCACAATACTACCACATAGTTCAAATTTGCTAACCAATTTTTTGCCGGAAAACAGAAACTTTTTACAGCAGAAGTAGCAAAAAAGGAAGGCTATCAATTTCTGCGATGACACTTAAAAATTCAGCATTTAATAAACACAACTTTACTACCATCTACGTTTTACTATTAGACTACTTTTTTATGTAAAGTGTTTGGAGCTAATGGCTAATGTTACCCCTAATAAAGGGTTGGAACGGTACCACCTAATATTCTAACCAGTTCTGGCCAAACCATGCATCTCAGTATAGGCGTTCTAATAATTACTTCTGTTAGTTTAGAACGCAATTTTCCCATTTAAAATTCTAAGGGTAACATCTACCCCTCCTAGGGGGTTGAACCACGAGGGCTACAAATAGTCCTTGAAAGTGTCCCCCTTGACAATAAAATTGACCTGTTTTTTCGATTACTCATATTGTTTACTGGAAGGAAGATATTAAGGGTGGGAAGTTTTCAAATTGACACCCTGTATGTCCCCTACATGGATCAAAATTCAGAAGTTGTACAGCTATTTTTGCATCGTAGGAATTTGGGGTCCCGTACTAGTTTCCAGTAGTATTTTTTTAAAACTCACTAATTTTATGCTCTATTGCTTGATGTATTATAGACGAACAGCTGATACTGCGTGGAAAATGGAGATGTGCTGTGTTCCAGTATGTTTGAATGCTTGTATGCGTTGTGATAATATCCGGAATTCGGCGTAATAGCATCAATCCTTCCGCATTGGGAACGTGAGTATTTGTAATCCAATAAATCTGCCAATCGTAAAATCAGTTTCGCAAATAACGAGGAGAATCGCGAGCCCCATGAGCATAAACGTTATTCGGAATTGTGCAATGTTATAAACTTTGATGATTCGGATTGATAGCTCTGGGTAATACTGATAGACCTATTTGACTGTTAAAGCTTTGCGCAAATAGAGCTTTTCAAGGGAGCAGCTATAAAGGGTGACTCCTTAGTTGATACTTCTTAGTAGAATTCTTCTGGACTTCCATTGTCTAGAAACAAAGAAAATGAATTCTTTGCATGTGTTTGAGTCACGACATTTCAACAGTTAACATCTACTGTCGTTATCAAGTGTGTGAATGCGACAAGATATCTCGAATACTTATTATATAGCATGCAACTAATGTACCTGCTATAAATGTAATTATGATCTTCGTGGGGTCTCTCTCAGGTCATCAATGTTAATTAATGTGATACAACGACCTTTTTTGGTGAGTGTTATTATTGATGACCGATTTTGACAGGTCTCGACACAGAGTTTTTATTGAAACCTCAATCGATCTAGCTGAGTGAAAAGTGGCTTCCACACATTCCGAATCTCTATGCTCGGCTGACTGAACACGTCATTATTCTGAATATAAGCGTGGAGAGAATTTGTTTCATCAATGGGTCTCTGGAAAATATGTCCAATATGGATTCCAGAGCACTAAAAGAGTCTGTACATATCAGCCATTCTGATGTTTCCCAGATAGCAGCATATCTCAGTGCTTGCCAGATGGCATATTCTGCAGTATATATACTAGTCATCTCGGGAAGCGTCCTTGCAAAAGTACCGTTTGGAGTTGCTATCGCGCTTCCGACTCCTTCGGCAGTTTTAGATCCATCAGTGTATAGTGCCATTGCCCTAGGATATTGATGGACGATACTTTTGCATATTTGTTGATATGCAATGATGTTGGTGTCTTTTTCCTGAATTTTGTGCACTCTGAGTTTATATTTGGGGTGAGAGTGAGAAGTGATTGTAGGTCTCAGTTGGAAAGTATCATATTGTTCTGTATCGAATAATAGTTTTTTATTTGGGTGATGGTGTAGGCTGGATATTTTAATTCCATAGTTCATTAGCAAATGGTTTTGAGTGGTGGAATGCCTGAGTCACAGCATATTGACTCCAGTGGACTTGTGTGGAAAGCTCCAGTGGCCATTAGAATGCCTGCTACGTGAATCCTTTCCAAAATTTTCCTGTGAGTGGGTCTCGCAGCGCAATAAACTATGGCTCCATACTTCATTTTTGAAAGAATCGGCGCTCTTTATAGCTTCAACAGGGTTTCTCTATCGGAACTCCATTTAATATATGTTAGACATCTTATGACGTTCAGGGGTTTCTTGCATTTAGTAGCGAAATTTCGAAAGTGAGGACCCCAGTGTAGTTTTCATCAAATATAACGCCGAGGACTTTCATTTCATCTGTGCATTGTATAGTCTGTCCATTTATGTCGAGCTGTAGATCATCGTGTGGAGTTCTGAGTCTGCAAAAATGAACACATTGTGTTCTTTCTGTGGAAAATCGGAATCCCCTAGATTCGGCTTTGATGGTAATTTGATTGATGGACATTCAGTAGAACAGTAGAATATACATAAGTCATCTACATACAGGGTTTTGTGAACGCTGGGGTCAATATTGTCAATGAGACTATTCAAGTTACACTGAGCGTGGACCCCTGTGGTATTCCGTTTTATAAGTCGTGTGGGATAGACAAAGAGTTACCTACCCGAACTTGCATTGTCCTGTATTGCAGAAAGCTCTCGATGAATTTACCCATATTGCCCTTTATACCCCGTTTGCCTATTGTCTCCAGGACATATCATACCCTTTTTCGAAATCAAAGAAAACAGCGATCAGGTGATTTTTTTGAGCAAAGCTATTCTGTATGGCATTTTCTAAGTAAACAAGTTGATCAGTTGTGGATCTGTATTCCCTGAATCCCATTTGAAAATCAGACAGTAGTCGCTTTTCTTCAAGGACGAAACTCAAGCGTGTATTGATAATTTTTTCTAAAATTTTGCTGAAGTAGTTTGTTAATGAAATCGGTCTATAACTGTTGATGTCATAGGGGTTTTTTCCTCCTTCCACTCCTTCCACTCGTCCTAAAGGACTCGTGGTGTTACCAAACAATTTGATCTCGTTGATTTCTGACAGAATTACTATCGGTAGTATTTCGAGCAATCTTGGTATTACCCCCGATAGTAATTCTGTCAGAAATCAACGAGATCAAGAGAGTTCCATTGTCGTGAATTCTGCAATAGTTAAAGTTAGGAAAAATGTATTGCACAGAAGACTGTAAAATGATAATAAGTCATACATAAGAATTTCTACCGGCCATTATATTGGAATTTGAAGTATAAATTACAAAATAATCGCGCCTAGAAATTTTTATGTAGTACTTATTATCAGTTTACAGTCTCCTGTGAAATATATGTTTCGTGACATAGCTCGTATTGCAGTATCAACGACGCAATGTATTAAGTACTCGAAGACTTACAGCTATTTCAACAAATAGCTTATTTTTGTCTCAAAATCTGGATCAAAATGGGCAAATTCAATGAAACTCAACTTATTCAATACCACTAAAAAGGTCAAATTTGGTTTATGCCATGATTGTCATGCTGCGACGCCCATGGTTTGATTTGACAAGACGACAAATAAGTCGAAAACGGACGTAAACAAGCATGATCGCCAAGTTAAGAGTGAATATAATACGGAATTTCAACCTGATCACCGAGGGCAAACGGATATATCCGACAATACCCATTTTCAACATGATTCTGGCATTGATGTTTGTAAACCACGTCGAGTATGTTGCTTTCAAGAAAGAGACAGAAAAGCCCTCTCTATATCTTTCATTGCTCTGAATCCCCAAATGTTTCATGGTAACATTGCGCTGTTCCACATAGGAGGATATGATTGAATCAGTTCGAGAAATAAAGGAAAATTGAATTCCGCATACAAAGCTTTGAGTAAGAATTACACTTCCTGATCCAGAAGCTGTGAATAAAGTAAATGCAAACACTTGATTGTTTTCGTTGGAAGTGAAAACGTATTCCACTCACATTATCCTATTCCTTCCGGCGTCCTAGAGAGTATGAACCCACCATATCTGAAAGCCATAAACGAGGATGGGATGAGAAATATTTTATGCCTCCCTTGTAGAATAGCGATATCGTGAATGCAGCGACAAATTGGCGAACTAGAATCGATGGAAAACCTCATCAATTCTCGAAGCAAAAGAAAGAGGTACTGAAATTGCTACGTATTATCGGTGCCGCTTTAGCTCGGAGGCAGAATGAGAATATTTCCTTTAGTAAGGACATACAGTGCATGCCCAAGTGTAACACACATTTGTGTAATTAATAACTTGTTTTTTTTTGTGGAAATTCATGATCATAAAACGAAAGAAACACACTTTATCTTATTTCCACTAGTTTTTTACTTTCACGATCGGTTTCGGGTTTTAACTAACTAATACAATCGAACTCTAAAACCTAGTTATATAAGGAGTTTGCAGGTAAACTGGATGGAGAGGTAATTGAATGAAATTGAATGAACAGGGGTGAAACGATATAACGATGGAGGTTATGGAAATTACCTGGGTTGTCCAAGTTATAAATTCAAAAATGGAGACCTACATAAATCGAGTTGCTCGTTGAGGGTTCTATATTTCGGGTTTTTAATTGATTTATTCATTTCCATGGCTTCCAACAGGTTCATTTCTTTCCCTTTATTACATGTGTGTAGGATTTTGAGATTATCTTTACTAATCTTGTGTTTGTATTTTTGCAGATGTTTGTAAATTGATGATTTTTTGTCGAAACAGGTGTTCACGAAGCCTTGCGTCAAAATTTCTACCGGTTTGGCCCGTATATCCTGCAGAGCATTCCCCGCATTCTAATCTATATATCCCAGATTTTTTCATTCTATCTCGTTTAGGTTTTGCAGTAAACAGAATTCTGCTTGAATTATTATTACTTATGAAAGCTGTTGATATTTTGAATTTAGAAAAATAATTTTGAATGTTTTCCGAAATTTTACCTCAGTACTTAATTGCTAAATTGCGAACTAAAAAAGTCCGCGAAGAAGCTAGAAAGCTCGAAAAAATGTTAAACACTTTCTGCAACACTTGTTCAAATAGACCTCATTTGTGCTTGCATTTATATAGTTACAATTCAGTGTGAGTTTACTGATGATAAAATTTAATAAACATTTCAGTTTTCAGAGTGGTTTGAAATCATATTTTTCATTTATCTGTTATATCCGTACTTATGCCAGTTAGGCCTAACCAAGTATACACATATGTTCCCTGTGGGTCACACTCTCAACCATCCATTTGAAACTACATTCCCGTTATTTATATAGAAATGCCATGGCCTCTCACCTCCCACTATACGTCATACATACTGCCCTCCTAAGTTATAACGTCCCATCTATATTTTTGTCTGTATTGTTGATAATATATTATATTGATCAAATTGGACGATTCTAACATGTATTGTAGAAGTATTTAGTATTTAGGATATATTTCTAAGATGATATAACGGAATACTGAGGCACTTAGGACGTTCTAGTTAAGAAAAACATACGAATTGACGAATTTGATATATTATCAA
This sequence comes from Chrysolina oricalcia, assembly GCA_944452925.2. Lineage (NCBI taxonomy): Eukaryota > Metazoa > Arthropoda > Insecta > Coleoptera > Chrysomelidae > Chrysolina > Chrysolina oricalcia. The sequence goes on from OX101823.2 coordinate 60,930,430, forward strand.
CAATATAGCCAGAAATACAGATAGGACGTTATTACTAAGGAGGGCAGCATATATGAATGACGAATCACTTTTGGAAACATTACCGTCATTCATACATGGATGACGCGGCATTTTGGCAAAAAACACATTTGGGAGTATGGCTCGTTGAGAACTGTTTCATAAAACTTAACGGCAGTCAATGTCTTAAAGAAACTGGCACTTGATTGTTTACCGCAATTTGTTTAATGCTGTTTAGTTCATCCTGGAAATTCTTATCAGGTAAAGGGATTGCGAAAGCTCTGTGTATCATTGACCTAAAAGCGGACTGAAACAATCAAAAGGTGTTTTTCCGGTAGATATCAAATTGAAAACTATTACTAACCCTTGAAATACTCAAATCTAAGAAGGAAAGCTTCTTGTTTCGTTCAATTTCTACTGTGAATTTTACTTTGTTGTGTAGACTATTTAGGAAATTCAAAAATCAGGGATATATAGATCAGAATGCGGAGAATGCCCTGCAGTATATACAAGCCAAACCGGTAGAAATTTTGACGTAAGGCTCCGTGTCTGTTTCGACAAAAAATCAACAATGTACGAACATCTGCAAGAATCCAAACACAAGATTAGTAAAGGTAATCTCAAAATCCTACAAACATGTAATCCAGGGAAGAAAATGAATCTGTTGGAAGCCATGGAAATTAATAAATCAATTAAAAACCCAAAATATAGAACCATCAACAAGCAACTCGATTTATGTATGTCTCCACTCTTGAATTTGTAATTTTGACAACCCAGGTAATTTCCATAACCTCTAGTATTGAATTTATATCGTTTCACCCCTGTTCATTTAATTTTATTTAATTACCTCTCCATCCAGTTTACCTGCAAACTTCCTAATAACTAGGTTTTAGATTTCAATTGTATTAGTTAGTTTTCATACTTGATAATGGGAAAAAAACCGAAACCGGTTGTGAAAATAAAAAACTAGGTGATGAAAAATAAAAATATCTTGATAAAACTTAGTGTTCATTAAAACTTCAACAACACTTGATAGATCCTCAATTTTAGTACATCGATGTATTTGGGATTGAATTCCTTTCAAAATGATGTATCACAAGTATAGTATAGTCCCATTGAAATTTCTGAAGTAGGGGTGCTTGGGCTGAGGGGGTTGACAACACAATGATGATGTATTAGGTCAAAGTGTTTGCATCCTTGTTTTGTCACCCAAACACCCCGCCATGTCGAATTACAATATTTTTATTCGAAGTTGGCGCATGCTCAGTAGATTCCAGTAAAGTTGCATAGGTTGACCTAGACGCTTGTTGAAAGAGAGTCCCTTGTCATGTCAAAGAAGAAGAACCCCTACATTCCAATTTTGAACGGAATCGGACAATAATTATTCGTCTACCGTTTTGGAGCAGTCATTTCGAATAATCAAATATTGACAAACAAATCATGATCTGCGACCATAAAAATCCCTATACCTTCACCAACTCGAAATAGAATCAGACCATGAATCTGAAATTTCGTCCGCTATTTTGAAGCCGCTACGTTGAAGTCTGAAATATCAATAAAAATCATAACATCTCAACCCAAAAACTTCTATATACCAATTTTGAATGGAATCGTATCAGAAATCACGAAACTCGTCCAACATTCTGGAGCCGCATCTTGTTTTTTCCTTATATGAAAATGTTGGAGTATTGTCCCCCAAGTGATGAACACATGTAGTTGAAACAAGCTAGTAATTGTAGAAGTTATAATATTCCATAGTTTCGAATGAGTTTTATTTTTTCTCATTCCCGGTCCAACCCTGTGCCAGATGTCACACTGGCTATATGATAATCTCTCTTTTCCCCACCAGTCGTGTGGGAGGAGCAACCTAGGGGCGTGTCATATAAAAGAAATTCAGTTCTATTTCTGAATCCAGAATTGTAAGAATAATTAGTTTTCACTAGTCGTCGGCTAAACCAAACCTTTATAAGTTGACTTTGATAAAACTGGATATTTCTCATTTCTTATGGAATAAAGCAAGAAAATCCATTTCACGAAAACAAAACATTTTTGTAAAATTATTTACAGAAAAAAGGACACATCCAGAGGAAAAATGAGGAGTCATTTACCTTAGTAAATGATAGACTTCAATACTGAAATGAAACAACATCAAAATATTCATTCGTTTTGATTGTGAAACTGATCAAAAATGCCCAAAAATGGGGGATAATATCCTTTCCACTCATTTGTGACTGAAAGAATATTTTTTTGAATTATTTTTATCTTCATACAACCACACAACATTTTACGACTCAGAAAAAAAATCGTTTCTGACTCTCATCTTTTCAGGGATGAAGACCCTTGTATATCGCCAGAAACGTGTTTTTTTCCCTGTCAGCACTACTTTATATTCCATCAGTTCCTCATGAATTCATGAAGAATTTATAAATACATCATGCATCACAAAATATCATCTATCTTCTATATTCATATTCAATGCACTCAAAATGAATAATGAAGCAGAAACGTCAATATTGAAGTAGTTTCAAAGTCATATCCTTTCGTTCACTTTGAAAAGGGAAACATGTATGGCACCAAATAGATATGGTTGAAATTCAACACATCCTTCGGGTTTGCTTACATACATCTCATTTTATGTCTCTCGTATGCCTATGATGGGATATAGGCACATAATGAAAACTCGTTTGGGGGGCAATATTTTTTACGATCGTTCAGTGCGCTTTGTTTGTGAGCTCTCGGCTTATTGGAGCTTTGATAAAAAAGGTTCCTTATAACATTGCCGGGAATATATCGCCGCGGGGAATATTTAATATATGTGTATACTGGGCCACAGAAAGGGCTATGCTGAAATTCTGCTCGAGAGTGGGATTATGACACAAATCACGTTTCAAGTTGCAAATTGGGTTGAATGCGGCTTGTTTTAGAAATGTATGAAACTGGATATAGACTGGTGCATATATTATTTGTGAAAAAGAAAAAAATTGACAGGCAAGGACCATGTGGAAAATGTTGTTGAGATATCAACTTTGAGGGAAACAAATATTCGAACACGAAAACACTCAAAATGGTGAAATGGGGATGCAGTTTAGGGGTTGAATATGGTTTTTGCGATTTGCGGCGAAACATGGCCTTTTAGCTGAAAATGTTTGAGGAAAAAGTTGTAGATAATGAAAAAATCGAGAACTTTTGTATTCACTACTTTTTGACATAACCTCAAATTAACCATAAAAATTGCAGAAAACCAATTTTTGAGTATTTAATTTTTTTCTCGCGTATTAATCATTCAATTCAGATGAAAATTCATTTAAATATCTCTTTTTGGTATCGAATAGGCATAATTTTTTTCGTAAATCAGCAGATGACTAGTTTTTAAGTTATGTACATTAAAAAAAAAACCCTAATCTTCCACGAACAATTGTTTTGATGTTTCTTTGTATTTCGAAGGTCTGTATAGAGTAGAGTAGAGTTTATTGACTACGTTACATAATTTTATTACATTTGTAGCAGGTCCTTGAGAAGTGATTTTTTAGAAATATCTATACTTAAAATAATATCACATAGTTAAAATTATGATTAAAAAAAGACAGTACATGTTTAAAAAGACAATAAAAATTCTAGTTAAAAAAAAACAAAGATGAAATACATTAACTTACATATACTAGATTTAAGGCCCAGGTGGTTGAGAGTTTTTCACCAGTCCTCGATCTTGTAGTCGTAGATGAGAAACCCATTTTCCGAGTAAAAACGGTACTTCAACAAAAAAGATTTAACTTTATTTTTGAACATGTGGAAATTCAGCTTTCTTATTGCTTCCGGTAGGTTGTTATATAAGTGACTATTTAGAGAGTTTTTTTGAGACATTGAGAGCCTGTATCTAGGAGTTCTCAGTAAATTTGCTGATCTATTTAGTATGATACTGATGTAAATCTGAATGAAGAGCAAATTCCGCTCTATTTTTATGTATTTCAAGGAGAGAGTAGTACATATAAGCACAAGGAAATGGCATGATTTGAAGTAGAAAGAAGAGGGCACGACAATGATCCCTGTAAGTAACCCGCTCCTGCTAAAATTCGAATGACCCTTTTTTGCAAAATGAAAATTTTATTTGAGTATTTCCCCACAAAATGATTCCATAGGTCAAATGACTATGGAAAAGTCCAAAGTAGCTGGACCTGAGGGTATCAATACCTACTAGGTTCTTCAGTCTACGAATCATAAAAGTAGCACTAGCTAATTTATTCGCCAGTATCTCAACATGACACTTCCAGTTAAGTCTATCGTCAATATTTATGTCCATCTGATATATTTGCATTGGCAGATATAATGAGATTCTGGTTTTTCTCCGAATTCAGCAAAAGCTTGTTGGTGCCGAACCATTCCCCTGCTAATTCCCCTGTTTTTGGCGGATTTGATCAGTTCCACCATATCCCTCTTTCGGTCAATTAAAGATAAACTACCTGACTTGAATTTCGAAAGGAATGATTCGAAACAATTAGGTGTTCTTGATATTGACGGTGTTTGATCTGCCCAAATATAAGGCTTGAAACTTGCAGTTTTACCGATACAAATTTCCAGAAGATAGTCTGCGTACATGTCTAATTTAGAGTCTATATCGAAAACAAAAGACTCTTTGACATCTTCTGGTTTCAGATAAGTCAGTCCAAGAGCGTCTTTGATCCATTTTCCAATTTCTGACTGATTTTTATATTCAGCTACTAATCCTAAAGATTGTACTTTCCAGTACCATGCATTGGTGAAAAATGCTTAAAACTGCAGAGCTGATGGAAGCGGTCGAGTGGTAGAAGAGAACAGGAGATGAGGGAAAGCGTATTATCACGTAAACCGTTAGAAGAATTCCCCTCATCTCCCGGACTCTCCTATCACTCGGCAGCTAACGCGGGCTCGACCGTTTTCAGTTATGTTTGCATGCATTTTTCACCCATTTTACACCATTGTAGCGCAAAATGAGAATATACGGTTTGTAGTACAGTTGCGGCCATTAAAAAATGGGATAACTCTTATAGCAGATTTTTGTTTATTTCTAGCTACTTGAATTTGTGTTATGAATATGTCACATGGCAACATTGAATATTTGACATCTATCAAACAATTCCAAATTAGGAAGTAATCATGCCGCATGTACATGCAGTGACGAAAGGTGGAATAATCGCAAAAATAGACAACTGTCCCTTTTTTTTTTGGCCGCAACCGTACTATACTTCTACTTTCATAATCTGTTTGAGAAATTGAAATCAGGCTATCACTAGAGCATCCAGGCCGCTGCCAAAATTAATGATTCGACAGAGCCTGTTTTGGGCACACATAAAGTACACATGATTCAATTCTTTCATGAGAATGGCCAATTCTACTTCTTGAAATATGGCGGAGTTGTAATTATCTGCAACTATTTCCATAGGAGCAACCAGATTGATCTATGAGTTTCCATTTCATAGGCAAAACAATTAAAAAACACTTTTATACTTCCAAAACAAAATGGCGGTACATAATGTAAGAACTCTCTTAGAGTAACCCCACCCAGGTTAACTTTTGAACGGATTGGAATTCTGTTTTGAATTTTTTTTCGTTTAATGGTAGTTCATAAGCTTGTTTTTGACAACAATAATAAATAAATTGTAAATGACGTCGGTCGGCCATTTAATTTTTTTTCAAAAGGCTATGGGGGGTCGAGTGATACATCGTTTGAATTGCATTTCAATTCTCTACACAACAACAAAATTTTAAACAAAAATATTCGTCCAAAATAGCGTTACATAATGTTAGAGCTCTGCTATGAGGATCCTTCGGATACTTTAGTTCTGGAAAAATCATCAAATCTTCTTAGGTACCCTTCTACAAAAGTATTCTGTAATTGATTCATCATCAACAAACAGATAATCAAGCAAAATGAATAATATTAATATCGACCCAGGTAATCGGGGCAATCAGTTATAATAACATCCCTTAATTAAAAGTAATTCCTCAAATTACAACAATCCATCAATTAGTCATTATAATATGGTATCTGTGTAAAGGTATAGATAAGAAATTTCCTTATCAAAACTCATAGTTGTTAACTCAATCTTGCACTTCACCAGTTTTTAATACACACTTTGATTATTGCTCTTCAATTTTATATTCCTTAAACCTGAACAGTCACAACTACAAAAACTACAAAATAGAGGAATGAGAATTATATTGAAAGTAAACCGATATACCTCTATAACCACGATGTTATCAACCTTGCATTGGCTTTCGGTATCTCAAAGACTATTATACCAGACAATGATATTTGTACATAAAATTGTTAATGATTTAGCTGCAACATATCTTAAAAAATCCATATGTTTCAACTGTGATATTCATCAATACAACACTCGACACAAGTCTGACATTCATATAAACAGAACTAGTAACAAAAGCAGCATGAACTCAGTTTTTCTCAAGGGTTTTGATACATACAATAAATTACCTTGCTCAATAAAATCTGCTTCATCCCTAAAAAATTTCAAATCTAATCTATTGCAATATATTTTAAACAGATGTAACTAATCTTTTGTACTACTGGGTTTTTACTTTATAATATATATTAGTATTTTGATATATCTACCGTAGCATAAGTTATAATTTACCATGATTAGAATAATAATTAAGGAATTTCTTACATGTAATTTAATGTATTATTAGGACTGTCCTATTTACTAAAATAAATGTTATTATTATTATTATTATTATTATTATTATTATTATTATTATTATTATTATTATTATTATTATTATTATTATTATTATTATTATTATTATTATTATTATTATTATTATTATTATTATTATTATTATTATTATTATTATTATTATTATTATTATTATTATTATTATTATTATTATTATTATTATTATTATTATATTGAGGAGAGAGATGCGTACAGTAGAGGAAAAAGTTTTTGCTGTTAAAATTAACTACCAGTCTCAAGCGAATGCTCTTGCAGCTGTGCGATTATTCAATGAGATGTATCCAGGCAATCCCATTGACAGAAAATATTTAAGAGAACTCATTAGGAAATTTGAACAAACTGGGAATCTGAGTAATATGAAGAAAAGTGGACGACCATCTGTCTCTCCAAACAAGCAGATTGATATCTTGGTGGATCTTCAAGAAAACCCTCAACAATCCACAACTGAATTAGCGGATAAAAATGATATGCCACGTTCGACAGTACTTAAAATAAAATACTTAAAAAAAAATTACATCCCTATAAAATAACACTGGTTCACGAACTTTCTGAAGACGATCCTGATCGTAGAATTCAGTTCTGTGATCTGATGAGTGAGAAACTTCGTCAAAATAGAATTCACGTGAGCAACATTTGTTTCAGTGATGAGAGCACGTTTTTCTTGAATGGACATGTGAATAGACTTAATCACCGCTATTGGAGCACTGAAAATCCTCATGAGTTCAGGGAAACACATACTCAGTACATCCAAAATGTTAATGTTTGGGCTGGCATACTGGGTAACCGTATCATAGGTCCATATTCCTTGAGAGAAAATTTGAACGGAGTTCGATATTTGAGGATGCTACAAGAAAACATCTTTCTGGGAATAATTCAGGTGGCTGGAAATAATATAGAAAATATTCATTTTCAACAAGACTTTTTAAATGAACATTTTCCGGAAAGATGGATCGGTAGGAGGGGTCCTATTGAATGGCCAGCTCGCACTACTGATTTGACCCCTTTGGATTTTTTCTTGTGTGGATATCTCAAATCTCAAGTGTACAGAACCGCTCCAGGAACTATAAATGAATTGGAGGAACGCATAAGAGACGTATGCAGGAATCTTACACCAGAAATGTTTGGAAATGTAAGAAGCGAATTTCAAAATCGTCTCTTCATGTGCCAGGAACATTTATTTTGATTTTCTTTCTCAATTTTTCAGATATTTATGTTAAATAAACATTGTTCTTTATTCTGGATGGTTTTCTTAATTTTGCTGAAATTCAATGAAACAATCACCTGCCTTCTCAATAAATTTCATTCGAAGCTCTTATATACTAAAAAAGATTTGATGATTTTACTAAAGCTCATTAATAGCAATCGAAAAGATCCTCATATGGCAGAGCTCTAACATTATGTACCGCCATTTTGTTTTGGATGTATATTTTTGTTTGAAATTTTGGAGACGTATAAAGAATTGTAAGACTTTTCGAATGAGGTATCACTCGTCACGGCGTCGGGCCGCCATTTTGAAAGATAGACTTTTTTGTCGTCATAAAATAGCGTATGAACTGCCATTCCTCCAAAAAAAATTTCATGCAAAAATTCCAATCCGTTCAAAAGTTAACAGGAGGGGGGGTTACTTTATGGACACACTGTATGTATAATTTGTATGTGTAAGTTATTGGAAGTTTTTTTATTTTCTCCTTATTCATCAGTCACTTCTATAATTGTCAAATATTAATATAAACTCCCTAGGGAATAATACGCCACTTCTGTCCCTCTTTTGTTACCGGAGAAACCAACTTCTCGCACCGGCGTAAAAAAACATTTTCTCGTCGGGGACTATTAAATGTAAACTATAAAGTTTCCGTTACTAAACCCCGAAACAACATGGAAAATACATTGGAACGGTGAAATGTAGCATCGTTAGCCGACCCACAACCGCATATCTTTCTGAAAGTTCTCTCCCGCCCGAATTACATTTCTGCGGCAGCACAATGAACCTTGATCAAAGTACGGACCCTACCTCATTTCCCTGAATTGCCTTTCACCGAATCCAAACTGGGTTTCTCCAGAAATGGTGTAAAAATATATCAGCGATAGATCGCGTGGAAATAAAATGGAAAATCAGATAATGGTGCTTTCCGAAGAGATGGGTCGTGGTTGAAACATCATCTTGATGAATAACTCCTCCACACTAAGTTAGATAACAAAAATATGTATTATTTTTCAATAACGGGTATATGTACAACCAAAATTATACATCACAATCCAGTTAAACTAGACCAAAAATAGTGGTGAGTTTACAATAATTCGCGTGGAGCTGAAAAATGGCACAGGTCTTAGAAACACTATTATAAATGAAATATAGAAAATCTCTACGAATCCTACTTCTGATGAAACATTTATGAAAGGTCAAAGGTCAAAAACTTTCCCTCTAAGATGGTATTTTTCATTTTTCATTACATCCATACCAGCCCAAAATATTGTAGGATTTTGAAAGTAAATAGTATATTGTACAATGAGCATGAAATGACATACAATGGATTATTTCGTGCTGATTGTACACTATACTTTTTCTACGACCATCTGAATCATTAACAAATCTGTAATATTTTTAATAATCTTTTTTATCATGAACTCTCCTGCCATCATTTTTACATGGTTTAGATAATTTTTTTTTCTTCACCCGTTGAATGAAACATAAAAAAACCTTTATGCAGAAAAATCAAACAATAATCGATTTCATAAAATGAAAAAAAAATGTGGCTGCCTGGATTTGAACCCTTGCTCCCACCATCCAAAGTCCATGTGTAATCTGAATCAACACTCGTCGTTACTAGAGCATATAATAATTTGTTTAAATTAACTGCTATATAGAAAGTATCTGTCAACTATTCAAAAATATAGATTTTTGTGCAGGGGCGTTGTCCTGCAAAAACAAAACACCTTTGGATAGCTTTCCGCGTCTTTTCTCTTTAATTTTTTTTCCGTAGAGTCGTCAGTTATGTCGAATAGTAATCTCCAGTTATTGTTCTACCCTTATCCAATAAAATCAGCCATGATTACTCCATGGCAATCCCAAAAAACTGAAGCAAGAACTTTTGCAGCAGATTTTTGGACTCGAAACTTCTTAGGTCTCGAAGAACCGGAGTGTCGCCATTCCATCGATTGTTGCTTTGTTTCTGGATCGTAGAAATGTACCCAAGTTTCATCCATAGTAACAATTCGGTGTGAGAAGTCTACATCGTTTTCAAATTGAGCACAGATCGAACGCGATGCTAGTTAGACCGTCAGATAGTGACAGATTTAGGTGCCCCATTTTCACATACAAGCCTCGAATAGGGTTGAGAAGTACATCGATGTTGAGTAAAATGGAGGGAAATTTACGAGTGGCTCCTGGGGATAACATATGGAAAATTCGATTTTCCATGGAAAATTCGATTTTCCATGGAAAATTCGATTTTCCATATTTTAACGCGAGCCGTGTTCACCTAATCATTAATTATAGAACCTGGCTTCAGAAGATCAAAGGCTTGAGTGTTGAAGGTGGCTAAAGGGTTGAAATGAGGCTGTAATCTTGTAAAGAAATATCGAGATTTTAACAGGTTTTCCCACGCAAGCCCATCGAAACTATGAAAACCTACATCGTCACTAGACCGAAAAACATAATGGCTTGAGTGGCGTGAATGGAAAAGTAGATTTTGTCGTCGGAAAATTTAATGGAAATTCTTTTTGATTTTTCCATATGTTTTCTCCACGAGCCACGTAAATTTCCCTTAATTTTACTCAACATCGACTTACTTTTCAACCCTATTCGAGGCTTGTATGTGAAAATGGGGCACCTAAATATGTCACTATCTGACGGTCTAAGTACCCTTGCACGCTTTTGGTCAACATTCAAACATTTGGGGATCCATTTTGCAGCAATTTTTCTCATGTCCAAATTGACGTGAAGTATATGATGAACGCGTTCGTATAAAATATTCAGTGCTTCAGATATCCGATTTAGCCCAATTCGACGGTTTGTTAAAATTATGTCATGAACTGCATCGATATTTTCGGGGACTGACACAGAAACTTCAATGGAAAATTTACCTCTTTTGAAGCTTGCAGTCCAATTTTTCACGGTCGCATACGAAGGACATTGATCACCAAGGGTATTAAGCATATCTTCGTAAATCTGCTTACCTCTTAACCCATTTAAATACAGGTACTTGATGATGGCTCGATGCTCCAATTTTTCGATTTTCACAATTTCGGTGGACATATTTTTTGTTTTAATTTATTGCGCAACTCTGGTTTACATTTTTGACGTTAAACTTTACACCGACACTTCTAATAAGTTAATGTTCGTTGCTATGGTAACGCAATATTTTGTTTATGCAGGGAACTGGTCTAGGCTAACTAGATATCAATACATCCTCGTACTTACTTTTTACTTGTGCTTTCAGTGTAAAATTTACTCCACCAACTGGGCTAAACGGGCTGAATTGACAGTCTGTCGACTGTCAGACGTGACCGCGTCCTATTACTTTACTAACTTTTTACGATTCTACCGGACCAACGAATAGAGAAAAGTTCTGATGATTTCCACCAAAAATAAATTCCATTCTTGATTTTCATCTCGATTGCAAAACTCCTAGTCGTCTTCTTTCCAGATTCTACGTGCAATAAATATAAGAGGAGATAAGGTTATAAAACATTATAACCTGGCGACCAGCATCGGATTTCTCCCTATAAATTAGGCGAAGCAAAGCGAAAAACCAATAGCAAGAACTATTTCAGCTTTTCATTCAGGCGAAATACATTCAAGCTCAGAAACCATTACGATTGAAAGAAAGAATGAAGGGTTTGAAAAGGACTTATTGTAGAAGTAGCGGTAGAGATTCTCATTTCCTTTTAGATTTATGAAAATATTTCATTGTAGGTTTCTCCAGAAGAATAATTTCTATCGGAATATCAAATGGGTTGTTGGTTGATAAAAAAAACATTTTCAGTCTGATTAACAAGTTCAAAAACGTGTTGATTCTTGAAAAGCTCGTAAAAATATGATTCGATTCAGAATAACGTCTAGAAAAATGTATCGAAAGTATATACGAGGATATATTGAAAAATTCATAGCCTACTGTAGAACCAAACAAAATATTTTATTACTCAACATATTCTCCTCTTAATTGAATACATTTATTACAGCGAACCTGCAACGTCTCTAGACCTTTCAAAAAAAATGTTTCTTCTTGCTCTGCAAACCGGACCTTCACAGCTTTTATTACCTCCTCGTTGGAAGAAAATTTACGACCTTTTAAACTTTTTTTCAGTTAAGGAAAGAGATGATAGTCGGACGGAGCCAAATCTGGTGAATAAGGGGGGTGTTCTAGTAATTCAAACCCTAAATCACGAATTTTTTGCATGGCAATATGGGATTTGTGTGCAGGAGCGTTGTCCTGCAAAAACAAAACACCTTTGGATAGCTTTCCGCGTCTTTTCTCTTTAATTTTTTCCCGTAGAGTGGTCAGTAATGTCGAATAGTAATCTCCAGTTATTGTTCTACCCTTATCCAAAAAATCAATCATGATTACTCCATGGCAATCCCAAAAAACTGTAGCAAGAACTTTCCCAGCAGATTTTTGGACACGAAACTTCTTAGGTCTCTGAGAAGTCAGAACGATGTAGACTTCTTAAACCGAAATATTACTATGGATGAGACTTGGGTACATTTCTACGATCCAGAAACAAAGCAACAATCGATGGAATGGCGACACCCCGGTTCTCCAAGACCTAAGAAATTTCGTGTCCAAAATTTTGCTGGAAAAGTTCTTGCTTCAGTTTTTTGGGAATGCCATGGAGTAATAAATCATGATTGATGTTTTGGATAAGGGTAGAACAATAACTATTCGACATTACTGACCACTCTACGCGAAAAAATTAAAGAGAAAAGACGCGGAAAGCTATCCAAAGATGTTTTATTTTTGCAGAACAACGCCCCTGCACACAAATCTCATGTTGTCATGCAAACAATTCGTGATTTAGGGTTTGAATTACTAGAACACCCCCCTTATTCACCAGATTTGGCTCCGTCCGACTATCATCTCTTTTCTCAACTGAAAAAAAGTTTGAAAGGTCGTAAATTTTCTTCCAACGATGAGGTAATAGAAGCTGTGGAGGTCTGGTTTGCAGAGCAAGAAGAAACATTTTTTTGAAAGGTCAAGAGACGTTGCAGATTCGCTGTAATAAATGTATCCAATTAAGAGAAGAATATGTTGAGTAATAAAATATTTTGACATTGAAATTTTGTTTGGTTCTATAGTAGGCTGAGAATTTTTCAGTATATCCTCGTAGTATTCAACTTATTACTTGTGGATATTCCAGTTTCACTGACGGTAAGTGATCATTTTCTTCTGTGTAGTTGGGCCGCTCTGCATATTTCTATTGTTAATGTTTCACTACGACGAACAAATACATTGATATTGAAGCAAACTCAAATATCCTGAAAAATCATTTAAAAACTTGAATTAATTCATGTCTGTTCGACTGCCCGCACGGAAACTGGCTCTAAAACATTGGAGATTAATGTATTTGACATGCTGCAACTGTTTGTCTTCCAAGTTGTTATCTGATCGTTGCTCACCGAAAACTTTCGGGTAGCAGGATGTTTACAATAACGATTTTCCAGGGTGGATGAACGTGGAACTTACTCTCGCTAAACTAAAGTATATGGTTGAGGAGGCTGGATGTTTACCCTTTGGATAAGCTCACGACTAAACATAATTCGTTGGCTTAAAACCGAAGGCAGATACGAAAAGTTTGTCACGTACCACGTTGTTGAGCCAAAATATTCCGTGAACGACTCCTACTATTACTTGGAGTATTATTCAAGGGGTGTAGCGAACGACTTGGAAAAAATCCATAATTATTTCGAGCTATAACAAATTATACATTTGGAAGAGGAGAGTCCAGAAGAAAATTTTTTGTATAGTGTGATTGTGAGTATACATACTGTCTTTAAAACTGAGGCCATGTCTTGAAAAACTGGCGTGAGCCCCCCCTTCCAGGGCACCATGTCTCGAATAAAAGGCATTAGCCTGGGGAGTAGGTGAGGATAGAAGCTCTACCTGTGTTTGGCGGTTTTTTTGAGCTTTTTTGATTTGTTTGAATTCCACACACGAAAATTTTCCACCAAGGCTTGGCGCTGAACGTGTTAATATGTCAGTGTCAAAGAGTACTTACTTGGAAAGTTGAACAACCGAATAATGACTATTTAGATGTTATAACCCAAAACTATAAGAGACTTTACCATACGATGTTGTCAAGTTGATGAGTGTTAATCAATAAATAGATGAAACATAAATAAACAAACAAGCATTCAATATAAATCAATCTTCACTGGTCAGAGTAACAGTTTCCCGAAATAAGATTGTGATTCTAAATATATTCAATAATCGATATCTATTGCATACGAGGTTAAATTCATCACGTCTTTTGAGTAAGCAGAAATACAAGCTTCTACTCTGAAAACCAAATAGGACTACAACGTATGCAGTTGCAGTGAGAACAAGTCGAAAATACAAAAGATATGAATTATTATGATGGTGCATCCTGAACTCAATTATTCTTCTTGTAGTGACAACTTATAAAATGTGAAGTGATCATTAAATGTGGTTTTTGAATCAAAATTAATATGGGAGTGTTGATAAGGTTTCTATGGAGGCTCATTTAAGTAGGTCACCACAGGGTGAAGTCTATAATGCTCTTAAGCTGTCCAAAAATTAACAAAATACAGTACCTAGTAAAGTTTACATGCTACACATTTTTTTATTTACTCGTATTATCAGAGCTTTCTTAAAATATTCTGGCATCCCGCCTTCCTAGTTTGCACTATACTTGATATCGATCTCAAAGAGCTTGATGAAAGGGTATCGCGCTTCGTGTAGTTTGATCTAATTTAAAAAAGTTGGTCTCCTTTCAATTTTCTAGATGTCTTCGTGAGTATCGTGACCTAGTTTTACAAATTTGCTTCGCAGAAATTTGCATCATTCCTATTATCGTATTCCTTGTTACAACTATGTTGGAGGGTGGACGGTTTAACAAAGATTTTCCTTTATTTCTTCTTAGTTCAGCTGATTTAATACGTTCAATGTGCCAATTTTTAGACGTACCACCAATATTTCAGCCACTATAGAAAATCTAAGAATATACAGAAACACGTCAACTCTATTTTCATTGGAACAGGAGGTTTTTTCCAAATCTTAAAATCTCAAGCAAGAAGGGGGCTGGATACCTCACTTTGAAGACCGTTGAACTATTTTCTCCACGATCATCACAGAATTTGCCAATTCTGAAATCAAATTTGATTACAGAATGCTGGAATTCTCTCTCTTGAGATTGAAGAAATATTGTGCAACACCTCTGCCCCCAATTTGAATTTATTTTTTCTACAAACGTCAAAAAATGACAAGGTTCGCGCATCGACAACAATATGCGAAGTGACCCTTTTTTTTCGTTTTCCTTCGTTACCATGACACCGTGCGCGAAGTAGTGTGCGAAATACTTCGCACACTTCATGTAAACTATATGGGATTTTTATATTTTAACCTTTATGTTCCTGAATCGAGCAAAAATCCAAGAGAGTTAGGTGTGGTACTGCTTAGTTCATCGTCGCTCGAAATTTTCATTATTTAAAAGTTATAAATATCAGGCACGAAACTGACGCGAAGAAAAAGTCACTCAAAAATAAATTTCAACAACTGTTACTTTCAAATAATTGCCAACAAATGCAATTTTATTTCCATAGCTACAGTTATTTCTTGATTTGGAAAAACAATTTAAGCCAGTTTAATACTATTTTTCATATTAAGCTAAGCATTTTAATTATTTTAGAACAATATTTTTGACGTTTGTAGAAAAAAAAATTGTTTGCATCCCGTGCACAAAATACTTTGGTGATCTCCACAATTTTTTTTTACCTCGGCTGCGAGGACTATATAAATATAACAATTGATACAAAGTAGAATGTTTCTTGAATTATTGAGTGTTTACCTAATATAATAGTGATTTCAGTTCTGTAATATAAAATAACTTTTGTTCGTTTCCATTTGAAAATATTTATTTAAAATCTTTGATCGTGGAAAAAGTATAGTCTACTCTCGGTTAGAATGAAAATCTATGATGCTCGTGGTTCTTCACGCTCGCCTTCGGCTCGCCCTCAGAACTTTCCACTCGCATCGAATTTTCAGTAGTAATATCTCGACAAAATGCTGAATTTTCAAAAACTACTTTGCTGTCACGAAAACTGTGTTGCTTAGAAACACCACGAGAGCTTGCTCGAGCGGTGTTTTGTACAGCAACACAGTTTGAGCGACTGGCAATCTGAAAGTATTTTGAAAATTCTGCATTTTGAAGGGATATTCGATCAGACAATTTCACGAATACATTAAATTATTACAGACTGAATGCGTATTGCAAGAACGGTTCATCTTGTGTCATTAATGTCAGTTGAAGACTTGAACCGTCAAACTGATGTTTTTCTATTCACAGAAATTGTTGTAACTATGGAAACGTATAAATAAGGAAGAAGTGAAACACCGATTTGAAAATACCACTGGCTGAAGACTGTGTTTTCGAAAAGTCCTTTTCTCATTGGTTTGAATTCAAAAAATGATGGCATTTGGTTGGTTTATATAATATGGGGAAATTGTCAAATAAATACATCATAAGCCTGTGTCATCTGGTCAAATTGGCAAATGATGCATGGGGAGACGTGATGATATTCTTAAGCATTACGGAGCCTGAATAGAAAGAAATATCCTGCGAAGCATCGCTTGGAAAATTCATTTCCATTCTCACTGGAAGTCGACAATTCCTGACTTGACAAGGCCAACTTATTTTCGTGTCTAACGACTCGAAGTGACAAAACTTTTAATGGGAATAGTTTTGTAGAATGACTTCTGTAATGATCCTGAATTTATGACCTTTCCGTTAGATTTTGTATGTAGAAGAAGGAATTGGTTTAAAACTCAGGGACAAAGAAATAATTTTCTGCGAATACTGAAATGCTCTGTTTTTCAGGAATGCCAATTAAAATGTATAATTCAAAAAGGTTAGATGTTATTTCTATATTCCATTTCAACATTCCATTGAAAATGTTATTGGAATTATTATGGAAACCGATTTTTTTCTTATGAAAAACGTTGTAAGTCATTTCTGAGATATATTTTTCAGACAGTTGCTTCCAACTGAATTATCTTGGTTTCAGCATGATTGATACTATAGTACCGTTGATATAATACAGAGTCTAATGACCTCTGGAGATATGTTTGATCAGTCTTATTCTAACAGATTGTTTTTCATTTTCTAAGATTGGTTTTGCAAGAAAAATTAGGTGAAAATAATGCTTTTGGAAAATTTACAGTGGTAGAAATACAATTATTTCTAATAGATGGACAAATCTGAAACTTACAGCATGAACATTGGCATATATTTCAATATATTCAATAACCAATATTTCCATCACATGTTAGTTTGTTAGTAACTAGTCCTCATTAGTCCCTGATCTATAAATGAGAGCTAAAGAGGCTATTGAACAAGTCAAAACAGTCAGTAAAGTTAAATACAGTGAGTATACAACAAACACATTCATAAATGTCAATAAAAATACACAAAAGCTGCAATGATGAAAAAATATGGACATTTTCTTTTTGTGTATACCACAAAAACTCATCAATTATACTTATAGAGTTAAAATTCGAAAATTATATTAGTTTCATTTTATTTTTGAATTCTTCTTCCTTGGTTATATTTTCCGGACATTCCAGTGACATTTTCAGCACATTTCCCAAGTGTTAGGTGAAAATCCAATATAAAAAAAATTTGGATTTTGATCTCTGCTTCCAGATGCCTTTTACAGAATTTGAATACGACCACTTACCTCAAATCAGCGCATCTTGCAAGATGTGTCCTTAAATTGTTTATAAAGCGATTGTGCAAAAACTACACATCGGACAGAAAACATCTTGGGCACAATTGAACCACATATTATTCATTTATCAGTTTTCGCAATTTTGTTTGTCCAGCTTCTGATTTATAAAAATTATTTTTTTTACAGTTGTCAATAAATACCTGTCAATAGGAAATTGAAAAAACTTACAGTCTATCTCCACCAAAAATATTCTTTATTGTAGCTGTCATGCAGTAAAAGAAAAAATATGTCCACCGAAATTGTAAAAATCGAAAAACTGGAGTATCGAGCCATCATCAAGAACCTGTATTTAAAGCTTCAAAAGAGGTAAATTTTCCATTGAAGAAGATGACCGATCGGGAAGGCCAGTTTCTGTGTCAGTCCCCGAAAATATCGATGCAGTTCATGACATGATTTTAACAGACCGTCGAATTGGGCTAAAACGGATAAATGAAGCACTGAATATTTCATACGAACGCGTTCATCATATTGTTCACGTCAATTTGGACATGAGAAAAATTGCTGCAAAATGGATCCCCAAATGTTTGAATGTTAACCAAAAGCGTGCAAGGGTAGTAGCATCGCGTTCGATCTGTGCTCGATTTGAAAACGATGTGGACTTCTTAAACCGAATTGTTACTATGGATGAGACTTGGGTACATTTCTACGATCCAGAAACAAAGCAACAATCGATGGAATGGCGACACTCCGGTTCTCCAAAACCTAAGAAGTTTCGTGTCCAAAAATCTGCTGGAAAAGTTCTTGCTTCAGTTTTTTGGGATTGCCATGGAGTAATCATGATTGATTTTTTGGATACGGGTAGAACAATAACTGGAGATTACTATTCGACATTACTGACCACTCTACGGGAAAAAATTAAAGAGAAAAGACGCGGAAAGCTAACCAAAGGTGTTTTGTTTTTGCAGGATAACGCCCCTGCACACAAATCTCATGTTGCCATGCAAAACATTCGTTATTTAGGGTTTGAATTACTAGAACACCCTCCTTATTCACCAGATTTGGCTCCGTCCGACTATCATCTCTCTCCTCAACTCAAAGCAACAATCGATGGAATGGCAACATTCCGGTTCTGCAAGACCTAAGAAGTTTCGAGTCCAAAAATCTGCTGGAAAAGTTCTTGCTTCAATTTTTTGGGATTACCATGGAGTAATCTTGATTGTTTTTTAGATAAGGGTAGAACAATAACTGGAGATTACTATTCGACATTACTAACCACTCTGCGGTAAAAAATTAAAGAGAAAAGACGCTAAAAGCTATCCAAAGATGTTTTTTTTTTGCAGAACAACGCCCTTGCACACAAATCTCATGTTGCCATGCAAAAAATTCGTGATAGGGTTTGAATTACTAGAACAACCCCCTTATTCACCAGATTTGGCTTCGTCCGACTATCATCCCTTTCCTCAACTGAAAAAAAGTTTAAAAGGTCGTAAATTTTCTTCCAACGAGGAGGTAATAAAAGCTGTGGAGGTCTGGTTTGCAGAGCAAGAAGAAATATTTTTTTTGAAAGGTCTAGAGACGTTGCAGGTTCGCTGTAATTAAACGTATCCAATGATGAGTTTTGGAACACCCTGTATGTATATAGTCTAATTTGTTTTCTTGATATTCAGATGAAAAATAGGAAACTTCGATTGATAAGTTATCCACTATTTGCCATCCTTTATCTCAAAACCCACTCAGTTTTTGTATCCTATAATGATCTGGCATAGCAACAAAAACTTCTCAATCGGACTTCACAACATTTCGAAGCGTTTTGCTGATGTAATCGAAATTTCTTCGTGGAACAATGAAAAACACGATAAATTTCGAGAAACAGTCCCTTTCCATTTGCTAGGAACGCAATTTCCCTGAAACCACTTTCGTAAGTTTCTTCTGACTTGTGGTCGTCACTATATTGCAATTTTCGCTTTTCCAGATACCAAACTTTGTGTTCGACTTCGAATATATATTGAAACTTTCATGGACAGACACTTCTGGGAGTTCAAGTTTTTATTTCCATGGTCGACAGGGAGAATCGAAGCAAAGTTCTTGTGGAGGAGAATATTCCATACTTCTTTATGGAATTCAAACTATTATACGAAAATACTTATAGGTTAAGAAGTATATAAAAATAAGAGGTTATTTTCATACAAAATGACAGACGCAAACGGCCTATACTACTCTTCATAAGAGAAATGGAAACACCGGTTTTCGCCCCAGCAAAATCGCTTTGTGGAATTTTTTAAACAAGAAATAATGAAGAAAACTACACCTTTTTTGTATTTTTGCTAATATTGCAAAAAGTATCGAAGGAATCGTTTTACAGTAAATAGAACTTTTGTAGAGAATTATATAACCTACAAAATGGTTTTATACGACCAAATCAGTGCATTTTTCACTGATAAAGTCTGGAAAAAAATCGAAAAAGAGACAATTTTTCAAAAAATCATAATTTTCATAAATCTGAAGCTGGACGAACAATATTGCGGAGACAAATCAAGGCAAATCTTTCTAAAGGCGCCAATTAAAGGGCAATTATCTTATTCAAATTCCGTAAGCGGCATTTTATGAATTTGAATATGACGATTTTCTTTAAATCGGCTCATCTTGCAAAATGTACACTCAAATTGTTTATAACGCGATCGTACAAAAACTACACATCTTGCGCACAGTTGAACCACATATTCAAATAAATGAATATTTTGGAACCTTTGTGTGATTCCATTACTTATATACAAAATGCATGTCTGACAATTCCGCATTTGTATAATTTTCTATTCTTTTCGATAAAGGAAAATATAATTACTTATTATTATCAATTTTATACCAAACTGAACGCTTAAAAATGATGAAACGCTAATTTGACATTTCGTTGAAATATTCGTATTTGAGAATGTTGACAGTAGCCTACTAGCGTCGATACTAGATAATGTGTTAAAGAAACGAAAAATACGCGTTAAGATGTTTTATTTTTTTTGTATATAAACGGCGTCCCACACAAAAAAAGGCAGGTGAGATTTTTTGTCACAAAATGAACGAAGAATCCAAAAATGAATAAAGAAGAATTGATTAGAAAAAAATCATCAACAAAATATCAGAGGTAACAACCTTTTCCGTTTGTTCACAAATCAATAAGCCAGAGGACTTACAGTTATCTAGGACCAAAGGTTTGTAATGCGTTACCAGAAAATCTGAGAGACAAGAAGCAACTGAAAAATTTCAAAACTCAAATAAAAAAATACATCCTCGAAAACCCTAGACAAAAAATTCATGAAATAATAGAAACATGAAATAACAGAAATATCATATTTCCAAACTCCTATACTTTTTATATCCTGTATCTATTGTATATTTATATTTTTATATCCTTATATAGGTTCATCATATATTTTACATATAGTTTACATATGAACCTCTGTTGAATACGTCCACAAACAAGCAGTATTAACTGCTTCGTGGTATATTCTTTATTCATAACCATAATGTATGCGTTGATGTCAACTCTGTATCTTTGCTTTGGTGAATAAAATTATTACTATCATTATTATTATTGTCTTTTATGAGAAATGAACCAATTTTTTTACCATTTTATTTTTGTTACAGAGGGGGCGCAGCGTTCATCCTTCTCGCAGAGACAACTTGGGTGGTGACAGTCTTCCTACGACTATGTGTGAGGTAAGTTGAAAACGAAGATAAAATAAAAAATCAAATAAAATCTGTACTTTGTACTACTGTATTTTGTTAATTTTTGAAAAGCTTTAGAGCAGTGTAGACTTCACCCTGTGGTGACCAACTTTCAATGAGCCTTAACGCAACAAACATATTTGTTGAAAGTTGGTCGTCCAATGACATTCATAGATACCTTATCACGTCGAATTTGAGCAGACCCTAGAGGCGGTTAACGGGGCAATTATGGATGCATACGAATCCAGCTGCCCCATAATAGAAAAGAAGTCACACAGTGGTACCATTTGGTGGAACGAACACCTCTCAAACCTGAGATCCTAAGTCCGCTGGCTATTCAACAAAGCCAAGCGGGACGGAGATTGGCAGGGATACATCGAAAGGCTGACAAAATATGATAAAGAAATAAGGAAGTCCAAGAGGAATAGCTTCAGGAGCTTTTGTGAGACAATCACATCAAGCCTCGCAGCAGCCAGATTGCATAAAACTAGGGCGAGGAGCAGAGAGCAAGGACCAATGTCAGTCAGAAGAACAGATGGTATCTACACAGAGGATGAAGAGCAACGAGCTCTCCTCTTACTGAAGACGCACTTTACAGGTAGCATACCATTTGAACCCGACATATCACAGGAAGAACCAAGCAGAGCCAGACGAGAAGACTGGAGGTAGCAAAAACCATATGCACTCCCCAAAGAGTGAAATGGGCAATTGACTCCTTCCAACCATTCAAGTCACCCGGAATTGACGGTATATTTGCGGCCCTTTTACAAAAACGGCAAACGGAACTACTGCCATTCTTTATTAAAGCAATCAGATTCAGTCTAGCGCTCGGGTACACGCTGAGCCAATGGAGGAGAGCCTTCATTCCAAAAGTAGGAAATAAGGACCCTACCCTTCCGAAGTCATTCAGACCAATCTGTGTCTCATCCTTCTTACTGAAGACACTGCAGAAGATGGTAGTTAACTATATTAGAACTGACATACTGGAGAGAGTGCCATTGCACCCCGGGCAGCATGCGTACAGGGCGGCCAGATCAACGGAAACCGCTCTGTACGTGCTTACCGAAAGCATCCAGAGATCTCTCGAGTATAAAGAAATGGCCATATGCGCTTTCTTAGACATAGAGGGGGCATTCGACAACACCTCTCACGAAGCAATAAAAAGGGCCCTAACGATCAAGGGAGTGGACAAAACCATATCCAGATGGATATGCCAAATGCTGGAGAACTGCTGAAACGAAAGTGGACGATATCAGCTTTCGAATCAGCACAAACAGGGAATGCCCACAATGAGGGGTGCTATCACCTCTGATGTGGAGTCTCGTAGTAGACGAACTACTCGGAACACTTACCGGGAACGGAGTAACTTGCCTTGGAAATGCTGACGACATAGTCATCATGGCCAAAGGCAAATTCGAAGGAACCCTCTGCGATTTTATAGAGAGGAAGCTAGAGACTACCAGAAAATGGTGCCTCTCTGTGGGGTTGAGAATCAACTCATCAAAAACCACAGTGGTGCCGTTCACTAGAAGAACAAAGTTTCAGCACCTAAGGACTGTTCGCCTCGACGGAGCATACTCAGAATGGCAGCAAGAGGTGAAGTATCTAGGGCTCACCCTAGACTCAAAACTACTCTGGAACAAACACGTAGATAGATAGATAGATAGCTCTTTATTTCCAACAGGTATACACCCAATTACAGGAAATGCTAGAAGGTAATATTTAACATAACGAATTACAAAACGACAAATATAAATATATGTATATACGTGCAAAATAAATAATTGATTATATATTGAACGATACTGCTTAAAAAACTGAAATAAGAAAAAATGAGAAGTTTACGATCTATTGATTATACATTCCAAAATATATTTGAGAGGGCTCACATTGATATCACATATATCACAGACCAAATTATAATTAGAACACATTAACGACACTGGTGCCCTGCGCATAATATTTGTTCGATTATTTTCACAATAAAAGGTCGTCTCACTTCTAGAATTAAGGCGAGGAATATGAAAGTTAATTTTTTGTAAAAGTGAGGCACAGGAAATACTATTGTGCAGTAAATTGTAGAGAAATGATATTGTAACAAAGATACGACGAGTGTGCAGAGAAATTACATCGAATCGATTCAGAAGGATTGAATAATCGATCCGTCTTTGGGGATACGTTCCTGTTTGTTTGAATAGCAGGTATTTCAAGAATCTTCTTTGAACAGCTTCCACAGAATTGATTTCAGAGTTGTATAAAGGATACCATATCAATGCCCCATATTCAAGTTTCGACCTCACATACGCATAGAACAATGTGAGAATTGTTCCAACATTGCGAAACTCCCTAGTACTTCTCATAATAAAGCCTATCATCCTATTTTTATGAAACATTTTGAAATATTCAATTGTAGATGATTATGGAGACACCAATCGAATACTAAATCTACATCTTTTTGTAAATTGCTGCAGTCTGTATTCTCTTTGACAACTCTGAATAACTTCAGGTCATCAGCGTATAAAAGTTTCGAACAGGTAATTTGTTTTGCTAAATCATCAATAAATAATAGGAATAAAAGAGGTCCTAGATTTGAGCCCTGAGGAACACCGGAGCTGGGGGTATACAAAGGGGACTGAAAGCTTTCGCATTACACGTATTGTTTTCTACCAAATAAATAAGTTGTAAATAAGTTTATTAAATTTACAGAAAAACCTAATGACGTTAGCCGATGTAGAAGAATGTAAAAGTCAAAAGATCATCAACAAGGCAAAATCATCACTGATGGTTTGCAGGAACATTGCAGGAAAAACGTGGGGCTGTAACCCATTAATACTGCGATGGATGTACACCATGATAGTGAGATCTATGATCTCCTACGGAGCAGTAGTGTTGCACGGCAGAATCGAACTCGCCACAACAAAGGAAATCCTGGAAAAAGTGCAAAGACTAGAATGTCTCTGTATAACAGGAGTAATGAGGTCGACTCCAACAGCAGCTATAATAGAGGTCAGGAAATACCGGAACAAGGAAATCGCAATCCTCTCCGATAGTCAAGCAGCCATCAAAGCGTCGAGCTCATATAACATCAACTCGAAGATGACCTGGGAATGCCTAGATCAACTCAATGATCTAGGCAAGGTGATCCTCCTCTGGGTGCCGGGGCACATTGGAGTGGAGGGCTATGAACACGCAGACACCCTGGCATGAAAAGGGGCATCAACGCTACTGATCGGGCCAGAACCATTCTGCGGACTTGAAAAATCTTACTAATAAAACTGAAGAAGCAATGAGAGCAACATACTGGCAAAGACTTCCAGGGCTAAGGCAGGCTAAAGATCTCCTCGGCAATTCCAACCGAGCAATATCGATGACACTGATTAACCTCAGCAAAACTATTTCAAAGACAATCACGGGATTTCAGATGGGGCACTGCAGACTCAAAGAACACCTAAGAAAGCTACGCTTAGAGGAGGACGGTACCTTCAGATTATGTGGGAACATCCAGAAACACACCACCATATATTGATGGGGGTTGTGCGGTACATCACAAGAAATTGAATATACTGGGATCACACCAGCTGACGGTGGGAGAAATATCACGAATAGACCCCCTCAAAATCATTAAATTCTTCAAGGAATTGAGGCTTGAGGGGCTGCTCTAAACGAGAACACCTTAAGATAGCAGAAGAAGATGGGGCACAATAGATTCAATCAGGTCGCAGCGTATCTTCTTATTAGCATTTATTTGTGAAAATGTCCCTACAGCATGGTATTCCCATCCGGTATTTGGTAAGCAGGATATACTATTTGACAGTAACGTCGTGATATTCTCCTAATAATATCGACATTTTCGTCACTTCAGAATTTGCAAATACCTTCAAAAAGATGGAACAAAATTATTCCTTTTCATGCAGGTATGAATATGTTGTGGGAATATAAAAACGAACACAGCTTGTTTTCGGACATGGAGTACGTATTTTATATTTGCGGGGCAATTTATCAAAGTGCGGTTGAGAAATTCCCTATCTGAGGAACAGCGGCCGTCACCGCGTACGTGGATTTATGCGATGAATAAAAAGATACCGAAATGAAAAATACAGCAGCAAAAACAACAGATATTTTTGCGGTAGTTGTTTGTCCGAGACCTGGAAAATATGAGAATTTTAAATCCGTAGCAGAAGCCGCTTTCAACGAAATGAAAATATATTCACGTGTTTCATTTATGATAATAATAATGATAATACGTAGGAAGGCCAAGCAACATATTTCCAGTTTTCATTAAAAGTTCTCAATATATTAAAAAGGGACAAATCTGATAAACTTTTAGTTCAATAATGAATAAAACAATTCCGCTACAAAAAGAGAATGTCAATAAGAAAAATAGGGCAGAAGTCAACTCTAACCTGAAACAAACCCTACAAATTGACAATGATGAATTATGTTATGCCAAGTGAATACATCTATTCTTTAGAGACGTCATTGGAAAGTACATTTTACGTCTCAAAGATACATCAGCATGCCTATATTTTCGAAACATCTCAAAACCTCCCAGGGTTTGTGCTCCCATGTTCATGCTTGCTGGGGACAAAGGGTTGACGTATCCTTATTCCTACACCACCTTGTGTTGAAAAAGTCGTTGACGATTAATATCGATCAGGACTTGGGTAATCCATTCTGAATATAGATGATGAATGATTTTCATGACGGAATTCATTTAAGTAGAGGTTTGAAATAATTGTTCGTTTACCCTGTACAGAGAAAAAAATCACTAACCATCAGAAAAACTTCAATATTCACAAGTAAAAACTTGAATTCTATATGGGACAAATAAACAAGCAATAACCACTAAAAAAAAGGTGTTCCTGGAAGTGAACACTTACCACTACTAACCCATTTTGATATAAACTACTCAACATTAATTTCGTCGTACCCCAAAATTTTGACCATATTAAAATCTGAATAACTTTTTTCTGTATTGAACAATTTGAATTCTGTGAACACTGTTCGCTATCCCAGTCCTTCAGCTATAATCTAGTACTCCTTTTTCTGCGTAAAATCGCTACAAGGTATTATCTGAAACTGTGCAAAATTTCTGAATTTTCAAAAGGATCCCTAATGAAGAAACATTTTTTTTTTTCAAATTTGACAGCAGTGGCATGAAAATGAACTCATTACCTAAAGATATTTTTCGAATTGTCTTATTATCTCTTTTGTTTACAAGGTGATCTCAAAAAATTACTTTTTGGTTTTGCAGTCATAACTTTTTTCCTCGTCAACCGATTTTCAAAATCTCTGGCTCATTTTGAAGCTGAAACTTCAGATGAAGAGATATGAAGATCAGAATAGACTCAAGATTAAGATTGAAGATCAAGGGTTTCCTCAAAGGTGACCTAAATCTGAAACACCCTCAAAATCCGGTTGGGAGGAGAATTAAATGAAAATCAACTTGTTTTCGGAATGATCATCCATTCTGAGTACGTCCAGATCTTTCTTGCTGTCAGTAGTCAAGAATTGTGCATGAATAAACCCATTTGTAACGGCAGGATTTTGAAAAAAAATTATAAAATCAACCCATTGTTCGCCTGAAATGCATGGCCCGTAACCAAGGTAACAAGAATCACAATCAATGACTGACAAGCTGGGTTAGACGTCAATTTTGATTCGTTTGCAAAAAAAATATCATATCGATGCCGCATCTAACGCCCGAACAGCTGGAACTGATTCCACGAATGACGGAACAAGGATTATCTACCCTCCAAATTGCCAATCTGCTTGGAACAACAGTTAGATCCGTCCAAAGGGCCCACGTCCGAGCTAACGCTGGGGATATTCAGTATCGACCTAGGAGGCCAAGAAGGGGTAGAGAAGAAGAACAACTCCCGCTCAAGACCGCCTTATTGGAATATTTGTACGACGAACTCGGACTTCAACCGCCCCCAAAATTCATCGTGAATTCATCGATGCTATACGGGAATTCAGGTTTCAAGTCAGACAATCCGACGATCTTGGATTACACGCAAGGAGACGAGCTGCCTGCCCCTTACTGAAACCTGTTTATCGAGCAGCAAGACGATTATGGGGGGAAGAACATCAAAACTGGGGAATAGCAGAGTGGAATATGTGTATGTTTACGGATGAGATTAGGTTCAACTTGTTTTTTTTAAATAATAAATATACTTTATTATACTTTATAATAAATATAATAAAGGATGGTCGTGTGATTTTTCAAAATCCTGCCGTTACAAATGGGTTTTCATGCACAATTCTTGACTACTGACAGCAAGAAAGATCTGGACGTATTCAGAATGGATGATCGTTCCGAAAACAAGTTGATTTTCATTTAATTCTCCTCCCAACCGGATTTTGAGGGTGTTTCAGATTTAGGTCATCTTTGAGGAAACCCTTGATCTTGAGTCTATTCTGATCTTATCTCTTCATCTAAAGTTTCAGCTTCAAAATGAACCAGAGATTTTGAAAATTGGTTGACGATGGAAAAAGTTATGACTGCAAAACCAAAAAGTTATTTTTTTGAGATCACCCTGTTAACAAAAGAGATAATAAGACAATTCGAAAAATGTCTTGAGGTAATGAGTTCATCTTCATGCCACTGTTGTCGAATTTGAAAAAAAAAATCTTCATTTAGGATCCTTTTGAATATTCTGAAATTTTGCACAGTTTCAGATAATACCCTGTAGCCATTTTATGCGGAAAACCTTATGTTTTGAAGAAGTACGAGATTATAGCTGAAGGACTGGGCTAGCGAACAGTATTTACAGAATTCAAATTGTTCAATGCAGAAAAAAGTTATTCAGATTTTAATGGTGTCAAAATTTTTTGGTGCGACGTAATTAGTGTTGAGTAGTTTATTTCAGATGAATACTCTTTGTTTGTTTGAAAGTGGTTGACAATGTATTATTGTTAGTAGAATTCTTCTGGACTTCCATTGTCTAGAAACAAAGAAAATAATTCTTTTCATTTGTTTGAATCAACACGTTTCAACAGTTAACATCTACTGTCGTTATCAAGTGTGTGAATGCGACAAGATATCTCGGATACTTCTTATATAGCATGCAACTAATGTACCTGCTATGAAGGTAATTATGAACTTCGTGGGATCTCTCTCAGGTCATCAATGTTAATTTATGTGATACAACGACCTTTTTTGGTGAGTGTTATTATTGATGACCGATCTTGACAGGTTTTAACACAGAGTTTTTATTTAAATCTCAATCGATCTAGCTGAGTGATGAGTCGCTTCCACACATTATCACATTGATGCGCAAAATGAGACTAAACGTTTTGTAGGTGTCCAACACCTCCTCAAAGTTGAACATACTGCTCTCCTGATACGTTTTTGTGAAGTTCTTAATGGTAACGAAAAACATTTTTGTATCGAAAGCAAGACAAATTGAAAATTCGGTAACAGGAAAATGGAAACGCGATACAAAAATAATTTTCGTTACCACGAAGAACTTCGCAAAAATGTATTAAGAGAGCAGAACGTTCAACTTTGAGAAGGTGTTGGGAACCTCCTCGCGTTTCTATTTTCCTGTTACAGAATTTTCAATTTGTCTTGCTTTCGATACAAAAATGTTTTTCGTTACCATTAAGAACTTGACAAAAATGTATCAGGAGAGCAATATGTTATGTATGACATATTACTTAAAAAATTATATATTGGTTTTAGAGGGAGTCTACATAAATGGTTTCAAAACTATATATGTGATAGAAAACAATATGTTTACTTAGGAAACAATTGAAGTTCTGATAAAATTATGTATATTTCAATGTGTATCATTGTGTTTATATTCACCACATTGTATTTTGAGCAAATGTATTGTCAGCTTTTTTTTAAATATTTATTGATCTGTGTACGTTTATATTTATTAATATTATTTTTAAGATTTTTTTATCCCTTCCATAAATATGTAATATTTCTTGGAAATAAAGTTGATTGACAAGACTGGTGCGGGGTTCTTTGACAATAATAATCGATCCCTCGAGTAAAACCAATCTCCAAATTTGTTTCGGCATGCAACGACCAGAAAATAGACATCGAAGGTATCGGATCGCTCACTCAATGTCACTGAAGCTCGTCGGGTGGCTGTAATTCTACTGTTTTACAAGCGAGAAAAATGTTCGGTGTAACGACTTGGTGCTCGAAGTTATTCCGTTCGCTCGCTTTTACTGCCTCGAAGATATTGCAGGAGCGATGATGCAGGAATATAAATGGAAGTTTGTTAATTTGGGAGGAAATACCTTGAGCAGAAAAACGACCCTGAACACTTCTCGTGGGAAAATTGAGTGTCGATGAAATTCGAGTTTGACGCTATTCTCGATTTGTTAGTTGAAACTTTGAATACTGGCCAGTAGTTGAATTTGTGAAAAACTGTTGTTTGTATGAAGACAAACTGTGTTGATGTGTTACACCTGAACTGGAAATATAGCTTCAAATTGAAGTCTATTTATAGAGCAGTGATAATGCATTTTTGAGTTTAAAAAATTATTAAGAGTATGAGACCTATTGGAAGTGGAGCAAAATATTGTTCGAGTGACGGGAAAATTTATTGGAGTCGAAAAAATGGAGAAGGGGGGGGGGGACTTTTAGGGGTTGAGAGCGATATTTCTCGGTTTTTCGATAATTGCAACGAAAGTTGACCTTCTATCAAAAAAAGTTGACTAACATGGTTGTTTACAACGGAAAGATCTGAAATTTTTATATTAGACATTTTCTCACATAACCTCAAATTTCTCGGCAAAATCGGAAAAACCAATTTTTAGTTATTAATTTTTTTTTCTTGCTTAAACCTCAATTTTTTTCACGAAATTTGGTGGAAATATTACTTATTATGTTTCAAATGAGCTGTGATTTTTTTGTACCGGAATGTAGATTTTTTCCATTTTTTTTCGACTAATATCGAAAAAACGACATCATTTTCAACTGAAAAGTTTCATAGGTAAAATTCGTCTTTTCAAACTCGCCAGCCGCCATTTTTTTCGTTGAAGCGTCTACTTTTAGAATGTGTGATAAAAAAGTAGCACTACTCCGGGATTTTTTTTTATAAAACGAGAAAAAATTTTAAAAGAATTTTTAAAAATCAGTTTTTTTTAATTTTTGTTCTAAACTAATATTCATTTATAAAAATTATTGAAATTATCAGTTGGCACCTCGGTTGGTACCTTTCGAAAATATCAATTTCATGTTACCTGCTAATTAGGTACAAAGAATAGAAAAGGACATATAAGGATTTCATTATGATAGAAGTGCGAAAGGAGGTGAACTTTTGGGGGTAAAAATGGTTTCTCACGATTTGCAGCGAAAATTAACCTCTTACAAAAAAAAAAGTTAGAAGAAAAAGTTGTTAACAATGAAAAGATCTACAACTTTGGTATTTTTCCACATAACCTCAAAATCGGAAAAACTTTTTGATTTGGTTTTTGTATAAAAATTGTGTTTTTATCACAAAATCTTCTAGTTGGGCCTGATACCATAACGAATTTTAAACGTCTGAAACAAGGAAAAAAGTGACAGGCAAGGACCAGTTGAAGAATGTTGTAGATATTCCAATTTTGAGGAAAAAAAATATTTAAATACAAAAACACTCAAAATGATAAAATTGGGATGCAGTTTAGGGGTTGAAAACAGTTTTTTGAGATTAGCATAAAATGTTCAATGGAAAAATTATAGATAATGAAAAGATTGAAAACTTTTATAGTTTCCACTTCTCGACATATCAAATTTACTCAAAATGGCGAAAAACTAATTTTTCAGTAAGTATTTAATTTTTTTCTCGCGTATAGTTGATTTAATTCACATAAAAATTTCACGTCTCGCTTTTTTAGCCAATTAAAAAATTGTTTTTTGTTCAGTTGCCATGACAACCCAAAAAATTTCCGGAAATTTGTATCCTCCGAGGTACTCTGGACGAAATTAATAAGTGGAAATTTTTCTGTCAAATATTTGACTGTGATAGTGATAGTTGTCATTTTGCTTTTATGTACGAATGGAATTTTATTTTTCATATGAAAGGAGATAATATTTCATAATTATGTATTTACTATAGATATTTCAAATGTGTCTGGAAATATTTTGAGAACTTGCATTTCAACAATGAATAGGTCAATCGATAGAAAAATTATATCAATCCAATTGTCTACTTTGACTACATGAATTTAATATTTGAAACAATTTTATTCAACCTTTTCGTGAAAACTTACTTGAAATTTCCAGACGATTTCTGATCACTAGGTACACTGATTGATTTCTCATTTTTGTTCAAGTATTTCAGTAATGGGTAACTTCTTTTATATTCGCAATGTTTTTCGCAATATTCATAATGTATATTTTTGTTGTTTTTCCAGTATTTCTTATCTAATTCTTATCACAATACGAACTAGAAAATTGAGCCTGACCTGTCAATGTCAATACTTAATGGGTGCGTCTAACAGCATGCAGCGACTACAGCCGCTTTACGCTTCACGTGATAGACAGCTGACAGGTCTTGCAGCCGCTACCGATGAATAAAGCGCTTTATTTTCCGCTGGATTTATTTGAAGCGGTTCTGTAAATTGGACCATCTATACTCCATTCCAAATAAGAATACAGTAGGTGGCGACGTGATCAGTGAGAAAAACGCACTTTTGTCGCAGCCAAGGATAGCGCCAAATTTGAAAAAGTTATCATACCTTCGGACAGCAGCTTATATGGTATAGCTCTATGTGGTACTGGCTTGGGATTTCAACCAATTAGCATGAAGCTCGAGCTTCCAGCACTGTATTCTTATTTGGAATGGAGTATAGTAGACTTCAGCACTTGTCTAATTTTGTAATTAAACCAATGAAATGGTTCGCACAAAATATCGTGCAGTGCCGACTGTTTTGTATTAGTATCCAATTTCATCGCAATTTCCCTTCAGTTGACTGTGACTGAAATGGCGGTATAGTTCTGTTCTCTCCAACTTATTATGTTTAGGGGCCAAGCTACCAAATTATACGTATAATAATTGCTTAACAAGATAAGGCCCAATTTATACCCCACACATAACAATGGCACTCTATTAAATTCCTCTGGCTGGTAGCTAGCTATTTTCCTCGAAATTAATGGTATTTTTAACGCGGCAGAGAGGTAATCTCGCAAGCCCAGAACACACATACGAAAAATGAGTATAACTCGATTTCGGTTCGATTCTATTGTAATACACCAAACAATAGAGCATAAGATGAGTGAGTTTTTAACAAAAATACTAGTAGGAAACCGACTATGCCGTTACATGGAAGACAGTCCGTAGTTATATTCTGTTGTTTTCGACTCGCAACTGTAATTTATTAATTATTAATAAACATTTAAATAACAAAAAATGTGTGTTTTGTAATTGTTTTACTTATAAAATGAAAACTAATAAAGCAATCTGCTTGCTCCAATGGAAATAATTGTAGATAATTGAAATACAAACAGAATGGAATGTTTTACAACCCGGTCGGATCATTAGTAACAGAGAAAAACTGGAAAAACCGGAAAATTTTGCGATTTTTTGAAAAATTCATAATTCCACCATTTTTCAAGAAGTAAGATTGGCCTGTCTCACGAAAGTATTGAATCATGTGTACTTTTTGTGAGCACAAAACAGGCGCTGTCGAATCGTTAGTTTTGGCACAACTGCAATTGACATTTTTTTGCACTACCTTGCAGCGTGCCTGGATGCTCTAGTGATAGCCCGATTTCAATTTCTCAAACAGATTATGGAAGTAGAAGTATAGTAATACAAAACGTTTAATCTCATTTTGCTCTATAATGGTGCGAAATTGGTGAAAAATGCATGCAAACAACTGAAAACGGCCGTGCCCACGTTAGCTGCCGAGTGGTAGGAGAGTTCGGGAGATGAGGGGAACTCTTCTAATAAACGAGTTACGTGATAATATACGCTTCCTCTCATCTCCCGCTCTCTCCTACCACTCGGCCGCTTCTACCAGCTCGGCCGATTTCAGTCATGATTGCAAGCATTTTTCACCCATTTCGCAGCATTTTAGCGCAAAATGAGAATTTACGTTTTGTGGTACTGTACTTCTACTTTCAAAATCTGATTCACAAATTGAAATCGGACTAGAGCATCCAGGCACGCTGCAAGATAGTGCAGAAAAAAATTCAAATTACAATTGTGCCAAAACTAATGATCCGTCAGAGTCTTTTTTGTGCAAACATAAAGTACCTACAAGCACATGATTCGATGGCGCCATCTTGGAAGTTTCATCTGTCAATTTTACTCCAAAATATAGTATTCACACATCAATGTCATATCCCAAGTTTTAATAGTTTAAAAAATAGAGAATAATGTCCGACACCTAAACGTTGAACGTGATGTGAGACGCTTACGTTTTTCGGCAACCATCCGGGAAGTGTTTACTTTCCGGACACTTTTTCATTGGAAAAGTAGTACTTCCCGGCCTAGCCTGGGAAGTACGTACTTCCAGGACTAGGCCGGGAAGTGCTCGAATTTTAATATAAATAAGAATTAGAATTTTTCTGTTGGTACCTATCTTCTATTCGAATTTCAATATACAGGCCGTTTCTTTTATCATGTGGTAACATGCTGTATTCTAAACCGTAACAGACACGAAGACGATTAAATGGGAGAAAAGGTAACTATTGTGGAGAACAGTACAATGGTCAAAGAAAATTTACAGGGAGTCTCGCCCTTCCCGAGTTATACAGGGAAAACTAAAAATGCTGTTATTTGTTTTTTACGAATAGAATTGTTATTTCTGAAAATATAAAAAAATGGAAAAGGAAAGTTTTAATGTATTCTAAATGTACTATAAAAATGTAACAATTAATCTTTGATTAAATGTTTCGTGTCAACACGGCCACCATCAACATTTCTTTTCAAATACGGACCTGTCTGTTTTAGTACAAATATTGATAAAGCGATAAAATCACAATTCAGTGGTACATCACACTTGATATTTTTATAACGTTTCATTTAAAATAACTAACATCATCAGTGACAACAATTTTTAATTACGGTCCTGTCTAGGTCGTTTATGGATTCCACAAAACCTAACTCTCCGATATAAAAATTATCAGTGACGCTTTGAATAAATGTATCTATTAAAATTATGTTTACACTATAATAAAAGATATCTGTAGTTTCAGAGACGAACGATAGCAATTTACCTCGGAAATAAACTTACTTAAGAGTAGAAGAAATCAAACAGAAAACAATTTATTTCATATTGAATTTTTGAGTGAAAATAAAACCAATACAGAAAATGAATTCTTCATGATAACCTACATTAAATGCTCGAATTGCCGGCCTCTTTGTTGAATACACATAAGTTGTCTGTCCATACAATTTCTGTGACAATTTTCTAGCATGATTGGTGTAATGCTATTACATGCATCTCTTATTTTTTGTTTGAGATGGTCGATATCTGTACTAGTTGTCGAAAAAAACTTCATCCTTTATGTATCCCCAGACAAAAAAATCTAAAGGAGTCAGGTCTGGGGATCGAGCTGGTCAGGCAATTGGTCCATTGTTTCCAATCCATTTTCTTGGGAATATTGCATCTAAATGTTCCCTTACTATTGCTCCATTATGGGGAGGGGCACCGTCTTGTTGAAAATATTGTATTTCACGGCGGATGTTCAGTGGCAATTCATCAAAGTAGCCATCAAACTCATTGGATAAAAAATGTAAATACATTCCACCATTCAAATGCTCGTCGTAAAAGAAAGGACCTAGTATGTTTGTTCCCAAAATTCCCAACCAAACATTTATTCCGAACCTTTCCTGGAAATTGGTTTCTCTATGTAAATGTTCATTTGTATTATTCCACCTATAATGGATGTTTCTGTTAAACCAACCATTGTTGGTGAATTTTGATTCGTCCGTCCATATTATTTTATTACAAATATTTCCAACTTCCCTATTTCTACGTCTCAACCACATCGCAAATCGTACTATCCTTCCGTAATCCCTTTCATTGAGGTGATGAACTTTGCGTATCCTGTAGCATTTGTATTTGTTCTTTTTCAAAATATTTCTGGTAGATTTTACAGAAATCCCTAGTTCGTGGGCAATTTCTCGTAAAGAACAATCTTGATTAGAAATATTTTTGTAACTGACCAATCCTAAATTGAAAAACAATATTTTCGTCACTTTGTTAATCTTTATGTAGTAATATTTGCTTACCTAAAACATTTATTTGGTTCCGCATACTTCCAGTAACAACACATTTTCTAGTTTTATTTCTATCAAATGCACCACAGTCTCTCAAATTTCTTTCTAATCATTTGAATGTTTGGAATACGACGATTTGGGTATAGCTCACCATACATATTTTTTGCCAAAAGACGATTTCTATTTGATTTTGCATAAGCAAATAGCATATCAGTCCTTTCGTCATTTGAATACATCTTTGATATGACTGAGTGTATAAACGACTGACAGTTCTTAACACGTATCAACAACTCATTTATTTGTCCTGCCATAGAAACCAAGCAAAGCCTACTTGTTTAAAAATGGTAAATGAAGTGAGATGCTATTTAATTGTACCAAATCACACAATAGTCGTATTTTGACCAAAAACTAATATTTTCGTTACTTCCAGGATTGAGAATTATAGAAATATTCAGTATGATAATTGATTCAGAAGAAATCAGCCTTGAAACAAGGATTTCTGTAATACAAAAATGCCCAAGAAGGAAAAATACGAATGTTCGTTGTGTTGGGGTATCTTCTTATCGAAATTATTGGGTGAAGTCTGAAGTATGCCAATAGTTGAATAGGTTTTGAAGAAATCAAAATAATTTACAAAAGAACTAACGACAGGACCATAATTAAAAATTGTTGTCACTGAGGATGCTAGTTATTTTAAATGAAACGTTATAAAAATATCAAGTGTGATGTACCACTGAATTGTGATTTTATCGCTCTATCAATATTTGTACTAAAATAGACAGGTCCGTATTTGAAAAAGAAATGTTGATAGTGGCCGTGTTGACACGAAACGTTTAATCAAAGATTCATCGTTATATTTTTATAGTACATTCAGAATACATTAAAACTTTCCTCATAATTATTTTTATATTTTCAGAAATAACAGTTCTATTCGTAAAAAACAAATAACAGCATTTTTGGTTTTCCCTGTATAACTCGGGAAGGGCGAGACTCCCTGTAAATTTTCTTTGACCATTGTACTATTCTCCACAATAGTTACCTTTTTTCCCATTTAATCTGCTTCGTATCTGTTACGGTTTAGAATAATGATAAATGATAAAAGAAACGACCTGTATAATATACAAATAAGAACTAAAATTTTCGAAATATTCAAATTTGGAATCACAGCCAGGGTAGTTTATTCTTGATCAAAATTCTATTTTTGTTCCCACCTGTACACGGTTTGGAAATTTAGAATTTTGATAACTCGAATACAAGTAATACGTAATTCACCAATTTTTATGAAGAATGAAATTTTCTGACGAATCGATAATAAAAAAGTTTCCTTATGGTGCAAATATTTGAAACTCACTGTAAATAGTCATGACCACCTTTTGATAGGCAACCCGTTGTAGGCCCTCTCTTCATCTCTTAGACTAAATGCGTCTCATTGATTTGTTATTCTACATGGTTGCCGAAAAAATAGTGTACGCAACACGTCCGAAAACAGTTTTTTTGGACTCGCAGACTTCCAGGACTCGCCAACGCTTGTCCTAGAATTTGGTCGACTCTTCTAAAAAAACAGTATTTTCCGGACTTGTTACGTAAATTACTATTCCTGTTACTAGCGGCAGTAGAAACATTTCCTCGTCCTGTTATAGTAATCGATAACACTGACATCAATACTTCCAAATGCACCTGGTCCCCCTGAATTTAGTTTGCCATTACCGCCGCAGATATGACACGACACCCGGACGCTCTTGCCATTAGTCTGTCAACCTGGAGGAACAACAACGCAGGAAATTCAATGGTGAAAATGAGGATTAATGTGCGTGCTGATAGGGGCCTGTTCTATTAGATACATACAGTGTGTCTCACTTCCCATGGAAACACCCCCGTATCTTCCGTAATAATGGAGGTTGAATGATAAAACTCTCAGGACTGATGGAAATGCTCAAAATGCACCTACCACCGGAATGGGGTTGGCCTAAGTGATATAGACTGCTCTCCTCTCGCGATGGAACAACCCATTTTTACGGTAAAACATACTAGGGGGCAAAATAGGCTCAAAATTCCTTCAGATTATCCAAATTTACCAAATTTCTAGGCACGATGTTGGACAGCAATAGACAGCATATGCAGCAATCTGAATAAATGCTACTAAGTGATTTCGACTATGAAAAATATGCTTGACGTAGAATCTCTTTTGAATGTATACTATGCCTTTGCATATTCAGCTATATCATACAGTATTGTTATATGGGGCCAAGCGTCTGACATGAAACGTGTTTTTATTTTGCAAAAACGAATCATTCGGCGTATTTTCGGACTATCCTACAGAGCTTCCTGCAAAGATACTTTCAGAAATTATAATATTCTCACGGCACCATCCATATACATAATGAAACTAATGTTATACATTTATATCAACCAAAATAATTTTATCAAACATTGTGATACTCACCACCACAATACCGGAAATAAAAATAATGTATTAATAAACATAGCAAAACACTCTTTCCACAAAAAATCACCGATCTCTGCAGGTAATTACCTCTTCAACAACCTTCTTTATTTTTTGAAGATCTCGAAATGTTTAGAGGTTTTCAAATGCCAAATTAAAAACTTCTTACAAAAGAGTGCTTTTACTCTGTAGAAGAGTTCGAAAGTTAAATCAACGCCCAATAGCTCTATCATTGCGTACTTGCTCTATTATTTAAACTTACCTCGCTCAGCGGCGCATAATTCGTTTACATATTTAATTCTTGTCTATGTTCAGTACTGTTTTTTTACTCTGTTATATATTTTATATCCCCTTACATTTTTATCCAAGATGTTTTTATGAACCGTCCAATCTGTTTTTTGTGAATAGGAAACGGACTCGATTTGATTTGATTCGTGATCAGGACTACCAACTCACTACAGATACAGTTTTTGCCTGACAAAATTTCAGTCCTGAAAAATCCGAATTTGTCTCGTTTCTCCGTAATAATTGAGGTTGAATGATGAAACTCTCAGGACTGGTGAAAATGCTCAAAATGCACCTCACCTGACTGAGGTTGGCCTACACTGCCCGCCACTCGCGATGGAACAACCCATTTTTACGGTAAAACATACCAGGGGGCAAAATAGGCTCAAAATTCCTTCAGATTCGTGATCAGGACTACGAACTTTCAGTCCTGAAAAATCCGAATTTGTCTCACTTCTCATGGAAACACCCTGTATCTTCCGTAATAATTGAGGTAGAATGATGAAACTGTCGGGACTGTTGGAAATGCCTGAAATGCACCTACCACTTGGATGGAATTAGCCTAATTGATATACACTGCTTGCCACTAACGATGGAAGAACCCACTTTTACGGTAAAAACATACTATGGGGCAAATTGAATTCAAAATTCCTTCAGATTCTTTATCTAGACTCACTATAGATACACTTTTTTCCTGGAAAAATTTCAGTCCTGAAAAATCCGAATTTGTCTTACTTCTCGTGGAAACACCCCCGTTTCTTCCGTAATAATTGAGGTAGAATGATGAAACTCTAAGGACTGATAGAAATGCTCTGAGTGCACTTACCACCTGGATGGGGTTGGCCTAAGTGATATACACTGCCCGCCACTCGCGATGGAACAACCCATTCTCCTGGAAAGTAATATTAGGGGGCAAAATTGGCCCAACATTTCTTCAGGTTCTTGTTCAAAATCTCCAAATAACTAATGATACACCTGTTTCCTGAACAATTTTCAGTCCTGAAAAAATCGAATTTGTTTCACTTCTCATGGAAACACCCTCGTATCTTCCGTAACTTTTTACGTAGAATCATAAAATTTCCAGGATCGATAGATACACTAGAAATGAACTCACTACACAAAAATGTCATTCTACATGATATGCACTGCACGCCAGCAGCGATGGAAAAATAGGTTGTTCCTTCGCTGCTGGCGAGCAGTGTATATCACGTAGAATGACCATTTCCGTACAGTGAGTTTAATTTTACTGTATTTATCGATTCTGAAAATTTCATGATTCTAGGTAAAAAATTACGGAAGATACGGGGGTGTTTTCATGATAAGTGAAACAAATTCAATTTTTTCAGGGCTGAAAATTTCTCAGGGAATAGGTTTATTATTAGTGATTTGGTGATCCTGAACACAAATCCGAAGGAATTTTGGGCCAATTTTGCCCCCTATATAACTTTCCAGGATAACGGGTTGTTCCATCGCGAGTGGCGGGCAGCGTATATCACTTAGGCCAACCTACCAGGTGTAAGGTGCATTTTGAGCATTATTACGGAAGATAAGGGGGTGTTTCCATAAGAAGTGAGACAAATTCGGATATTTCAGGACTGAAATTTTTCCAGGGAAAAATGGTATCTGTATTGGTAGTCCTAATCACGAATATGAAGGAATTCTGAGCCTATTTTGCCTCCTAGTATGTTTTACCGTAAAAATGGGTTGTTCCATCGCGAGTGGCGGGCAGTGTATATCACTTAGGTCAACCTTATTCAGGTGGTGGGTGCATTTTTAGCATTTCCATCAGTCCTGAGAGTTTCATCATTCTACCTCAATTATTACGGAAGATACGGAGGTGTTTCCGTGAGAAGTGAGACACACTGTATTGCAAGATGCGCCGTTTCAAGGGATATCGTCGTATTCAAATTCTGTAAAGGGTATCTGGAAGTAAATATCAATATCTACAATTTGTATTTTTTGGATTTCCACCTGAGAAGTGGAAAATGTGTCGAAAATGTCACTGGAAGTTCTACATGCTTCAAAGTGCACCCGAAGTCGCCCGAACTCAACTCGAGTTAACTTCAGTGCGACTTCGGGTGACTTCGGACGCACTCTGAAGGGTTTCAGTGACATATATTCCACCTCTGGGGTGAAAATCGAAAATATACAAATTGTAGATATTTATCTCTACTTCCAGATGCCGTCTACAGAATTTGAATACGACGATTTCCCTTAAATCGGCGCATTTAGAAAGATGTGCCCTTAAATTGTTTATAACACGATTGTGTAAAAACTACACATCGAACAGAGAACATTATGCGAACAGTTGAACCAAATATTTATCTGTTTCTGCGATATTGTTTTTCCAGTTTCAGAATTGTAAAAGTTATAAATTTTTGAAAAACGGTGTCTTTCGAGGTTTTCCTGGATTTTCTCAGTGGAAAATGCACCGATTCGGTCGTAAGAAAATCTGTTTTATAAATCTCTACAAAAGTTGAAATCGGACTATCACTAAAAAAAATCAAATTGCAATTGTGCCAAAACTAATGATCCGTCAGAGCCTGCTTTATGCACACATAAAGAACACATGATTTAATACTTTCATGAGAAGGGCTATCCCTATTTCTTGAAAAATGGCGGAGTTATGAATTTTTTTTTAAATCGCAAAAATTTTCCGGTTTTTTCAGTTTTTCTCCGTTACTAATGATCCGACCGGGCCGTAAAACGTCCCGTTTTGTACGTATTTCAATTATTCACAATTCTTTCCTTTGAAGCAACCAGATTTCACCATTAGTTTTCATTTTATAAGCATTACTATTTTTAAAAAATAAATATAACTACGGACTGTCTTTCATGTGATGGCATAGTCGGTTTCCTACTAGTATTGAAAACTCGCATATTTTATGCTCTATTGCTTGCTGTACATGTGGCTTTCTAGTTCTAAGAGTTCTGTGGGTACACCAGCTGATCTTCGGTTTTTTCCCAATGTAATTTTTCATAGGTATTCACTTACTTTTGGAAAATAAAGATCTATTTTACTGTTTTTTTTTTGTTTTCAGGAGTGACAACAAAGTATGGAAATGCTGGTGTGCGGTGAAATGGTTTTCAGGATGGAAGAAAAGTCTTGTGTACGCCCCAGTTGGAGCGATACCCATCATATGGCCCCATAAGCTTTGGCTGTCTTACGTATCCGGTGCTCAACTGATGATTTTGGCAGTGCTGCACGCTATTATTTCACTGAAAGGAAGGAGGAAGAAGAGAAGAAAAAGTCGCCTCCATCAAACAGAAAATGACAGCTTTGACAGGTTAGTATTGATCTCAAAAGTAAAACGAGTAAGGCAATGAGGAAATGAATGTCTGGTTTGTACATCAGAAAGGTGAGAAAGTAGAATATTTGTTATTAGAGGTCCTGCTGCTACTATATTCCGTCAGTGCGTTCGTGGTTGAGAATAATGAAGGATTCCATCATGAGAAAAAAATTGCAAAGCCTTGGGGGAGAGTGGGGCTCTGCAACTTATTTATTAGAGGTCCTGCTGCCACCATATGTTGTCAGTGCGTTCGTTTTTTAGAATAATGAAGGATACCACCATTACAAAAAAATTGCCGAGTCTTGGGGGAGAGTAGGGCTTTGCAACTTTTTTATTAGAGGTCCTGGTACCACCATATTCCGTCAATGCGTTCGTTTTTAAAAATAATGACGGATTTCATCATCAGAAAAAAATTGCAAAGCCTTGGGGGAGAGTGGGGCTCTGCAACTTCTTTATTAGAGGTCCTGCTGCCACCATATGTTGTCAGTGCGTTCGTTTTTGAGGATAATAAAGGATTCCATCATTAGAAAAAAATTACCGAGTCTTGGGGGAGAGTGGAGACCTGCAACTTTCTTATAAGCGGTCCTGCTGCTACCATATTCCGTCAGTGGGTTCGTGGTTGAGAATAATGAAGGATTCCATCATAAAAAAATTGCAAAGCCTTGGGGGAGAATGAGGCTCTGCAACTTCTTTATTATAGGTCCTGCTGCCACCATATGTTGTCAGTGCGTTCGTTTTTGAGCATAATGAAGGATTCCATCATTAGAAAAAATTTGCCGAGCCTTGGGGAAAAATGGAGACCTACCTTTCTTATTAGAAGTCCTGCTGCTACCATATTCCGTCAGTGGGTTCGTGGTTGAGAATAATGAAGGATTCCATCATAAAAAATTGCAAAGCCTTGGGGGAGAATGAGGCTCTGCAACTTCTTTATTATAGGTCCTGCTTCCACCATATGTTGTCAGTGCGTTCGTTTTTGAGCATAATGAAGGATTCCATCATTAGAAAAAAATTGCCGAGCCTTGGGGGAAAATGGAGACCTACCTTTCTTATTAGAAGTCCTGCTGCTACCATATTCCGTCAGTGCGTTCGTGGTTGAGAATAATGAAGGATTCCATCATAAGAAAGAAATTACAAAGCCTTGGGGAAGAGTGAGGCTCTGAACTTCTTTATTTGAGGTCCTGCTGCCACCATATGTTGTCAGTGCGTTCGTTTTTGAGAATAATGAAGGATTCCATTATTAGAAAAAAATTGCCGAGCCTTAGGGGAGAGTGGAGACCTGCAACTTTCTCATTAGAGGTCCTGCTGCAACCATATTCCGTCATTGCGTTCGTGGTTGAGAATAATGTAGGATTCCATCATTAGAAAAAAATTGCCGAGCCTTGGGGGAATGTGGGGATTTGCAACATTTTTATTAGACGTCCTGGTGCCACCATATTTCGTCAGTGCGTTCGTTTTTGAAAATAATGGATGATTTAATCTTCAGAAAAAAATTGCCAAGCCTTGAGAGTGGAGACCTGAAATTTCCTTATTAGAGATCCTCCTGCTACCATATTCCGTCAGTGCGTTCATGTTTGAGAGTAATGGAGAATTCCATCATAAGAAAAAATTGCAAAGCCTTGGGTGAGAGTGGGGCTCAGCAACTTCTTTATTAGAGGTCCTGCTGCCACCATATTCCATCAGTGTGTTCGTTTTTGAAAATAATGAAGGATCCCACCATTATACAAAAATTGTCGAGTCTTGGGAGAGAGTGGGGCTTTGCAACTTTTTCATTAGATGTCCTGGCGCTACCATATTTCGTCAGTGTGTTTGTTTTTGAAAATAATGAAGG
The DNA here is from genome assembly GCA_944452925.2 of Chrysolina oricalcia. Lineage (NCBI taxonomy): Eukaryota > Metazoa > Arthropoda > Insecta > Coleoptera > Chrysomelidae > Chrysolina > Chrysolina oricalcia. The sequence goes on from OX101823.2 coordinate 60,973,804, forward strand.
ATTTCATCATCAGAAAAGAATTGGCAAGCCTTGGGGGAGAGTGGAGACCTGCAACTTTCTTATTAGAGGTCCTGCTACCACCACATGTTGTCAGTGCGTGCGTTTTTGAGAATAATAAAGGTTTCTATCATTAGAAAAGAATTGCCGAGCCTTGGGGGAGAGTGGGGCTCTGCAACTTTTTCATTAGATGTCCTGGCGATACCTTATTTCGTCAGTGTGTTCGTTTTTGAAAATAATGAAGGATTTCATCATAAGAAAAGAATTGGCAAGCCTTGGGGGAGAGTGGAGACCTGCAACTTTCTTATTAGTTGTCCTGCTGCTACCATATTCCGTCAGTGCGTTCGTGGTTGAGAATAATGAAGGATTCCATCATAAGAAAGAAATTGCGAAGCCTTGGGGGGAGTGGGGAATCCCCCTTTGGAGTTTGTCACACTTATTCACTAACACCCTGTATAGTATTCATGCATCAATTTCATTATCCCAAGTTCTAATATTTTGAGTTGACCCGTTCAAAAAATAAAGCGGGGGACATTTTAGGAAACCACTGTACATTTAGTTCATTTTAATTCACTGATACGAGTACTATATTAATTTTCTTCTGATTTCAGCAGCAAGTTCGAAGAAGTGACGGAATGTCTCGACGACGGACTTCCAGAACCTATCCCGGGAAGCAGTCATTCGATTTCCGACAGTTTAGCGGAACAGAACACTGTCCTCGAGATTTGACCGGAACTGCACAGAGCCCCGGATCTTTTCAGACACATCGTCGATTCCGGTCATTGGAGTGAACTTGATTGTAATGACCCATCAATGACTCTATAATTTGTTGAATTGTCGAACGCTTTTAGATGATTAACTGGAAAAAATCATGGATGTGAGAATATACAGAATACACAGAATAACAACAAATCGATTCATTCACAGAATAACGTGAATTCTAGAATTCCTTTAGATTGGTCTAAAGCTATAGAGGTTTTTCCCCCACAAAATGAAAGACGAAAATGGCCTAAACTATTTTCTATAAGATAGTTCGGTAATGAAAACCCCAGTTTTCGCCCCAGCAAAATCGCTTTGTGGAATTTTTTAAACAAGCAATAGTGAAAAAAATTACACAATTTTTTTCGTTTAACATTCAATGGATCTTTTGCAGAGATTTCTAAAACCTACAAAATGTATTTTCTGAGAAATTCCGGGAAAACCTCGAAAATGAGACCATTTTTCAGAAATTTATAATTCTTATGAATCATAATATGTGGTTCAACTGTGCGCAAGATGTTTTCTGTCCGATGTGTAGTTTTTGCACAATCGCGATATGAAGAATTTAAGGGCACATCTTGCAAGATTCGCCGATTTGAGAGAAATCGTCGTATTCAAATTCTTTAAATGGCATCTGGAAGTAGAGATCAATATCTACAATTTGTATATTTTGGTATTTCACCTGAGAGGTGATTTAATTGGTTTTACTGAAAACGCAAGAGACTTTACGGCATCTTATTTATCTAACAGAAAACAGTTCGTCTCATATAATGGTTTTCAATCTGACACTTACCTGGCGTCATCTGGTGTTCTTCAAGGTTCATACTTAGGACCACTTTTATTTTTGATGTTTGTGAATGATCTATGTGACTGTTTGATATGTGATAGGTTGTGCTTTGCTGATGATTTGAAGATTTTCTCTATTGTGGATGATATTAACGATTGCCTACATCTGCAGGATCAACTGAAATATATTCATAATTGCTGAAATATAAATAGGTTATGGTTAAACGTTGGAAAATGCAAAGTCTACAGGGTTGACAATACTGAATAGGAATATTGTAGTAAAATTAAGGATTTAGGTGTAACTTTCAACAATGAGCTGAATTTCATCGAGAACACTACCTTAAAAATCTCACAAGCACTGAAATCATACGGTTTTATAATGATAAATTGTAAACATTTTACTAACATCACGGCATTGAAACTACTGTACTTTTCCAACGTATAGGATCAAAACTAGAATATATCTGGTCCCCTTTTTATGAAGGTCATAAAGTAGCCATTGATGGCGTTCAAAAAAGATTCTTGAAATTTCTCAGTTTCAAAATATATGGTACGTTTCCTGAAAGGGGAACAAGCAATCAGGATTTATGCATGAGGCTCAATTTCGACAGCTTGGAGTGCAGAAGAATTCCTGCCTTTATCATTTTTTTGTATAAAGTTCTGAGCCAGATTAATTTCATTATCCCTTCATACTTTTCTCGAAATCATGCAACTTTCAAGCTTCTGAAAGCGAGAACAAATATGCAACTGAAATCTCCAATGTACGTAATGTGTATTTAGTATAATTAGCAATCGAACTGATATTCATTCGTGTTCCATCAGGGAACTTGTTTCTTCTGTCAAAAATTAAACTGATATTGAAATATTTCATACATATATTATCATTCTTCAGTCAAGGTATTAACACCACTTCAAGTTTTGTTATTCATTAATATTATTGTAATAGTTTATATATTATCATTTTTCAATCTAGGTATTAGCACCACTTCAAGTTTTGTCCTGTAGATGGGAAACAGTTTGACAATAAAAGCTATTATTATTATTATTATTATTATTATTATTATTATTATTATTATTTTTTTTTTTTTTTTTTTTTCTCCTTAGGAGTGTACCAGTCAGGCCCTGTCTCCGGTGCTCCGACCCATCCGGAGGGCGCGCTGGTGTCGTTAACCCCAATGAGTGATTATTGGGTCCGAGAATCGTGTGCCCTGAGTAGACGAAGCGAACCAAGTATAACGGCCTTCTGCATTCTTGATGCTTATTATTATTATTATTATTATTATTATTATTATTATTATTATTATTATTATTATTATTATTATTATTATTATTATTATTATTATTATTATTATTATTATTATTATTATTATTATTATTATTATTATTATTATTATTATTATTATTATTATTATTATTATTATTATTATTATTATTATTATTATTATTATTATTATTATTATTATTATTATTATTATTATTATTATTTTTTTTTTTTTTTTTTTTTCCGTTGGGAATGTACCAGTCAGGCCCTGTCTCCGGTGCTCCGATACATCCGGAGGGCGCGCTGGTGTCGTTAACCCCAATAACCACTCCCTACGTCCGTAGGGTGAGTGACTATTGGGTCCGAGAATCATGTGCCCTGAGTAGACGGAGCGAACCAAGGATGACGGCCTTCTGCATTCTTGCTGCTAAGATTTCTGCCATATTACGGCAAGCAGGTATTATCTTCAAGTTGGAGAGCAGTGTGTCCATCATTCCACCAAGGACACCTATGATCAGAACCACCATTTTGACAGAATGGTCCGGATATAACCTGCGGAGTTCAAAGAGAAGATCTCGATATTTAGTCCGTTTTTCCTCCTCTTTTCGAACGATATTCATTTCGCCTGGAGCGGAAAACTCCATGACGAATATCGTTCTACTTTGGTGGTCGAGGAGGACAACATCAGGCTTATTGGCTTGTATTTGCCTGAGGGTGGGGAATGAGTAGTTCCAATAGATCCGGCACCTCTCATTCTCCACCACGGACTCAATATCCCCCGGAATATAAGGCAACACCGGTGTCTCGTCTATACCGTACGAGTGTCGTAGATGGTAGTATAACACTCGTAGCGCCGCGTTATGCCTGTGGATATAGGCTGAGACCGCATAAGATGGGCATGCTGATAGCAAATGCATTACGGTCTCAGGTGCCCCACGACATGCCCTGCATCGGGTGTCAGGGACGTCTATACCCATCACGCGACTACGGTAGACGAGGGTGTTGAAGACACCATCCTGGCAGGCCATTATGAATCCCTCGGTCTCCGACTTTAGCTCACTCGCCCTGAGGAAGGCAAAGGTCAAGCTTTTGGATAAGCCAAGGTCTTCGATGTTGTGAAAGAAGACACCATGCATTGGCTTATCCATATGTAGCTGTAGCAGGACCTCTGTCTCCGCAGCTTTGATGTGAGCTTTTTGCTGAACGGGTCCCAACTCGGTGACAGAGTTTGGGTTAGCCCGTTCAGTGTCGAATACGAGACCGAGTTCATCGGCCGCACGGGTTGCTGCCTTAAAAAGAAATGCTCCAATCCCTGCTTTTTCATGGTCGCGGACCATGCAGAGAAGGGGATCTGAACTCCTGATGACTTTACAGGCCCCATCCAGAACCATTCTGTTATGCATACACTCCAAACTCAAAAGTCCACGGCCTCCCCGTTGTCTGGGAAAGTATTATTATTATTATTATTATTATTATTATTATTATTATTATTATTATTATTATTATTATTTAGAGTAACTTCCAGTGACATTGTCAGCACATTTCCCACCTTGCAGGTGAAAATCCAAAATATACAAATTGTTGGTATTGATCTCTACTTCCAGATGCCGTTTACAGAATTTGAATAAGATGATTTCCCTTAAATCGTCGCATTTAGAAAGATTTGCCCTTAAATTGTTTAAAACGCGATTTAGTAAAAACTACACATCGAACAGAAATCATCTTGCGCACAGTTGAACCACATGTTATTATCTATCAGTTTCCGCAATATTGTTTGTCCTGCTTCAGACTTATAAAAATTATGAATTTTTGAAAAAATTGTCCCTTTTTCGAGGTTTTCCTGGTTTTTCTCAGTGAAAAATGAACCGATCTGGTAGTATAAAAATAATTTTTTAGGTTTTATAATTCTCAACAAAAGTTCTACTGTATAACGATTCCTCCAATACTTTTTGAGATATTAGGAAAAAAAAACAATAAAGTAATTTTTTCACTATTTCTTCTTTAAGAAATCCACAAATCGAGTTTGCTGTGGCGAAAACCGGAGATTTCGTTTACGAACTATCTAATAAAAATAGTATAGGCCGTTTGCATCTTTTATTTTGTGTGAAAAGGGCCTCTTATTTTTATCTACAGCTTGGCCTATAACAAAGTGAAGGAACACAAAATTACGCATATATGAGAAGTCGAATTTTTGCTATGATCGATTTTGGATCCCAAATAGTCTTCTGCTTTGTCAGACGATTACTAGTCACTTTCTAAACAAAATCATCATAACGAAAGACATAGCGTGTGTCCATAAAGTAACCCCCCCCCCTGTTAACTTTTGAACGGATTAAAATTTTCGCATGACGACAAAAAAATGTCTATCTTTCAAAATGGCGGCCCGACGCCATTTTGAAAGAATTTTTTAAATGGCATGGGGGGTTGGGTGATATCTCATTCGAAACGTCTTACAATTCTCTATACGTCCCCAAAATTTCAAACAAAAATATACATCCAAAACAAAATGGCGGTACATAATGTTAGAGCTCTGCCATATGAGGATCTTTTCGATTGCTGTTAATGAGCTCTAGTAAAATCATCAAATCTTTTTTGGTATCCTCAAATGAAAGTTTTTTTGTTGTCAAAAGGAAGCTTATGAACTACCATTAAACCAAAAAAAAATTCAAAACAGAATTCCAATCCATTATGTACCGCCATTTTGTTTTGGAAGTATATTTTTGTTTCAAATTTTGGGGACGTATAGAGCATTGTAAGACGTTTCGAATGAAGTATCACTCGACCCCCCATGCCACTTGAAAAATTCTTTCAAAATGGCGTCGGGCCGCCATTTTGAAAGATAGACAATTTTTGTTGTTGTCAGAAAGTAGCTTAGGAACTGCCATTCCTCCAAAAAAATCCGTTCAAAAGTTAACAGGGGGGGGGGGGGGTTACTTTATGGACACACGGTATATAAAACGTCGAAAAAATCGATAGACATTTTTCCTCCGTACTGGAGTCGGCCCCGCCCGATTTCAAAAATATTTGAGGTTTTTCGAGAGATGGACTTTCTATTTGGTAAACTGGACAGGATTTGCTTTTATTTGGTGTCAAAGATGATTGCTGAGAATCTCAATTGATGACCTTTTGTAGTTAATTGTCTGGCCAACGCTAGATTTGTTCCATCATTAATGAAGAAACTACAAAGTTCAACGATTCATTTTTTGAAAGTTGTGCCTTTCTGGCTGATAATCTCATCACAATCTTTCATTTAACACCTTCGTATTGAAAATTGAACCCCATTCTGCCGAATATCTTTGAAGACGCAGGGTCTAGGTGAATATGTTTGTAAGTAGATTTTTTCAAGTATGGATTGGTCTAGTCTGCAAGAACTATTTTGGTGAATTTCTCTTCAAGGGCACTGAAAATTATGATGATTCGATTCGGAATGACCTCTAGAAACTTTTTGAAACATTTTAAGGTGTAAGTTGAGTATTCTACATACGAGTACAATCCACATATGATCTCAGAAAAAGTTGGACGAACTGTTAGATCACCCATTTGTGCGCCAAAAAAAGTTATTTGAAGGATTGCACCAGAATTGATGGGTGATATGAATATAAAGTGATTCATAGAACTCCACAGTTTTTTAATATTTTGAGATAAAATTTGGAACTTTAGCGATATTTTGATATCACGAATTGGTTATCGATTGATATTTTTGATAGTATTCTCGATCTTGCCTGCTATTATCAATATATAAGCTACATATATGAAATTCTCACATTATTCATATTCCCTTAAGTGCACATGAAATTTTAAGAGCACACATTTTCAAAATCATTACCAGATATATTTCGCTACAACTCCCCACTGTGAAGATGCTATCACAAGAAGGTGCATATTCCATTTTCCCAAGGAAAACTATTACAAAATGTCTTCTGATGTTTGATGAATAGGTACTAGAGGTTTTCCCCCACAAAATAAAAGACGCAAATGGCCTATAATAATTTTTATAAGATAGTTCGTTAATAAAATCCCCAGTTTTCGCCCCAGCCAAATCGCTTTGTCGAATTTTTTAAACAAGCTGCTGAAGATGGAATGAAGACATTTTTGTGGAAATTGGTTTGAAGAAGAACTGAATTCCATGGCCTATAGTAATCCTTTCCAAAAAAGTAGCTCAAACAAATGTTTTTCGAAAAAATAAACCGTCATGGTCTTCAAAAAGAACCATGAACAAAAAACAGACCGTAACGTGTGTATCTTCTGTAAATGTTCTGACCACACAGTCTTGATATGTACCAAATTCACTGATAGTCCAGTAGCAAAAAGAAGAGAGGATGTTTTCAGTATTAGATTGTGCTTTCTTTGTCTGAAAGGGGGACACATGGCTTCAAAGTGTTTCTCAGAATCCAGATGTGGCAAGGATGATAGTCTCTGCTGTCGCCATGTAGGAGTTGAAAAACTGCATAAAATAGTCAAAGACAATTTTCGTTTGGAATATTTTGGTATCAAAATGCAGGATCATATCATCAAGTCGGTAGAGGACAAGCGAGCTGAAGAAATCATGGAAAAAACACTGAAGAAAGTAGGAAATAATTAAGTTGGCCACTTATGGAAGAAAGAAGATAATTCGTATGGAGAGAAAAATGGATAGGGATTCCAAGTTTGATCTGCAGTACACTGCCAAAATTGACGAATATGTCTAAAAGGGATATGCCGAGAAGTTAAGGCCTGAATTGTTTATAACGCGATTGTGCAAAAACTACACATCGGACAGAAACCACCTTGCGCACAGTTGAACCACATGTTATTATCAGTTTCCACAATATTGTTTGTATAGCTTAAGGTTTATAAAATTATGAATTTTTGAAAAATTATTTCTTTTTCGAGGTTTTCCCGGATTTTCTCAGTGGATAATGCACCGAACCGGTCGCAAGAAAATCCATATTGTAGGTTTTATGATCTCTACAATAGTTCCAGAACGATTCCTTCAATAATCTTTGAGATATTTCCAAAAAACCAAATCAGTTGTAATTTGTTTCACTATTGTTTATAAAATTCCACAAAGCGATTTTGCTGGGGTTTTCACTGAAGAACTATCTTATAAAAATTAGTATGGGCCATTTCCGTCTTTTATTTTGTGGGGGAAAAACCTCTATAACCTGATCTAACTGTGAAGATGCTATCACAACAGTAGGTACCTATTAAATTTTTCCAAAGAAAACTATTTCAAAATGTCTTCTGATGTTTGATGAATACCTAATAGTGATAGAACAATGTTTTTTGGCTGATAATACCATGACTGCGGAGTATCATATATAATTGAATGTTCCCTATTCTGAAATTTTCATTTTGAATTGTACTGTTTCATTTATAAATGGAAAAATAAAGACCATGGTTTCATAATGAGTTTTATTTATTTCATAAACTTCATGAGTACCGTACAAAGACTAGCATAGAAACAAAAGTTATAACAACATTTTCTAGACAATGTCATACTCTGAAATTCTATTTAGTTGGATGCAGTAACATGACGCCACTCCAAAGCAGTCTGACTCTGGGTTATTATATTCAGTGTGGGCCATAATATTTGAAGCATATGGGGAAAAAAATGTTTCATCAGAGTTACAAAAATAGTATACAGTGTGTGTCACTTCTCATGGAAACACCCCCGTATCTTCCGTTATAATTGAGGTTGAATGATGAAACTTTTAGGACTGATGAAAATGCTCAAAATGCACCTACCACCTGAATGGGGTTGGCCAATCGCGATGGAACAACACATTTTTACGGTAAAACATACTAGGGGGCAAAATAGGCTAAAAATTCCTTCAGATTTGTGATCAGGACCACCAACTTACTACAGATACACTTTTTTTCTGAAAAAATTTCAGTCCTGAAAAATCCGAATTTGTCTCACTTCTCAAGGAAACACCCCCGTATTTTCCGTAATTTTATACGTAGAACCCTGAAATTTTCAGGATCGATAGATACACTAGAAATGAAGTCACTGCACAAAACGGGTCATCCTACATGATGTGCACTGCACGCCAGCAGCGATAGAAAAATGGGTGGTTCCTTCGCTGCAGGCGTGCAGTGTATATTACGTAGATTGACCATTCCCGTGCAGTGAGTTCATTTCCAGTGTATCTATCGATCCTGAATTTCATGATTCTACGTAAAAAATTACGGAAGATACGGGGGTGTTTCCATGAGAAGTGAGACAAATTCGGATTTTTCAGGACTGAAATTTTTTCAGGGAAAACGTGTCTCTGTAGTAAGTTGGTGGTCTTGATCACGAATCTGTAGGAATTTTGAGCCTATTCTGCCCCCTAGTATGTTTTACCGTAAAAATGGGTTGTTCCATCGCCAGTGGCGGGCAGCGTATATCACTTAGGCCTACCCCATTCAGGTGGTAGGTGAATTTTGAGCATTTCAATCAGTTCTGAGAGTTTCATCATTCAATCTCAATTATTACGGAATATACGGGGGTGTTTCCATGAGAAGTGAGACACACTGTATTTCATTACGAGTTCAGAAAATGACATATTCCCGTGGGAGGCGAAGCCGAATACGGGAAGTCGTGCAAGTACGGAAAAGCATTTATGGGCGAGTAATGAACGACATTTTTCATTATATCTACCTGAAAAACACAGATTGTTAAAAAACATTTATTTTCAATGATGACAAAAATGGCACAAAAATATACCAAAATTGCCACAAAACACGCGTTATTTACCCTGTTGGAAAGGAAATATTCAAACAATTTGCAATATTCAATTGTCAACAACATCTTATTTAATTTTGACATGTAAATAGGCAACTATAATGTCACCAGCGCACGGAAATTTTCTCTGTGCGGGCGCACGGAAAAAACCCTTTTTCAGTATGCTAAATAAGCATGTAAATAAAGTGCTTTCAGAAAGGAATAATGAAAGTACTTTTTTGTACAACTGTCAAAAAAGCTTGATATTTCTGCATCTCTTGATGCATAAATGTTTACTTTTTTCACTGCCAAAATTATTCACAAAATAAACATGAAATATTACTTTTTGAAGGGTTAATTTTTAACAGAGCCAATTATTTATTGATTGTTTATCATTAAACGATTTCATTTATTGGAGTAATAATTGATAGAAAAGTTTGAATAATTACTTCCAACATAAATTCCCGAAGATGTTCCATGTTGCTGCTGATCAGAAACGTTAGATATTTCTGGAAGAGTTGATTCCACAATTTTATCAGATATTATAATTTGTTTGGAAGACGATAGACAATTCAATATTTCACTAGAAATCTCAATTTTGTTAATCAAACTATCTTCTATATATGCTACGGAGGTAGATTTCCAGCAACCGTGACGTTTTATAGATGTAATGTTGCCCTCTCCCTTTGTAGCTCTTCTACATGTCTTTTCCAAGCCATTTTGCAATCATGCTGGGAATATCTCCTGTTTTATTTATCGCCAAATGTAAATATATTTTCTCTATGACTATTGTATTCTACGTTCATTACATATTGATTTTTAATTGAAGAATAAAGATGATTCCAAGACACCGTGGATCCTAACTCATTATTCAACGGCACTCGGCCCATCACATGTTCTGAATTTTCAGAATCCACGGGAACTGAGAGGTTACCAAACAAATTTCTCAAGAAGGCTTTGCTTGATTGAACTTTTGTCATAGCTTGGCATCCGCAAATGTCAGATTGACTATTTTCTTAGTTTTAATTTTGATCTGTATGACCTGAAGTAAACAGATTTATCAATGAAGCTCCTGATGAAATCTATCTTGCAACAAAGGTATGTCAAACAATTTTTACTTGAACGTTCCACACTCTCTCAGTTCTTGGTCAGAGTTTCTCTAGTAGGTATTTCATTCACAAATTTTCGAATGCCTGTAATAGCTCAGTTGGTAGAAGCGTGTACATGAGGGCTGTCAGAAGGACATACCCGCTGATCGCCCGGAGTTCCAAGCTGACGTTAGAGAACAAAGTACTAATCTATAAACTGTTAATAAGACCAGCAATGACATACGCCTGCCCAGTGTTCTGCAGCCTCCTCAAAACTCAGATGATGAGATTGGAGAGGATGCAGAACAAGGTTCTCCGTGTCATCACGGATAGCGATAGCGAGTTGGCCAACACTGAAACTATCGAAGAGTACATAAAAAATATTTCAGACAAATTTTCATCATTTACGCACTTAATACAAGGATAACTATTTACGCAGGCGGAAGGAGAAGTTAGTTTCTCCGGTAACAAAAGAGGCGTATTATTTCCTAGGGAGATAATGTGAGATATTTTCTCTCTAGGAAGTTTATATTATTATTTGACAATTAAAACAGTAATAGTATTGTTGAGAAAGCTGTCTATAAAATATCTGAAGCCAATCCTGTTCGATTTCTATCTCAGCTTTCCAAGTTGAAAAATATCAAAGTAGGCGTATGGCACGTCATAATGTTTGATACTACCTTTTTGTTGAATTGAAGTCCTTCCTTCCGGAAAAGAATTGAGCAGAATTGAGCAGAAATTGGTCAGAGACATACTACTTCATCTTCAGTAGAAATGATAAAAAAATTTAATTCCTTTTTGAATTTTGTGAGGTAATTAATAGACCTTACTCGTTTCGGCATGCTATTATAAGCTAAAATACCGCGATAATATAATGAATTTTTGCAAAATTGAGTTTTAATTTGGATAGTTTTTATTTAGGTTATCAGATTGCCTGGTTAGATGACTATGGCCATCAGAAGCAACAACATAGAGAGATTGGAATGTTTTTTCTTATTTTTTGTTAGGTGAATAAACGTGCAAATTTTCATTCTGAATAATAGAAGATTTCTTGGTTTGTATAATTTTGAAGTAGGTTCCAAGAAGGGTGATTTGAAAATACATTTCATAATATTATTCTGTTTCAATGGTTTCATAACTGATTTTATTGCAGTTCCCCAAATTGAAATTAAATACTGAAGCTTTAGATATATCAAACAGAAGTAAATATTTTTAAAGTGTTTTAGTGGAATATAATAAGACCTCAGTCTGTATAAAATGCTAATAATAGGAGATATTTTTCTCAGATCCAGAACATGCGTAGACCAAGAGAGAGTTTAATCAATGGTTTAACCTAGAAATTTTAAGTATTTTTTGTATCGTATACAAGAATTATCTACAGTGAGGGGTTTAATCTGATTTTCTGGTAAAGATCTTTTAGAAATATACATAAAGCAAGATTTTTCAAAATTTAGTCAGATGTGACATTTATAGTCTTTTGATCGACGCACGTGCTGGAACTTACACCTTGGTCCTTGGAGGACCCGGCGTGCAATTGCAATATCTTTTCCATTTTGGGTAAAACTTCCGTTACATTGAGAATCTGAATTTCAAAAAAAAACTTTCTTTTAATAATAACATAATCAACAAATTCATGCTGCTTTGTTTAGTGAATATTTGTCATGTCAGGATTGTCAAGTTGGTAACTTGAAAATCACTCGCGGCCAACTTTTCAAAACAATAGAACGTGAAGGCGAAGCTAATTTTGCGACATTGCCAATGTGATTCCAGAAATAATATTTAATCCACGCATCACATGGAATATTTCAGTGAATGAGTATGAAAAATGAGTTGATTTAACCACTACATTTTCCCATCAACACTTTAACTGCACATTTGGAACAATGATAATTATGTTACTAATTAACTAGCAAAATTTAAAGGACGAGCCAGACCACGGACATGTGCGCAAACATATCTAATATGAATACACATGCGCACAAAAAATAAAGAGCACTTTTTACGAGCTTACCCGACTGTACCTACAATACGGTTAGGTTGCGTCTTTCTCTATTTGCGCACATACCAAAAATGAATGTTTGTGATCCGACACGTTTTTTTAGGTAATTATTTCTTCGCAAAAATGCCTCCTACATGCTCTGTGTTTTAAAAAAATATTTTTCGTGCATTCAAAATTTCAATATCAAGAATTTTTTTTCAATCCAGTTATCTCACAACTAAATGGCTTCTTTCATAACAAAGAGTAGCCGGTATCAATGCCTTTCATTGAACCAACAATGAGTCTTAACTGTGAAGAGTACAATGCAACGTTGTCAGATTCCCTAAAATTCCTGCATACTGAATAATGATAAATATGAAATTTTTATAGTGGATAGTTTTCAGAAGCATTGGCACCCTAAATACTGACAATTTTTTTATAATAGTAAATAATAATAACAGTTCCTCACAAGATATTTCTGTCCTTGTGGTGCCAAAATATAGTACTGTCATCGGCAAAAACAGTAAATGAACCTGAAATTTGGATAGTCAGCAGGTAATTATTATACAATAAAAATAAAACAGGTATGGAACCTTGAGGAACTCCACAATTAATATTTTTCATTTCTGAATATGATGAACTTCTCACTTTCTGATTTTGTTCAGTTAAATAGGAATTGAACCAATTGAGAGTGATTCCTCGGAATCCATATTTTTGTAGTTTAAGCAAAAGGATTTTATGATTCACGCAGTCAAAAGCTTTAGAAAAATCACAACATGCAGCAGCTGCCACTTCCCCGCCATTAATTTGCGAATATAATTGCTCTCCTTCCATTGAATAGGCTTCATTTAGTAAAACAATTTTTTCAATAATATTTCATTATTCTTCCAGTAAAATTCTTGGAAGGAATGTGTATATAACACGAAAACGTCGGCAGATCAGCGGATGAAAAGAAAGAAAAACAGCAGAATAATGTATATTTTTTCAAATGAAGTACTCAAATAAATAAGGCAGTAAGTAAAACAGGAAAAAAATTAAACAAGTGAAAAACCTTCAGTTTGTTGGATTGCTTGCATGAGTTTGTACTTCAGACGTTCTTTCGTTTTATACCTGGGGAGGTCCAACAAGTTGAAACAGGTGTGAGCTACTGGCAGGAATTTATCGTCACTTGTTGGTTGGATATAAATCTGAAAAATGCAATAACTTGTCAACAATAATTGTCAAAACAATAAAATGACAATGATTTTTTCCCTCAGGAGTTTTGAAAAGAATGCATTTAAGGTCATACATTTATAGCATAGGAATCTGTATGCAGTGTTTGTCCGTATTATTCTGACCCACCCTATATAAATACTATTTATAACAGAATAATGATACTCCCTCATAAACACTCGAAGAGGACGGCTATCATTATTTCTCTTGCTGTGCTAGTTATTCATAATTTTTCAAGAATGCTCTTGAAGAAGGATAAAATTATTAAAATTAAAATTAAGTTAATAGAAACTTTTTTTCATATTTTTGGACGAGCTATCATATCCTGAAGTCCAGCGCATTTTTTATGAAACACCCTGTATTAGTGCATAATATGTTGATTAGTTGATGTCTAGAAACACGTTTTACATCTGTAGGATGGCATAGAACCCACTGTTAACTTTTTTACTGATATGTTGTATGTAGCTTTTGAATGATAGATTTGAATCTAGAAACGTTCCTAACAATTTGGTATGCGAAATGTTCATTGTTACATTATGAATATTGATAACTGTGGGTATCTGATTATTGTTATTGATGGAATATTGCATAACGATGGTTTTTGTATAACGAAGAAAGAATTTCCCTAGTAATAACTAATACACAGGACATTGTCAAACTACATCCAGAATTTAAGCTTTTTACGTATCCAAATACTGCAATAATAAACATTCAATTGAAGCTATGTTTCACACTAAAAAAACACTCGGGATAGGTATAGGGAAGCATTGTGTAAAAATAATCTTAAGGCAATAGCAAAGCGAAAATGCAATAATATACAAGGTATTCCATTTGAAATATCAAAGTTGTTGCTACTTTTCAATAGAAGCGGCAACGCCGCAGCGCTGAAAATATTTTAGATCGACAGAGCAAACTGATTATCCAAGAAACCAAATATTCAAAATAATCCTGTCCTTTTTTCCAGAAATGTCTAATAGGCCATAGAGTTTGAGACACCCTGTATATCATAACATTACTCTTATGTCTGAATAAATGGATACAGTGTAGAAAGGTAGTGGGTTTTTTAAATATTTTCATAATTGACTAAAAGTAAAAACGAACGTGACAACCACAACTCACCTTGATTCCTTTCATCCCTTGAATTGGTATTCTATAACTGCCAGTCAAAAACAGGAGAAACTTCTTTTTGTCTGCCAGAGACATTTCATGTAGCACTTCCCAGAACCATCTAATAGGCTCGTCTGATGACTTATACCTGTGGTTTCGAAAACACATAAAACATTACAAGAAAGAAGAAACTACCCAAATACCAAAACTACGTCACAATCACACTCGACGCGCGTTTCGCTAACAAAGGGGCTAAGAGCTTACTGAACCACTCATCCTACCTTACTATACCACTATTTCTTAATGGACGTCAAATTATCTAACATTCCGAATCTACCTACTACTTATCTGAGTGGCAACTTTGTTGGCGAAACGCGCGTCGAGTGTGATTGTAACGTAGTTTTGGTGTTTGGGTAGTTTATTTTTTCTTGAATAATACAATCTTCATTCAAAAAAAAAATCAAACAGAATTGAAAAAGTTTTTCTGATTTTTCCGGAAAATTTGAGGTTATGTGGAAATATTTTGAATACAAAAGTTGTAGATCTTTTTATTGCCAACAACTTTTTCATAAATTTTTTTTTTTAGGAACTTAATCGCTGCAAATCGTGAGAAACCATTTTTACCACCAAAAGTTCACCCCCTTCGCCCTTCTATCATAATCAAATCCTTATTTATGTCCTTGTTTATTTTTTGTACCTATTAAGGTTATAAAAAATTTCTATTCTCGAAAGGTTTCAACTGTTAATTTCAATAATTTTAATAAGTAAATATGAGTTTTGAAGAAAAATTAAAAAAACTGATTTTTTAAAATCTGTTTTTTAATTTTTTCGCGTTTTCTGGAAAAATTTCCACAGTAGTACTACTCTTTTATTACATAATCTGAAAGTAGATACTTCATCTAAAAAACTGGCAGCTGGCGAGCTTGAAAAGACGAACTTTATTGGTGAAACTTTTCAGTTGAAAATGAGGTCATTTTTCGTAATTTGTCGAAAAAAAAAAGGAAAAATCTGTATTCCGCTACAAAAAATTACAGCTAGCTTGAAACACGTAAGTTATATTTCCATCAAATTTCGTGAAAAAAAATTGATTTATGCGCGAAATAAAAATTAAAAACTGTATAATTGGTTTTTCCGATTTTCCCAGAAAACTTGAGGTAATGTGGAAAAATGTTGATACAAAAGTTGTAGATCTTTTTATTTTCAACAACTTTGCGATTCAACTTATTTCGATAGAAGGTCAACTTTCGTTGTCAATCGCGAAAAACTGTGAAATATCGCTTTCAACCCCTAAAAGTTCACCCTGTTCCACTCTTCTTAATTTTGTCGACTCTAACTTATTTTTCCCGTCATTCGAAAAATATTCTGCTCCTCTTCCAGTAGGTCTCATGCTGTTAATAAGTTTTTCTGCTTTTATATTTTTTGTCGTTCATCTTTGAATGTTTTCAAATCGTACCCATTTTTATATTCCGCCACCTCCTCCAGAGCGTGCCAATCGTAGTTTTCATTCCCCACGACAACAGCCATCAGTTCTTGTGAGTGGAACAACATCAGCACTCTTCCTTCGCAGACTTTCATGAAGCCGGTGTGGAATGATTGATACTGCTGCTTCACGGATTCGTTGAATATGTAATTTATGTACAGGTCGACATATTCTTGTCTGCAAAAACAAATCACAGTTATACTTTTTACGAACTTATTTGAGGCAGCAAACAACCAAGCGATCATACGAGGTTATAACAATATACAAATTGCCGCTGATAATCTGCATAGGCATAAATAACACGTTATTACCTAACGCTCCTCGTCTGAAGTCGATTGGTTGTCCACGTAGTAGTAGTAGTACTTTATTGTTATCACAAGAAACAATTTTGTTTATAATAGGGATATTAAAAAAATAATTATAAATTAAATATTCAAACTTGTTTAACAGTAATACAAAAAATGAATACAAGTATAATTCATAGATAGATAGACAGTTTTATTGACTATGTGACACATACAGGATATGGTAAGTCAGTGGAACAGAATATATATATATATATATATATATATATTATATACACATACATTTACATAAATAAAATAAAATTTGTATATCATACATACAAACATTACATGTAAACACAATATATGTATAGTAGCTAAATTTAAAACAAAAGAAAATTATGAAAGTGGGGTCACAAAAGGGATATTTGAATATAATCATCAACAGAATAGAAGCAATGACCCAGAAGCACTTTTTTCACATTACTTTTGAAACATATCATTCATGGATTTAATTTGGCAAGGTAATTTGTTATAAAGTTTGAAATTTAAAGAGTTTCTTTCTGATTTTACTAATCTGTAGCGTGGCACTGGTAAATCATAAGAGGTAACGGAACGTGTGTTATGATGATTTTTTTGGGATGCTCAGTCTCTTGGAATGACTTTCTGTCAAATTTTGTAGAATGTAGATACAAGAAAGTGGTAAATTTTGTAACATCTTGAAGAGTGGTTGACAATGTTCATTATATCTACTCCGATTAATATTCTTAGTGCTCTTTTCTGTTGTTTAAATATTTTTACAGAGTTACCCCATAAAATCGTACCATAGCTGATCAAAGAGTGAAAAATAGCGAAGTATATGTTTTTCAACATATTCGGGTTCAAACATCGACTGAGTTGCCTAAGTAAAAACAAAATACTGGACAGCCTAGTATGTCTATGTGGTGTGACCAATTCAGACAATCATCTACTACAACCCAAGCAATTTACAGTGGTTACCTCTCGTAATTTGGTTATTACTGGAAATAACTAGGTTTTGGGATTTTCCACTGTTTATGTGAAGATTATTTGCAGAAAATCAAGTTTCTGCTTCAGATATTATTGTTCATGTTCAAGAAGAAGAGAAATATTGGTATTAGAAGTAATGAAAGACGTATCATCCGCAAAGAGGACAATCTCACACTTTGTCATCATATGAAAGCTTAGGTCATTTATGTATATTATAAAAAGCAGTGGCCCCAAGACAGATCCTTGTGGAACACCTGAAGAATTTTTTTTATTTCAGATTTACAGTGATTAGATAGACATTTTGTTGTCTGCCCTCTAAATATGATTTGAATAATTCCAAGGCGTGCCTCTTATGCCATAAAATGCATGTTTTTCTAACAATAGCTCATGGGAAACATAGTCGAAGGTCTTTGAAAGATCACACATGATAAATAATGAATATTCATGACCTTCCAAATCCTCAACTATGCTTTCCACGATTTCAAAGAGTGCTTTTGTTGATATATTGTTAAAAACCCTGTAGAAAAACAGAGGCAATTTTTTATTCTGTATTATGGAAAAACATTTCTTGTGAATTTTAGGAATGCTCAGTCCCACACAATATTGAATATAAATGAGATATTGATTTTTTTTTATTCAGCTGAATTGCTCCAAAAATCACAAAATTCGTGATTTGGCGCCCTCTACCATCGAATCTAGTCATCCGATCGAGTTGGGCCAATGGAAACTTTTACTCAGAATGGCACCAGCTACAACATATCAAAAATCCAGCCATTTTCACCGAAATACTTTCTCCCATAGGTGTGTGTGTGGTCCTTTCCTATGAAACATCAGCAACAATTAACAATGTTTCAAAATGAAATTATTGAAATGAAACTAATGATAAAATTAGTTGAGTTTAGTTTTATACATTTATTATGTTTTGAAAAAAATTACGATCTTTTTTTAATATCCAATCCTTTACTTTGATTTCGTATTGTGGCGAAACTGCGGGCGATGCCGGACCTGAACGCTCACGTAGCCAGCGACCGACCGCGAATGACTTTCGAGGCGCTATGCAGTATGCACCGAGAAGAATCTGGACGATTCGAGACTTGCCCAAAAATTCAAGAGCTTTCGGAGAAGTGAACAGTGAATATAAAAAGAACCACGCAGCAGAGTTGGACATTCAGTGAAGTGAAAGTCGAATATAAATAGTAGAGTGATTGTTTCGAATATCTTCAAAACGCATGTGTTGTGAATAAAATGCAAAAACAGGTCGATTTTTAATCCAAGGGGGACTCCTATCATAACCTCAACTGTCATACCTCTCCCCCCACCCCTTGGGCACCATCATCGAAACAATTTGAATAGGGAAAGTAGTAAGTGTGACACGTCATTGAAAAGGTAATTTCATAAGGAATTCAGCCATGTCAATTTTTGCCACCTAACTTTTTATTTTGGCGCCCTCTTGCGGGAAAAATAACTGTTTTGCAAGCTATTTTGATATAAATTTGGTGACAGTGCATTATGGAATTTTTCTAAGAGAAAAAACAAAATGGCGGCTCCAAAATGGCGGACATGATTTGCAATTATGGTCCGATTCGATTCAGAATTGATTTGTGGTGGTTTTTAAAGTCGGAAATTATGATTTGTTCGTCAATGCAAAAAAAAGATGGTAGCTCCAAGATGGCGGACGAAATTTGTAATTCTGGTCCGATTAGAATCAAAATTAGTATGTGAAGATTTTCAGGGATTTTCAGGCGCGGTAAAATTCTGATTCTGTTACGCACAGAATAACCTACGTCACACATCTAAATAAAATATTATTTCCTAATTTGTATAAAATCTTTTTTTCATCAATTCAATTAATTCACTGTAGTCATACTGGAAACTTGTAAAACCTTCATATGCCAATTTTGAATCGAATCGAACCATAGCTACTAATTTCGTCCGCCAAGGGGTGGGGGGAGAGGTATGACAGTTGAGGTTATGATAGGAAGATGTCCCCCTTGAATTAAAAATCGACCTGTTTTTGCATTTTATTCACAACACATGCGTTTTGAAGATATTCGATCTGTTTCGTTTTCGGTGCCCCACCCTGTATATTATTTTTAAAATTTGTCTTTGTATCACTTCTAAATGATATACAGCCAACGATGCAAAACTCACTTATTTTCCTGGGTAACCGCAATATCTGAACCGTTCGGCTTCAGCGGAATGGTAATATTCTCACCATAAACGTCGCGAGATATTTCAAAACTCAACGCGAATACATCTTGAATGTCGTTGTCCTCATAATCGAGAAGGCTCTGCAGCGAGTTGGCCATGACAGGAGACAGACCCCTGAGGTCGTTCAAAGTGATCACTTCATCGAGAAGTTTCTTGTACAGCGCCAGAGGAAAAGGAATGTCGATGATGGTGAAGTTGTAGATGGCCAAACCCAATATCATGCCTGAGGAAGAAACGGACTGAAAAAATAACAAAGTTGGGTGTGATATATTTTTTCGATACCCACCTATTAGGAAAAACACGTCGTTATCTTCAAAAGTATTTTCAGAAAACCAAATTGCCCTCGTCTCTTCGTATTCTTTGAACATGCCGTATTTTGGGTCCAAAATTTCCCTCAAGAGCAATAGGAAAAACTCTTTGGTCACACCTCCGGCATCTTCAGCCTCTTCTCCATGGAATTTAACCTAAAATTTCAAACGATGTGAAAATACTTCAAACGAATATTTTTTTTTAAGAAAAATACAGTATATGAAGTTCGTTCGCATATTTATACGAAAAATATCCGTAATAAATAAACTTTAAAAAAACTTTTTAGAGAAAAGCTTTCATTTAAATGCACTACAAAGAAGAAAATTAATTTTGAAGTGAATTAAATCCATCATTTTGTTACATTATAAAATTTTAAATGATATAAAAGCTTGTCGCGAGAAGTATCTATGTATTTCTTATTATAAATTGAATTTAAAATTACCTCAAGATTTATTCTCGCGACAAGCTTGTATATCATTTGAAATTTTATAATGTAAAAAAGTGATGGGTTTAATTCACTTTTAAATTCATCTTCTTCTTTTTAGTGCATTTAAATAAAAACTTTTCTCTAAAAAGTTTTTTTTAAGTTTATTTATTTCTTTTTTTAGTTTTCTTTGGATGTGTTTTTCAGTTTGTTCATTTCAAATAATCCGTCATTGTTGCACGGTTGCTTGCCTGTTAATTTACCGTTAGAATTTTTTTCGAATTTCTACGCGTTCTCTATCTTGCTTTCGAGGGGGGAAGAGGAGTAAATTTTTTTGAAGATGTATTATTCAATGGTCAGATAATGTTCACAATTTTCACGAATTTTCTCGATTTCTATTTCGCGAATTTTCCTAATTTTTTTCGTGATAGGTAAGGGTGCGAGCCCTCCGATTGAGTTTTTTTTTATTATTATCTTCTATGCCCAGAACAGTTGAAACATTTTCCGAATTGCTTTGCGTTCTCTATTAACTTTTGAGGGTGGACAGGAGGGTGAAATTTTTTAAACCATAATATTTGACAGTCAGATATTTTTCACTATTTTTACGGATATTTCCGATTTTTATTTCGCGAGTTTTCCCATTTTTCTCGAGAAATTAGAGGAGGGGGGATGGCGAGCCTCCCCACCTAATATTTTCTTCGCTGTAATTTTTGAAGTCCAAATACATCAAGAAAACTTTCGATACGCGTTCTCTATACAGCTTTCGAGGGGCATGGGGGGACAATTTCTTTTTTTATAACATAATATTCCACGGTCAGATATTTTTTTACTATTTTTACGGATTTTTCCGATATCAATTTCGCGAGTTTTCCAACTTTTTTCGGGAAAAAGGAGGGGGACAATCGCTCTATGAATTTTAGAGCAGAGTAATGAAATTTTTAACAAAATTAAATGGTTTTATCTCTAAGAAAATTTAATTTTTCTGTTTTTCATTATTTACGGCGTGGTGGTCGTTATGCTATCGCGTTCGCTTCCTAACCATAAGGGCGTGGGTTCAAATCCTAGCACGGTTACCAATCTCGTGCATGGCATCTGACTTTCAATCGCAAGGTCCTCGTCTTCCCTAGCTCGCACAAGTCTCTCGAACACTTCTGATGGGTGGCTATAAGGGTGCAGCCGGTTAACGGAAAAAGCAAACAAACAAGAAGTGTTTCATTTGTTCCGAAGAAAAATGCAGAACCAATATACAGGGTGTCCCCCTACCCTATCTGCTATGAAAAAATCCCCAATATAAAAGTCTTACCGTTTTCGAGATATTTGTTTTTTACGAAAACATTGAATTTTTTCCTCTTTCAGTAGTTATTTCTGTGCGAATGGTATAATTTTCCACTTCTTCAATTAATTTTTTTAGTAAAATATTGCTGAAGGATTATTCTAACGTCTGCATTAAAAACATTTTCCGAACATTTCAGATGGGGGCTGAGAGAAATGTTTTATGGAAAGTTTTGGTAGTAGATTTTTTTGGTCATGAAGTTTAGCCCATCGTAGTGAAACCAACATGTACTCTACTGCTGCACATCACTTCAATAAATTGCCTAATTTGTGATGATTTCAAAATGGCATAACACAAGGGTGTAGTGAATAAAATCTAGCAAATGCTTATCCTATATATTTATCCCTTTCATTTATGTGTGAAATGAATAAGTCTGTCTCAAGAAAGTATAAGCATTTACTTAAAATTTGTTTTATTCAAATCCACCAAGTGTTTTGTTGCAAAAACAAATGAGATATTTTTATCGAAAAGGTGCGTTTCTGATAAAATATAGTTGGTCAATTATTTTAAGAAATCTTCGATTTTGCATTACCTAATGAACAATTTCAATCTTTTAAGTGTGAAAATGTTACTTTCACAATTATTTACCTCAAGTAAAATTATTCATTACTTGCGAGGAGAAGCTGCTCTCCACCGACTATTGTAGGGCCATTTGTCAAAGTACAAGTGAAGCTTGCTACCCAGAGATTACTCTGCACGAGCTCAATTTTACCGGCAAATGTTGCGAAAACATCATGCAGATCCAGATTTTTTAATAAGATTATTTGGAGCGACGAGTCTTCTTGTACGAAGGGCAGGACACAGTGAGGAACACTGAATTCGAATAATAAAGTCTCCGAGGTCTCCACCCAACAAAAACTAGAGGCAATGCAACTCTCACCAAATTCACGGACTCAGCAGAGGCCACTGAATTCGAATAACGACTTCACCGACGTCTCCACCCAACAAAATTACGGAGGCACTGTAAATTCCATCAAAATCACAGACAGGAGGCCCTCGAATTCAAATAACGAGGTCACCGAGGTCAGCAGAAGCCCACAGTATTAGAAAAACTAGGTCCCCGAGGTCTCCACCCAACAAAATTATGGAGGCACCGTGAATTCCACCAAATTCTCAAACAGGACTCAACTGATTTCGAAAAGTTATTTCCCCAAGGTTTCCACCCAACAAAAAACTAGTCAGTTTCACTATATTCACTGACAAGGCTCTTAGGGGTCGCTAATCAACCATAATGAGACCCGCAAAGTCTACATTCACCAAAAAAAACGGAGAAACTGCAAAACTGAAATATTTTGTAGACCACTGAACAATAATCCTATACGAAGATCTGGAAAAGAGAAGAAAAGAAAAGAGAAGAAAAGAAAATAAAGAAAGAACCTTGAAAACGTGGCCCAAAAACATAACAATGAACTCATAATTCCGAAGAACGATGAAATAAACCACCAAATTTTTACAAACAGTATGGAAGGTATGGATACAATCGTTACTAGTCCCCTTCAGATAGATAGATAGATAGATATCCTTTATTAGTTCTTTGTAATAAAAACCTTTTCAGGTGTAGAACAGTAGTATATAATATACAATAAACACATATACGCACATATACAGATTAAAAAAATAAATAAAACAAAGATGAATATATACAGCAATTATGTTATAGACGTCCTATTCAGACCTGGTTTAAGAGAGCCTAAAACTAAATCACATTGCAGGATCGTAAGATATGCAGTATTTGAGAGTAACATCATCAGTTTAGATAGGGTCATTGAAGAATTCTTCCAGTGAATAATAAGCTTTGGTGAGAAGCAAAGTTTTCAATTTATTCTTCAAGATTGTAGAAGACAAAGTTCTGAGAGATTCAGGTATCTTGTTATAAATAGTGATGATTGAAAAGGGTATATTTTTTTGAAGATAGGTCAAATGTGTCTTTATATTCAAAAGGTTGTTTTTGTTTCTTGTATTGTGGTTATGATTCCTATCATGAGTCGCAAATAGGGATATATTTTCTTTGATAAATACTACAGATTCATAAATATAGAGACCGGTTAGTGTTAATATTTTCTTTTCTACGAATATTTTTCTGCAGCTTTCTCTCTGGGAAAGATTGAATATCTTTCTTAGACACCGTTTTTGCAATATAAATATTTTTTGTGTATGTACAGACATTCCCCAGAGAATAATACCATATCTAATGTGACTCTGAATATATCCATTGTATGCTAACATCGCAGCCTCAGTGGATACATTCTGAGTAATTACTTTCAGGGCATAGCAGTATCTCGACATTTGTGTAGCAACTTTATTTATGTGACTCATCCAGTCCAGCTTTGAATCAATTGAATCAAAATGGAAGGAATAATAGAAGAGAGAAGATGGCTGTTCACCTTTCCTTTCACAACCCCCTTGACAATATAGCTACACAATGCATTGAACCAGATTACCACAATAATTATTAATATCAGATAATAATTAATAATCCTAAGCTATTCGCAGTACTCCGATTAATATTTACAATGCATTAGCAGCAGGGTTGACAATTGGATATTCGGTAGATATTCCAGCAGAAAACTGTAATTTATTTGGAAATATTATAAAAGATCGCTGTCACTATGGTATGAAAAACATATCTTGTCAGTGCCATCTCACAGTTCAGACACGCAAAATATTTGTCTTTATATGAACCTTAAGTTTGACGTGGTCTTTACGGGACACCCTGTACACAAGGAACGTTTTCATTTTAGTTCAATATAAAATTTTATAGGTTATTGTTCAAAACACAGTTTTTGCAAATGAGCATCAGTCCTTAACCACTAATCAAAATAAATGTTTTTACTTTACCTTCAGAGGTTTTTTGAGATCACGTGGATCGACCATGCCCAATTCTCTCAAGGCGTCTTCTACAATGTGTTCTCTGGAAACGTTCAATACCAAAAAGTGGTTTATATTCGGTAAATCCTGTGGCGAGATAATCATCGCTATGAAGGCTTGTCGAGCCGCACTCGACATTGCGTTGTGCATCTGCAATTCGGAAACGGTAACAAATTTCGTCAAACATATTGGAAGTTCATTACCTGTAACGACTGGTCCATCTCCAACAACTGTACCTTGGCGTTGGCGTCAAAGACGAATGGATAGTTGCATAGATACAGTTTTCCTGTCTGAAAGAAACACAGTAAATGCTTTCAATAGGTCAATAATAGACTGGTGCCTATAATTTTTGTAAAAAAGAAAAAAGTGGCAGGCGAAGACTAGGTGGAAAATGTTGTTGAGGTTACAACTTTAAAGAAAAAAAATTAAACACGAAAACACCCAAAATGGTGAAATGGGGATGCACTTTAGGGGTTAACTACGGATTTTTATGATTTGCGGCGAAACGTGAGCTCTGAGCGGAAAATGTTCAATTACACCATTTTACACCAAGCAATAGAGCATAAAATGAGTGAGTTTTTAACAAAAATACTAGTAGGAAACCGACTATGCCATCACATGAAGACAGTCCTTAGTTATATTTTGTTATGTTTGACTCGTATCTGTCATTTATTAATTTGTTATAAACATTTAAATGACAAAAACTCGTTTTTATTAATTGTTTTGCTTATAAAATAAAATCTAATGGAGCAATATGGTTGCTCCAGTGAGAATTGAAAAAACCGGAACATTTTGCGATTTTTTGAAAAATTAATATCATGTGTACTTTATGTGTCCGATCGTTAGTTTTTGCACAATTGCAAATTAATTTTTTTTTGCACTTTCTTGCAGCGTGCCTGGATGCTCTGGTGATAGTCCGATTTCAATTTTTCGAACAGATTATGGAAGAAAACGTATATTCTTATTTTGCGCTACAATGGTGTGAAATGGGTGAAAATGCATGCAAACATGACTCAAAACCGCCGAGCCCTGTATACAACAATGAAATCGGTATTTTAAATCTGGCGCGGACACAGCGCGCATGCGGAACTGCGGGATCAAAAGTAGAATGGTACGGCTAGGCGCTTGTTTTGTGTTTGGGCTAGACGCTTATGAATTATTAAATATTACTTTGAGCTTACGATGATGAAATGATATACAGGGTGGGGCATCGAAAACGAAACAGATGGAATATCTTCAAAACGCATGTGTTGTGAATAAAATGCAAAGACAGGTCGATTTTTAATGCAAGGGGGACATCTTCCTATTATAACCTCAACTGTCATACCTCTCCCCCCACCCTTTGGGCACTATCACTCAAACAATTTGAATAGGGAAAGTAGTAAGTGTGACACATCATTGAAAAGGTAATTTCATAAGGAATTCAGCCATGTCAATTTTTGCCACCTAACTTTTTATTTTGGCGCCCTCTTGCGGAAAAAATAACTGTTCCTTATTCCAAATTATAATACTGCATTTGCAAGCTATTTTGACATAAATTCGGTGACAATGCATTATGGAATTTTTCTAAGAGAAAAAACAAAATGGCGGCTCCAAAATGGCGGACATGATTTGCAATTATGGTCCGATTCAATTCAAAATTGATATGTGGTGGTTTTCAAGGTCGGAAATTATGATTTGTTCGTCAATGCAAAAAAACAAGATGGTGGCTCCAAGATGGCGGAGGAAATTTGTAATTCTGGTCCGATTTGGATCGCGAATATCTTTGTAATTATTCCACTCAGTCTTCTGGCATTTTGCAGGCAATCCAAATTTGAGTCAGAGAATAAGTATAGAAATTGCCAGAAGTGCACCGAGTTACATAATTATTGCAAAATTGTTCACAACATTAGCGCCTTCTGGCGGGTCTTTATCTTCCACCTAGTCATCTGGCAATTGTTTCTCTACTTATTTGGTTCCCCTTCGATTATTCTGAAACTTTCCAGCCCTGCACCTTATCACTTAGTTAACGTAAAAAAAATGCACGTTGAACCCTCTACCCTCGCGTTATTCTTCCGGGGTGCCTTCTGGCGGCCCATCTCACGCTACGTAGGTAACAACCGAACCTGTAAATGATAAAAGTTACCTTGCACCGAGTCACCCGTACCCCACGTAGCCAGCTCTTAGACTATTAGACTAATGGTGAATTTATGCAGCAGTCATAAGTTTTGAGTAATAAGAAAGGACATTCGTCAATGATTGGTTAGAATAAATGGTACAACCAATCATTGACGAATATTCTTCAATGATTGGTTAGAATAAACGGTACAACCAATCATTGACGAATATTCTTCCTTATGACTTAAAACTTATGACTGCTGCATAAGTCCACCATAACTGCTGAAAGCCTGTTTTCATAAGTTTCATAATCTATTCACTATTAATTCTACTCACCCCTTCGTCAGTGAGCCAATTAGCATAATCTACCCTAACATCCAGGTAGTCGGCCAGGTCGTTCATGTGGAAAATGGTATATGGTATTTTTAGACCCAACGCAGTGTGGTTGAGTTTGTTCAATAATGCCATGACATCTAACATGGCCACGAGACTAGAATCATAGAAGGCTGTCTGTAAAAATGAATTGTTGATGAAGAATATTTAACCACAAATCATATGAAAATATGCTTTGCAGTACTGTGGAAGTGGGTCAAAATTCACTAGCAAGACATCACACGAATGTACAGATAAACAGACAACCAAAACAAGTTGAATGAAAAAAATTTAAATGTGGAAAAAAAATTACTTGGGAAATTACCGTCCAATTTCAATTCGGCCAATATTTTCAAAAATTATTGAAAAGATAATGGATAGAAGGTTAAGAGAATATCTGAAAAAATTAAAATTTTTGTATGCAGAACAATATGGTTTTCGAAAATCTTGTGATACTGAGTCTGCGGCAGTAGATACGATTTCCAGAATAAAACTGGAATTAGATTCGACAAAAAAATGCGCGTTATTATCACTAGATTTGCGGAAAGCCATCGATATGGTTAACCACAACATTCTTTTAAGAATATATGATATTGGAATAAGGGGAAAAATTTACATTTGGTTCAAAAATTATTTGGCTGACAGAAAACATCTGGTATATATCAAAAATATACTTAGTTCAATTAAAAATATAAACTGTGGGGTGCCACAGGGATCTATACTTGCTCCGATCTTTTTTTCAATATATATATATATATATATATATATATATATATATATATATATATATATATATATATAAACTCGATATCAGAACTCAAATTGAAAGGTCAAATTAAACTTTTTGCTGATGAAACAACTATTGTATATTTTGCAGGGAATGAATTCGAAATTCTGTCTAATATTATCAGGATTTTCAAATCCTATCTCCTTGGCTACTCGCTCACAAACTATTATAATATAACAATGTTTCACCTTTGACAGTTTTTGCTTTTGTTTCTTTCTGATTGATATGACTTATTTACTCATGTTTCACAGATTATCTGTATCATTCCTTTTTTAATAATTGTACCCATTGTCGTTATACAATTTATGTTAAAACTTAATCCCTCTATAAACAGAAATGTTTCTTGGGATAAATAAATAAATAAACAAAGACTAAATATCCTGTGGAATATTGTCCAATTACCTGCACCATGGCATCATAAAATCACCCATATTTATTTCTCGCAAAAATTAAATCCGTACTCACATGGTGTTCGGGGATATTTTGGTTTCTTAGGATATAACCAGCAACACCCTTGAATATATTCACTAGTCGTTCCATATAGTCACAGCTCATGGTGCTCAACCAGCCGCTGACGACTTTGCTGGCGACCTGCTTCAAATTAAGTACTGCGGTCGCAAACGGTTTCTGCAGCCGAAGGTATTGCTTTGGATTGTTGAATTCGTGGTAGAGAGGCAGAGTGAGGTATATGCGCAGCGTTTCTACGTCAGGAGGCGATGCGGACAGATTTGGGAGGATGTCGTCTACTATGCAATTCCATATCTGAAATACGAGAGTGTTGCGGAATCGTGACTTTGAAATATCGAAGTAAAAATTGACATTGAAGCCTGCGGTGTGTCCATAGATTGAAGAAACAAGAAAATATTTGACTCGGTTTAATATAGCTAGTAATATTATGTACTCACCAATTCGGTTATACTACTGTTCTCAATTCTACCTATAAGCGAAAAAGTGGCCTCTGCCACCTCCATATCAACTCCATGGTGTTTGCTGGTACAATTATAGTGCTTGTCGTTATCTACCAGGAAAGATCCGTTAATACAAGACACACTCTTGAAGACGGTTTCTAAGAACGACAGCACGTCTTGATTCACGGGGCTAGTACTAGGAATGCGTAGCAAGTTTTTCATATAGTCATAAGTTAAAGTTAGAATTTGAGTTCGAGGATCTACATCTCGACAATCGTATGGAGGCAATTTGCTTTCTTGCTTGATCACCGACACAAAACAGTGATCGCCACCTGAAAACCATTTCTTTCGTTTATTTCGAGTCATCTCATGGAAAGACAATCTTAATTGCAAAAATAAGTCAAATTCATAGAATTTATTATTTCAACATTTTTGGATTGACGTGGCCTTTACTTGATGGAAATTCATAGTATATGACACTAAGGTAAACACGATTAAATTTCCACAGATTTTCTGTGGAAATTTAATCGTGTTTACCTTAGTGTCATATACGTTATTTCAACAAATTTTTCATACTCATTCATTAAAATATTCCATGCGATGCGTGAATTAAATATTTCAAAAATCACATTGGCAATGTCGCAAAATTAGCATCGCCTTCACGTTACTCCATTGTTTTGAAAAGTTGGCGGCGAGTGATTTCCAAGTTACCAAACTGAATTTGTTGATTTTGTTATTGTTAACAGAAGGTAGATTTTCTTTATAAAAAACTGTTTCCAATGACAATTTAATTCATATACTAAAAATGCCATATCGATGGGTTTTTGACAAAACATCGTAAGCGACAAAAGTCAAATTTTACAGGAAGCGGTTTTTCCTCATACTTTTTATCTTTCAACACTTGGAACTATCAAAATATGTAGGGCTCCATTTCATTTGCCGAAAAATCGTCCATGTGAATAAAATTTAGTACAATGTTTCATTTTCATTTAATTGTTTTGCATACGATAGTTTGTCAGACCAATTCCAAAGTTTTCTTTCAACTAGATATGTCGCTTAAAATACTCGTAAGATGTTTTGTGGGTATCAGTTTCGATCGAATTTTGTCCAGAAACAAAATTTGCTCGAAATGAAACTATTTTTATTTAATGAATATTACTATTAGTTGAGCTAGAAATACAATACGGTTTTTCTCTTCAATGCTTGTTTTATGTTTAGGGTCATGTTTGCCTCTTTGGCAATTTTTAGCCAATATTGCATCACCTGCATTATTCTTTGTTTATCTCAATGTCATTTGCGAGATGCACAGCGTTTTCAATATGAACTTCATTTTCGTTTCCATTCCAGGTAATGAAGTATTTGAAAGTTCGATTCCTCCTGCTCGTATTTATTCGTCTTCATTCAACTTATTTTTCTTTAATACATGATAGAAGCCAATATCTCTGTATCTGGCGAGTACCCAATCCCCAATAATATTAAAAAATATCGTGACGTGCTTGTTTTGTGGATTGTTATGAACACGCATTTTGACAACGCTTGTTTTGGCACTGATTTTCTTGAACTGATTTCAATCTACAGAATGTATTTTCTCTCTTTTTGAGATTCTTCTTTGAAACTT
The DNA here is from genome assembly GCA_944452925.2 of Chrysolina oricalcia. Lineage (NCBI taxonomy): Eukaryota > Metazoa > Arthropoda > Insecta > Coleoptera > Chrysomelidae > Chrysolina > Chrysolina oricalcia. Next base: position 61,004,379 of record OX101823.2, read on the forward strand.
TTTTACGTTTCTTCAGACCAGACTCTCCCATGTCATTCGTGTCATTTTCGTTAATTTTTCCTGAATCTGAACTCTAATAAAAAAAATCCGAATATTTTTCTTCGTAAAACAAATTTAAGGTTTCCTCAAACCAACGCGGGACTGGAGCAGGCACGGGATGAACGCGAGTCTAAATTCTATAGCAGGATATGTAAAAATGCATACCGGCACGATTATTCGTATTCCGAAATGCAGGCAAACAGCGAAATATGTTTCGTTTGCTACGTGTACTGTTTTCCTAACAATTTGCACAGTTCCCAATTTCCGTTTCCGCTCCCGCGTTCCCGCTTTGGTTTGAGGAAACCTTAATCAGAATAAAATCTTTTCCATTTCTTAGTTTTATGAGTACTTTTTCCTAACTCATCATCATTCTCAGATTCTGAACCGGTTGAATAATCACGAGTCTCATATGAACCGGCAATTCATTTTCAACGAGGCTGCTTGTAGTCACATTCAATACCCTGCATTATACCATCATTTGTATCCAAATAAGGAACTACTGTAATAATTAATTCATCAACAAATACCACCGGAATGTTATCAATGTCAAACAATGTTGTGTCTAATGGATTTTGATTTATATTGAATGAATCACTATCATTAGGTAGGTCTGATATTTCATATTGCTCTTTTGTCATGGAAACAGCAGATGGATTCAAATTTTCATCTGGTGTGCTTGTCGTTAATCCAGAACAGTGAACCGGCTCATTATTAATCTGTGAAACTATTACTGCCTAACTTATTGTTCGCTTCATTTTTCAGAAAGCTTCGTTGTCCTCTTGAAAAATCCATCCATAAAGACAACAACAAGACTAGCATCGAAATAAAAGCTGGATTGTACAACAAAAACTTAGTTTATTCACAATCAGAACTTATTGATTCAATCAAAAATTCCCCTATTCAAATAGAATTTGCCAGGATAACTCGAAATACTATAATGTAATTTCTAGGTTTAGGCACTTCACTCTCCACTGCAGTAACCGTTCTCACGGTGTCGTTCTATCATTAGGGAATGATTCACATGTAGATCATCGTAAGTAACAATTTGGTTGAAAAATCCAAATTTCGACAAATTTGTCGCTTACGATGTGTTGTCAAAAACCCATCGATATGTCGCGGTGTTTTGTCATTATGACAGCGAAAAAAGATTTCCCTAACTTTTTCACCGACAAAACGGAACCTAACTTTTGAAAGCATAACAACCAGCATTGTAAACAAATTTTTGATGACGTTATGTCAATTTTTCTCAAACTTGCGTTGTCAGAAAAGTATCTTATTTGTGGAAATGTCGCGATTTGGGCAGTCTTCGAGTGGAGAAATTGAAGAAGCCATCAATAATAATGCACCTCGCAATACTGTGAATTCAACTACGTCAATTTGGCGACAATTTGAGATATTTTGTTTGGAAAAAAAATATGAACTCATCGCAGAAACTTCCACTGAAGAGCTTCTACTTTATGTGACCGGGCATTCAACATGAAGAAGAACAATGGAGAAGACTATAAAGAGAGTGCAGTCAAAACGATTTGAAACACTTCAGCAAAAATGTTACAAGAGAAGTACTTCAAAAAATATAAAACAATTTTTAATCCGTTCACATACAGTTTAAGAAAGCGAGAAATGCACGCGACACAAAACGCAAAATTTTGAAAGCAATCCCAGAAAAAAGGAAGGTGAGTTCTGAGGCTCTCACAAAACAAGAAATTTTTGTTAAGGCACTGTTCTGGAGTGAGGAAGAGCCTATAGGCCTTCAAAGAAAGGCTGAGTCAAGTCACTCGTCTGACCAATATGGTTAGACCAGCGCGGTCATTTGGTTGACTTGACGACCATGAAACTGTTTGAAATTACAGTTATAAAAGGGTTATGTTTACTATGTCCACTGGGTAATAATTACAATAATCAATTATTTTCAAAGGATTAAAGGATAATTACCACACTATACCACATAACTCTTTGAGTTATGTGTGCTATACGCGTTCGTGTGTAACGTTAGTACCTATAGGCTTTGATACAATTTCAATTATTGGAGTGTTTGCTCAATGTAGTTGTAGTTATTCGAGATTTGAGTTTCTATCTAATGGCAGTTCCTTATCTTGGTGGCAATCTATGACAAAAATACCATTATGTATGCACTAGAAGATGGATGATCTTGTTATTATTAAGTCATTGAAGGGATTACAATCGATATTCCTGTTCTACTTACACCTTTCTATATGAAGTTGGTAATTTCAATAGTTCGACTGAAATAATCAAGAAAAGGGGATTATTAATAATTATCGTTCCAGCTGAGAAACCGGTAAAAGTTATTTCTAGACTGCTGAAGTTACTGTACTGATCTAATGATTCTAATGGATAATGAATATACCTACCTACTTTCAGTTCATACTGTTAACAAACCTTAATTAGCTGTTTCAATTTCATAATTACGATGAGTAAACGACAAATAAATTGCCCTTTTAGTTTCACTCTGTCTAAATTTTATTGAAATTATCGTCTGCCATAATATAATTCATATTTTTTTAGGTCATAATTTTGAGAAACTATCATTTCTTCCTAATTTACCTGACAGTGACCACTCCGTAAACGTAGAGGGCAGGTTTGATATGTGACCAATATTTTCAATCATCTGATCGGTCCGACTCATCGTCATACTTCATACTGAACGCGCGTGCCTTGTCCGACCGGTGACTTGACGCAGCCAAACTTTTATCATATTGCTGCCTATGAATTGGCTTGGAGAGGTGGAGAAGCAGCAAATTGCAAGGTATTCTATTTTAAAATCGAGACAGACAACCGTGGAAGAGAGACCGGAAGAGTTGAATATAACCCAGTGTTTTCGAAGACAGCACAAGGAGGAAATCAGAAGTTGGCCGACAGTAAATGGTTGGTAGCAAACACTGAAGAAGATTGTTATGTCCAGTAAAATTGTTTAAACAAATTATGGAAAGACGGGGAAACCATATCACATATGAAAAAAAAATTTTAACTCCAAATCCTTTCTGGCAAAAAACAAATTCTAAAGGATGGTATAAGAATTCTCCTATTGGGATAAATGAAATATCTAAATGGACCAAATCCTCAGCGAAAAATATTGGACTTGATGTGAAGCGGGTGAAAATTACGAACCATTCTAATCGAGCTGCCGCCGTAACTGAATTGTCCAGGAGTGGTATAGGTGAACAAAAACTTGTGAAAATTACGGGACATAGCAACCCATCGTCATAAAAACCGTAACTTCGGTTAGATGAAGAACATCATAAAAAATTCATTGGTTCCATTCGCACTACCGTCCAGGAAACAGTTACTACCACCGCTCAAAATACTAGCATGCAGCAAACTATTAATAATATAGACAAGAAAGTTCTGAAAATCAAGCTTTTTTTAACAATTGTACTTTTCCGTTAAATGAAGTAAAGTAATTTACATCTAATTTTTAATTTATTGATTCACATATTCATTAAATTGTCTTACCGAATTACACTCTAGCTTTTTTTGACGAAGTAAACTTGACATTTATAATTCGAATTTTGTTGCCATTAGGCAATTTAACTCAAAAAACTGCCCCAGAAAAAATTACTCGTCCTACAGACTCGTAATTTTTTCAGGGGCAGTTTTTTTCGTTAAATTGCCAGGCAACAGAATTCTCATCAATACATGTCAAGTTTACTTCGACAAAAAAAGCTCTCGTGTAATTATAAGTGAAAAAAAAAGTGTAAAACTGGTGAATTACGGTGTGTTTAATGTGCTGGTGAAAATAAGGAGACATTTGATTGTGTCTATCAAAGAAGAAACGTGTGCTAGAAAATACCAGTTATCATTCAAAAAAATGCCCGTATCGAAATTACTTGAGACCGACAAAAATATCATTTGGGTTTTTTGTTCAGGAAGTTAAAATACGTAAATTTTTCAAATTCAGATGCTCAATGTAACGGAAGTTTTACCAAGAAAAAATATACTATTTCAAATTGAATATAGAAAATAGTAACAATTTACCTGCATATATCCTATGGATGACCAAATTTTTAACGTCGCTTGAAGTAGGCACTAAGGACATGCCACTAGGTGAAACCCATGGTCCTAAAACAACTTGAGGAGTCGAAGCACTGGTGGGTTTCCGGAGCCCCAATTGCCCAGATCCGCCGATACCAAAACTGTACACTCTTCCCCTCGAAGGGACAAGGGCCAGGGAATGCTGACGACCACTTGCCACTTGGGTTATGGTTGAGCCCATCAATTCTATCACCTGAGATAGGAACAAGATTCACACTGAAGAATGTAAATGGTTAAAACATATATAGAATTCGCTATTTTCCTAAAACTCCAAAGTCGAACTGAAAATTATTTTTAGAAACTATTTTGCCTTAGCTCCCCACCTAGTGAAAGATTCAACCCAACATAAAATCATAAAAAAGTTGGAGTATTTGAAACAGAAAAAAATCGAATATGTATACTCTTGTGACGTAGAATGTCTTCACTAGAATCTAGTATTTTTTGTAGACCTAAGTTGATGGTACAGTGGAACCGCTGCCATTTGCTGACATTATTTATGTTGTTATTGTAACTGATTTGTGAAAATGGAAAGAAACTTTTTCAAAGCTAGCAGGAAAACTTTGCCACCCGTAAACTATTTAATGATTCAGCGAATTTTTATCTCGCAAACCAAACTATTTGAGTGTGGATACGAAAGGTTTGAAAGATGTGAAGTAAGTACTCTTTATTTGGAACTCAAATTCCGTTAACCGGGCGCTACAAGCTACAAAAAAAATTTTTTTTGGGGACTTACGTAGTTTGACCTCCTGAACAAAAAACCCAAATGAAATTTTTGGCGGTCTCAAGTAATTACGGAGATACGGGCCTTTTTTTGAATGAAAAATAGCATTTTCTGGTACACGTTTCTTCTTCGAAAAACACACTCAAATGACTCCTTATTTTCACCAGCACAATATACACACCCTAATTCACCAGTTTTAAAGTAGGTTATTTTGTGTGAAAAGTGTTCTTAATTTTTTCGTGCGCATGTATATTCATATTCGTTTGTGCACATTTCCGTGATCTTCGTTCTTTTGAATTTTGCTAGTCATTTAGAAACAGTATGAGTACCATTGTTTCCAATGTGCAGTCAGAGTGTTGATGGGAAGATGTTGTGGTTATATCAACTCATTTTTCATACTCATTCACTAAAATACTCTATGTGATACGTGAATTGAATATTTCTGGAATCACATTGGCAATGTCGCAAAATTAAAATCGCCTTTCCGTCAATTCCATTGTTACCAACCTGACAACAGAAATATTCAGTAAACAAAACAGCATGAATTTGTTGATTTTGTATTTGCTACAAAAAGCTACAATTTGTTGATAAAAAACTGTTTTCAATGAAAAAAAAAAGTGTAAAATCGTTGAATTAGGGTGTGTATATTGTGCTGGTGAATAAGGAGTCATTTGAGTGTGTTTTTCGAAGAAGAAACGTGTACCAGAAAATGCCAATTTTCATTCAAAAAAAGACCCGTATCTCCGAAATTACTTGAGACCGCCAAAAATTTCATTTGGAATTTTTATTCAGGAGGTCAAACTACGGAAGTCCCAAAAAACATTTTTTTTTGTAGCTTGTAGCGCCCGGTTAACGGAATTTTACCTGGAACTCTTTCTGATGGCATGAATATCCCCTTACTTTTAATGTTCATATATAGGGCTGATTGATCAGGCTATGGTGATGATGCTGTGGGTTATGTGAAGCTGGAAAAGCAGGGGATTGTCATGTGCCGTATAATTCATGAGCACAAAGTACGGAGCAAACCATATTTTGTTATAATTACTATTGATGAAAGTAATGATGAAATAAAATATTGTGACTGTGAAAGTTGTGTAGCATCCCAAGATAAGAACTCACTTTGAAGTAATCTTCACAGCAGTATAGACAGAAAGATGTTGATGAGGGGATATTCACTCGGTTTACTGTGGCGCACCAAGTCTTTTTTACAGTTTCTGATTTTGGTTCACTCACGAATATTTTGATCGAATTCAAAGTGATGTTCGGAAAAGAAACAAAACACTTTTCACATTCATTGCTTCAAGAACCTATAGAGAATATAATATCAGCAACGGCTTTTTGATCAACAGTAAAATTTCTGACAGATCGTACACATTAAATGACAATAGTGATATTCGACGAATGCCTCCACGATTCCAACGTTGTCGGATTGTGACAGTGACGTAGAATGTATGCGGAAGAACATTTCGGAAATATCAATTTTCGTAACTAAATACAGGCGAAAATTGATATGTAAAAATTAAACAAATAAATATTTAGGTATATTATTTGAGATATGGAGATTTCAATGACATACATTTTGAAATTTAGGAAATTTTGATTTGCACAGATTCCAACTGAGCATTGAAAGTTTTAGTTGAAGTCACTGCAAGTCTCATAAGTGAAGTTGAAATCTGCCTAGTTTCAAGTGCGAACAATTTTTCTGTTATTTTAAATTTTCTCAGTGACATCAATTTTTTATAGAACATTTAACATGTTTTTTACAAATTCTATTATATATTATATTATCATTACATGAAATGTTAAGTTTTGGAAACCTTACAATGACTTTTTTCCCGCTGCTAAAGAAACGTTTGTTGTAAGGAAATTTTTAGTAAATGTTATCGAAACTAAATAGACATGGCCTAAACGTCAGATGCGTTTTTGTTACCACGTTTTATAGTTTTGACGTTTTATGTCACGTCATACGAAAGCGCGGTCAAACGGGATAAAAAGTACCCTTTTGTCCGACTCCTGGTACTAAGCTACCTCCCCACCAATTTTCAGCCAAATCGGTTCAGCCGTTCTTGAGTTATAAATAGTGTAACTAACACGACTTTCTTTTATATACAGGGTGGCCCATCGAAAACTTGACATGTGGGTTTTGGGTACCAATATCGTAGATCTGGAAAAACGCTCGGACAGGTCGATTTTAGTTTCGAGGGGGATATTGTGCCCTCCTACATGCAGCACCGTCACGTCAACCCTCGAGCAGTGGGGTGAACAACCCTTGAAATTTGAATAGGGAATAGGAGTCGTATGGCACATCGTTTGAAAGCCCGTTGAATTCTCGAAACAACGGTCGACAGTTTTTCAAACGGAATTGAGCCATAATTAAGTTAAGAGTAAAATTCACTTAAATTATTCTCATCTTAACAAATGCTCGAAATGCCTCCAACTTCCATGCAATGATACAGATTTTGTTGAAAACGTTCTCGTACATTTTGGAGCATGTCTAGAGTGATTTGGCGATATTCTTCTGTGATTCGTTGCCGTAAATCTGCTAGTGAGGCCGGTGGTGTAGCATAAATTCTGCTTTTCAAATGACCCCACAGAAAGAAATCTAAGGGAGACAGGTCTGGTGATCGTGGGGGCCATTCAATTGAACCTCGGATAACCTAAAAATCGATTTTGACACATGTTACTTGACCAATACTATGGAGGCCAAAAGTGGGGTAAGTTGGCAAGATATCGAAAAAGTAAATGTAAAAAGTTGCTTGGAAATCAATTTTATAATCAGAGTTTCAAGAAACTTATCGTGAGTTAGTACTGACCTGACGGGGAAGAATTTCGTTAATGTTAGATCCATGGCCCAATTGGCCAAACATGCCGGCTCCGCACGTGAAAACCCCACCGTCGAGCGTCAAAAATATCGAAAATTCCTCACCGCAAGTGATGAATCTAACTTTGATGGCTCTCAGGGTTCGAAGTTGCGTAGGAAAAGCCTTGTTCTCGGTGTCATTCAAACCAAGTTGTCCCCGTCTATTTTTACCTGAAATCGAAAAAAAAATAACAAACCGAAAGATATTACAATATTTGAGGGAGAGCATAAGGTGTCATGTTTTGATATGGCCAATAATTTCAATGCCCACTTTACTCAAACTGGAAAACAAAAGGACTTTGATCTCAGTTTTATTGCCCAAACTCCATCCAATCACTGAATACAACCTTTTTGAACTAGTCAGAAAAATGAAAAATTCCACACGGACATGATCATCTCAAACAATCTTTTGAAAAAATGCTCAGAGGAATTAGGTTATCCCTTGACCTATAGAGGAATAAGTCTCCTTTCTACTGTATCTAAGTTGTTCGAAATGAATATTAAAAATGAGTTACTACATTTTTCCTTAAAAATAAACTCCTTTCGTCAAAACAACATGGTTTCATGCAAGATAGAAGTACCAAAACAGCGTTATATGATTTCATTGAACATGTAGTAACAGCCTTAGATAACAAATTACAGATTTGAGGTTTGTTTATTAACTTCTCTAAGGCGTTTGATTCTGTCGATCACTATTTACTGATTCAGAAAATGCATCGATTTGGAATCCGTGGTGTTGCTCAAGACCTGAAGAAGTCATACCTTCAGGATAGATTACAATGTGTAATAATTCAAGATACTCATAGTCAGTCCTTGCCTTGTGAACAAGGAGTACCACAGGGAACTATTCTCGGGACACTGCTTTTTTCTTATCTATGCAAATGACTGGATAAGCTCTCTTCATATTTGGCATATGCTGATGATACCAACTTTCTTGTCACTGACCATAATGCAGTATCACTTGCAGAAACAACAGAAACCATATACAGTGTGTTCCAGCTAAAAACTTGTCACCCCATTAATCTCCGAACTAGTGAAAAAAATTGAAAATCGCTCAGACCCGTCGAATTTTATGTCAAGGGGGAACACTTTCACCAAATACATCATTTCAGAATTTTCAATGGGATTACTATACTTGTGATACATCATTTTGACGGGAATTCAATCCCAAATACATCGGTGTACTGAAATTGAAGATCAATCAAGTGTTGTTGAAGTTTCAGCTTCAGTTGATTCCACAAGACTTTCGACATCCTTTTGTGATACTACAATATTTGTATCGTCAGCATACGTGACCACTTGGATCGTTGACAGGTTCTATGGCATATATGAGAGATAGAAGGAGGCCCAATATAGAACCTTGAGGCACACCCTGTTTAATAAATGAGAATATCTACTCTTAGGACGAATTTGTGAAAATCATTTCATTTAGTTTCATTATAGATATGAACATGGATTTTTATCAAGTATCGGCTGCATCAAATATTTTTTTTTTTTAATGAAACATATTGTTTCTTTTCTCACACTTACCCCAACCATAGACAGCACCAGATTTAGAGACAGCAAAAGTATGATTAGCTCCACAGGCAATAAAGGCTATCGGTATTCCATTCAAAGATTTGACAACGGTTGGTGAAGATTCGGTTTGTGACAAATGACCAAGTCCAAGCTGTCCAAAACTGTTTGCTCCCCATGTTAATATTTCACCGGCTGAAAACAATGGTTGATACTGTATTTTCTGACATTTCAATCTTTGTCAAAGAATTCATGAGAGAGAGGGAGAGAGAAATATACTTTATTGTCCAAAGAAAATACATTCTTATTGACAAAGCTTAATGAAAAATCTGGTGCATACAGGGTGTTAGTGAATAAGTGAGACAAACTTCAGAAGGTGATTCTGTATGAAAAAATGACAGTTTGTTATATAGCTTTTGTTCACAAATGCTTCGTATTCCGAAATACGGAATGTTAAAGTTTTTCTTAAAAACTGTTTATTTATTTATTGCTCTGAAACCGATGGAGATATGCAAATTAAATTTGGTGGGTTTTAAGAGGTAGTTTCATAATTTTTAAGCTTTCATTTTGGTATAAAATTAATAAGTAATTAAATTTTCCTTCATCGAAAAGAATGGAAAATTACACAAATGCGGAATAGTCAGACATGCATTTTGTCTATGGTCGAAGTAATGGAAATGGTCGGCAAGCTCGACGATTGTATGCTGAGTTGTATCCAGGACGTCGGGTACAGGGTACCCCAATTTGCTCATCTTCACCAACGTTTGCACGAAAATGCTACATTTAAGAAACAAACAGCTGACTGCGGGCGCCCTCGAGAAGTACGAACTGTGCAACTAGAAGAAGCAGTTCTCGAATTAATTGCGGAGTCACCTGAAACAAGTACCTACTCTAAAAATTGCCAACATATTGAATGTAAGCAACTTTGCTGTACCCGTATTCTGCCGTCCTAAGCTCAAAGGGCGTAACTCAAGAATGACCAGAGACATTAAGTCAGCCACTTACGCCTATTATAAAGCTTAGAATTTTACTTGTATTTTCGATATGTCTTTTTCTATTCATATTTTGCATGGCATAAAACGATGAGATCCGCCAAATTTGATATTCAAGTGAACGGCTTGGTCATAGGGAACATGTAGAAAGTGAAATCTAAAATATGAAAAAAATTGAGATAGGCCCTTTGGGCTTAGTGCGACTGTATTGTACCCGTTCCATATTCAACGTGTGCAAGCTCTACTTCCTAGAGACTTGCTTCAGCGCCTAGTTTTTTGCCATTGGATTCTTCGTCAAATTGCTCAAATTCCTAATTTTTTAAATGGCGTTTCGTTTACTGACGAAGCTAATTTTGGACGACAGTGTATACGAAATTTCCATAACAATCACTTCTGGGCTGAGGAAAATCCACATGGAATCTTTGAAGCTCATTTTCAGCATCAGTTTTCAGTAAATGTATGGCTTGGGGTAATTCATGATCATTCATGATCATATTTCCTTCTACAACGACTAACAGGCGACTCTTACCTTCATTTCCTACATGAAGAGTTACCCGCTCTCCTTGAAGAAATTCCACTACAGTAGTTCATGCATGATGGTGCACCAGCCCATTTTAGCATTAATGTACGTAATCACTTAGATACAGTATATCCAAATCGTTGGATAGGTAGGGGAGGTACGGAACATTGGCCTGCTCGATCGCCGGATTTGAATTCTCTAGATTTTTGTATTTGGGGTTTTCTTTAGTCGTTAGTTTATTCCACTCTTGACTATTAGGAACACTTACTATTTGCCAAAGCTACAGAATGTCTCTGCCCACAGCTAATCTGAATGATGTGATATTTTGCCAGAGTTCTGACTACTTTTGGAATAGTCTGGACATTTTCTCCCATATTTTGACCAAGTTGACCATGATAATCTGATCCCCAGGTGAACACCTGACCCCATTTGTTGAGAGCCATGGAATGGGTAGAACCACATGCCACATGGGTTACTGTGTGGACCTCCATTGAAGACACAGGCTCTGAAAAAAAGTTTTTCGTTTGATTCAAATCATAGAAAGAAAGTACCCGTCATAATTGTAGACAATCCAAATCTTCACTTTTGCTCTAAAAATTTAATACCAAATCATTTAGCTCATTACGTTGACTGGAAAATTATAAATAGTGTTCATAAATGCAACAAAGATTTTTGAGTGCTAGATCAAGTCCAAATATGCTTTATTGTCCAAAAAAATTTCCTGTTGACAAAGCAAGTAAATACATACAGTGTGACCCAGAGGTGTGTGCGTGGTCCTTAACTTCTTTTCTATGCAAGCTATAGACTTTTTTTTTTTTTTTCAAACATTTGGTTCAACTGGAACTTGTTCATTAATAATAATAATATAAATTTGCTTGAAGAAAATGTACAAACTAAGGTATTTTTAGACTTACTACTCACTCACAACATAAAACAAACTATTTTTGAACCAACCAGAGTAACAAATATCTCATCTATGCTATTAGATAACATTTTTGTAAATTTTGAGATTATGAAAAAAGCGTGGTTATGAAAAAAGCGTGGTTATGAAAAAAGCGTGGTTACGAAAACAGCGTGGTTATGAAAAAAGCGTGGATATGAAAAAAGCGTGGTTTTAAAAACATTATTTAAATACATTTAAATAAATTATCTGATCACTATGGACAGATGATAACACTTTCCGCAGAAAGAATTGGACAAAATTGATCAAAAAAAGAATATTCTCAAAAAATAAAATTGCTCAGTTTAAAGATGATCTTGCTGAAGTAAATTGGGAAAGTGTAACAGTACAGATGTGAATATAGCATATAGCTGTTTCTCGAATATCATCAGTAGAACAATGAATTTGATCTTTATAGAAAAAAAGTTTAATAAAACTAGGCCTAATTCATGGATGTTCTAGAAAACGCTCATTATACAAAAAGAAAACATTAGGGTTGATAAGTACTGAATATTTTAAAATGTATTGTTCCATTCTCAGTAAAGTTATTGCAGCTGCAAAAAAAAGTCCAATAATGAGAGCCGAAAACAAGAACAAAGCTACCTACCTGGTCATTAATCAAAAAAATAACCAAACCAAACTATCAAAATCACAAAAATAATATCCTAGAAAGCTTTGCAAAAAATATAAAAATTCGCAAACCACAATTAATAGTATTTTAGTGAAGCTTGCCCTGACCTGAATAAAATAGATAGTCCAGATTACACAAAAATAAAATTTTTCTTTGAACCTACCACTCCACTTGAAATAATAGAATGTATTAAACAAAACAAAAAATCTGTTGGGGAAGATCAGATTCCTATGGGCCTATTGAAAGAAACAGCAAATATCACAAGCAGTATTCCCAGAAGCATTGAAAGTATCATTTATTAAAGCTATATTTAAAAAAGGAAACAGAGATGAAGAAAGTCACTACAGGCCCATATCGTTATTGCCAAATACCAGTAAAAATTTTGAAAAGCTCATGAACAAACGACTACTAAAGTTTTCAGACGATAATGTGTTGTTAGCAAAAGAACAAAATGGATTTCGTAAAGGTAAATCAATAGTACAAGCAATATATCATGCCATTGAAAAAAATTAACACCAATTGAACAAAGATGATTGTACAATAACTTTGTGTATTGACCTGTCAAAAGCATTTGACAGTGTCAACCATGAAATTTTATGTAATAAACTTCATAAATGTGGAATTGAAGGACCATCTATGAAACTAATAGAATCTTATTTGACAAATAGAACCCAATATTTGATTGAAAATGATAACCCGGGAAAAATCAAATCAGAACCAATTATAATAAAAAAGGTGTGCCACAGGGATCAATCCTAGGCCCATTACTATATATATTGTACACAAATGAAATACCGAATGTGGTTAATGAAGATATAGTTTTATATGCTGATGACATATCAGTCATTGTGAAGGAAAAAAACTCTCAGTTGGTCATGGCAAAAACAACAAATGTGCTAGATGTATTGAACAATTTCCTCACAGCAAATGACTTACTACTCAATATTGACAAAACTCAACTAATTCATTTCGCAAATAGATCCTTGCCAGAGTTCAACACTTTCGAATATAATAATCAAAATTTGAACATATGCAATTAGGTAAAATTTTTGGGACTTTTAATAGATAGAAGACTGAACTGAAAAAATCACATAGATTATTTATCGAAAAATATTGCAAAATATTGCTATGTATTAAGAATACTGTCTGAACATGTCTCAACCGAAGCTGCCTTCTCTGCATACCATGCATGTTCAATCTAGGATTAAATATGAAGTTATTTTCTAGTGAAACTCTGTAGATATTTCTAGGATACTCATACTTCAAAAAAATGTGTCAGGTAGGTATATTTATAACACGAAATAAAAACGATAGCTGCAAAGAAGCAAAATTTTAACTTTGAAAAATCTCTATATATGTGAAGCTGTAGTATTTGTAACAGAAAATGAATCAGAACTTTTCATTGACTGTGAAAAGGATCACGTCTATAACACAAGAACAAAGAATGAGAAATGTAACTATACATACATACAAAGAAATGTCAAATTTAGCATTATAAACATTTTGTTACTGTTACCCTCGTACAGTATTGTAAGATTACTTAGATTGTTATCAGTCATGGGATTATTCAGGTATGATTCAGTCATGGAATTGTTGCATAAGAATGTCGGGATAGGAAGTATTGGGAATAAATAGAAGTCAGTTATATTTAGGGAGCGGTAGTGATTGTACGCGAATAAGTGAATAAAAGTGTTTCAAAAGTGGTGGTGTTTAATTGAATCAAGGACCATTTAACAATTTACAATAAATTTCCGCTCACTCTAAGATATCTTCCAGTTTCAGCAATGAAACGTCGTTTGAAAAACTACCTCTTAGGAAAACCTTACTATAACTTACAGGAATTTTTAAATAATAGTATGCTTACTTTATGAATGTTAACTTTTGTTTCATGTGTTAAATCTACTTATGTGATAATGTTGATTATGTATATACAGCTTTTATTTATTATTTATTACTGACATGTTTCACAATCCTCGAAGTTTATATGTGTACATAATATGTAACCGGAGCAAATAAACGATCTATCTATCTATACAGGATGTTTCAAAATAAAATACACAACCAAGTTCTATTTTTTTAAATGGCAACCCTCCGTTTTTGTTACATTTTTGGATTCGCCACTAAATTGTCAATATAACGCACCCTGGTTTCATATACTTATCTGCAATAGTTTTTGACTTATGTCAATTTATTCGTCGAAATTGCGTCGTGCATAGACCCACAGAAAAATTCATAACTTCAGAACCATTCAAGATAACTCAACCTACTTTTTTCAAAACGATTCCTTAAGCTTCAGCGCATCTTTTGACAGATGTTCCATCGCCAACTACGATTTTCGTTAAATGAAAAGTTACAAATGGCAATAAATCGACTTTTTCAAACGCAACACCCTGTATTTTATTGCACCATTGCATGGCATTTTTTAAGAGATTTTCGTCGATATAGGGTTTGTGAGATCTACTTTGTGAAGTTTGTGTTCTATGTTGCAAAATAAGAAATGTGGATGAGTTTTGAGGAATCTAGTAGGCCGCTTTCGTGAAATTTGACACACTCTTAAAATTATGGAAAGAATATGTTTTTGAAATTGTAACAGAAACAGGAGTACATTACAAAGGAAATAATTTTAGTAATACAAGAACAGGAAACAGTGATTAACAATAAACCATGTAAACATTTTGGGGAAAGGCTACTTATAAGTGCTCAAATAGGTCACCACCATGTTCCACACAAGCTGCTAATCTTCTTGTAAATGAGTCCCGAACTTTAACAAGTATTGCTCCATTAGTTGAACGGAAGGCTTCCGTGATCGTATTTCTCATATCATCTGCAGTTGTCGGACGATCTCTGAAAATCCTTTCCTTCACGTACCCCCAAAGGAAGAAATCTAGAGGCGTAAGGTCTGGGGATCGCGCAAGCCAAGGAATAGTACCTCCTCGGTCTATCCAAAGATTAAGATAGGATTGATCCAAAAATTCTCGAACTATCCTATGGTTATGCAATGGCGCACCATCGTGCTGCAACCACATGATTCTTCGGGTATTCAAATCCACTTCTTCTAACATTCTCGGAAGATGTTCGCGAAGAAAATGTAAATATTTTCCACCATTCAGCACATTGTCGAAGAAGTAGGATCCAATAATTCCTCCCCAAACATCAAGCGACCATCGCTGTTGGTGATCAAGTGTCCTCAACCAGTGAGGATTTTTGATTGCATACTAATGCATATTATGTTTGTTGACCGACCCGTTCCTTCATCAGAAAACAGAATTTTGTTTAAAGTATTATAATCCTCATCAATCCTGCCATTCATTTGAATACAAAACGCAACTCAATTTGCAAAATCATCACCATACAATTCTTGATGTAGCTTGAACTTATGTTTCAATATTATTCTTTTAGACTACTTTGTGAAATATCCGTTTCCGCTGCTATTTCCCTAGTGCTTACGTGAGGATTTTCCTGTAGCATCAATAAAACTCGCAACACATTTTCCTCATAGATTCGACCGCCGACAATTTCTTTTTGAGTATAAGACGCACTAGCAGTGAGTTCAAACCGATCTCTTAACTTTTGGAATGAAGACACCTGTGGAGTTCTTGCTTCTGGATATATTTCATGATAGATTCTGCTTGCTAATAAAGGATTTTTGTCAGCTTCGCCAATATTCACTAATTCTTTGCAAGTGAAATTCATTTTTAACAATTCGACGTGTACATTTATTGACAGTACAAGGATATGTCAAATTTTACAAAAGCAGCCTACTAAATTCTTTTAAAACCATCCACATTTCTTATTTCCAACATATTTCGCAAACTTCACAAAGTAGACCCCACAAACCCTATATCGAGGAAAAGCTCTTAAAAAATGCCATGCAATGGTGCAATAAAATACAGGGTGTTGCATTCGAAAAAATCGAGTTTTTGCCATGAGTAAAAAGTCATTTGAAAAAAATCGTAATAGGCGATGGAACATTGACTTCAAGTTCGCCTGTATTTCACAAGATACGCTGAATCTTAAGGAATCGTCTGCAAAAAAGTTGATCGAGTTATATTATTGAATGGATCTGAAGTTATGAATTATTCTATGGGTCCATGCACGACGCTATTTTGACACATAAATTGACATAAGTCAAAAACTACTGCACCATGAAACCATGGTGCGTTATATCGACAATTCAGAGGCGAATCCAAAAATCTAACAAAAACGGAGGGTTGCCATTTAAAAAAACAGAACTTAGTTGTGTATTTTAATTTGGGACATCCTGTATATTGATGAAAATATTTTCAGATTGTGCTCATTGTTGGACCTATTGTTTGACAAAAAAATCGAGTCAATAGCTTGGATAGAAAAAGTTATGGATCATACACACACCCCTGAGTCACCCTGTAAGGATGAATTTGTAAATAACAAAACAAAATATATATAAACAATCACGAACACTTTAAAATAAATTAGTGATAGTCACACTATAAAATTTGTATATAAGCTTATCCTTATAACAAATTAAAATCAAATAAATAATAAAAGAGAACACAAGGTGCAAAAGTAAATCAAATAAATAATTAATAATAAAATAGAACACAAAGTGCACAAGTCAATCAAATAAAATTTGGTAAACAATTAAGAAAAACACGTTGAAACCAGAACAAATGAACAAATAAAACAGTGTCACTTTATAATAAGCTTTCTTTAATAATATTTTCTTCACAAGTGGCTGAACGAGGTCCTTCAGCCACTTGTATAGAAAATATTATTAAAGCCAGTTGAGTATTATTTTTATACTTAATAAAGCTCATTTATTATTGTCATTATTATTTTCATCACATTTCTTCTAAAGCTTTTCAGGGAAGTGATTTTTCCAAGACTAGTTGGCAGATAATTATACATTTTTCTACACTTGTATATGATGGAGTTTTTTGTTAAGGAGGATTTTGGTATGGTTATGGGAATACAACCCTCATTTCTTGTTTTATATTTCACTAGATCCATGTTATATGAATGAGTAATACTAATACAGTTTCTAGAATGAGTAAACAATAAACTGTTAATATATTCTGGCTAATAAAAAGAGGTTTACAGTAATCAGGGTACTGAGCTGTGCATAAATATCTAATTGCCCATTTCTGTAAGTCGAATACAGATTGAAATAGTGGATCACTGCTTAGTCCCCAGAAGGCAATACCATACCTTGAGTGGGACTCAACTAAGGAAAAGTAAAGCATCTTAGCTGAGGCTGAATTCAATTCTCTTTGATGGCTGTTTTGATGGCAAAGCAGCCAGAGGCTGCTAACTTTTTCCTCAGGGTCGTTACATGCTCAATAAATTTCAACTTGTTGTCTATAAGTAGACAAAAAGAAACTTTGTTTGTGGTTTATTCAATACAATCTGATTTTCCAAGTACAAATCATCAAAATCAAGTTTGAAAGTAACTATATTTGTTTTATTTAAATTGAAACATGAGAAATTGGAGTCACACCATTGCTTAATTTCAACTAAATCGAGAGTTATTGTTTCCTTTAAGTGATTTAAGTAGTGTCATTTGCAAAAGGAGTGAATTTTCCTTGTATTCGAATATTAGCTAGATCATATATGTATAATACAAATAAGATAGGACATAAAACTGCTCCCTGTGGTACTCCCATCGAGACTTTTCCACTGATTGATTTTGTATCTTGTACTTGTACAACCTGACTCCTTTCTGACAAATAGGATCGGAACCAATTTAATGTGGAATATCTGAAGCTGTAAAATTGTAGTTTTTGTAGCAATATCTCATGGTTTACACATTCAAAAGCCTTTGATAAGTCGCAGAAAACTGCTGTTACGTATTCACCATCATTCAGATTAACATAAATATTTTCCAGTAGTGAAAAAAATGCATCGTTTGTGCTCTTAGAATATTGAAATCCAAATTGAGCATGACTCTATATGTCATTTTTTGTAAGTAGAGTCATCATCCTTCTCTTACTTAGTTTTTCTATTATATTGGATAATGTTGACAATAATGAAATTGGGCGAAAGTTTGAAGGGTCATCTGAGTCACCACCTTTACAAAAGGGAATTACAATTACTTGTTTCAAGCAGGAAGGAAACTCTCCCATTCTGAAGGAGTTATTAATTGCCTCAACGATTGTAAGTAGCACATGGTCAGGTACATTTTGAAATATTTTTACTGAGAGAACATCCATGCCAGATGAGCTTTTATTTTTTGTTTCATCAATAACATCTTTCAGCTCAAATATGTCTGTGTTTTTGCGATGAAAATTTTGCACAACACTAATAGAATTTAGATAATCTAAGTAATCTACTTCTATATTAATTTTGGATGTCAGTTCATGTCCAATTGAGCTGTAAATGTTATTTAAAATGTCAGGGTTGATATCAATATTTGAAGTTTTTGCCTCTTAGTTCATTTATTATCCTCCAATTCTCTCTTGTTTTAATCTTAGAGTTCGCTAACCTATTTTTGTAATGTGCATCCTTTGCTTTTTTGATAACTTGTCTGTAGATACATTCGTAGGTATTAAAATAAGTTAGGAAGAATTCGTTTTGTACTTGCTTCTTTATGGCATGTTACGACTTCAAGTTACGTGCTAGTAATTGTGAGCCTCTTGTTATCCACGGTTTTTTTTTATTTTGAGCTTTGATACAAGACTGTGATAAATCCTTCCACCATTTGACTAAAAAATGTTCCAATACATTATATTATATGCAGTGAGAGATGAAATGAAAATGGTTTGAGAATACAACATATTGAAGTATGAGAACAGTGTAGTTTAGTATCATGCAGCTGTGAGTATGAAAAAGTCTCCATAATTTTCATAAACACAGTTTCCCGATAGGCAAACTTTCATAATTCAATGTTAGTGAACCAACAGAACCACAACATTAAGTTAGACAGACATAAAGCAAAATGTTACATACTAAACAAAGACATACGTGGCCTCTTTCTTGGCTGATCATGACCAAGTTGTCCATAATCGTTACATCCACAGGAGTATATTTTTCCATGTTTTGTTAAGAGAAGAGTATGATTTTCACCCAAAGCTGCTTCAATTACAGTACTGGCCAAACTCCAATCCAACACTCTAGGAGTGAGAATATGTTCCTCTTCAATTCCTCCCAATCCAAGTTCTCCGTGAATAGTGCTACCCCAACCGTACATTTCAACGTTTATTATCTTTACTGTGGGGCAATATCATTTCTTATTTGTGACAGTGCTGAAAAATAGATAAAAATATTCTAGAATGGTTTAGAATCTCATTTTCCTCAAGTAGTACTTTATTATCTCTTTAAACAATTTTGCTTATAGCAGGGAAATACATGGATACCTTTCGTATTATGGTTAAAAAATATTCACTTTTGATTTGGCTAAAAACTTTAATAAAAAAAAGTTACAATGATTAATTAAAATTGACGAGAAATTAATGAATTAAAAGACATCAAAATTAGGTTAGGTTTTGGTTTCACTCGGATTCACAGAACACATATGTTGTGTGTGTTCCGTGCTCAGATTTAGGTTGAACCGTTCTATTTTTGACGTCTTTGCACCAGAATTACGAACACTCGATCCGTCGTGAGTTTGACATATGTCAGATTTGGGCAAATATGAAAATCAAGCAATTCAAAATATATTGCAACTTGAGTCGATATCAATGGTCTATATGGTGGATATAATTCCATTCTATCTCTATTCAAAGAAATTTCATGATTTCGATTTCGTTTCGAATCGTGAACATCCATCGTTCTAGCCTATAGCTGTTTTTTGTCGTAACACTTTTTATAAATTATTTGGACCGTTTTAAAAACTTCTCATTTTAGCATTGAAACAATGACGTCATGTTTCAAACGAAATGCACCATTTTGAGCCCATAGTCAATTTTATGAAGTAAAATTGAAAAAGTTTTTAAAACATTATTGAATACGGTTCAACGACAAAAAACAGCTTATGTATCGTGACAGCTTTCCTATCGAGAGTTCATAATCCCACCCACAAAACACATATATGTGTGTTCTGTGATCCCACCAGCCAGAATGAAATCCAAGTTTGTAAGAGTTTCTACCCGAAAACGTACTAAATCTGAACAGATTGTACTAAATTCTTCGACATTAAACTTGTACTAGATTTAATAGAAATGTACGAACATTACACAATTTTAAAACTAAAAAATACTTAAAAATTGGCGGGAAGTCTGAAAATCATTAGAAATATTTTGAGAAAAATGTTTGATACAAATTAAAATATTTCTTGAATAGACGCAAAGAGACTAAACTAACAGGAGGGTTTAATATAAGCTCTAGTCAATCAGAATTTTGTAGTATCAACGTGTCATAGTGACGTACCTGGACATGAGTACAGAGTCGAACTCGAACCTAGCAACAAAACTGTCAGCAGTAATGGTGGATTTATGCAGCAGTCATAAGTCATAAGTTTTAAGTCATAAGAAAGAATATTCGTCAGTGATTGGTTGGAATTTACGGACCAACCAATCATTGACGAATATTCTTCCTTATGACTTAAAACTTATGACTTATGACTGCTGCATAAATCCACCATAACTCTCATATACCAAGAGCAAGATACATAGAAACCCTGGTTTGATCTCTTATAGCTGCGAAACCGACATACAAAAGTGTTAAGGTACGGCCTACTTGATTCGTGATATTTTTACTGCGTTGATACCGTTTCACCTCTTTAGCACACAGATGGCGGCAAAATTACAGGTTCATGATGACGCATTGACAAGTGTCATGTTATGTCATTTTCAACATTGAATTTTATCAATGAAATGAAAGCAGTGAATTTTATTTGTTGTGATAAACATTAACCATAATTTGTAATCATTCAAAGTTCAATCAAATAATTATGACTCAGTACTTCGGAATGTTGGAAACTTGGCTATTTTCGACTTATACGCCATCCATCGACGAATGAAGCCAACAGTATCAGTGCAATTAGTCTCAACAACTTTGTTGAAACAAAAGCGAATCAGTGATAACACCATGGTTTCTATACATCTTGACCAAGAGCTAGTCAGTCACTGTCAAAATCGATTTTTAGGTTATCGACATACACTCTTCCCCAGAAATGGTTCTCCAATACACTAACAGCCGTATGCATAGTCAATTCCAGCGACTCGCCGGAGTTTCGCCGCTCGCTACACAAGCACTATAATGCACAGTCGAGATCCAAAAAAGTGGTACATCGCCAGCGTTTCGCCAAAATGTGACTTATCGCGGGTTGTCACTTTTTTGGAGCTCAACTATGCATTATAATCCTTGTGCAGCGAACGGCGAAACTCTGGCGAGTCGCTGGCAATTGACTATGCATACGGCTGTAACAGTTTACTGTTTGTCCATATGGTACACACTTTTTGGAGGTCACTGTATAGAGAACGGCGGCCATGACATGTCCACCAACGTCACATTTCCTCACAAATGTTCTTTCATCTCTTTCTATCAGTGCCCCATTGTCTTATGAGGATTAGACTCTCCTGTTGAATGATGTTTAGTATTTTGACCATAAATAAATATTTATATGATGCTGACAGCGTGTCCCTTTGATTGGATACTTCAAACCATGGAACCACAGACATCGACAATAGACGAGTTATGTGCTTGGATCATGGAAAAAAGTTCTAACCTCTTTTTCTTTCCATATTTCCCTTCCACTTCTTGAGGTCTTTAGCGATTTGACTCATCGGCGAATGTGGAACGTCATTTTAGTTTTCGGTAATGCATCAATATCTTACCCAAATATTGAAACATTACGTGTTATGATCATCATTCACCGCAATTTTTCGTCGTGTGAGTCGAATCCACTATATATGGTTCTGTGGTCGAATCGCAAAGAAATTGTGAATATTCACAATAGTGTGAATGCCTTAAACAGATCACCCATTGAATATATTAAGTGTTCCATGGTCTTTCTGAGTCCACAAAACAGGTGGTTGTTTTGTGGTGTCGTCTGTTCTGTGTTGTGTGTGTTCTCTGGTGATTTCTGTGAAGGAGTCATAAATCAAGAAGACTAAAATTTAACAAGGAGTGTTTAATTCCCATAAGACAATGGGGCACTAGTAGATAGAGATGAAAGAACATTTGTGACGAAATGAGACGTAGTAAGACGTGTCATGGCCGTCGTTCTCTATAGACAGTGACGGACTAGCTATTGGTATTTGAGAGTTACTACTGACAGTTTTGTTGCTTGGTTCGAGTACGACTCTGTACTCATATCCAAGTACGTCACTATGACGCGTTGATGCTACAAGATTATGATTGGCTATACTCCATTCCAAATAAGAATACAGTAGGTCTCCTTGATAAATATAAATATAATAAAATAATATTTTCCTATATTATTGAATAGAGTAGGAATTTTATGAGCGTAGATAGGAGTCATTCCAATAAAAAAATGAAGAAAAACCAAGAAAAAGTCAGAAACTTGAGAATGCTTCAGAAGCTACAGTGAAAACAGAACAAAATATGTTTCTATAAATTTTGAGTATTGCTGTTAAAGATTACTTTTCAATAATATAAGCATCAGATAGATAATGTAATTTTATTTCCATCTATCCACTGTCTACAAAATTCAAATCAAAATATTTTTTGTAGCCAATAGAATCCCAAGACGCTTCTATTTGGACACCATAAATCACAATTTGTAAATATTCAATTTTCAATCAAATAATTATGACTCAGTACTTCGGAATGTTGGAAACTCCGCTATTTTTGACTTATAAGCCATCCATCGGCGAATGCAATTACAGTCTCAACAACTTTGTTGAAACAAAAGCGAATCAGTTATGTTCAGTATTTATTCAGTATCATTAACAAGAATTAATGTTTACGCCTGCTTGGTTTGCGGATAGTATATTCAGGGAAGAGAAACGAATACCCATTCCTATACACATTCAGTGGCAGAAGGACATCACGTGTTAGGTTAGGTTAGGTTATACCTAAAATACTACCAACCTATACTAAAAAGTGTTTAGTCTTATGTTTTGGACTACGAGAAACACTTCTAGACTATTTTTGTCCAAGTTCTATGTGCCGTTTTCGAGATATGGAAAAAGTGGAATTTGACCTAACCTTTGGTAAAAAATAGTGTCAATCGATAGATCTTGTCGAAAGGAATCCAAAAATGCACTCAGTTACTCTCTAGGACCAACGATTCGAAAGTTATAAATTTTCAAAATTTTGAATGGAAAACACTTGTAAAAATTTTCTATTTTTTTTTTTAAAGGGAAAACACTTAGAAAAAATTTTAATTCTTTTTCCACTACTACCCCCTCACCCTCTCCCCCCTTCCCCCTTACCCCTTGCCACCCACTAAAACTTTCTTCCCTTTTTTTTAGTGTAGGTTAGATCCCTTTTTCTAACCTAACCTACGCTTACTGTAGGTTAGATCAATTTTTGTAACCTAACCTACGCTTAGTGTAGGTTAGGTTAGGTTAGGTTAGGTTAGGTTAGGTTAGGTTAGGTTAGGTTAGGTTAGGTTAGGTTAGGTTAGGTTAGGTTAGGTTAGGTTAGGTTAGGTTAGGTTAGGTTAGGTTAGGTTAGGTTAGGTTAGGTTAGGTTAGGTTAGGTTAGGTTAGGTTAGGTTAGGTTAGGTTAGGTTAGGTTAGGTTAGGTTAGGTTAGGTTAGGTTAGGTTAGGTTAGGTTAGGTTAGGTTAGGTTAGGTTAGGTTAGGTTAGGTTAGGTTAGGTTAGGTTAGGTTAGGTTAGGTTAGGTTAGGTTAGGTTAGGTTAGGTTAGGTTAGGTTAGGTTAGGTTAGGTTAGGTTAGGTTAGGTTAGGTTAGGTTAGGTTAGGTTAGGTTAGGTTAGGTTAGGTTAGGTTAGGTTAGGTTAGGTTAGGTTAGGTTAGGTTAGGTTAGGTTAGGTTAGGTTAGGTTAGGTTAGGTTAGGTTAGGTTAGGTTAGGTTAGGTTAGGTTAGGTTAGGTTAGGTTAGGTTAGGTTAGGTTAGGTTAGGTTAGGTTAGGTTAGGTTAGGTTAGGTTAGGTTAGGTTAGGTTAGGTTAGGTTAGGTTAGGTTAGGTTAGGTTAGGTTAGGTTAGGTTAGGTTAGGTTAGGTTAGGTTAGGTTAGGTTAGGTTAGGTTAGGTTAGGTTAGGTTAGGTTAGGTTAGGTTAGGTTAGGTTAGGTTAGGTTAGGTTAGGTTAGGTTAGGTTAGGTTAGGTTAGGTTAGGTTAGGTTAGGTTAGGTTAGGTTAGGTTAGGTTAGGTTAGGTTAGGTTAGGTTAGGTTAGGTTAGGTTAGGTTAGGTTAGGTTAGGTTAGGTTAGGTTAGGTTAGGTTAGGTTAGGTTAGGTTAGGTTAGGTTAGGTTAGGTTAGGTTAGGTTAGGTTAGGTTAGGTTAGGTTAGGTTAGGTTAGGTTAGGTTAGGTTAGGTTAGGTTAGGTTAGGTTAGGTTAGGTTAGGTTAGGTTAGGTTAGGTTAGGTTAGGTTAGGTTAGGTTAGGTTAGGTTAGGTTAGGTTAGGTTAGGTTAGGTTAGGTTAGGTTAGGTTAGGTTAGGTTAGGTTAGGTTAGGTTAGGTTAGGTTAGGTTAGGTTAGGTTAGGTTAGGTTAGGTTAGGTTAGGTTAGGTTAGGTTAGGTTAGGTTAGGTTAGGTTAGGTTAGGTTAGGTTAGGTTAGGTTAGGTTAGGTTAGGTTAGGTTAGGTTAGGTTAGGTTAGGTTAGGTTAGGTTAGGTTAGGTTAGGTTAGGTTAGGTTAGGTTAGGTTAGGTTAGGTTAGGTTAGGTTAGGTTAGGTTAGGTTAGGTTAGGTTAGGTTAGGTTAGGTTAGGTTAGGTTAGGTTAGGTTAGGTTAGGTTAGGTTAGGTTAGGTTAGGTTAGGTTAGGTTAGGTTAGGTTAGGTTAGGTTAGGTTAGGTTAGGTTAGGTTAGGTTAGGTTAGGTTAGGTTAGGTTAGGTTAGGTTAGGTTAGGTTAGGTTAGGTTAGGTTAGGTTAGGTTAGGTTAGGTTAGGTTAGGTTAGGTTAGGTTAGGTTAGGTTAGGTTAGGTTAGGTTAGGTTAGGTTAGGTTAGGTTAGGTTAGGTTAGGTTAGGTTAGGTTAGGTTAGGTTAGGTTAGGTTAGGTTAGGTTAGGTTAGGTTAGGTTAGGTTAGGTTAGGTTAGGTTAGGTTAGGTTAGGTTAGGTTAGGTTAGGTTAGGTTAGGTTAGGTTAGGTTAGGTTAGGTTAGGTTAGGTTAGGTTAGGTTAGGTTAGGTTAGGTTAGGTTAGGTTAGGTTAGGTTAGGTTAGGTTAGGTTAGGTTAGGTTAGGTTAGGTTAGGTTAGGTTAGGTTAGGTTAGGTTAGGTTAGGTTAGGTTAGGTTAGGTTAGGTTAGGTTAGGTTAGGTTAGGTTAGGTTAGGTTAGGTTAGGTTAGGTTAGGTTAGGTTAGGTTAGGTTAGGTTAGGTTAGGTTAGGTTAGGTTAGGTTAGGTTAGGTTAGGTTAGGTTAGGTTAGGTTAGGTTAGGTTAGGTTAGGTTAGGTTAGGTTAGGTTAGGTTAGGTTAGGTTAGGTTAGGTTAGGTTAGGTTAGGTTAGGTTAGGTTAGGTTAGGTTAGGTTAGGTTAGGTTAGGTTAGGTTAGGTTAGGTTAGGTTAGGTTAGGTTAGGTTAGGTTAGGTTAGGTTAGGTTAGGTTAGGTTAGGTTAGGTTAGGTTAGGTTAGGTTAGGTTAGGTTAGGTTAGGTTAGGTTAGGTTAGGTTAGGTTAGGTTAGGTTAGGTTAGGTTAGGTTAGGTTAGGTTAGGTTAGGTTAGGTTAGGTTAGGTTAGGTTAGGTTAGGTTAGGTTAGGTTAGGTTAGGTTAGGTTAGGTTAGGTTAGGTTAGGTTAGGTTAGGTTAGGTTAGGTTAGGTTAGGTTAGGTTAGGTTAGGTTAGGTTAGGTTAGGTTAGGTTAGGTTAGGTTAGGTTAGGTTAGGTTAGGTTAGGTTAGGTTAGGTTAGGTTAGGTTAGGTTAGGTTAGGTTAGGTTAGGTTAGGTTAGGTTAGGTTAGGTTAGGTTAGGTTAGGTTAGGTTAGGTTAGGTTAGGTTAGGTTAGGTTAGGTTAGGTTAGGTTAGGTTAGGTTAGGTTAGGTTAGGTTAGGTTAGGTTAGGTTAGGTTAGGTTAGGTTAGGTTAGGTTAGGTTAGGTTAGGTTAGGTTAGGTTAGGTTAGGTTAGGTTAGGTTAGGTTAGGTTAGGTTAGGTTAGGTTAGGTTAGGTTAGGTTAGGTTAGGTTAGGTTAGGTTAGGTTAGGTTAGGTTAGGTTAGGTTAGGTTAGGTTAGGTTAGGTTAGGTTAGGTTAGGTTAGGTTAGGTTAGGTTAGGTTAGGTTAGGTTAGGTTAGGTTAGGTTAGGTTAGGTTAGGTTAGGTTAGGTTAGGTTAGGTTAGGTTAGGTTAGGTTAGGTTAGGTTAGGTTAGGTTAGGTTAGGTTAGGTTAGGTTAGGTTAGGTTAGGTTAGGTTAGGTTAGGTTAGGTTAGGTTAGGTTAGGTTAGGTTAGGTTAGGTTAGGTTAGGTTAGGTTAGGTTAGGTTAGGTTAGGTTAGGTTAGGTTAGGTTAGGTTAGGTTAGGTTAGGTTAGGTTAGGTTAGGTTAGGTTAGGTTAGGTTAGGTTAGGTTAGGTTAGGTTAGGTTAGGTTAGGTTAGGTTAGGTTAGGTTAGGTTAGGTTAGGTTAGGTTAGGTTAGGTTAGGTTAGGTTAGGTTAGGTTAGGTTAGGTTAGGTTAGGTTAGGTTAGGTTAGGTTAGGTTAGGTTAGGTTAGGTTAGGTTAGGTTAGGTTAGGTTAGGTTAGGTTAGGTTAGGTTAGGTTAGGTTAGGTTAGGTTAGGTTAGGTTAGGTTAGGTTAGGTTAGGTTAGGTTAGGTTAGGTTAGGTTAGGTTAGGTTAGGTTAGGTTAGGTTAGGTTAGGTTAGGTTAGGTTAGGTTAGGTTAGGTTAGGTTAGGTTAGGTTAGGTTAGGTTAGGTTAGGTTAGGTTAGGTTAGGTTAGGTTAGGTTAGGTTAGGTTAGGTTAGGTTAGGTTAGGTTAGGTTAGGTTAGGTTAGGTTAGGTTAGGTTAGGTTAGGTTAGGTTAGGTTAGGTTAGGTTAGGTTAGGTTAGGTTAGGTTAGGTTAGGTTAGGTTAGGTTAGGTTAGGTTAGGTTAGGTTAGGTTAGGTTAGGTTAGGTTAGGTTAGGTTAGGTTAGGTTAGGTTAGGTTAGGTTAGGTTAGGTTAGGTTAGGTTAGGTTAGGTTAGGTTAGGTTAGGTTAGGTTAGGTTAGGTTAGGTTAGGTTAGGTTAGGTTAGGTTAGGTTAGGTTAGGTTAGGTTAGGTTAGGTTAGGTTAGGTTAGGTTAGGTTAGGTTAGGTTAGGTTAGGTTAGGTTAGGTTAGGTTAGGTTAGGTTAGGTTAGGTTAGGTTAGGTTAGGTTAGGTTAGGTTAGGTTAGGTTAGGTTAGGTTAGGTTAGGTTAGGTTAGGTTAGGTTAGGTTAGGTTAGGTTAGGTTAGGTTAGGTTAGGTTAGGTTAGGTTAGGTTAGGTTAGGTTAGGTTAGGTTAGGTTAGGTTAGGTTAGGTTAGGTTAGGTTAGGTTAGGTTAGGTTAGGTTAGGTTAGGTTAGGTTAGGTTAGGTTAGGTTAGGTTAGGTTAGGTTAGGTTAGGTTAGGTTAGGTTAGGTTAGGTTAGGTTAGGTTAGGTTAGGTTAGGTTAGGTTAGGTTAGGTTAGGTTAGGTTAGGTTAGGTTAGGTTAGGTTAGGTTAGGTTAGGTTAGGTTAGGTTAGGTTAGGTTAGGTTAGGTTAGGTTAGGTTAGGTTAGGTTAGGTTAGGTTAGGTTAGGTTAGGTTAGGTTAGGTTAGGTTAGGTTAGGTTAGGTTAGGTTAGGTTAGGTTAGGTTAGGTTAGGTTAGGTTAGGTTAGGTTAGGTTAGGTTAGGTTAGGTTAGGTTAGGTTAGGTTAGGTTAGGTTAGGTTAGGTTAGGTTAGGTTAGGTTAGGTTAGGTTAGGTTAGGTTAGGTTAGGTTAGGTTAGGTTAGGTTAGGTTAGGTTAGGTTAGGTTAGGTTAGGTTAGGTTAGGTTAGGTTAGGTTAGGTTAGGTTAGGTTAGGTTAGGTTAGGTTAGGTTAGGTTAGGTTAGGTTAGGTTAGGTTAGGTTAGGTTAGGTTAGGTTAGGTTAGGTTAGGTTAGGTTAGGTTAGGTTAGGTTAGGTTAGGTTAGGTTAGGTTAGGTTAGGTTAGGTTAGGTTAGGTTAGGTTAGGTT
Source organism: Chrysolina oricalcia (assembly GCA_944452925.2). Classification (NCBI taxonomy): domain Eukaryota; kingdom Metazoa; phylum Arthropoda; class Insecta; order Coleoptera; family Chrysomelidae; genus Chrysolina; species Chrysolina oricalcia. Next base: position 61,032,824 of record OX101823.2, read on the forward strand.
AGGTTAGGTTAGGTTAGGTTAGGTTAGGTTAGGTTAGGTTAGGTTAGGTTAGGTTAGGTTAGGTTAGGTTAGGTTAGGTTAGGTTAGGTTAGGTTAGGTTAGGTTAGGTTAGGTTAGGTTAGGTTAGGTTAGGTTAGGTTAGGTTAGGTTAGGTTAGGTTAGGTTAGGTTAGGTTAGGTTAGGTTAGGTTAGGTTAGGTTAGGTTAGGTTAGGTTAGGTTAGGTTAGGTTAGGTTAGGTTAGGTTAGGTTAGGTTAGGTTAGGTTAGGTTAGGTTAGGTTAGGTTAGGTTAGGTTAGGTTAGGTTAGGTTAGGTTAGGTTAGGTTAGGTTAGGTTAGGTTAGGTTAGGTTAGGTTAGGTTAGGTTAGGTTAGGTTAGGTTAGGTTAGGTTAGGTTAGGTTAGGTTAGGTTAGGTTAGGTTAGGTTAGGTTAGGTTAGGTTAGGTTAGGTTAGGTTAGGTTAGGTTAGGTTAGGTTAGGTTAGGTTAGGTTAGGTTAGGTTAGGTTAGGTTAGGTTAGGTTAGGTTAGGTTAGGTTAGGTTAGGTTAGGTTAGGTTAGGTTAGGTTAGGTTAGGTTAGGTTAGGTTAGGTTAGGTTAGGTTAGGTTAGGTTAGGTTAGGTTAGGTTAGGTTAGGTTAGGTTAGGTTAGGTTAGGTTAGGTTAGGTTAGGTTAGGTTAGGTTAGGTTAGGTTAGGTTAGGTTAGGTTAGGTTAGGTTAGGTTAGGTTAGGTTAGGTTAGGTTAGGTTAGGTTAGGTTAGGTTAGGTTAGGTTAGGTTAGGTTAGGTTAGGTTAGGTTAGGTTAGGTTAGGTTAGGTTAGGTTAGGTTAGGTTAGGTTAGGTTAGGTTAGGTTAGGTTAGGTTAGGTTAGGTTAGGTTAGGTTAGGTTAGGTTAGGTTAGGTTAGGTTAGGTTAGGTTAGGTTAGGTTAGGTTAGGTTAGGTTAGGTTAGGTTAGGTTAGGTTAGGTTAGGTTAGGTTAGGTTAGGTTAGGTTAGGTTAGGTTAGGTTAGGTTAGGTTAGGTTAGGTTAGGTTAGGTTAGGTTAGGTTAGGTTAGGTTAGGTTAGGTTAGGTTAGGTTAGGTTAGGTTAGGTTAGGTTAGGTTAGGTTAGGTTAGGTTAGGTTAGGTTAGGTTAGGTTAGGTTAGGTTAGGTTAGGTTAGGTTAGGTTAGGTTAGGTTAGGTTAGGTTAGGTTAGGTTAGGTTAGGTTAGGTTAGGTTAGGTTAGGTTAGGTTAGGTTAGGTTAGGTTAGGTTAGGTTAGGTTAGGTTAGGTTAGGTTAGGTTAGGTTAGGTTAGGTTAGGTTAGGTTAGGTTAGGTTAGGTTAGGTTAGGTTAGGTTAGGTTAGGTTAGGTTAGGTTAGGTTAGGTTAGGTTAGGTTAGGTTAGGTTAGGTTAGGTTAGGTTAGGTTAGGTTAGGTTAGGTTAGGTTAGGTTAGGTTAGGTTAGGTTAGGTTAGGTTAGGTTAGGTTAGGTTAGGTTAGGTTAGGTTAGGTTAGGTTAGGTTAGGTTAGGTTAGGTTAGGTTAGGTTAGGTTAGGTTAGGTTAGGTTAGGTTAGGTTAGGTTAGGTTAGGTTAGGTTAGGTTAGGTTAGGTTAGGTTAGGTTAGGTTAGGTTAGGTTAGGTTAGGTTAGGTTAGGTTAGGTTAGGTTAGGTTAGGTTAGGTTAGGTTAGGTTAGGTTAGGTTAGGTTAGGTTAGGTTAGGTTAGGTTAGGTTAGGTTAGGTTAGGTTAGGTTAGGTTAGGTTAGGTTAGGTTAGGTTAGGTTAGGTTAGGTTAGGTTAGGTTAGGTTAGGTTAGGTTAGGTTAGGTTAGGTTAGGTTAGGTTAGGTTAGGTTAGGTTAGGTTAGGTTAGGTTAGGTTAGGTTAGGTTAGGTTAGGTTAGGTTAGGTTAGGTTAGGTTAGGTTAGGTTAGGTTAGGTTAGGTTAGGTTAGGTTAGGTTAGGTTAGGTTAGGTTAGGTTAGGTTAGGTTAGGTTAGGTTAGGTTAGGTTAGGTTAGGTTAGGTTAGGTTAGGTTAGGTTAGGTTAGGTTAGGTTAGGTTAGGTTAGGTTAGGTTAGGTTAGGTTAGGTTAGGTTAGGTTAGGTTAGGTTAGGTTAGGTTAGGTTAGGTTAGGTTAGGTTAGGTTAGGTTAGGTTAGGTTAGGTTAGGTTAGGTTAGGTTAGGTTAGGTTAGGTTAGGTTAGGTTAGGTTAGGTTAGGTTAGGTTAGGTTAGGTTAGGTTAGGTTAGGTTAGGTTAGGTTAGGTTAGGTTAGGTTAGGTTAGGTTAGGTTAGGTTAGGTTAGGTTAGGTTAGGTTAGGTTAGGTTAGGTTAGGTTAGGTTAGGTTAGGTTAGGTTAGGTTAGGTTAGGTTAGGTTAGGTTAGGTTAGGTTAGGTTAGGTTAGGTTAGGTTAGGTTAGGTTAGGTTAGGTTAGGTTAGGTTAGGTTAGGTTAGGTTAGGTTAGGTTAGGTTAGGTTAGGTTAGGTTAGGTTAGGTTAGGTTAGGTTAGGTTAGGTTAGGTTAGGTTAGGTTAGGTTAGGTTAGGTTAGGTTAGGTTAGGTTAGGTTAGGTTAGGTTAGGTTAGGTTAGGTTAGGTTAGGTTAGGTTAGGTTAGGTTAGGTTAGGTTAGGTTAGGTTAGGTTAGGTTAGGTTAGGTTAGGTTAGGTTAGGTTAGGTTAGGTTAGGTTAGGTTAGGTTAGGTTAGGTTAGGTTAGGTTAGGTTAGGTTAGGTTAGGTTAGGTTAGGTTAGGTTAGGTTAGGTTAGGTTAGGTTAGGTTAGGTTAGGTTAGGTTAGGTTAGGTTAGGTTAGGTTAGGTTAGGTTAGGTTAGGTTAGGTTAGGTTAGGTTAGGTTAGGTTAGGTTAGGTTAGGTTAGGTTAGGTTAGGTTAGGTTAGGTTAGGTTAGGTTAGGTTAGGTTAGGTTAGGTTAGGTTAGGTTAGGTTAGGTTAGGTTAGGTTAGGTTAGGTTAGGTTAGGTTAGGTTAGGTTAGGTTAGGTTAGGTTAGGTTAGGTTAGGTTAGGTTAGGTTAGGTTAGGTTAGGTTAGGTTAGGTTAGGTTAGGTTAGGTTAGGTTAGGTTAGGTTAGGTTAGGTTAGGTTAGGTTAGGTTAGGTTAGGTTAGGTTAGGTTAGGTTAGGTTAGGTTAGGTTAGGTTAGGTTAGGTTAGGTTAGGTTAGGTTAGGTTAGGTTAGGTTAGGTTAGGTTAGGTTAGGTTAGGTTAGGTTAGGTTAGGTTAGGTTAGGTTAGGTTAGGTTAGGTTAGGTTAGGTTAGGTTAGGTTAGGTTAGGTTAGGTTAGGTTAGGTTAGGTTAGGTTAGGTTAGGTTAGGTTAGGTTAGGTTAGGTTAGGTTAGGTTAGGTTAGGTTAGGTTAGGTTAGGTTAGGTTAGGTTAGGTTAGGTTAGGTTAGGTTAGGTTAGGTTAGGTTAGGTTAGGTTAGGTTAGGTTAGGTTAGGTTAGGTTAGGTTAGGTTAGGTTAGGTTAGGTTAGGTTAGGTTAGGTTAGGTTAGGTTAGGTTAGGTTAGGTTAGGTTAGGTTAGGTTAGGTTAGGTTAGGTTAGGTTAGGTTAGGTTAGGTTAGGTTAGGTTAGGTTAGGTTAGGTTAGGTTAGGTTAGGTTAGGTTAGGTTAGGTTAGGTTAGGTTAGGTTAGGTTAGGTTAGGTTAGGTTAGGTTAGGTTAGGTTAGGTTAGGTTAGGTTAGGTTAGGTTAGGTTAGGTTAGGTTAGGTTAGGTTAGGTTAGGTTAGGTTAGGTTAGGTTAGGTTAGGTTAGGTTAGGTTAGGTTAGGTTAGGTTAGGTTAGGTTAGGTTAGGTTAGGTTAGGTTAGGTTAGGTTAGGTTAGGTTAGGTTAGGTTAGGTTAGGTTAGGTTAGGTTAGGTTAGGTTAGGTTAGGTTAGGTTAGGTTAGGTTAGGTTAGGTTAGGTTAGGTTAGGTTAGGTTAGGTTAGGTTAGGTTAGGTTAGGTTAGGTTAGGTTAGGTTAGGTTAGGTTAGGTTAGGTTAGGTTAGGTTAGGTTAGGTTAGGTTAGGTTAGGTTAGGTTAGGTTAGGTTAGGTTAGGTTAGGTTAGGTTAGGTTAGGTTAGGTTAGGTTAGGTTAGGTTAGGTTAGGTTAGGTTAGGTTAGGTTAGGTTAGGTTAGGTTAGGTTAGGTTAGGTTAGGTTAGGTTAGGTTAGGTTAGGTTAGGTTAGGTTAGGTTAGGTTAGGTTAGGTTAGGTTAGGTTAGGTTAGGTTAGGTTAGGTTAGGTTAGGTTAGGTTAGGTTAGGTTAGGTTAGGTTAGGTTAGGTTAGGTTAGGTTAGGTTAGGTTAGGTTAGGTTAGGTTAGGTTAGGTTAGGTTAGGTTAGGTTAGGTTAGGTTAGGTTAGGTTAGGTTAGGTTAGGTTAGGTTAGGTTAGGTTAGGTTAGGTTAGGTTAGGTTAGGTTAGGTTAGGTTAGGTTAGGTTAGGTTAGGTTAGGTTAGGTTAGGTTAGGTTAGGTTAGGTTAGGTTAGGTTAGGTTAGGTTAGGTTAGGTTAGGTTAGGTTAGGTTAGGTTAGGTTAGGTTAGGTTAGGTTAGGTTAGGTTAGGTTAGGTTAGGTTAGGTTAGGTTAGGTTAGGTTAGGTTAGGTTAGGTTAGGTTAGGTTAGGTTAGGTTAGGTTAGGTTAGGTTAGGTTAGGTTAGGTTAGGTTAGGTTAGGTTAGGTTAGGTTAGGTTAGGTTAGGTTAGGTTAGGTTAGGTTAGGTTAGGTTAGGTTAGGTTAGGTTAGGTTAGGTATAGGTTAGGTTAGGTTAGGTTAGGTTAGGTTAGGTTAGGTTAGGTTAGGTTAGGTTAGGTTAGGTTAGGTTAGGTTAGGTTAGGTTAGGTTAGGTTAGGTTAGGTTAGGTTAGGTTAGGTTAGGTTAGGTTAGGTTAGGTTAGGTTAGGTTAGGTTAGGTTAGGTTAGGTTAGGTTAGGTTAGGTTAGGTTAGGTTAGGTTAGGTTAGGTTAGGTTAGGTTAGGTTAGGTTAGGTTAGGTTAGGTTAGGTTAGGTTAGGTTAGGTTAGGTTAGGTTAGGTTAGGTTAGGTTAGGTTAGGTTAGGTTAGGTTAGGTTAGGTTAGGTTAGGTTAGGTTAGGTTAGGTTAGGTTAGGTTAGGTTAGGTTAGGTTAGGTTAGGTTAGGTTAGGTTAGGTTAGTTAGGTTAGGTTAGGTTAGGTTAGGTTAGGTTAGGTTAGGTTAGGTTA